>JBBPDA010000001.1:20155615-20170689 GCA_037974385.1 Arnoldichthys spilopterus | reverse complement strand
CTTTGCACTGTCCTGCAATGTTTGCACATTTTTGCACACAATGCACTTTATGTTGTTAGTTGTGTAGTGTTTGTGGTCCTGTAATTCATGTAGCACCGTGGTCCTGGAGAAATGTTGTTTCGTTTCACCGTGTACTGTGTGAACTGTATATGGTTGAAATGACAAAAAAAACCTACTTGACTTGACTTGAATTATTTGACAAATTTTGCATATAACTGTAAACAATAAATTGTGATTAATGTGTTAAGCACTCCTCTTTGAGGAGGCCCAGTATATGCAGTTTTTTATTACAGTTGCCAGCCAGTACCTGCTTCAGTTGATCAGTCCAGTTTGCACAGTACTGTATATTATTATCTGCTTACTTGTCATTTATGCTGTTTCCTTGCCATTTTTTGGTTTATTATTTTTTGAAGTATTTTGTAGTCAACATTTACTGTATAGTGGTTTGTTTTTTGCATCAAAATGCATTTCATTTATTTATTATCAACAAGTATTTTGTATATTTGTATTTAAATATTTGTGTGTGGTGGCAATACTGGCATGCTGCACTGTATGGGTGAGATCTGATATGGGGACTGTCTGCTTAAAAAAAATGGAGCAGACTGAGGCTGATGGCTTTTACTGACAGAGGCATCCCCTCTGTCTGTGCCTTCTGTTCAAGCATGCTGACATGAGCATGTGACTGTGTGTGAGAGCGGCAGCAGCAGGAGGCCTGCCTCCCAGGTTGAGCGTCCAGGCTAAGGTGAGGGGTCAGCGGCTCCCGGCAGCCAGGAAGGCCGTTAATTGACTGAGCACTCTGTCCATCTGCAAGCTGAAATCAATCTGCCTACACACTGCCACTGAGCAGCTCCAGTTACACCAACTCCCACTCTATGTGGCTCTGGTACTGTATGTGTGTGTGTATGTGAGAGAGAGAGACAGAAAGGCTCTGTGGGTGGTAAAGGGAATCCTGGTTGCTGTTGCAGACCACAGTGTGCCCACTACTCTCCATTTGACTAGAGAGGAGTTAATCTCTTGACCGCTATACTTATTAAAGGCTTATTACTCAGTTGTTGATTTAAGGTTTGCTTCTACAATTCCTCTTTTCCTTCATTGTTATTATCATCATTGGTTTTGTAATGGCATTTTGTTACTATTACTCTTAATTTATTTTTTTGATTCCTTTATTTTTTTAGTTTTTCAAAAGTTTATACATTTGGTAAAATGCAACAAAAACTAGCACTGGTGCAGTGGTTAGTGCTGTCGTATCACAGCAAGAAGGTCCTGGTTTCAATCCCCAGGTTGATTGCTGGTGCCTTTCTGTGTGGAGTTTGCAAGTTCTCCCCAGGTTTGTGTGGGTTACCTCTGGGTGCTCCAGGTTTCTCCCACTGTCCAAAGGTTTGTGATAGGTTGACTGGATACACTAAATTGCTCATAGGTCTCAGTGTGTGAGTGAATGGTTGTCTGTCTCTGTGATTCCCTGCGATAGAATGGCTTCCTGTCCTGGGAAGACCCTGCCTTGAGCCCCTAGTCAGCTGGGATCGGCTCCAGCTCATCCGCAACCCAAAATGAATAATTGGTTTGGATAACGAATGAAGGAATTATATTTGTTAGTTCTCTTGAACCTTTATTTAACTGATAAAAGTCCAAAGAAGTGTTTTCATTGACCAGTTTAAATGCATTTTGTAAATACAAACAAACTTACAATACATTTTTAGGACACAGATCTGATTACAGGAATGATGTCAGGCCAGACAAGCTCACACACTGTGTCTATAAAGCTACACTGTTGTAGCATGTACACATTAAGGCCTTGCAGGATACAGGATGTCTTGCTGAAATAACCATGGACTTCCCTGAAAATATATTGCTTTGATGGCAGTATCTCTAAAAAATTCCAATATACGCCTCCATGCCATATGCAAGTCATTCATGGGGACCATGAGATTTCCTGAATCTTTTCACAATATTTTGTACTGTAAAAGACTGAGCCTCTCATGGATGCTTCTTTTATCCTCAATCATGATACCTCACCTGATACAAATTTACCTGCTTATTGTGAAATGGTTCAAAATGGTGTAACTTTAATATTCCATAGACCTTTCAGTGTGTTGTAGGCATCAAATTTAAAATTCAAGTCAACCAAACCATTAGAAGCTGGCCAGTTCAAGAGAATTTCAAAAAGTGCAGGTTTTTGCTATTGTATTTTATAAAGTGTGCCAACTTCTGGAAAATGAGGTTTGTATTATTATTATTATTATTATTATTATTATTAGAAGTGGTAGTAGTATTTAGTTATTAAGCAAGGTACGATTCCAATCCTGGATTCAGCCGATTCAACTGATATGTTAATTGCTAGGTTTAGTGGGTGTTGGAGTAGCATACCCACCAATCTGCACCCCCCAGAACTATTGTTGTGTGCTCCTATTATGTCATAGGTACTTTTACAGTTTGTGGATGTTAAGGGATCCTGGCATGGGGATGAAGTATGTTACAGACACTATGGGTTGTGTATGCGTCTGTGCATGGGCAGTGGGGATGTAAATGTAAATGTCTGACTTCAATTTTAAGGATAATGTTCCAGATGATAACAACCTATGCCACTATCAGGAGTTAAGTCTCTTTACCCTAATGCCACTATCAGGAGCACAGCGTCCTCACCTTCATTCTGTCTAAATTTGAAAATATGTGTGGAACACACCCTAAACTGAGTTTGGGACAGAGGAGGGGATCTCTAAGTAGCTTGAGAGTGAGTTTTGGACAGTCTCTTGCTGTGTGCAAAGAAGCCGCCCCTGCCTGTAGTAGTGATGCTTGTCTGGACACACATCCATTAGTTTGACTGAGAGCAGCAGTGAAGCATAATGGGAATGGCAGTCCTGTTTCATTTTTACTGTTGTTTCCCAGTGGCCTATGTCCTAATTTATTGCTATGCGGTGGTGGGCATTAAATGTCGATCTGTGGCAATCACACAAGGTAAGACAATCCCAACGTTACTGCTCACTGTGGTATCACTTTCAGCAAACTTGGCTGTCTTTCTAAATAATGAGGACATAACAAAAGTGTGAAAACCTGGCATTGAAGCACCTCTCATCATCCAATATAAGCATATCCAAGCAGCGCTGATTCCCTGTGGCACTGTTAAACTGCTGCCAGAAATGAAAACATCATTCAGCCTTTCCATTGTTAAATAATCTACACATTCCATCCTGCATAAAATAAAAAAAGAATGATCTCATCCACAATAAAACCCATTGCAAGGCAAAGAACTGTGGGGGACTAATGGAGGGTATAGCACCATTGAAAGGTCAATTGTATACACAAAGAGCCATTTCATTGCCTGTGTAGCTAACAATGGGCTTCCAGCTTAAGGTTTACACCTTATAAAGTCACCTTGTCTTGTGTTATAGGCTAATAAATACAACCAAGCTAGCATTAGTATAACTCTTACCTCTAACAAAATCATAAAGAACAGTGATTCTATTTTTTGTATTCACAAAATGGATGCCAGTGGCAAGTGTTTTTAGCCTCACAACCAGATAAAAAATGTCAAATGAATGTTAGGTATTCACATATATAGCCAGCTTCCTAGCATATACATTTAGCTTTTCCTCTTGATTTTATTTTTTAGTTATTTTTTCATTCTTTTAATTGTGACAATGATATGAAAAAAATTGAGCCATTTTGATATCTGCCTTCTTTCTGTGTTCACTGGCTAAAAAGAAAAATTAATGGTTATACCAACAAATTATACTTCACTACAAATGCATTTTCCTAGTCTTTAAACTAGGTCAGAAACCACAGCTATGCACCCATTTCAAATAGCAGATTCTAATCAGTGTTTAACATGCTCATCTCCATGGACTTTGATTGAGGGTAAATATGCTCATTAAAGTTGTCTCAAGTATTAAAGTCCAAGCAGACCATGGTCAAGTTGTTTAGAGATGATTTGGAAACCTATTCCTGACTAAAGAAAATTAACTCTTTTTTGAGGTCCTCAGAAATCTTGTTTGTTCCTTTATGCTGTGAAGATCAGACTCCTAAAGATAGATCTCCTTTTGATGGATAGATTCCTTTATAATACAGGGCATGCTAATGCCTGATTGGCTGACAACACCTGCATTTAATTTCATCTTAAAATTAACTGCTAATTTAGCAGGTTTACACACTTTTGCCACTCAGATATGTATTATTGGATCATTTCCCTCAATAGATAAATGACCAAGTATAATATTTTAAATTTTTGAACTGTGTTCTTTTTGTTTACTTCCTTTTGTAGATTTCACTTTTAGGAAAATCAGATGATGTTTTAGGCACATAAAGTGGAGGAAATAATTATTTGACCCCTCGCTGATTTTGTAAGTTTGTCCAATGACAAAGAAATGAAAAGTCTCAGAACAGTATCATATTAATGGTAGGTTTATTTTAACAGTGACAGATAGCACATCAAAAGGGAAATTTTAAAAATAACTTTAAATAAAAGATAGAAACTGATTTGCATTTCATTGAGTCAAAGGGCAAAGGGTTTTAATTAAATTATCAGTGTGTGTTTACCTTGGCAGGACATTCAAGGCAAAGTGCTATTAGTAAGCAATCTAATAGGTGAAAAAATCTACAGCAGCAGAATGTGGAATACAAAAATTATTTAAGTCTCAGATAAGTTGGTGGCTGCTCTCAGTTCCTCTGTTTTTCATTCTAAATGTGCACTAAGAAAGTCAGGCAGGCCAAAAGAAGCAACCAGCGGGTGTAATTACGGACTTCATCAGTGGATGAGGTCTCTTGGTCTTGCATCAGCTCTGTTTTGTTCCTCTACCTCTCTGCTTTGTTTGCTCTTTTTACACTGCTAGCTCAGTTCACACCCACAGGCTGACCCACAGTAGGCTGTGACTGAACTAGCCACTGATTACAGCAACTGGACACCCAGCATTCTCCAATTTGCACCACAAGCTATTGGGGAGGGGAGCACAGTGCATGCCCACACCTTCACAACTCCCACTCTGCTCAGGGTACAGAAACAGGTTCCTTAGCCTGAAAAGGCTCTGGAACTCCTACAACGCAAGCATCATAGTTTTATTTGTTTTGCTATGCAGTGAATGTTGTGAAACCAGGCAAACACAGAAAAGCATCTAAAGACAAATTTGCTTAATAATACTTCTATGATATCAAGTCTATTAATAAGGAGTCTTCCCCCAAAAAAAACTTTTTGAGGGACACATTAGAACATTATTCATTGTTGTTGATTGTGATGTTGACGAGTGTCGACGTGTCTTCAAGGAGAGGTCAGAATTACATCGTAAAGTATTTTTTTATTTAACAGAGAGAGAGAAAGATGTCTAATCTGGAGATAGAGTCCCCCAAAGATTTGGGATCCCAAGCAGAGACTGCAAAGGAAGCAGTCAGGATCAAGGGGTCTCAAGCATTGAAGCTCCCCGAGTTCCAGTATACTGAATGATAGTTTAACAAGAGATTATATAGCATTTGTGAGTGTTCACGTACTGAACCAGTTTCAGCCAGTTGTCACCTCAGTAGCCAAAAGTCTGGGTTATGATGGAAGTGTCCTTGATAGGAGATTAATGTAGAAATAAAACAAAGTTATAAGCGTTGAGTTAATCGCTGTATGTGTGTGTAAACCATTATGTGTGTGTGTGTAAACCATTTCAGCCAGCTTGTGTGTCAAAGGGCCTGTTAGGCGTCTGACAGTCTGACCTTGATTGATGATTAGGCGCAGAAGAGACGTGTAATCTGAAATCATCTCAGTTTGTGAGAGGTCAAAAGACTCCTAGAGTTTAAGGGACCTTGGGCCTGGAGTGTCCGAATTCAGGCCGAATACAACAATTGCAATCAGCAACAAAAGCAGTGAGGCCAAATAATGAATCACAAATGCTACTGTAACTCATTCCGAAGGTATTACATGGAACTCCATCAGTCCAGAGAAAACACTGCTCCATAGCCTACTATTAGGGGGCTCTAGCTGAGCATTTCCAAAGCCTCCTACCATGTCAAGTTTATTGCATTGTACAATGAGCGACCCAAAGGCAACAGACGCAAAGAAAAACTCCCTAGCTGTAGGAAGAAACCTCAGGAGGAACAAAGGCTCAGAAGGGGGAACCCGTCCTCCTCTGGTCGACACTGGACAGCAATAACAAACGAGAGAAAGGGGAAAAAAAGAAAAGAATTAATAAAATAAGTATGAATAAAATAAGAATAAATATACATAGGGGCTCCAGTGGAAAGCTGTCAAGGAGTTGACATGAATCCTTTCCAGGACACCTGATAACTGCAACCGTCCAAGTAGGATGCAAACCATTCCAGATAGGATGCAAACAACAGAATACTCTACGACAACAAATGAAAGATTGGGGTCAATGATCACACCAAGATCTTTCACTGTTGTGCAAGATGAAAGAGAATGGGCCTCCAGAGTTACTGTGTGATTTGACAGCTTACTCCGAGCTGCAAGTGATCCTATTACAAGTACTTCTGTCTTATCAGAATTAAGTAGAAGGAAGTTTAGGAGCATCCACTGTCTAATCTCCCTTACACATTACTCAGTTAAATTAAGATGGTGTTTCTCACTTGGCTGTGCTTAAACATATAACTGTGTGTCGTCAGCATAGCAGTGGACGTTTACTCTATGTTTTCTAATAATATTACCCAGAAGTAACATATACAAGGAGAAGAGCAGGGGGCCCAAAATTAAGCCTTGTGGTACACCAAAATTTACCTTGGTGTGTAGAAAAGTCATTTATATCTACAATCTGATATTGAATAGTCAAATAAGACCTAAGCCAGGAAAGGACTGTTCCTGTAATTCCAACAACATTTTCTAGTCTGTCAAGGCTGATGGTGTGATCAGTAGTATCAAAGGCTGCACTAAGGTCAAGTAGCACAAGTAAGGAGACACAGCTTTGATCAGATGCAAGTAGGTCACTTGGTTACTACCTTTAGCAGTGCTGTCTCTGTACTATGATGAGGCCTAAAACCTGACTGGAACATTTCGTAAATGCAGCAATGTAGAAAGCTGGCAGGGGTCGAGGTCTAGTTTTTTCAACAAGGGTTTAACAACTGCTAGCTTAAAGGTTTCAGGGACATAGCCGATACTCAGGGCAGAATCTGTTATTCCCATAAGAGGTTCCATTACTATTGGTAGTATATGTTTTAAAAAGTGCGTAGGTATGACATCTAGGATGCAAGTTGATAAATTCAAAAAAGAAATTAGTGAAATTAGTTCTTTTTCTTAAAGGTTTCTTCTTTGTATCAACGCGCGTGTGTGATTGTTATACCATTATCTAAAGTGCAGCAGAATGTTGACTTTAGGTATTCAGTTACCTGATCAAGTTCTGAGGGGTCTGACGATGATCCAGTCATAGTTGAAAGTGAATGTAGATGTACACACCTCATTTAATGCTATGTACATTTTAGTGCATTCCCTGTTTTCACATACCCACTTAGATGGGTATATTTAGGGTCATACAGTTGCTCCAGAGTGTCCCAATCTTTTGGGAGTGCTTTTCTTTGGAGATTACACAAGCTGTGTGTGCCACTGAATGCCTGTGTCAGCAATTGGTGCACCTTAAATGGTCAATATCATGAAAAACAAAACAATTATGCTGCTTTTTAAAATAAAGAACTTGATGTGGTATGTAAACAGTGTAAATGTTTAAAAGCATACCCTTCAGTTCAGTAAGCTTTATTGGCATGACCATTTTTAGATACAATATTGCTATTCACTTATTCACCCTTTGACAATTATATGAAAATAAATTTGCATGTTTTGTTTTGAATTCACTGTTTAATCATGTCAAAAGAAGAACACCTCTACATATATTTGCCTATTCAAAATGCAGCAGATTTAGTCTGGACTGTGTTTTAAACCATGCACAATACAGGGCAGCCAATCAAAACAAAGATGGTTGATATATATATACGGTATATATATTATAAATATATTGTTCCCTATTTATTATTATACATTGTTTTTTTACCAGTATACATTTTATAAAGTATACTTTATTTCTTTTGTAATATATTTTTACTTTAGATTTAGATTTAGTCTCAGGAATGATCAGGGTACATTTCATTACATGTTGTACTTATATAACTATGTATGTGACAAATAAACCTTGAATCTTGAATGGTATACAAAAACAGCTTGTTAATTCTAAGGTGATAAATAGAGATTTAAATGTTCAGGGAGGAAGACAAATGTAGAATGTGGGCCAGTAGCTAAATAAGAACTAATGTCTGCATACTTTTGGACACACAGTGTAAGTAACCAAAGAAAAGAAAGCCTTGCCTAAAGTGAGAACAGAATGATCTCATCCACATTAAAATGTGCTACAATTAATATGTGTAACAGCACTGAAGGGACAATTGTTTTAGTTTAGCAATACTGCACAAATAGGTGGTGGTGAGAGGAACTAGGGGACGTCCCATTGGGTGTAATAAAACATGGCATATCAGTTTCACTTGGTTTAATCTTTAACTTTGGGCTGCTTCAGTCTGAGTTTCTGTAGATAAAAATGCTGGATGCTGATGCATATTTCAGACATACTACACACATAGTTTATGTGGCAATTTTGGAGTGTTTATCCATCCTAATTACAAACGCTGTAAGTTTACAAAATGCAACTACACAAACACCAAACTATCCAGCCGCTACAGGTGTGTAATTACATTGCTGTGCTATGCCCACACTGCAAATGTATAATTATTGTGTAAGCGCACATATCCTTCTGCTTCAAGGTATCATTTTACAAACATTCAGAGAAACACTTCCCTCTGAAACAATGACTTTGCATGATGTTTTTTTTGCCAAAAATTTTAATAAATGCAAATGGTTTTAACAGTCTCACTTTGAGAGAGTAAACAGCAGAGTTACAGAGCCTGGATGTTTTTTATACTATATATAAAAAGCACATTTATTTCCCCACTCTATCATATTATGTAGGAAATGATGTAGGAAAATAGTTCTTATCATTGTGAGCTTTAGGTTAAGTAGACAAGTGGTGTATACAGCCAGTTTCTGTTAGATCTAGTGCATAATGTGGGGGAGATAAGTCACAAATCATCAGGCCATTTCAAATTGCAATGTCCTAGGTTTTTTTTATTCAAAATCGTGATTAAGCTCAATTTAAATAATCCCTAAAAACCACCCTGGCCTACTTTACAAAAGAAACTGATCTAGTCTGGTTAAAGTACGAGACTTCAAATGTTTTGTAATGCATTGCTTTCAAATAAAATATATCATTGTGTCAGTGCAGTATAAAGTTCAGGAAAAAACAGACAAAGCATAACCTTTTTAAATGGCTCATGTCTGAGAACTTCCCTACAAAATGTCCATATCTTATAAATCTTGTAACAAATATGTTTTTAAAGGGCTTGAGTACCACAAAGTAGTCCATCTTAATAGTTAAATTTTTTATTGGACCTAAATACATTTATAAGGAAATGACACCAGTTCTGACTGTATCGCACCTTTTTCAGAAGGGAGTCTGGGCTGAAACAGATACGTGGTATGTGCCCTATAATGTAAAGTGTTTCTATTATGTAATGATCACAGTGCTTTTACAAAGTTATTTCAGCTAATACACAGCAAGTTTATACATTTCTAACACCAGTTGAATATTTTTTGAAAATAAGACTTCATTGCAATAACTCTAAAATGAATTAGTACAGTTAAGCACAGTACTAGTCCTTAACATGCATTTCTGTCTGCTGACTAACTATACTGGGTGTCACCAGTAAACCTTTGCCCTTCCCTGCCCCACAAACTATTTATTCCGTTTGCACACAAAACAATGAAAGCCACGAACACAACAACCCCCCCCCCACACACACACACACACACACACACACATACACACACCCCCTGCTGGGGCGTTAGCAAAGTATTGGGTGTGTACGTGTGTCAGCGTGGAGGATAATGTGCTCCATATGTTGAAACTTGACACTGTATCCCAACAGGAAGCAAAGGCAGGCCGGTGCTGGACGGCTCCCTAAAGCACCATAAGTTCATGGCATGGAGCCTTGGCCTGCTGAAGCTAATGCTAAAGCCTGGTCCCCCAACCTCTACAGTAAGCTAATAAACGCTGGGAGCAGGGGACTGTGGTGTAAAGCAGTGATTTAAGACTGGTTGTCATGGCCAGCAGAGCTGCTCAGCACAGATCTGAGGGCTGTCCCTTGTGTTGCTCCTTGCTGCATGTGCCCGGAGAAATGGTTTGAAGGCATGATTCACTGACCAAGTGCTTTTTTTTTTTTTTTTTTTTGCTTTCTGCTGTACCACATTGAGGCCCTTTCCTGCTTTACTCCTACTGGCTACTCTTCTGTTTGGTTATTCATATAGATGGGAATTGAATTATTTTACATTATTGTATTACGTTCAGTGGAACCAATCTGATAACAGGTCCATCAGTACAAAATGCTAGATATCAGAGAGAAAAAATTTTGAAACTGAGAAACGTTATCGCTTTTTTAAAAATATATGATTATTTTAAATTTGATGCAAACAACAGACATCAAAGTCTTGAGTTGTAGCTCTCATCTCAGATTTTTAATTTCATGATGCACTAAGTGTTTTCAGTGGGTAAGAGGTCTGCAGGCAGGCCAGTTTAGCACCTGGACTCTTCTATTGCAGAGCCATGCTGTTGTGCAAATTGTGGCTGACTTTGTCTTGTTAAAAAAAAAGCAAAACCTTCCCTGAAAAAGACATCATCTGCATGGCATCATAAGTTGCTCTATATTATTCAGCAATAATGATGCTATCAGTTCTTTTAGTTTCTTGTTCATTTTTCCCTGTGTGTGTTTAGTCATGTGGTTGTGGTTGTGTTTATGTAGTTCATGTTCTCCTTAGCCCTGCCGTAGTCTTGCCCCTTTCTCAGCTGTTTTTAGTTCTGTGTTACCGTCCATGCCGAGGTGTCTATTGTCTTGCTATGTATATAAGCCCTCATGTTTCACGTCATGTCCTTGTCTGGTTTCTGTCATCACCACTGTTGTTAGTACTGTGGATGTCTCTGTCATGCTTGGTCCCCAATTTGTCTAATTAGCTTTAATACTTGTTATCTTTTGTAAATAAATGTTTTCATCACTGAAACTGAATTAGTTCTTTAACCCAAACCTGACAGGTGCCTTCCCAGATTTGTAAACTATCAATGTCTTGTGCAGTAATGTCCTTCATACAATCACATATGCTGTCTATGTGCTGATAACAAGCCAAATAGTTCTCCTCCTCCGTAATTTGTAGGATTTGGCGTCCATGGTTTCCAAATAGAATTTCGAATTTTGGTTTGTCAGACCACAGGACAGTTCTCCACTTTGCCTCAGTCCAACGTATTTGAGCTTGGGCCCAGAGAAGGTGACAGCGTTTCTGGATTATGTTTATAGATGTTTTTTTCTTTGCATGGTAGAATTTTAACTTGCATCTTTGGATTTAGTGATGAACTGTGTTCATGGACAGTGCTTTTCTGAAGTGTTCCTAAGCCCATGCAGAATTGATTTCCACTTCAGAATTGCTGTGCAATCATTAAAATTACCATACCCACCCTGGTTCTTCATAGATAAGGGTTAATCAATGAGGCACTCTAATCACTTCTGAAACAAGTTAGTAAGTAAGTAAAGTTTATTTATAAAGTACCTATGCAGAAAAAAGTCTGAAATAGCAGAAATAAATAACAGGTCAAAGCAGCTGTTGATGAACACTATGTTTTGTGGAAACACCAGATGAACTGAAAGGACCACCAGCTTCATAAATATTGTACCCAAACAAAAACCATTGTGCAATTCTGACAGCAGCAGACCTGGTTTTAAATGGCACTAATAAATTAAATGAACCATGCTCACCCGTTCTGAGTGAATAGAGGTGGATTTCTGCTCGTCCATCAAGCCTCTGCTGTAGACTTGGCGGCCCACACAGTGCTTAAAACCTATGGCCACATACATCCAAAACCAATCAGAAAGAACCAATGCTTGTGTGTTAATTGGAAACAGACTAACTGGACTGGCATAGAAATCAGAGTACTTTAGTAGTTGTGAATTATCATGTAAGTGGATTCATCAGCATAAATTTGAGTTGTCTTGCAGAAAATCTTGATTTCAGAAGGGTCGCTCTGTATGTGATGTAGTATGCTGCATGTGTTGTTAATAGAGGCACACTACAGTGCTTTCTGATCATTTCCAGTTGTTTGAAAAATTGTTTCTTGGGACCACAAAATGGATACGTTCCAAGCAACGTCTTCTAAACACTGTGTCTTTCATGGATAATGGTGCTTATTAGACACAGAGACTACAGTCTGGATCACTGTCACCAGGGCGTCCTACTCTGTGTGTGTAAAAAGTATAAGAGAATGGCGCCTGGCTGTGTTCCGTGGCTATGGCTCCAGATGTGCTCTGTCTTTCACTGAGCTATGGACACACACACACACGTACAAAAAAAAACACTGTGAGAAAATGAGTCTAGGATACGACCCAGTGTCCCTTAGCTCCATCCACATTGCCCACCCCACCCGAGGAGAAACATGACTCGCGCACGTGAGCTGGCTTTTACTCAGCTCTTTACTATGAGCTCACTACATTACTCTTCCAAAAGCTCCTGAACTCACCAGAGCCTTTTGCAGTAGATTTGTTTTACCACTGTAGGTTCTGTCATTTGGCTTTTTTCAGGTTGAATGTGCGTAAGCTGAAGTGTCTGTGTAATGTCCTCAAAAGATCACAAATAGCCTGAATAGAAATGCCATGGGTTTCTGACACACAAAGCCTCCAGGCTATTACAGAGCATGTGTTTTTCCAAACAATAGCCTCAGTCTCGTCAGAGCTATATTTTGTTTTGGTTGATTGATCATGCTGTCGTAGGTGAGAGACAGCTGTCCGATTGACTGTTTAGCCTAGCAGATCAATACATAAAAAAGAAACAGAAGTGATCAATGCATGTCAACAGCACTCTAAAGAATCCCATTTTTGAACAGCAACAGTTTTAAAGTAGCAATACCTTGCACTGAAGGGGTGGGTAGGGATGGGCAATTTTTGCTATCCAAATATTTATCTTAAAGAGAGAAAATTCATATTCTACACACCCTATTCCAAAAGAAGTTGAGACGTTTTGTAAAATGCAATTCTGTGATTTTTTTTAATGATCTTGAACTTTTATTTAACAGACAAAAGTACAGTATTTCCAAATTTTTCACTAACCAACTTAGAAATATTTTGTAAATATAAACTAATTTGGAATTCGATACTCACAATACACTCTAAAAAGCTGGAACAAAGGCATGTTTAACACTGTGTTACATCACTTTTCCTTTTTAATCATTTGGAGAGTAAAGTGAAACTGACTGTCTGTCATTATGAACACACCCCATTACACAAAGTGTAAAGTTAACCCAGCGGGAAACTACATAATGCGCCAATGCGCAGTGTAATGTGGCAGTATCTTGCTCAAGGGTACCCCAGTGACCCCTCACAAACTGAGATGATTTTTTGTTTCTGCATTTAATCACCAATCAAGGTCAGACTGTTGGGCACCTAAGAGGCCCTCTGATGCACAAGCTGGCTGAAATGATTTTACACACACACATACAGTGATTTTACACAAACTCATAACTTTGCTTCACTTCTGTGTTAATCTCCTATCAAGGACACTTCCGTCAGAACCCAGACTTTTTGGGTACTGAGGTCACAACCAGCTGAAACTGGTTCCATCTGAGTAGGATCAGGGAACCTCAATGCTTTGAGGCCCTGTGATCCTGCCTGCTTGCTTTGCTGTCTTTGTCTGTGGGATCCCAAATCTTTTGGGGGGGACCCTATCTTCAGATAAGTAATCTCTCTCTCTCTGTTAAATAAAAAAAGACTTTTAAAAAATACTTTATGGTGTAATTCTGACCTCTCCTTGACAACACTCGCCAACATCAATACTAATTGTTGCAAGTGGAATTTTTTTGTCCTTGTTTTTTCCTTGCTTGATATCCGATTTTTGGCTGCTCAGCAGTCTGTGGTCACCACTGTCTTATTCTCCTTTTTATGGTACAGGAGACAGAAATGGACTGCTGACAGATTGCTCTAATGCTTTCTCTTTGCATAAAATAGTGTTTCCTCCTGTGCCCACCTGGATATATTTATCACAGTAGCATTACGGTTTCTTATGCAATGTCTTCTGAGGGCTCAAAGGTCATGCACAATTAACAGCGGTTTCTGGCCTTGACCTACACAGATGGAGATTTTTAATCTTTTTCACAACTGTATGTATGGTAGATTGTGAAGGACCAAAATAGTTTTTAATACTGTGTTTGAGTTCTTTTTTAACTGACTGGCAATTCTCTCACAAAGTCTGGCACAAAGTGATAAGCTACAACCTACCTTTGATGAGACTAAGACTAAATGCTGTTTTTATATAACTTCACCTGATTTTATTACATCATTTGATTGTTGAATGTTTCAAATGATGTAACTTGAATGGTTATTTTGTCCCTGTCACACCAATTTTGAGTGTGTTGCAGCATTAAGTTATTTTTTTTATTTGAAAAGATGCCCCAACTTTTCCTGAAATGCATTTAAATTTAAATAAACAGGAACACATTTAATGTTTTCCTAATGTTGTTAAAGTATATGAGAAAAACTGTCCTTTTTATATTGCAAATTGTCACTTTCAGGGGAGGCGTGGACGCAAGTGCAAGTCAAAAACATTGTTTATTTAAACAGACTCGGCAGACAAAACAAAAGGGTCTGGGGTCAAACAGGAGCAAACAGAGCATTCAGAGACAAGGCTAGAGTCAGGAAACAAGGCTTGAATCAGGATCACACATGAACTTGAAACGCTCAGTCACTGTGCAAAACAACAAGTTCCTAGTCACCCGGAGCCTAAGTAACTCCAGCAATCAATTCCCTGATCCACTGCACCTGTGGATCACTTGATTAGGGGGCTGATGCTTGAGTTACCAGCTCTGGACACCAGATGGAGACAACTTCCCTTTGACCCTTAAAGGGGCTCTGCCCCTTACATAAATATGAATTTTAACTATCCATCCATTCATCCATTTCCAACCACTTCTTCCGTTTCCGGGTCACGGGGAAGCTGGAGCCAATCCCAGCTGACTGTGGGCCTAAGGCAG
>JBBPDA010000001.1:20114467-20155515 GCA_037974385.1 Arnoldichthys spilopterus | reverse complement strand
GCAAGCCTTTGGACAGTGGGAGGAAACCGGAGCACCCAGAGGAAACCCACGCGAACACGGGGAGAGCTTGCAAACTCAGCACAAAAAGGCACCTGTGGCCAACCCAGGGATCAAACCCAGGACCTCCTCACTGTGAGGCAACAGTGCTAACCACTGCACCACTGTGCCACCCCTGAATTTTAACTATGTAACATATTTAAGTCCATCTTAATCAATTTTATTACCACCAAAAACCATAATAACTATAATTAATACAACTTGTACTAGTACTAATAAACACAGAATGTAAGTTAAATGATATATTGCTTGATTAAAGCAATCAAAATTAGAGATAAATGTAAAATTATAAGGGACTCTTATTAGATAACAGTAGTACTTCTGCTAGTATGCAAGCTTCTTGCAAGTATGTGATATTCCTTTTGTGCAGAACTATTTGTTTCACAGTGTAGCATCAGCTGTAGCATTTGCAATAGGTTCAAGTGTAACTTTTGAAATACTTGGAAGACCATAAGTGGTCAGCTTTGATTGGCATTAGCTCCTTACTCCCAACTGTAACAGAACTACGATTATTAAGGAAGCCTCCAGTTCAGAGAATTACAGAAGGTAATTTACTCCAGAATTAATACTTGTTGTTGTTACTTACTTACTTACTCTTTACTGTGTGAAAACAATGGACAGTTCAGATTCACACCGAATTAAAATCATCAATGTTGTTAAAAATCACCTATATTACCTGCCCAGGTTAGAATAATATAAATAAGCCTCTTGTGACAAATCATCTCAAACCATGCCGACCTCTCTTAACAGGGCTTTTCCTTTCAACGAGCATGACATCACACCAGGAGATTGGACTAATTGGAAGTCTATGTAACATTAATTCTGCTGCCTAATTATAGGCTGACACTGTGGATTTATGCAAGCTATTAGCATTGTGAGGGATTGATGTTTCCCCCTTAAACCATTGTTGTCACGGCCTGGCAGATTAATGCAATTAAAATTCACCGTCCCGATTGTCTCCCACATTCAATTACTCATGCGCAGCTGACTGTGTGTCTGGCAGTTGCAGTTACTGTACAGTAAGGGAAATAGCGGGACCCACTGTCATCTGACATTAGTGCATTAGTGCATTATTAATGCCAATGGATTCATTATAACAAAAGCTTTTGCACTTTGTGAGGTTTCCTCAGGCCTGTGTGCATGTGCCATTGTCCTGTCTCTGCCTATGCGATCTTTAGTATTGCTTGGCCGCAAAGGACGAGATAATGGAGAGGGTGAAAGTGACTGCCAAGCTGCATGGCATCAGGGCTGTTTTTTTTTTGATGCCCCAGTAATGTCGACCCTTGTCCTATTGCAATGCGAATATGACACAGCTGTACCCTGAAGCATCCAGGCAGACAAACAGCATATGGCACTAACACATAGGTGGACTAAAGCTAAGACAAAGCTGTATTCTCTTTTTTTATTGTTGAACAAACCTTTTTTTAAACACCGTGGGCAGTGTGTGGAAGATTTCTTGTAAAGATTCTTTAAAGGGTTAGAAAAAAATCTACCTTCTGCTGAAGTATCTTCATCTCACACAAAAAAAAATCCACCTGAAATAAATGTATTCAGAAAAAAATCAAGAAAAAATATTACATTCTTATTACATTATTAATGTATTAAAATTAATCAAATCATTATTTTATAAATTTAATTATAGTGAACACAATGTAACTACAGCAGGTATGTATGGTGCAGAAAAAGTATTTTTTTAGAGGTAGTCATGGGTTCATTAGTATTTTGGTGGATGTGTGTTAGGGTGGGGGTGAGATGGGATTAAGCTTGTAAAATGCATTGTTCTTGATCACTTATTTGACCACTAGGCCACAGACTATAATAGTAAGACCCATCCCAGAGCTAGTGCCCAGTCTAGAAAGAATAATCAAGACACTTAAAAATCAATAAGCTCAGCAGATGAGGGTGTATTTGTCTGTAATGTGGATTCCATTCAATAAAATACATACATGCAGCCAATATCCTACACTTGTAACTAAAGCACAGACTGGTTTTGGTGACATATCAAGCCATGTTTGAAGTTATTTGGGTCATATTTTTCACAAGTGGTGTCCAAATTTGGATTTCATCAGTGCTGTGAATTTAGTACTATATCCACAATCTCCTTTTTATGTTACCATTGGCAGTCTCAGTAGACCTCCTATCAAGAACTCTTATGTGTTATACAGGAATATTTTAGGCTACAGAGATGTGTGATTAATTAAACAAAGATTTGACTGTAAATAGTGCACTTGAGGCTTTATAACAGAGGCTGACTAAAAATTTGATGCCAAGCTCACTCTTTTACACTTGATACTATACTACACCACATCTTTTGATATAAAAAGGCCTTTATAGCTGTGTAAAAGCATGACAACTCAAAGTAAATGACTGGGGGAAAACCTTGAAGGATAAAAATAGAACGTTCACATACAGAATGGTTCCTCTCGTGGCTCAAAAGCTCTTATTGCTGTTTGTGGCCTGCTGAAGCAAACTAACTGATGTAACTAGTGGGCCTCTTTTGAAATATGATGCCAAGTTCACTTGCTCACTCTCCACACTTTTTTCAAACCCATTTTAAACCTTTTCAGTTTAAGAATCTTCAAACCAGACAGAGAAAGTATAGCTCTAAATCATAGCTTAAAGTGGAGCTTAAATCTACATAAGTGAAAATAGGAAAGTATCTTATTAATTAAATTTAATAAAATATAAGAATTTAAAAGTATACATTGTTCCTTAGTAATCAAAATAGTTCCAGTAATAAGGTACAGTAACAAATCATTTTCCACTCCTGCTCATAACCATCTCAAAGCTTAACTACTTGAAAATGCTTAAGGGGAAAAGGCACAAAAAAACATCTTTCATTTCATGTGCAGAATGGGCCAAAATCTCCAAAGACATTTTTTATGTCCTGTTTGTTACAGGAATTGAGGCCCAGTGTTTGTCATAACATGTTACCTTTTAAAATGTGAGGGCCAGTAATGTCGGTCTTGAAAACACCAATTGTTTCCATTTGGCAGGATTTCTTTCCCTCCCTTGGCCAATCAAAGCCTGGCTGAATGGAAAAAAGTTTTCTCACCATGGCAACCGCTCCTCCCTGTCTTCCCCTGTTGGTGGGTTTTCTCATGGCCCTCTCTGATTGGCTGGCGGACAGACAGTGAACCATGGCTCGTCAGCACTGAATCTCAAAGGCGGCAACCTTGTCTAGTTGAAGGCAGGGCTTTACACACTTGATCAAGCAAAGCTGGGTGGCTGCGAAAGCATTAAGGTGTGTTTTTCCTCTGAGAAAAATGTGACAGCATAAATTCATGGAGACATAATAAACAAAAGTTATTGTGGATGTGGTTGTGAATTAATATATACATTATTTGGCACTCCATCTACAACCGCAGTTGTGACTGCTGTCTTCTAGCATTTGTTAGCTACATTATTCTTCAGCTCCAAGCTCCAGTGCATTGTAGGGAACTGTGTATTCATTAAGTTAATCCTTTGCCATTTATTTACGTGTATTGTTCTTTTACATCAAGCACCCAATTCCGCAGGCTGGAGGCTAGGATTCACTACTCAGTGCTGCATCATGTTAAGTGAGCATGCATAACCACACCTCCTTACCAAGCCTTCATACTTTCATCACAAGTGCTCATGCCACAAGTGGCTGGTTGGGGACGTCTGCCCCTGGATGAATGGATGCAGCCCAGCCAACCTCACTACACTCTGCCGTAAAATAAGATAAGAGATAATATAAGATAAACCTTTATTATTCCCACAAATGGGAAATTTGCATTATTATGGCAGTACAAAGGTAAGAGCAGCATAAAGTGGCAAAACAATAAATAAAAAAACATAGACAACACAATAATATAATAATATTGCAGTAGTTTAGGATCTTGATGTGTTTATTTTTTGCAGTAGTGTAGGATCTTGGCATGACTATGTATTGCAGTAGTTGCCCTCTGGCGTATATATGTACTAAAGAAATTGCATCTGTTATTTATTTTACAACCACCAGCAATGTGTTGGTCTCAATGTAGCACCACTCCCAGTGTTGATCTATGCAAAATGAACGCTTGATTGTTTCCTCTGTCCTGGAAGTCGCTTTGGATAAAAGCGTCAGCCAAATGAATAAATGTAAATGTAAATGTACGATAAGATAAAAAGCTCAGAGTACTTGAGCCGCTTGAGTTCATTTGATGCCGGCATCCCCTCCTCCCAAGGAACAGTGAGCTCTTTTATGAGGACCTTCTTGGCAGCCTTGAATAACATCACAATGTCTGGTCTGAGCATTGTGTTTGTGATCTCAGCTGGGAATACTAACTGCCTGCCCAGGTCAACCCGCATTTCCCAAACCTTTCCAGGAGTAAGGAGGGACGTTGTCTTTCTTGGTGCTGGCTTCAGTTGGTTCTCACCAGATTTGACAACTGGAATGAGTGCATGCTGGCAGACTGTGGAGTTATTTGCTGCCACTCTGCTCTTCAACAGATACAATCACCACCACTGTTAGCTTGATGCTAAACATTGAAAATTGACATTGACATTGAAAACCCCAGGCTAAAGAAGTAGCATTATCTTAGCAGATGCAAAATGTGTCAACAAAACTTACTTACACAGCGAATTACAAGGTTTGTGCATTAAGCATCACTTACATGTCCATGACTTTAGCTGACCCAGCATGCACAAGCTTAAAAACATGAAAAAGTGATCTCTTTATCCCATGCTTTGCTGCAGCAATTGCTGATCTTTCCAATAAGACAGAGGAGTAAATGACAGCATAAAAATGCATCATACAAACCCCACATTAACCAAATTTGTTTAATTCAGATGCTCGCACAGTTCACATTTGTCTTTTAATACAGGGAACCATACTGATTAAAATATGTCTCCTTTAAATTTGGCCAGAGAGGTTATGTTTTGCTTTGTAATGCTGTGGCTATAAGGCTTAGTGTATAGTAATGCTGTGAGTTCTTTGCAGTGGCATATGGACCACCAGTATGAAATATACATTTAATTATATAAAAACAGAGAAATTGCTTGTCAATTATAATATTCTTACTGGTGTTATGTCCCAATGACTTATAATCTAACTTTACCCTAACAACTACTAAATTTATGATTTTTGAGTTATAAAAGATAAATATTTCATGTCATGTATCTGTTGGATCCATTTGAAAACAGTTAACATGAATGAGCCACATTCAGGCCCCATTCAAGCCACACATAAGAGGGAGATCAGTAAACATCAGGACTGTCTGTGTAGTGCTGGTGGAAGCTAACTGGTGAGCCACATTGTTTCAAAATGGTATTTTTCTGTGAGTCATGGGTGTGCAGTCATGTTGGTGTCTATGATAGGATCCCAATCAAGGCAGCGCTATGGGCCCTGGTGTGACCACAGCCCAGCAGTTCCACCGTTGGTTTATTGTAATTTTGACTTTTGTTGCTGGTTACCATTTAAATAAGGAGATGCATCCCACAGGTGCTTCTCAAATAGAGGTTTACAGTGTCTATTGAACAGCAGCTGACAGACAATGCAAAGCCCTATTTCTGAAGGCAGATGCTGAGGGAGGAAGGAATGATATTTGAGCCTCGGCACAGATGTGAGAATCCCATATCATTTTAACATTTGGTAGAGCTGCACGCAAGCACATACATGCTTGACCACACACACACACACAGACACACACACACACACACACACACACACACACACACACACACACCACAAACACTGTGCACCCCTCTGTAGAGCTTTAGTCTAGGCTAAAATTTTGGATACAGCAGCCAAACTTTCTATCAGTGCTCAACCCCACCCAACAATGTTATAAAGTTTTGAGTCAGAACATGAAAACTAATGTGGGGGGGAATGCAGGACAAAAAGATAAAAGTGAGAGTTGTGCTGCGAGAACCTGAACCGGACACGAGTCTCACACATATTTTGGAAATGGAATCCCAAATGAACCGATTGTGAGAGGTCAAGTCCTGTCGGGTTCGGACAAACATTCAAAGTGCTACGCCTGTGTGGTCATTTAAAGCCATACATCTTGCAAATCTGGAATCAGTGCATTTCTTTACTTTCAGCTCCTATCAAAGACATTAGTGTTTGCTGGCTGGAAAGGATTTTGCAGACGATACAGATCTAATCAATAAGTTTTGGTTATGATCAAAGAAGGCACAATAGGCTGAAACACATCTTGGCAGTAGGATTGTAATGCATTTAATAAGCACTTACAGTGAGGGCTTCCCATTGTATAGCAGGGCTGGGTGATGCAATTATTTTGATTTTTTTCTGACTTTTTTGGCTGATATTGAGATATTGATACATTAGTGATAATCCTTGTGCAATTTTGTAATTTTCACAATTTAATTGCACCTGGTTGAACATGTAGTCCTGGGGGGAGAAAGGGATGGGGGGTGGCCAGGTGTTGCAAGAATAGATATACACACATAGATGCCACATTTGGTTTGGCCAGACAGATCCATTGTGCTGACATCTTTGGCCAAAACCTGCCGGACTGCACCCTGTACAATTACAATGCGACAGTTTGAGACAGACACTGGCCAAAATTAGACAAAGAATACAGCACTCAGGAGGTTGGACAGGATTATATAACATAGCAGAGAACATAGCGAGTGACACTTATGTTGGTGAGATGTTTATATATAGATATGACTGGAGGTTGGTGAAGCACAGAGCACACACTGGTATAACATCTATGCCATTTTATTAGATATATAGAGTGTATCTTTGCTTGAAGGAATGGAAGACCATAATTAAATTTGGTTATATTTTATTTACATGGCTTATTATTGAGGGCAGCACAGTGGTGCAGTGGTTAGCGCTGTCACTTCACAGCGTAAAGGTCTTGGGTTTGATCCCCGGGTCGACCACGGATGCCTTTCTGTGAGGAGTTTGCAAGCTCTCCACGTGTTCATGTGCTCCGGTTTCCTCCCACTGTCCAAAGGCTGCAGTAGGTTGATTGGATGTTATAAATTGCCCATAGGTGTGAGTGTGTATGAATGGTTGTCTGTCTATGTGTTGCCCTGTGATGGGTTGACCTTCTGTCCTGGGTGTACCCCTCCTTATGCCCGCTGATTGGGTCCAGCCTCCCCGCGACCCGGAAACGGAAGAAGCAGTTTAGAAAATGGATGAATGGATGGCTTTTTATTGAGCAAATGTTTAAACTAACTCCTGCATAATCCAAACTTATACTGCGTTAGGTCCAATTTGCTGTGTTTTGGGGGCTTTTATATGTCGTACACTTTTATGTGCATGAAACAAGATTTACATATGGGTTCACTGATGTAAGACATTGTTAATGTAGAGCCAAACTGTGTGGTAACCATCTTTAATGGTGCAGTCGAAAAATTGGCTATGAAGATTTCCCACTTGTGGGACTAATAAAGGTTCTCTTACATGAAATAAAATGACAAGGCCGACTTAATCAACTGGACTCAATGCATGTGTATCTGTTTACAAGTGGATCTTGACCATTTCAGCATAAATGACACTAACAACAGTCACTGCAGCATCTTCACATCAATGTCTGTGGTTATTAGCACATGGTAGCAAATTTGACTACTGAAGAAATCTGCTGTTAAAGTCAGTGTGACAGTGTTACATTTTCCCACCTCAGACAGAAAGGTGGTGTAATCAATGCTCAGCAGACATCTTGGAGGCCACTACACTACACTTTATTGAAAAACAAAGGAAAGCATGATTTTTGCATGTTTAATTCAGTGATGAATAGTGAACAATATGAGTTGATATGAGTTAACAATTATTATTAATAATTAATTATCAATATTATTAATTATTAATGCCCAAAATGGTTTCTGCAAGCAGGAAAAAAATGAGAAGTTCTGAAAAACAGAAGTTCTGTAACAAAATAGTTAATTTAAAATGTTAGCAACCTGTTGAAACCAAATGACAAAGATGGCAGTTCCAAATCACACATCATCCCAGGCAGCAGAATATGTTAAAGTAAACAGAAATATAACATGAACTCTCCCTTTGAAGTTCTGCTTGTCATGCTTGCAAATCAGACTTCATTTTTTCCAGGAAGGAAGAGCATAAAGAGCTAGGGGTAGTGATTGGGTGTGCAGATAAACTGCTCTAAAATGGGACTGCGATAGCACTATCCAGCACCGTGTGCTCGTCATGACAAGCCTGAGTACTGAAAAATCTAGTTTTGAAACAACAGTCTAAGCAGTTTAGCTGTAAAAAACAGCCAAGCACTCATCAGTAATACACAGCTTAATGCAATTGCAATGGCCATCACATGGCAGTCAGCTAGAGGGTCATGCTTTACATGCAGTTGGGCTCACACTGTTCGAGTGTATATCTCTGTGTTTGTTTGGAGGTTTCTGATGTCTGCTGTCCTCTCCACTTCCACGCCTCTGTCCACCCCCATCAGGGTGGATTACAAGCCTCTCTGTCCCAGCCACAATGCAATCACTCAAAGCCTAAAGCCAAAAACACTGGGACGCCTAAGATTAACTCCAGAATGGCTAGCTAAAGAGATCTGGACGAGAGCCAAGAGAGCACTGTGGAATTTTGAGTGGAGCACATTCCAAGAGAAAAACGATTTAGTTTAGTGGCAGTGCATCTAAAAACTAGCCCCAGGATCACATTGCAAGTGGCGAAGGAAGGCTAAAGAAAACATTATAAATCATATTTGACGATTCCTTGCACTGTTTATGTTGTTTCTTCAAGAGCTACCCACTGTGATTTTCAAGTTATTTAAGAAGAAAAAATATTTCAAATACAGATACAAAAGTGTGGGATGAATGGCAACAACTATATGCCACCAGCAACCACTTTTAAAGCTTGTTTACAAGAGAGGAAGCCTCAGGGCCTTCAAGGCCTAATGATTTCTGGCTTTGAGAAGGCCTAATAATAAAATATTTAGTTTATTTTACCTCAAAAGAGTCCCGTCTAAGTTTAAACTCTGAAGACATATGCCATTGTTATGTAAATATCTAAGCAAGCTCTTTCATTGGTTAGGTCTTCAGGCACTGGTTTAAAGTACTAATGTGTCAGATTATCCCCCAAAAAAATAGAAAATGGCAGGAATCCGCCTTGGTTTACAATGGTAAGGACTCATTTCATGAGAATACACAGGGACAAACCCCATGTCACAAAAGCACACAAGTATGTGAAGTGGGCTGTGGAGGTCACTCGGACTGTTTCTCAGTTTTCTCTGAATATAGCCCTTCCTCCATCTTTCATCTCTGTAATTTGCCGCTGCGAGGGCAGAGACTGTCCTCTCTGACCTCACACACACTCTGAGCCACAGTTTCCTGGCTTGAGAGAAACGGCTCTCTGTTCAGCAGGGAAAGGCCCATGTTGAGAGGCCATATTCTGTGAGATAGCAAGGCAACAGGCAGGCTTTCTCTAAGAGAATGGGGCTGTAAAACCCAGAGACATTTATTTGTAAACAAAATTTAATTTATTTGTGGACATATTTTTTTAGAAAACATTTCCAGGGGAGTTGGGCAAACTGAAGTGAATCAGTCACTTTACTGATTGTGATTCAGTTTTTGATCACAATTCACAGCCTAGTTTTAGCAGTTACTAAAAATGTACATTGTATATATTTTCTTTGACAGACAAAAGTCATGGGTATGAAGTGTGAATCACATAAACTGCCATTTTCTTTCTTTTGTGAGGTATTTCTGAGCAGGCTGAGCATCTTTGCAATGTTTTCTGTTTTCAGTCTTTAGCCTGTCGTAAAATGAAGTGAGCACAAAGAGAAGAAATGTGCTCAGATTCAGCCAAAAGCCAGAGTTTTGATTTGCATTTACATTTCAGTAGGTTACCAAGGGGGATGCCTTTTGGTCATTTTGCTAAGAAGAGGGATGGCGTCCCTCTTCATCCCTTCTCAAACCGCTTACTGGTAATACTATAATAAAACAGCACTGATAAATCCATTCCCCATGCTTTAGTATGTTTTAGACACACATTATTTATTATTAAGAAAGGATGCTACCAGCTGGGCTCTGCAACAGTGCATTATATATTGAATATTCTTTATTGTACACAACACTTTTAGTCCTATGTCATTTTAGATTCAGACTTTTTTACTGTTTAGTTATAGAGTATATGGAGATTGATGCACATGTGTGGGAATCCTTAAAAAGGCCCAGTATATCCACCTATCCAGACTATACTATAGTATCTGGCAGAAGATTATAAGAAAACAAGAATTTTGTCTTTGACCAGAGCAAACAAGGCCAATTTTGGTAATGTAAATTAAACCTGAAAATAATAAATAAAAAACGGTACTAAACAAGACAGACAACAATGTGGAACCCCATAGGTGAACTGTGATATGGAATGATAGGAAAGCATTTACCTTCTAATTATTGTTGCACTTAGAAAAGTCCATCAGATCATGTAAATTATGTAAAGAAATAGGAAACTGTTGAAGAACAGATGGCCTAAAAAGATTGCACTTGTTTTTGTATGTAGATGAAAATCACTTTCGATTCATGCATGGTTCCGTATTCCTACCAGCTCATTGTGTTATCTGTCATAAGAGGACAGTGATGTCATGGCATACAGTGTGCTAAGATGATTAGCCCTGTCTCTGTGTGTTATAATGGAGTGCTCTCCACCCAGAGTGCAGCAGCTGACTGGCACAGGCACCATGATGAAGATTTTTTTTTTTTGAAAGCCTGTCTATGAGCTCAGACTCACAAAAGCACTTCTGAATCACACAGCCATTGTTTTACGCAGTATGTCTTTATCATGTCTTTGCCAGTAAAGGTGTCAAAAGAAGTGCTGTCTGTTTCAAGCAAGAGACAGACACACTATGTTATTTGCAGTTTAGAAAGTTTTTTTTTAGTTCAAGCACATTTGGTTGCAAAACCATCCCTAAAGGGTTTAGACACCACCATTCCACAGTCAGACAGACTTTTTACAAATATATAAAATTCAAGAAAATCGTTACCCTTTCCAGGAGTGCTTGACCAAAAAAGTCCCTCCAAGAGCAAGGCACATAAAAGTCAAAGCAAAGTCTGTCTTACATTGATAAATGTTTATGAATATAAGGAATAACACTATAAGAAAAACACTAAACAACAATAGTGTATATGATAGGACTGCTAGGAGAACATCACTGCACTCCAAAAGATTATCTCTGTACATATACAGTTTGGATTACATGGACAAGCCAAAAGAAAATTAGACTTAGATAAATACTTGGTTAACTTTTTGGTTTAAACGAGAAATTGAGTGTTTAGAAAAAAAGCATTCAGCATTCCAGCATAAGAACATTGTTGCATTTATGAAACATGATTCTAATAGTATTATGGCTTTGGTTTTATCTATTTTTAGAACTTGTAAATGTCTAATGATATTTTATGTCATATTTGTACAGAAAAAAAAATTTCTAAAGGATTCACAAATTCTGTACGTGTGATTTGAGTTGACAGTAAGTTTGTTCCTAAGTGTTCATGAAGTATTCCTTTCTAGGTGACATAGAAAATAGTGTCAGCCTGTTGTCAGATGTTTTTGGGATACATCAGCAAGGTCCTAGCCTTTGAAAAGAGGTGCTTCTGATGCCTAGATACATTCTTGTTTTGAACAAGTGTGAATTCTCACAGACCTGTTGAATACTGGCCATCGAAGCAAGCCCAAACAAGGGGAGAAAGAGGAAGTTCTTCCACAAAAGTAAGCAGATCTGCAGATCTTCTCAAACTAGGATCCTAGCATGTTTTTTGAAAATGACACATTATGTGAGGTAATAATATCAAAAGTAATAAACATAAATATGCTGTTATCATATCTTTTATTAAAGACTGCAATATATAAACCTTCTAAGCAAACATAAGGTTTACCATGTGCTGTGAGCATCCAGACAAATCACAGTTACAATGAGTTTTTGTTCTTTGATGAAGCAAGATATTCATTTAACCATAATAAACACAAAAATCAGTGAAAACGTCTAACCTCATTTCCAGAAATGCTGGGTCTTACTTAAATGTTCAAGTAAGACCTTACATTAACGCTAATTGGTAGCGTGTGAGGTATCGTGATTGGGTATAAAGGTAGCATCAAAGGCTCTTGTAAACATGGATTGATTGTGGCTCACCACTTGTGCCAAAGTTAGTCAGTTCAAAAGGAACATTTCTCAACACAAGATAGATAATATGTAATATTGTGAAAAGATTCAGAGGATTCAGAGACACGTTGGTCTGTAAAGGACATGTCAGAAACCACTGCAGAATGCATGTGATGCTCAAGTCCTCAGGCAGCACTGCCTAAGAAATTGTCATGCTACTGTGACAAATGAAGCTGAGCTCAGGAGCACTTCAGAAAACCATTGACCCTTAACATTGTCAATGCAGCATCAAGGAATAAACTGTATTATGCAAGGAGGAAGCCATACATTAACTCTATGGAGAAACGCTGATGAGTCCTCTGGCCCAGAGCTCCTAAGCTGAACCAACAGACTGTGGAACCGTGTGCTGTGGTCAGATGAGTCCACATTTTATCTTGTTTTTGAAAAAGTGCTTGAGTTCTCCATGCCAAAGATGAAAATGAACATCCAGATTGTTATCAGCAAAAGATGCATAAAGGTATAGGGGTGCATCAGTACCCACTGCATGTGCAAGTTGCATTTATGTGAAAGTGCCATTGACTCTGAGGCCTATGATAGGATTTTAAATTGAGATATGTTGCCATCAAGTAAACGTCTTTTTCCTTGATGTCCATACCTATTTAGAAGTTATTTTTTTATTTAATGGATTAATTATGAATAAAAGCTATAAAAAGTCATTTAAAAAGATTTAACTGATGATTTATTTCTTCCCACCTTAGAGCTGTTTTACACTGCCATCTGATTTTTTTCTTTAAATAAACCCTCAAAGTGTGACAAAAGTTAGCTATTTTGGGTGGTATTATTATTATTTAAATATGAGATAAACAAGTATTAATGTTATTTATTTTTTTAACATTACAAGGTCAGCTAATTACATTATTTTACAATGTAATATTATAACAAACTGGTTATAATTACAAAAGTCAACCAAAATAACAATTGTGCAGTCTTACATGTGAAAAGTATCTCCCATATCTTGTGTTCATAGTGTACAGTGGTTTGTGCAGACCCATGATTGATGCATATTTCCACTCTGCTTTAACTCAAAATTCTCTCAATGTTTCTACTGACAAGTTGCCAGGACCATTGTGGTGTCACTGCTGGTGTATAAATCAATGGCCATTAATGCATCTACTTACTTACGGCTATGCCTTATATAACTTCAGTAACAGTAATTTGATTCAATTCTGATGAAGAGTGGGACAGCAGCCCTACCTCTGACTGCCAACTTGATGTTGCCCCTAAGCACTTGTTGGTGGTTGTGACGTGTCACGCTCCACGTGGTCCTGTCTGTGTATGTTTTGTTTTCCATGTGCTCCCTGGTCTCGTGTCTGTGTCTTAGCCACGTGCTAGCCCTGCCTTGCGCACCTGTCCTTCATTTCCAGTCTCCCCTCCTGTTCAGGTGTTCCTCTTTGTCTCCCTATTTAGTCTCTGGTGTTTTCTGGTCGATTTCACTTCACTTCAACTTTATGGCTCTGTCCTGTCCTGCGACGCAAAATATTTTTTTGTTGGAAGAAATTGCTTGTTTATTTGATTCAATTTTCGGGGCTCCTTTGCTTGACTTCTTTTTTTGTAGAACTGCTGTATAGAAGCGATAGAACACTACTGGTTGTGCATTATCATGAATAAGAACATGGCTATGATGATTTATGATCTTTGCCTTCATTTTGGTTCTGTGACTGAATCACAGACAAATCACACTCCATCTCCTGTTCTTAAGTAAAGAATATTGCAATCACAATTTGCAACAATAAAACTGTAGTACTGATATCTTGGGCTTGGTATGTATGTTTGCCTGAACAGGCCAACCACACTGACACTGGCTTTCCTTTTGGAGAGATTCAGTTCAACTCAGCTCAGTTTTGATTCCTTGATTAGACAAGAGCCTTACAATAATACATTTATAACATATGCCACAAAGATGTGAAAATTCAGTAGAGGCTACAACTCATCTCTGTTCTACACTTCACATATGCACTTCACTCACTCATGCCTTCACTGATCAGTGCAGATTCAGTGGAGAGGGGTCTAGTCTCTGGCCACAGATAACTTTCCTGTGCTCATCTGACTCTGGAGAGAGAGAAACCTGTCAGTAAACTATGATGCAAATCAACAGGGTTCAGTATGACAGAGGATTTTGCACTCTCCCAGAATGTCAGTCCCCAAACCAAGAGCAAGCTACTCAAATGTGCTGTACTTTAAAGAGCATATATTCTATAGTCTCACTGTTTAAGTACATATTTGTGCTTTTGTGATACTTATTCCTCATTTTTCATTGGCTTTATTTTCAAATTCTGATTGGATGCCCCATATTGCACCTCATTTAGAAAGCACTCTAGGCTTAAATATGCACAACAAACTGTAAAGTTAAGGCTCCCATTCAGAAAAAAAAATCTTCATGTTTGGGTGGCTAAAGTGCGTTAAGCTGACAGGGCTGTCTGATGTAAATTTGTTCACGTGACATTACAACCATGACAAAATCAAAATGAACTGTTTTTGCAACTGAATTTCCACACAGACTTTATGTACAGAAGAGTGATTTGTATGTTTTGAACCAAATTTATTTAATACCAGTACAGATAGTAGCCCAGAAGTCATGAAGCGTTGGTACATTTATCTTGTACATTTAAGGTGCCTGAAGAAGATCATACCCTTGCCCACCTTTTCATGAACGTTCCTTTTTGTCAGTAAAAGAAAAACATCAATCCAGAAAACATAGGCAGTCCATTCATTACACAAGAAAACTTTATCACTCACACTGTAAAGACAGTTTTGTTGGTGCTGGATTCTTGCCTTTACTTTGATAATGTTTGTCAGTAATTGGTAGGGAAGAAAGGCCAGTCAGCAGATCTGTCTTGTCCCCTGGTCCCAGCACATGCTTTGTTTAACTTTTAACATGAGCAACAGCAGTATGGCACATCTACAAAAGCACACAGTGTTTGATGTGTGTGAGAGGGAGCGAAGTCCGCTGAGCTGGACTCTTCAACACATTTCACTCAGCTGCCTTATCGGTGGGAATGCTCTTGTGGATTGCAGTTTGCCAAGGTTCTCTACACAAACCCTCGCCAACAGAAAACAATGACTGATTGCTTATGAATGACTTTCAGCACGCTGCACTGGCCACCAAAAGTTTGGGAACACCTTGCACCCTTTAAAAGAACTCAATTTCCCTGAGGTCAATGTTAAAGGTTTGTATGGGTTTATGGACCAAAGTGGTTATAATACATTTATACATGACCATATTCCATCTTTCCTTTTATTTCTTAGATCTAAAATGGTTGTTTTTGTCATTGTAATTCAGACTACTATATGTAAATGACCTTTGTTTTATTTGGCTGCCCTAAATTACTAAATGTTCCTTATAATATACATTTTCACTATTACTTTTTAATGAAATGAGAAGAATAACTGCAATGGTTTAGCATAGAAGCTAATTATTAATTCTTTAGTTATTTTTTGCAACTCTTAGCATCATGTCTCTTTAATGGTATGAAGACCTTTTGGTATGAAGAGGTTTTGCCTAAATAATTTAGGCAAAAAATAAAAAGTTTTCATTTCTGAACTAAAATGAGTGCTGACATAGAAACAAGAGGTTTGCAAATTCCAACAAGGCCCATTCCTTCTGCTTTGAGGGATCGACCTTATGAATTCTTAAAGATGTAGTGCACTTTTCTCAAGTCTCTTGCTCTAGATAAGACACAGAAATTGTCTTCTGGCTTGGTGAGCATAGCATGGAGGTCTCTGGGGGGTTGAAGGGATTTATGTTTTGTTTTTATATTTTTGCTTATTTATCCATAGGATCCAGAATGTGCATAATATGTGTGGTATTTGAATACCTCGTGTAGGTATAATATAGAGTTTTTATTTACCTCACTGTTTGTATTCAACTGAACATAACTGTATAAAGTTTATTTCTCCTAACATTGTCATGGTTTTCGAAAAAAACAAAAAAAAATGTATAAGTGTATATTTGTTGTTTTATCTTTAAAAAAGTAAGTGCTGGTATCCTAAATGGCACAGCCATCTAACTGTTGGCTTGATCATCAGAAGATTTTTAGCCACCCAGAGAGTGAGGCCTATTGTGCAGTCTTGGCCACACCAAGACTGCACAATAGGTCTCACTCCCTTGGTGAGAAGGATGGCTCACCATTACAGATTTGTTTAGTGAGGTGTTAACGGGAATTAGCAAAAGATGCGATGGCTGATTTCATGTGACTTGGAGGGAGCAAGTGCTAGCTCTCACCTTCCCAGTGCTGGTAGTATCGAGTGACTGGGGGAGTCTTAACAAGTGGGTGTATTTGCAGATTTTGGTAAGAAAAATCAGAAAAACTGTCCAAAAAATATGGGAAAAAGTGTGTCGTTTCACAATTTTGAGTTAATATAACTTCTAATAATTAATCTCTCACCTAGTGTTAATTTACCTGAATTGTGTTAAAACACCAATTATTTAGTCTAGGTTAGGGGTCCCCAATTATATCCAGATAGAGGCAATGGGGTAGTAGGCCTTTATTCCAACCAAGCAGGAGAAATTCACAAATCTCATCAATTGTTCAAAGAACGAGAACAACTGAGTAAACAATTGGAATTAGAATGAAAACCTGCAGCTACGCTGGCCCTTTGTGGATGGAAGACTAATGAGCCCTAAGCAGAAATAGAAATACCCTATATAGTGTCATTTTCTAAAAGGTTTTTTAATAAAACATATATGACAGTCATAAATGTCATAGTGGAAAACACTTTAACCCAGCAAAAAAAAATTAAAAACTATGTCATGCTGCTATGAACCTATGAAGAAGCCTTGTGTTTAAGAGTGTAGTTCTTTGTTCACCTCCTGAATAACATGTCTTAAGATTAATAACTGACCAGTATGTTGAAAATAAACAGATATGCTCACTTGTTTACAATATTTGAGGTAACCTAGATGTGTGCACTGTTGACAGAGAGAGTGTGTTGAGGCCCCAGAATGAGAGCGAGGCTGAAGCAAGAGTCGCACGTGACTTTTCCCAACATGTAGCCTATGAGGTCATGTGTAATTAGATGTTACTATTTTCTTCATGCACTGACTCTCGGAGGAGCACAAAGCTGCCGTTTAAATTTCCCTCGTGCCAGGAAACTTCAGGCCTGTCAGTAAGACTTTAGGTTATTATGCTTAACTTTAAATAACTTAATGTTTAAGCTGGCTGTGGAAACTCACAGGGCTGAGGGAGAGGGGGCAGTTTACTGATGCGAATGTGAGAGCGACTCATTCAGTTGCAATCGTGACTCCACAAATAACGCAAGTCTTTTCAAGAGGCTCAACACACCATTTAAAAAGATCTGGTATAGTTAAGCCCCCAAAAGTCTGCTTTGGTAATTTTGAAGGTGGTAATGTTAAAGCAAGACGTTTTGAGGAACGTTTACCCCCACCCCCACTTTTCTATAAACCTCTATATTCCCAGTCAAAAAAAGACAGCTGGCACAACATCAAAGCAGAGCATGTGTCTGCCTCACTTCCTTTTCTTCATCCCTTCATCTTTCTGGGTGTTTATAGCAGAGAGGGATGGAAGCTTGGGGATGGAGAAGTGTGTATGTGTGGGTTGATCTTATAGTATCTGTTCTCAGTCATCGTTATAAAAAAAAGTCCTGGCATCCTTCACGGGCGCCTGGCACAGGTGGGTATAACATAAATAAAACACGGTAGTGAGAAATCTCAGACAGAGAAGCAGAAGGAACAGACTCTTCCACGGCAGTACAGTGCTGCAAGTGCCGAGAATCTCACTTCACAGTGAGGAACAGCCTGAATGAACGCAGCCTAGTTGAAGTGTATTGCTAGAAAAACTGTTAATGGTGTTAAAACATACACCATTCTCCAATAATCAAAGTTTTTCAAGGTCCAATTCTTGCTTACTTTTCAGTGAGGTATGGAAAATACCTGCAAAGATTTAAACAGTTATTTAAACAGTTAATTTTTGGCAATTTGTATTTCTGTGATACAAGTATCAGTGTGTCATTGCGTCAGCATTTTAAACATTGTATGGTCATAATGTTGAATGTTCTGATCAACTAAAGCTATTTATTACCTTATAAAGTATTAGTTAAATACATTTTAAAAACATCCTTAAATGCTTAAACCAGGACAGTGCAAAAAATCAAAAAGCTACTTCAGCAAGTGGAAACATTTTAAATCTAGTCAATATATCTATTTTTACTCATTTTAAGATTGTTGTAAAACAACTAATTTTTAAACATTTAAGCTGTTTTATCTAGTTAATCTGGTACAGAATCTAGTAATTTGCCAGTAGAATATGACATTTCTCTGGATAAGATTAGTTAAAACAAGTCATCTAGAAATATGTCCTTACATCTTTAAAATATTTTTACAACAGTCTAATAATGAGAGTGATGTCGACTAGATTTAGGATGTTTTCACTTACCAAGATTTGATTGTTTTGGAGTTCAGTGCTGGACATGAAGGAATGCTGCAAATGATTAAAAATCCCTTTGTAGCTACTGCATTGTCCACTGCAGTTGATACGAAGCCTGTGTTGTCAGCTTAGTCAAAACCATGTGGGAGGTGATGTATGTGAACAGTAAATATTTGTGATAGACAGCCATACAAACAGTGGGGCAACAAGCTCTCGCAGAACTAACCAGACCAAAGGGCTTAGTCTACACTGGCCCCAGGTGCTTACAGCTCAACATGCAAGACAGCACAAGTGAAGATGACTGCTATGGACATTATTTTATTTCTAGGGAGAAAATGACAAGCAGTCTTTAATCAACATATAAAAACATGTGCGCCATCGTGTGTGTCAGGCCTATGCGATGGCTTAAAATAAATACATTTCAAGAGCATATAGTACAGACAGAATAGGCAAAAAATCCAAACCAGACCAACGAAACAACGGAGCAAACTCCAGAGGGGCTGGAACTGTGAAAATGTCAGGAAAAAAAGTCCTTGTACAGCTCCCTACTTCTTACACCATTAAGGTTTGTATAAAACATTTTAAAGTACGTTCATAAAATACAGAATTTTGAAAAACAAATTCCACTTTCTCTTAAAGTTATTGTGAAAATATTAGCTGGTATTATAGCACGATTAAATCAGGACTTTTCATGAAGAGTAAGATGATGAGAATGTGCTTCCACATGTCTATTAGTAATCACATGTTTAGTTATCCACAAAGTCCTCCACTGGTCTGTCAGGAGAATTGGCAGACATATTGCACAAAGCTCATCTTCCCCAGGTACATGGAAGGAAGCCCCTCGAATTCAGCCACTGAACCACCCTTCCATCTGAGGCACCAATACACGCCCTTGTTTTTTTTCCCTCAGCTGAGAGTGACTGGCAGAGTAAGACAAAAAGAAAATACAAACTTGAAAGTATAGAGGTCCCACTCTTCCCACCTGCAGGTTACGTATGACACATCCGCCCCAATTTAGCTGGTGTCTCTTTCTGCTAGAAAACAATTTTGGTTCCATGCAAAGGTTTAGCCCGACACAAAAATGCCCTCAATGGACAGAGGTTTCAATAGAACAGGTTACAGTACGTTGTGGTATACACTCTTGAGTATACGATGTTAAGAACCATTACTAGGGAAGTCTCAATCAAGTATTTTACCCCGATCACAACCTGAGGCTTTTCACATTAGGATCTGTCTGATACACAGTCCTGTTGAATTTATACTGAGATTATACAGTCACCTGGGGCACACTTCAAGTAGACATGTACCAGTCAGTAATCCAAATCAATTTTAGGTTGCCAGTTACTTTAAAAAGCTACAATAAAATCAGTTCATATTTAGTTTTTGCATAGTGTAACACTCTCTTACATTTTGTCGTTTTTGTGACAACTTTATGGTGATAATGTTTTACTCCTATCGTAAGATGTACAATACCAACACAGAGTGCATGTGTATCTAGTTGACTCATTTTTTGCTTAAATTGGGTAGCCTAACTGCAGTCAAAACACCGGCAATGTTGATATTACAAATGGTTGTCTTAAACATCTCATTTTCCACTTTCCACTAGTTTGACACTTGAAAACATGCCTTACTGCCACAAACTGCCAATAATGGCAGTTTTTGTCACCTCTACAATAATGTATAAATAGATCAAGATGGGATAAAATGGCTAATGGCAATCCATTAAATATGCCTTGGTCAGGACATCCCAGACAACTACCATACCACTTTTAAACCAACACTTAATGACTGTGTGTAAACAAATTCTTCCGTCATGGCTTTCTCTTGGCGCTAGAGTGCATTAGCTTACTTGCAGAAGACAGTGTTAGCCTCCACCATTCTGAAGAGCCTGAGACTTCACATTAGCACATTGGCCCTATTATACGCAAGAATGCAACCAGGAGAATTTTCTTGAACAAGCTTTTGACAAGGTGTTGCTTGCTGAAGCAAACCTTGCATTCTGCGACATCCTATCAAGCTAAAGGCCGAGTCTAAAAGCGCCTTGGGTGACAAAAGGTGACTGAGTGAGACATGTTTGCTTCACAGCTGCAATTAATTTACTTAAAACTAGTTAAACGGGAAAACTGACTTGGTCACTGAGTTTCAGTTTGAGGACCTTTGCCGGGGGAGAGTGTGTGTAAACAAAAGGCAAAAGGGTTTGAGTTTGTATGCTGAATTCCTAACGCAGAACAAGTTTTTGTCTTTTGTACGTAGAGCGTTGTTGCCTTGTTTCCAAAGTCCAAACATTCTCAAAGTGCAAAGGCTATGAATAACCTTTCACACCCTACTTAAAACTCTTCCCCTTTAGTTAGCATCTGTCACAGAATTTTTATAAATCACATTTTTAAAAAACAACTTTAAATTAAAAGAAAACTTTCTAGGCACTATTGAATATCCAAAGGCTTTAGTTGCAAACTGAGAAAGAGTTGAAAATGTAATTCTAAAATAAGTACGTGCAATGGTTTCACAGACCAAAACACTTCAACTTTCCTACATTTTGCCTTTTCGACGTGGGGCCCCTTCACCAGATGGGCCATCTCCAAGTCTTTTCCTTGATATTTGTGAATGGAAAACAAGCATCATTAAGAAATGCGGAGAAAGGTCTTCCCATGAAGTCTACCTTGTATCTTTCCAACAGTCCTTTCTGCCATTTCTCTTCAAGACATGATCTTCTGAGGGATCTCTATGGAAGCCTTGAGAAAGATGGCATTGTCACGGATGTAGTTCCTCTTGCGGATCTCCTCATGCGAGATGAACTTGGGGTAGCCGAAGCCCAGCGTGCTCTCGTCCAGCGAGTTGCGGCTGCTGCAGGGCTTCTGAAAGTTCTTCCAGTTGGGGTCAGGGTTAAATGTCTCTGTGATGTGCTGCGGCTTGGAAAGAGATGGGTCGCTCTGGTCCAGGATGGAAAAGGTCACCTTGTAGGCAAAGGGCCATTCCAGCAGGTTGTCATACTCTCCGGGCAGCACGCGGATATAAATGGACAGATGTGAGCCTTCACCGCTGCCATTTCCATTAAGGAAGGCAGATACCTGCAGCTTGTAGCCATAGCGGTGTGTGTAAAAGGGTGGACTGAAGAACTCGTGGTTGTTGTGCACCTTGGCCTCCTGCAGTTTGCGAGAGTAGTCACTTAACTTCCAGATAAGCACGCCGTCATGGCTTACTGACAGCTCCTCCATCTCCCGCCGCAACTCCATGATCTCCTGCCGCTGACGCCCAACCAGATTGCACATCATTGTCAGGTGGGACTTGGTGGTTTCTTCCAGGTGACGACCAATTGCCAGCTTTGGGCACTGCAGAGAAGGCAAACAGATGCAATTAAGCCTTCTCATTAGTTTGGTTTTAAAAAAAATAATAATTTACCTAGTTTTTCCCTACTGCAAATGTAGTCAGTCAGCCAAAAGAACTTGATGTGAAGAATAACAGTTTTGCAACAAAGCTACAAGGCTAATGTAGCTACAAATAATGGTCTAAAAATAAATTAAATCACAAATTGAAACAAAATCAGGCTTCAAAAGGCAACTGTAAATGAACTGTAAAGAATTGTGGTGGAAATGTAATGGTTTGGGGATGGGGAAGTGTGCAGTCCTTGATTTAGCTATGAAGGCTGCATCATATCAGAGAGTGCCTGAAGATAATGTATCTAAAAGCTTAAGTTAAACTGGAGGTGGACCTTTTAACAGGATAATGATCCTGAGCACACTAGCAAAACCATCAGGGAATGGCTCGAAAAGAAAGAAGTAAGGTTCTTAGAAATGTGTGGGATTTAAAAGTACATGTAAGAAAACCCTCAATGATCTTGAGCTCAAATGAAGAAATATTGCATGAAAGAGATGGTGAACATTTCAGCAAGTTGATTTCAAAGACAGCTAAACAATTATGCAAACACTTATAAGATATTATTTCTCCTAAAGGGGGCAGTACTAGCTTCTAAGGCCAGTGGTGCCCTTACGTTCTCCACAGAAGAATATTACATCTGTTAACTTATTTTTCTTAAATAAATTAATGAAATAGTTACTTTTTCTTGTTTAATTCAAGTAGGCACTGTATTAAATAGGATGACTTGATTGCTTGTTTAAATATGCTGAAAAAAGCCATTATTTTTATGAGAAGAATTTTTTTTCACATGACTGTATTTCTGATTTTTTTAGTGTATCACAGTGTCAGAAACCACATCAACATTGCAACGTTTTAACACAGTTTGAGGCGAGTGTGATGGTTTAGCTTGCACAATGAAAACTGCTAGGTTTTAAGTTTACAAAGCCTTGGTTGAGCCGGTCCCTTCTGGGTAATCTTTAACTGAACATTGAAGTGCATTTACCATGTTGCTGCTAGAATGCAGCCCAAATCTGAATACTGCATGCTGTGCCCTGACACATGTATTGTGTATATTGTCTATATACAGTACAAAGTTGTGCAAAATTTTTGTAAAAGTTTTGTAAAATTACAGGACTGGTTATGTTTAAAGTGAAAATAATTAATGACACTTTCATACACAGTTACAGATTTCATCTGCATTACCTAAACCCACAGTTTGAAAACATAAGAGGAGCTGACAACATAAAGCTCATCTGCTTCCATGGCCAGAGCTCTCTACATGCTTTTCTTTTCTTTTGTTTAATCAAATTTACATCAAGTTAAAAAATAGACCAAAATGCACTGTCAGATTGGAAATGTGTGATTCTCATTAAAATATATCCTGGGGGCACAGAGCTGGAACTCGAAGACAGCTATTGTTTGGTCAATGCTTTTTCAGTTAGGCTTACATCATTCATGCAAAACCCCAAACCTTTAATTTTAGATGTGCAAATGAGAACAACAAATGACAAATAACAACTAACGAATCTCGACATGTACATTCCCACAGTGGAGAGAATGTAAACTTGCTCAGTGGAGCGGATTGAGTGGTTCAGAAAGGGAAAGAAGACTCACTCTGTGTTTACAGCCGGCATCTTTAAAGGGGCACAGCACCAATGCGCTGCCGCAGTTTTCCTTCACGTGGGTGGCCAGGTCTTCTCTGGCGATGTTGGGGGTGCCACACTGGTTAGGGCACTGAACGGGGAAGCGAGGGCAGTGGTATTGATGATTCTAAAGAAAGAGAGAGAACAACATGTGACATGTAGAAGAGACCTCTTAAAGAAATTCTTCAGCTTTTTTCAACATAATCTCTGTCCTTCGCAAGCAAATCTTGTGGCTGTTTACTGCAGAAAATAAATAAGACACAGGAAAACAGAAAATATACGGACTCAAAACTCAAACTCTGATAGACATTAAAGGGCAGTTAATTCAACAGTGGTTGCTTCTGTGGAACTGACTATGTTTCAGAGACTAGGCAGACAAACACTGGAGTCTTTCTTTAAGAAGAAAGATGTGAATTTAAAGTGCATGCATTTTAAAATTTTGTTGAAGTTATTTAGAGCTTGAGCACACAGACATGAATGAAAAACCAAGTTAGCAAACATGTATAACCAGACTAGACGAAAAATTTAGAATAAATGTTAATTATATGAAAATCTGCTTTATCCACAAATTCAAGATACAAGAAATGCTTATTGTCAGCTCGTCCATATATACAAGTATACAGTAAGCTAAGCTTAAAACACCACAAGAAGTCCACATAGATTTAACAGTGTGAGTTTGTGAATTCAGGCCTCCATTGAAGTGTGGGTGCGGATGCAGGTGTAGGGAGAAATGCTGGGCCGGCTTAAGCTGTGGCCTACTGGCAGAAACTGCATCTAGCATGAAAGCCACTGTTCATGTAGTTACAGGCTCCCTGCCATTTCACTCTATGGAGCCTTCATTCCCATTAATACACCACTGAGACACTACTGTTCCTTTAACACCCAGTTTCAAACACACACACACACACCATCACTACTCCACTTCACCACCTTCAAAACCCAAGAAATTCCCTGTCAGACCCAAAAGCAAATATAACTAAACTAATGTGTTCACAGGTTTCAGTTTCTGAGCCTAAAATAAACCTCCTTACAGGGTTAAATGGCCTTAATGTAACACAAATCTGATTTTTCTGATTTTCCTTAATTCAGGCCCATTCTCTTGTAATATTCTTTAGTATATGAGAGTATACCCAGGAGGTATAGCACACCTGTCACTGCGAGGGCTGCTGACTGATATACTTAGCTAGCTGGTTGGAGCAGTTCGCTTTACTGTGGGACGTACCTGGATGGTGTCGTAGACAAACTCCTTGCCGCAGTATTTGCAGGGCTGTGTGCGTTTCGGACACTCTGCCATGGTGTGCTGGGCAAGTAGCCTCCTCATCATCCTCGCCCCACACTTATTTTCACAGTACACACTCTCCTGAGGACAGATGCCCTGGTGGTTCTGACAGACAGAGAGACAAAGGGAAGAAAAACAAGGCAGACATAAATGTTTGCCATTCCAGCTTGTATTCATTGAAGCTTTTTTTTGAGGGGTAATAAAACCAACCAAAAATCAAATAGCTCATTCCACTGCATGTGCTAACCATCTTCCTTGTCTCCTCTCAAAACCAAAAAGAGGCAAGGTTCTATGAAAAAGACAAATTAAACAAAAATACGGGTCTTTTATAGATTGCAGTGCTTGTTTTCAGCATATGAAAAAAGGCGTGGTGGCGTATTAAGCAATAACACCAGGCCTTGTAATACTAACCCTTGAGTACTCACACCCTCTCCCTGAGAAAATAACCCATAACTGAGTAAAAAGCTTGTCAGCTATGTCAGATTTTCTTAAAGGGACATTTTTTTTTTGCCCCATGGGTTTGACTTTAAGGGCAAAATTTAAGGTTAGAAGTAAATAACATTTATATGGCAATTGTAATGACCTTTTTAAGGGCATTTTTTTCTGACCTCACTGTTGTGATCAGTAGGCCTGTTCCACCTTTATGTTGCATGAAATGAGTTTAGGTTTTTCACTCACATCATTTCCTTGTTTAAAGATGAAAGATCCAGATAAATATCCTGTTTATTTTTAGTGCCATCATTGTGCATAGCCTAAAATGTACATTTTGTTCATACAAGATCTGTTCTCATGAAGTCTTCTACCATTTTCGTAGTTTGGAGCATCACAGTAATTGACGTATGCTCTCTAAGATGACCAGGTATCTTTACATGATCAGGCCTGGCAAAACTCCACCCAGTACTATGATGGTAACAGATTACTGCAAATTCTTCCCTCTGGAAAAATTCTCTGAAAGAATAAATTATACCTTTGACTGACGATATATACATATTATATTATATTATACACATCACGCAGCTACTCTTTGGCTTCTATTATACGTGTGTCAGTTTTCCTAAGTACAGGGAAATGTGTAAAAATAACTGCTCTTAGATTTCAGAGATATTTTTTAAAAAACTTTCATTTAGCACTTTCATTTAGTTATGCTAGTTGAACAAGAGTAAAGAACAAAGCAAGCAACAATGTCTTAGCTTTTACCCCCAAAAAACTCTTGCAGTACACTTTTTAATGACCAAACAATAACATTCACTCATTCCTCTCAGCTGCTCTGAGACAGGTCAGTTAAAGACATGACCGACGGCACTCATACCTCAAAGGCCTCCCCTGTGAACTCGCTGCCGCAGAACTCGCACTTGACCTTGCGTTTGGGGCAGTCGTGCTGCAGGTGCTCGGGAAGGTCACGACGCGTCAGCTTGACGGCACAGCGGTTGGGGCAGGGGATCACGTTGAAGGCGCAGGTGGAGAAATGACCCTGAGGGAGGGAAACATAGAGCAAGTGTCAGCTAGCTCAATGCACGCTTCCTTCAGGCTCAACACGCACACACACAGTCATGCTTACTTAGTGTGTTGTGCCACAACACTATACCAAGACATTATGGATAGAGACACAGGTAGAGGTTGAGAGGAAAAAAACAGAAGCACCTTTAGAAAGACAAGAAACAGACACAGACAGACGAAGAGATGTACTGACATCTAAATATGAGAATCAATGCTTTCAATAATACAAAAGCTGTTTTGTTGCATATCCATGTGCATATATTATTCTAAATTTCTATTCTTCTAGTTTCAGTCCTCTAGGAAGCTGTAAAAAATGGTGTCCAGAATGACAGACAGCCCTGTAGATTCCATAATGACTGAGAAAGCTGTATACCACAGATTAGATCATGAGTCGGATAGCTCGGAATTACTCATAAGCATAGTCTACAAAAGCGATCCAAAGACAGAGATACAGAAGAAGAGAGAGGGACAGAGGGAGGAGTACGGGGTGATGAGGAGGAGTGAACTGACCTGCAGTTGCTTCATCTGACCAGTCCAGCGGCAGCCCTCCTCACTGTGGATGCAGCGGATGGGTAGAGCCAGGATCTGTTGCTCCAGCTCTGGATCAGGATAGATCTGCAGCACAGAAAACACACATTAACATTAATGTATCTGCCCACACAAAATTAACCATGTGAAAGTGACTGTTTGTCATTGTGAACACACACAAGCACCACAACTAAATGTGACCTCTGCATTTAACCCATCACACGTCTACACGTGGACCTTGCTCAAAGGTACATCAGTGGTGCCTGGGCTAACCACTAGGCCAAGGCCATGTTAACCATGGTATGACACATAGGACACTATAAAAATAGTAAACTGTTATTGGAGAAAGGCAGGGCCATGAGACTGATATTTTAATCTATAAAAAGACATTACTTTGCTTATATATAGCTACAGTTATTTACAGCATCAGTCAGTTTGTACACACCTACTTTAAAAAGGGTTTTCCTCATGTTATTATCTCCCAGAATTTTAAAAATAAAAATAGTACCTATAGAATTATGCGCAGACCAAAACTGTGTTACACAAATCAAACCTTTCTTCTGTTTTAGATTATTTTAGAATCTAGCCTCTATTTGCTCTGATGCAAGATCTTGGCATTCTCTCAAGCAGCTTAATGACGAGCCACCTGGGATGAGCTTTTCCAACACAGCGGAAGACACATATGCTAAGACGTTGTTGCTGTAAACCACTTGTTGAGGGGAATTTCAAAGTATATACACTACTGTTACTTAGGAATTGCTGCTTTTTTAAACGATTCATCTAAGTTCTCCTGCTCTACAGGTTCATAGCTTAACAATCTTCATATTTTCAGGAATCTATATATATTGTTGCTATGGGAACAAATTATTGTTTTATAATCTTTTGATATATGGTCCTATGGGAGTCCTGATAATAAATAATGCAGAGAAACAGATGAACTACAGTCTGCTATTGGGTCTGGGAATCTGACCTTAAGTATAATATCAAATCTGAGACGTTGAGCTTCACTTTTTCTTCCAACCTGATTCCACTTGTTTTTTTTTAATTGGTCTATGTTTTTAATCCTTCGATCAGCTGAGCTCCTTCCTGACTGGTATGAACACCTGCAGTAACACACCAGTCCTTTGCCAAGATGACCAGATACCCCATGTGTACTGAGATTTTATTCAGAGTAAATATTGGGCGTGTGCTTTCCACTAGTCATCATGAACATTCAGCACACAATGTAAAGCACAACTGGCGTTTTCAAAGGATGCAAAAAAAATGAAAAATGAAAAGAAAATAATGAGGGAGGTTTTGATGTGACAAAGATACATGACTGCAGCTTTACAGAGTATTATCAAGCCTATGGAAATGATGGTGGGGGTGTTTGTCAATGATTGAGTGATTGTGTATGTGTGTGTGTGTGTGTGTGTGTGTGTGCGTGTCTGTGTGCTGTACACAATGGCCACTGTATTTCCCTCTTGTCCATAAAGATGAAGAAGGATGAGGCAGTGCTCTATCCAATCAGCCCAAATCCTCTCGCAGAGCACAGGGAGGCAGGATTTTCATAGATAGCAGTGTGCACGCACACATGGAGATTTGCTGTGTGTGATTCTGCAGTACTGCAAGTTATTTCTCACTACTTCTGAAACTCTAATCAGGGTGGATTTTTTTTTTACACTAGAGACCACATCTGAATCAGCCCCAGGCAGTAAGAACTCAAGTTTTTTTTTTTTTCATTTTTGAAAACTTAATCAACTTAAACTTAATCAGAGGATTTGCATGATGGAGGATTTGATTGGAATTCCACAAGGGGCACTTGAGTTTCATCATATGGCGATTTTTGTTCTGCACACAAGCTACACTCTCTTGACATCGACAACAGTATCCTGCATTATACAGAGTAACTGAGGGCAACCTCAGGAATAAGACTTCCAGATTGAAAAATAAAAAAGGCACGTGTTTGGAGCAAAGCCTTTGGGGAGGGGAAATCCTCTAAAGTAAATGCAAATTCTTATTCATTGTTCCAGTATACTGGATTGTGGAGGGAAGCTATAATAATGACCTTTTAATAACACTTTCTGTGAGAATCTTGGGGGGCTTAAGCCACTCTGAGCAGAAACAACTGGCTTTTGGGTTCACACTGCCTGACTACAGCTAATGGAGTCAGCTTACAGTCATTATCGACTTTCCACTGCTCTTTAGCTCAGTTTGGAGAAGCTGTTAGTACAGACTTAAATGTGTCTTAGATTGAGAGACTATGTGCTCTGTGTCTCAATTCAGGCCCTATGCACTATATTCTTCCAATACACACTATGAACTTCACTACCAATCATTAACATTAGATGTCTCAACACAGTGGCTGCATCACAGAAAGCTGCACCCTTAAAAAAAACAGAAGAAAAATTATTGATTATTAAGGTATAAGCAGATGCATATGTGCAGCAGCTAGTATAATTTAAAGATATGGTTTTTGGGTGTTATTTGAACCAAATGCTACAAACTATGCAAATTTTGTTAGAATTTATCAGTGCCTTCTGATATGAAATGTTAATATAGCTTTTATTTTATTTACAGATTTAAAGGTTTTCCTCATTCAAAAATATAGGAGTCTGGTCTTGTATGACTGGAAATAACTGCCCAGAGGGGTGTGGCCAAGATAGCAACAGAGTGAGCAGATGATCCTATAAGAACTTTGATCTAACTCACATTTGAAAAAAAAAAAAACCCAGCAGATTCTTCAGATGGCCAGGTTACTAGGCTTCTAGTAGTGTGTGGAGCTAAGCAAACAACAATTCACATCAACATTTTTGGCTGTTCTAGCTTATAAACAGACATCTAAAACTTGTAAAAGACATACTGACACATATTTTACATGTTATGTAGCATTTCTTGTGTGACTCCTGCAGAGACCTACCAGTTAGGCTGGCAGTTATATCACACTCAGGTCTGTAACTAGAATTTCCAGAAGAGCTAGACTGACATTTTAATGAAATGAATAAAAGTAGCACCACAGAAGATGCCTAGTGTAGAATACACACACACACACACACACACACACATACACACACACAACAATCCATTGAATAAAAACAAACACAAATTTAGAGGACCTTTTTTTAACACCCAACATTTGTTGTCCTTTAGGTGCAATGCTCGAAACTTATTTTTACAGCTGTTTTAGTACAACATCTGGATCACAACATGTGGTCTCATTTCCTAGTGGAAGCACGCTGCTTGCACTAAAAGTGGCAAGTAAAAGTATGGAAGAACCTAACAAGAGATACACAGAGTAGAAAGCCATTTGCAAAATCGTTACCAAACTCTTTAATACTGAGAGTTTACTACACATAAGACGAGGAGTGTGAAGAAACCCTTTGAGAGCTCATGTTTTATAAAGCTCTTACATATCTCTAGTGCTCTTGGCCTTCGAGGAGAGTACAGTTAGGCCTCTGACCTCCTCACACCCAGCTTTAATGGATTACCCATTTTAAGCTCTCTGAAACACATGGTATAGTTCCACCTACTTAACACCATCCATGCAGAAATGCACACTGGCATGGCCAGATGACTAAGCCACTAGTAGTTTCCTTGAATAAGTAAGTGCACAGATGCAAAAGGGCTGTAATTGAGACTATTTATAAGTTGGTGACCGATATCTTGGATATAGTTAAACTGAAGGAGTGTACATTTTCATTAGTTGGCTAAGCTTTCCTTGTTGCCTGGACAGTAAGGAAGAAAAGCCTTGCTTTTTAATGCAGAAGGCTTAGTGTTTCCCCTACCCAGCCTGGTCTGATTAAACGCTTAAAGGAGGGGCTGAGAAACAAGCCAAAACTCTAATTAAAGAGACTTGGTGGAATCCTCCTCTTTTGAAGGGTGTAGCACAGATGATCTAAAGGGTAAGTTGTAATTTCCTCCCATAAATAGTTTGAGAAAAGCAGTCGTTTTGGGGAATCTCTACAGAATCTCAGTTTCCCTGAAATAGCTTCCACTCATTTTTAGCCTTTCGCCACAGTCTCCCCCGCAAGTACATTCACTGCTCATTAGTTTTCTTAGTCTTGACATCACGACCATGTCAAGCAAACAAAGCCCTAACTTTGTTTCGCTGACGAAATTCAGAGTTATTCATCTTGGGCACTACTTTGTGCCATTTTCCGTGCCATCCGGGAGATGGCATATCTTTCTTGTTCCACGCAGACGCAAATGGAGTTCAAGACAAATTGAGATGATTCATCCCTCTTCTCTCTCCGCCTCCTCCTCCTACCTCTGTGCTCCTTCTATCCACATCTGACATTGCCGGTGTAATGAGAAGCGGTTGTTGGTTAGTGTCACTTGCAGGTGGGTTTGCCTGAGCCTTCTGTGTGAGGCCTTAGTGCTGAGGCAGACACTGACACCTGCCACCTTCTGAGTCACGCCCTGTGATCACAGTCTGTGGCAACCTGCGGTTTCCCCTGTTCTCACCCTGGGGCGTAATCTGATTATGGGAGCAAAGGGGGTTACCTGGATGAAGCAGCCAGAACAAGGCCCCTTTCCAAAGGTATGATTTCAGTTAAGTGATAGTATAGCAAAAAAATAAAGTGAAGAAAAAGTGATGTAATGAAATGATAAACAAGCCTCTGTCCCAACATATATTGAGTCTATTGTAGCCTTCAAATTCAAAATGTGCATACATTTACAAAATATAATTACATTGGTCAGTAAAACTATTCTAAATGTGTTAATGTGAAATAACATATCAATGATTTTTGTTTTTATTGTATTTTGGAAAATATCCCACATTTTCCAGAAACTGAATGTGTTTATAAACGAGTAAAACATTTTGTACTGTTACTACTATTTTCAGCGATGGAATGTTCTTGTGTCTATTTGTACAGACAATAATGTGCCATGTGGTACCAGAAGACAAACAAGCAGGTCTATTTGACTTGGTGTGGTATGTGTGGGATAAATAAGGCATAAATTTTGACCGATAAAAGGTTATAGATAACTTACTGTAATCAAATCTAAATCCTTTTGGTAGAGTATATATTTCTTAAAGGACCATATCCTATATTTTCCTTTTATTTTATTATTCTATTTATTACTATTATTATATTTCCTGATTCATTTTTACATTAACATTTAACATTTTTTGTCTTAGTTTCTATTTATGGGTGAGAAGTGAATGATATGCTTTAAACCTTAAAATTGTTTACAATAATTATTTTGCTGAATAAAAAATGCTTTTCCACAATATGAGCCCTTTAACAATATCTTCTCTGTGAGGTCTGTGGAATGTAAGTGGCACTGAAGTGCTGGGTGGGTGACTGCTCTTTGAGAATGTTACTGTAACAGGAGATGAGGATTTCTCCAAACCTTTCAGTGGAACTAGAACTAGGCATATACATCATGGTGGAAATAAGTGAAAGGTGACTTTTTGGAGGCCATTTGGGAACCTTTGAGAACGTGGACTTTGAAATTAAGTTTGTTCCTAGTAGAGCATGCTTACTTACTTTCACTTCAAATCAGTAAAACATGATATGTAAGGGGGTTAAAACATTTGCATATGACCGTATATCTGCATCAGCTTTTTGTGTTATTGAACACAGTGGTTTAAAGCTTTTGAATGGTGGTGTCTAACCGCTTTGGGTGGGGGGAGAGACCTGAAGCTAGCTGGTTAGGTACAACACATTTGTAGTTCATGTGCAAAATTAAATCAATGTAATGAACTGTCCTTTTAAACTGATGGAAAAACACTGCAGAGCAACTGTAGAGAAATCCTATAGCATTGTAGAGAAAGGTTAAAAGTATGTTACCTTGGCATAGTCCAGTGGGAGCTGGTCCTCTGGGCACTTGAAGACCCCCTCACTGCACAGAAGAGAGGAAAAACACATGTTAATACCATCTGAGCTATATAGCACTCTACCTATTCCTTTTGCACATGCCATTTAATGGCTAAAGGTCAGTTTACAAGACTTTGTTTACTGTAACACATGGATGTTTGTGAGTAGATCAGAAAAAAAGGTCTGTCAAATGAAGATGAGCTCAAAGCTCTCCAGCTTATTCACCCACACATTCCAGTAGGAGAGCTGACTAATCAAATGGTGGCCCCAATCCAGCCTTTAGCTCACACCCATCAATAGTTCACATGACACTCTCCATGCCATTGACTTTAATGTATTTGTCCTTTCCATCTCCATCCCCCTCAGGGCCTTTCCACATATCTATATTTTTATGACTGGAGTTAAAAGCAGCACTGTCACCACCCTGACACACCTTTCTCCTGTCTAAAATGTGTAATGGCCAAAGCCACTCAACCAAATGGCTTTGTCCAAAGCAAAAAACTTTTTTTTTTCTTTCTTATCTCTTCCTTGCTGTATTTGTAAATAAGTTTTAAATTGTCAAATTTCTTCAGTCAGCAAAGCTGTGACAACTACATAGCATCTGAAAAGACACAGCATTGCCAAGACAGTCCTGCAGCAGTGGGTTGGCCTTTGTGCTTTGTGCCTTGTTTCTAGTCACTGGGGAAATATCGATTACTTGGTTTCCTTGTTTGTGGGGAGGGACAGGCTGTACTAGGGAGTGACTTTGCTTTGTTGTAGTTTTCTACATGGACTGTGAGAGATGAAGGGAGGGATTATGTGATTTAGGGTCAACTTAGAGCAGCAGAATAGGTCATTAGTGAGGCCCTTCTGCCAGCAAAGTCAATCAACAACACTGTTGTCACCATGAAATATTAACCCAGTTAAATAATGGAAATGGTGTGTGTATGGGGTGGTTAGGAATAGGCTACGAATATTGTTATTATGCACAGTTGTATGCAAATATTTAAACATCCCTGGTCAAGTTATTTTTATTTATTTTCTAGGTGAAAGTACACATTACAAATCGTGGTGAATAAATTATATTTTTTTGCACAGGCCACATTTTGTGCTTTTTTTCACTGAATCCAATAACCAAAACTGTCAGGTGAAAATCATGCCCAATACTGCCTTACTATCAGTGTGCAAGAGTGTGACTGTCAGTTTTAAGCTTAAACTCAAACTTTGAAAGTCTTATTACTGTGTGTCGCATGAGTGCTAATAAGGATGAGCTCATGTCCTGACACTGTATAAAAGTGTGATGCATGCTGTACACATGAAAACACTAACAAAAAGTCTAGCTGTGTAATTGATCCACACAGCTGAGTTAATAAGCAGCAGGCTGCTGGCAGGCACACAAGGATTTCCTAAAGGCTAGCAAGCAGGCCTCTTGTGCAAAAAGAGTGGGCAAAAATAGTCCTTTTGAGCATTGCAAAGTGTGATGCAGCATTGTTATTTCATTGTAAACAGAAGAGGCAATCGCTGCATTGTTACCAAGTCTGAAAAGGTTAAAAACGAGAGTGAATGCAGTCTCTCAATTAGCTGCTGATAAGCTGGAGGCTTACAAGGAGCGCCACAAGGAGCCTCTGATGAATGCCTTTTTTCTCCAATTCTGTAAACAGACAAGAAACAACAGGATGCCTAGTTTGAGCTGGGAAGAGTGAGAAAAAAGCCCACAATGTCCCCATTGAGTCCCAAGGGCCTTAATTTGGAGGGGGTGAAAAGTCACCTGACAAGGGACAACACAGAACCTCAGTGTGACAGGGGCAGTGTGGATGGCCCCAGCTGCATGAGGCCTGATGACCAAAGCTTAATGCACAGCCTCGTTTCACTCCATTAGGGTCAGTGTGTCAGCAGGGCACTGGGTGAGCAATTAATACCCACAATGGGCCTAAAAAGCAATCAATTACTTGGCAGAGGCAGGCCTGACAGAATTACAGCCACATTGCTGAATAAAGCGGTTTATTACAGGCCCATCAGAGCCATTGGATTCACACTGATTCTACACAGACAAGCATGTGGTTTATATGTGGGTCTGTGGCCCCTGGTGAGGTACGTCAGTTGGGGTGGAAAATATATTGTGATGCATTAGCCTGAAGGTGACAATCCAACTGCACCAATCATACATATTAGATTCAATTTTATAAGGTAGTTCGGGTTGTAAAATCTGAAAACATCAGTTTTATTCCGTATTGATGTACCAAATCATTAAAAAGCATTGTGTTGCTCATAGAATAATCTTGACTGGGGGTTCTTAACTTGTGGCCCACACTACCAATGACAAAAGCTTCTGAGAAGACTGTACCAAACCATTAATTTAAAATGTAAACAACCATAAACAAAGTAATCTATAAAAATGTATAAGAAAGTGACTATTTGTCATTGTGAACACACTACGAACCACAACGAAATGTGACCTCTGCATTTAACCCATCACACGTGCACACGTGGAGCAGCGGGCAGCTATCAACAGTGCCCGGGGAGCAGTGTAGAGGGATGGTACCTTGCTCAAGGGTACCTCAGAAGTGCCTGGGCCACAACTCGAACCTGCGACCTTCAGGTCCCAAAGGCAGTGTCCTAACCACTAGGCCACCACTGCCCACCAAATACTACATAAAATTAATAAAAAAATATCTTAAATATTTGTTTTGATCCATCATGCATTTTGCCCAACCAAACCTCAAGCTTCAACTGCATATTTTATTTTTTCATTTATAATTATCAAATAACATTTTTCATATTCAAAATCATGTTTATTAAAATTTTTATAAATTGGAACAAAGTAATAAAAATATTTGGCAAACAGAATAAAATAAGACTACAATACATTATTGGGCTATACACAGTGCAGTTGTCCAAATTGTGTAGCAGTCTGCTATTTATTGCATCGTTATCGTAAAGAGCCCCAGTTAAATTGGATCGTTGTTAGGTCACAGATTTATAATCCCAGTGCCTGTACAGAAAGAAGAAGAACAGTCGTGAGGAGAGGGGTTAAATGAGCGCTGCTTCAGCCTAGCGCTGTCAGGCCAATTTCTTCCAGGCAGGATAAGAGAAGACCTGCAGCTACACATTCAGCTGCTCACAACCCTGGCACTAACGCCAGCTGACTGCCCAGCACCATCCTAGCCCAGAGAGTCCTCTTTGCTTTGTGACCGCAAATGAAGATTAGGGTAAGAAGGGACAAAGACAAACAAACAGTTACAGAGCTACAGCACAAAAGACGAGTTAAAGCCTGTCTTTTGCTTGTACTTACCCAACCCCCATGCACCCCCAGCATTGTCTTTCATAATTTTTAAAGGTTAAGGAACCACTTCTGGTTGCAAAGCATAGAAATTATGGTAGTCAAATATATAGTATGGTTCCTTTATATAAGTATATATAAGTGTGGTTCCTTTAGTGCAAGTGAAATCAATCAGCAATGTTTGGGTTCTCACACTGCTTACTTATTTCTGTTAAATTGACAAAAGATATGATACAGAGCAAAACAGCAGGACTTTTGTCTTTTCCATATGTAACAGTACGTCATACAGTGTCAGAAACCACATAAGCGAGTCAATTTTAGATTACTTCCCAAAGCCATGTGATTTGAGTGAGAATATAGTGTTTTTTATTTTTATTTTATTTATTTATTTATTTATTTATTTATTTATTTTTATTTTTTATTTTTTTTGGGGGGGGGGGGGGTTTTGTTCGCAAAACAAACAAACTGCATGTGGGAGCAAGGAGGTACTCCGACTGGGCCATCCCCCAGTTAAAAAATATATAAGCTTTCATAAGTTGTTAGAAAGTTGTTATGCAGTTCTTCCTCTAATGCCTTTGAAACCAGAAAACAAGCTTCATTGTGACTTAAAATACACACAAAATAAATGGACTCACCCAGGATTTTTTTTTTTGCCACTTAGAGCCAAAACTTATGAGTGACAAACACCCAAATCAGATACACTCTCAAGGGGGCCACTACGTCATGGCATGTTGCGTTTCCTGCAGCGATTGCATTAAAATTTCATAGGCCCTGCCGGCCTCCTTTAACATGCAGGCAGGCATGACAGCTGCTCTGGTGAAGAGATGACCAGCAGAGAGCTGGACCCATGTGCAGGAGCAGCAGGACAGAGGAGGACACCCGCTGGGTAAAAACACATGCACGTCATCCACCAGTCAGCCCAGTGGGACAAAAGCAGTCTGTCTTTCAGATGGCAGACTGACAAAAAATATGGCAAAAAAAAAATGTAAATAATTTTTAAAAATATAAATTGAACATTTAACAAAATGATTTAAATGTTTCTTAATTTAAATCATAAATACATTTTTGTCAGCTTGGAATTTGCAATATTGACAGAATTGTTCGGCTTATTTAAATGAATGAAAACTGAAAATGAACACTGCAAATTAAAGGGCCCATATCATAGAAAGCTAAATGTCTGTTTTAATACAACATTCTCTATCTAGTCCATACAGCACGTATATGAAAACTAAGCCGCAAATACAGCCTGTTTTGAAATCCTTGTTTTTTGTGATTCCACAAAAACCAACACATGTACAAATACCCACCTATTCAACTTACAGCAATTTAGTCCCAACCATGCACATTGAAGTTAAAGGAGTGTTTTAACCCGGACAGCTCCCCAAATCAGTACAAGGCACTTACATATATCAGTCTTACAGGCACAGTAACTAAACAACATAACATATTTTATCTTTACTGTTTTAAGTCACATCACAACGTGTCATAACATGCACATGATTGAAATCGTTCTTAAGGACCACAGACCAACTGCATATTTTGTTAAACAAGAGCCTAATTAGTTGTTTAATGTAACTGTTATATGAAGCATTGAATGAAAGGTTAAATAAAAATAGAAGGTTCTTTGTTGCCATTTTCAGCCTGAAATATTGTGACTTGTATCTTGAAAATGTCTTAAACAATCATGATATGTGGCCCACCCTGTCATGCTGTGAAATTCTTTTTGCTGTTCCTTGAAGTGCAGATTAGAGTCATTCGCTTCTGTGCGGCTATAGATGTGGACAGAAGTCACAACACTAACCTCTTACTCTCCATACTGCCTCTGACAGACAGGCTCATGAAGTGGTGGCCGATCCTAAGTGCCCTCACCAAAGGAAAGCCTCGCAAAGGTTGAGAACAAAATTCTCATTAGGTCATTTTTCTTTTCTTTTATTGGCTAAGTGAACTGTGGGCAGAGAAATTCAAAAGAGAGAGATTGTGAGGTAATTGAGGACACCGAAGTGAGTCATGCAGAAGAACTACTGTCGACTGCTCCTGAGCTGCACTTTTGAAAGCTACAGTGTTCCATTGATATGCATATAGGAAACTGGAGTAGCATCTCTGTTCCTGAAGTGTTTGAGAGTTTGCCAATGGGTTTTTATGCTCATCCCATTGCCAACCCCTTTTCTTTTGCCTGCTTAGAGCTGGATTAACTTTTACATAAAAACAAAACCTTAATGTGGCCCCTGTCCCAACTATTCTGTCTATCTGACTTTCTCTGTCCTGGTAGATATCTCCTTGCTTTAGATCTGTTCGAAGAAGATGGAGAGTCGTGTTTCATCTCTGCTGGAGTTCCCTAAATCCAGCTGAGTGTGTGCTTGAGCGTGAGCGTCAGAGAGAGACAGTGTGCTGTACCTACACACTGAATGTATTCATCCACAACTGCTGTGCTTAAAAAAAAATGTCCCTATGCAGCATGTGACTGACAACAGGCCATGTCCTCAGGAGCTCATGAAACAGTCAAATTCTTATTTCTAAGGACATATGCTTACAAATACTGACACTGTTGGTAAGACTACATACATAAGCGTTGTAGCATTAAATAAAAACAAGCAAATCATTTTACACCCTAAAAAACCAGGACCCAAACCAGGAACCATTTCGGTCCCTATAGAACCATGTTTGTAAATAAGATATGTGAAAGTAAACCTTTTAAAGATTTTTTCCAATTTTTTTTACTAGTTTTCTAAGAACATTTGCATTGTCTAATTGAAATTGTTCTTCACCCTTCACACTTCTTTCACTAAAGAATCATTCATTTCAAGCTTCAAAAATTCATAAATGGATTGTCTATGGCTCAATGCAACTGGCATTGTTGATTTTCTAATTCTAGCCAACTTCTATTGGCCCATTTATCATGAAATTTTCACACAATGTAAAGGTCAGCTGGTGGAAGGTCAACTCTGAAGCTAATAGAAAGGTAAATTTGGTGTTATTTTACTCATGTTAAACTGATGTTCACATTTGATTCAAGTAAATAACATGACATGGCAACAACAGAATCAGGCGATCCCCTGTAACCTAAGAAACTGCTTCAAAAATGGTTTCCAACTAACAGTGGATACACTACATGGCTCTTGAATACACTGTGTTCATTTGGTTTGGAAAGTGACTAAACAAAGGGGCTGCCCAGTTTGAGGGGTTGATGTTTAAAACAGGACTGCTTCAGATCTCATATTTCCTGCATGTGCACTAGTGTGTCTGTAAAATCAGCTATGCTTGACTTGAGGTCAGAGTTGATTGAATTTACAGTGGTTCAGTAAAGTCTTCTTTTGCGCTTAAATTTCAAACCACCACAATAACCATTGTCCTAAAGCCATTGCTAGACCCTTAATTTCCCTCCCTGAGCTGCAGTAATGTAGGAAAGCATGTGGTGATGCAAATAAAACTCCTTATGAGCAAATGCTCAGGTTGGTTTGAAGTGTCTTGAAATTTTCTGGTATACCTCATACACAGCAAAGCTCACATGCTGTTGCCACACACTACTTCTACAAAGTCTCAGTATGATACTAATGTACAGGCTACAAACTATACTATATCTAGACTGTTTGGTCTTTAAATTTACTTAGCCCTAGTCCATAAATATGCTACTGCAATGTATTTCATTCATGCATAACCGACACTTTGAATTCAGCAACCTTGATGCACTACTTTATCTGCGTAATGACGCTGTGTTTTCATAACAGCTCAAGATCAAAGAAGGCAGATCCCTCCGCTGAGTGAAACGATGAAGGCGAGGTGAAGGGGCACGATTACTCACAGGCAGTTCCGGCCAGAACGCCGTATGGGACGTGACGCAGTAGTCGTTTGAATTCCCTAAAAAAAAAGGAAAGATTCGCGCCGTTGACGCACCGGCGCCTCGATTTTCACCAGCGTCTATTGGCACTGTGCATGTGCTGACATTTGGGAGTGAAAGCCATCTGCGAGCTAACTCACACAGATCCTCCATGCTAAAAGGTTAGCGGAATAACGTCGTTTCTTGTTTCCAAATGCCAACATCCATAGACGTTAATGGGGAAGGCTGCTTGACTAGCAAGACTGTGTTCTATGTGGAAACAGGACATAGAGATCTGTTAAGTTTCTCTGTGTTGACTTCAGTTAGAGGGAGCCACACTGTCAGTGCTTGAGTAAGGAGAAGTTCAGCTAGGACCCTTGATATTATCTCATGTCTAATAACATTTGAATCATGTTCATGACCATCAAATATCTCTTCCAGGCCAGTTCCACTGGCGGTGTACTGGATATAGGCAGGAAAGAAATCAATTCCATTTCATTAGCTCCCACTGCTGAGGCCAGAGCTGATCTTCCGGATTGAGCTGGAGCACTGCATGCATGGCTGCAGATCCCATTTTAGCCCCACTGTCCATCACCAACATCACAGCCTGAGATATTTTACGGGGAGCCTCCGCAGCGACTTCAGAGAGAAATTGATCTGGTGCAGGAAGGTAGGAGGTGTGGAGGGCTTTTTAGTTAATGAGGGCATTTTGGTTGGAGACAGAGGTGTTTAACACTCTTGCCAAATGATTCCAGGTGTGAAACCTCACAGCTGTTGCTCCCCTGCCCACTTTCTCTTCCTTTTTTGCTTCCTTCACACTTGTTTCCTGTCTCCTTACATTGTCTATTTCTCTTCACACACATGGGCATAACATGCGTACACACTAGCAGTAATTTAATTACAATATTGTAATTATTTTGCTATATATTGCAAATATAATATGTCCTCAATAGATGTGATGTAGTTTAACTTTAGTCTGCAGTATTCTGACCCAACTTTACCAAATGTATTAAATTTTACATTTGACATTTGTTTATTGTTGGATCATACAAACACCTTCATCTGTCAAGCCTATGGATGTAACAGCGCATTGAAAAATCAGGAAACACAATGCACATATGTGACAATGTATATTGTGAAGAGGGCATTCGATTAATTATAATATTTATTGCAAGTGTATTGTTTGAACACCAAGGTTAGCAATCAAGGACACTTCAGCAACTCAATCCCATTAATACATTATGCCTCAACTACATTTAAGTGAAGTGAAAGTGACAATTTGTCATTGTGAACACACTCAAGCACCACAACGAAATGCAACCTCTGCATTTAACC
>JBBPDA010000001.1:20069687-20109703 GCA_037974385.1 Arnoldichthys spilopterus | reverse complement strand
GGCAGCTATCAACAGCACCCGGGGAGCAGTGTAGCAGGATGGTACCTTGCTCAAGGGTACCTCAGTAGTGCCCGGGCCGGGACTTTAGGGACCTTTAGGTCTCAAAGGCAGTGTCCTAACCACTAGGCCACCACTGCCCGGTCATCATTTTCTTCATTCAAACTGTATTCAAACATGGTTCAGATTTAGAACTCATCAGGAATGCCTGTGATTGGTCAGGATGCTCACAGGTAATGATTAACAATGGTCTGGTTGGTTAGGGGCTCAGTTGCACATTACAGATTTCAGCGAAGTTCAATTTCAAAATTGCAAACTATATTTTGAATAAGCAATATTCCCCTATCGAAAGAGGGGAAATGGTAAACACATTTCTTTTAAAATTCTTATTTTTTCTTTTAATTACAGATGGCAGTTCTAATTTTAGTACTGAGAGCAGAGAGGGCAGATGTGTGCTGTGGAAAAGGGCAAAAGCTCTGAAGGCATGAAGCTATTCAGTAATCCTGAAGAACACCAGAGCGGATCTGAGAGTTTTCTGCTCTTGACAAGCGTATTAAAAGGGACACTGCCCATACGAACGTGCCACTTAAAAGGCTGTGTCAGTGATCCCCTCTTAAACACAGACAAAAGGATTCTCTGCCTTCAGGATCCAGAGCCAGGGGCAGCGTATGTGAGTCTCAGAAAGGATTGGAGGATTCAAGCCCTAAAAATAACTGCGGATACGGAGGCAATTTTTACAAGCACTTCTCTAAGCTGAGGTACTCAAAAAGCAGGATATCCTGTGGATCTTAAAAATGGCTCTGTTTTTCTGACAATCCTTAGGATTTAAGAGAGCAGAAGACTGCAGTTCTATCTCCTGAGGGTAAATCACAGCATGATAAGCCCTCCCGCCTTAGGTCATTTAAATGCAGCCTAAATTTTTCCTTATATTATCCAAGAGTAAGAGAGTAAAGAACTTTTCAGAGACTCTCAGATTCGCTGATATGCAAGGGGCTTGAAATGAACCCATTCAATCTCAGCTGGCTTTTAGATCTACTTTTGAAACTTTCACACATACAAGAAACTGCCAAGAAAGCCCTTCCTCATGTTCGCATATGGTTCTCCAGTGTGTTGGAGGATGTGCATTTTGTGTGGTACAGCAGACCACAGTCTAACATCAATAACTGGAAATCTTCCAAGCTGGTACTGTATTAGAAGAAAAGATGACGCTCTGAGCTCTGAGACCGATGATTCAAAGACTTGCGTATGAATACATTCATCGACATGGCTGTTTATGGCACATGTTAACGTCATACTCTCCATTATTGAGATCACTGACGATTTCCACAAAGGTTCAAAACCAAAAAATCAGAAACTAAAAGCAAGTCTTCTAGAAAGCAAGAGCATAGCTGTAGTGGGGCTGTGAATATCTATGAGTATCTCACACTGTTGCAGAAAGCCTTGATCATCAGTTGTGGAGTCATTTCATTGTGTAATTGTGTTTAAGTATGAACTCTCTGAACTTGTGTAAAGTACAGTATGGTCTTTACACATCCAAGTACTGGTAGATGAATCATATTTTGGCTTTAGTATGCTAATTTTTCTTAATTAGCTGCTCCACTCCTCCTACAGTTTCTTAAGAACATGCACATCATGCCAGCCAGTATTTCAAAAAAAGATGAAGAAGTAATGAAAAGTTACTAGAAATAGAGATACAAAATAAGGAACCATGCTTGAAATTGTGAACAAAAGTCAGCAATTCTTGCCCAGATGACAAGCAGATATGGTCAACATGGCAGGCAATTACTATTATGATTTACTTATTAGGCTTTGCAGTATCTGTAATAGTGTTAATAAACTCTGACACTTGTTTTGACAGCTAAACGAGTAATAAGTTGAATAACTGAATAAATAAAAAAGATAAAACAAGGCTTCCAAAATACTTTTAAAAAAGCTGTGTTTATCACTCTAAGAGAGTTCAGTAGGAGAATGTTTTAACATGCTTTACCACCATACAAACTGCCTAGGCTTAACTATCAACTAATGTTATGAGAGCGAGGAACTGAAGTGTGGCCCATATGGGCCTTTGCAATTAATAGGGTTTTAAGAGCCTCCATCTTTTCATGAACATATATATTCTTTGGAACATGCTATCCAGCAAGGCCAAAGCTCTTATAAAACAGCCTGGTGGGGACAAAACCAGCATAACAATGCCCATCAAACAGGATCACACCATGACTGGAACACATTAGCATGGGGCTAGTGGCTAAGGGGAGGGGATTACCTCACTGTATCTGTGCTGCCTCTCTCCGTGATCCTGCCCTACAACGGCAGGTGGGACAGCCAGATAATCCCCATGCCCAGTAACTTATTGCAGTGTTGCATTTCGTCAGCCTGCATCTGCCACCCATCACTTCAGCATTGTGAAGGTATACGTTGGTGTTTTGTCTTTGTCTTTCCATTGTATTCCTCCTAGGCTTTTTTGGGGTACGTGTTTTAAAGCTGTAATTTATTAATGTTCTTTCACACAATGCACGACCCAGCTTTCTTGTAACAGGCATATTCTGTCATACAATGCATGATGTTGTGCTTTTCTTGCAGCACGACCCAGCGTTAGGCGGTTTTAAACTGATCGTGCGCACCGAATGCTCCCGCTTCTAATTCACAACCCACACACTTTCACGACAGTGTTAAGGCCTTTTTTTGTCAATTGTTCACTTTTGGGTTATATCTTTATTACTACTTAGTGAACCAACAGAACCAAGAGAATGCCCACTCTATCACCTTTCTGGTGTGTAGAGTGGACAGTACAAAAGCTTCTTAGTGAAGGCCGTAACTCTTGGTAAAGATGGCTTAAATGAAACCTATATTGACTCCATATGTCTGCTGAAAACTCAGGTTCGCTGTGGAGGCCTACAAAGATCTACTCTGTTCACTGTACAGGGGGGTGTCACTATACCAACACTGATAGTGTACATTCTTTAAAATACACATGCCAGAAAGGGTTCTTTTTGTGATGCTGTAAAAGAACGGTTTTGGTGCCCTAAAGAACCTTTCAACAGATGGTTCTTAAAGGAACATATCTTAAACGAGATATGTATGTGTAAAGAATCTTTTTAAAAAGTTAAAAGAAGCTTTGCATAATGTAAATCTTCTTGGAAAACCTTTAAATTAGTACTTTACATGATGTAAAGTTTCTTAATGTCTTTTAACATATTTTCATTACAAGAATGGTTCTTTAGGTACCAACATGTTTCTTCTGCGGTATCCCTCAAAAGAATATTTGTGTGAGAGTTTGTTCTAAAAGTGACACAAAGTTCAATAGCAAGATGATACTAAACATTCAGTCAGAGTCGCTACACAGGGAACCAGTTTTAATGTCAGGATGCTTGTCAGTCGGAAGCTAAGCTAATTTGATGTTACCTCCTTTGCAGTGGAGGACCTGTATCACATAGGGGTGTTTCACCATCTCGAAAGTCCAAAATATGACCAAGCGTTAATCTGTGATCCCTTATTTTTCACAAGAGGAAACATGAAAGAACCTTCTTTTTGCCATTGCCATGCTATTCCTGGCACCTGAACTAAATAAGTGACACATGCTGCACTTGGGTCAAATCCGCACAAACAGTCTGAATCACCTATAAGCAGAATACAGTATCAAGGCAGCTTATTTCAATAAATAAATGAAAGTGGGGAGGCGTGTGGATAGTACTGAATTGTTTACCATATTGTGAAAGTACCACACTTTATATACCACATGCAACTGTACTGGACATTATAGAAACTTTACAGAGGCAGGTGTGAAAGGAACTGCTCATCCTCATGCTGGGTGGGTGGCTTTATTTAGTGTGATTGCAGTGAAGCAGAAGTGTTTGAAAGTCAACCACACCCTTGCAATGCTGCCTTACTGTCTAATTATGCTAAAACTGTCCTTATCCTTGCAGGAAATGTGAAAACGCAAGTCATTGACAGAGGTGAGCACCTCAACGGGCTTTCGCGTTGGAGAACTCTACTTGTGGCTGAGTCAGTTGAGTAAAAGTTGTTTGAAAGCGTGGCACTTCTTCGGGGGAAGTTAACGATTCCGTTCTCGTTATCTGCAGCTGAGTAACTGACGGACTGAGTCATAGGGTGCTGGTGGATGGCGCGGGAACACACACACACACCTAATCTGTCATGAGTCACCTCCACCATCCCGAAACTATAGCTCTGAAACTTTGCCGTTGTTTCTGCAGTCTTCTCTCTCTCTTTCTCTCGCTCTCTTAAACTTCCCTTGAAATCGAAGCCTTAAAAAAGCTTTAGCAAGTCACTTTCCTCAAAGTGGCTTCAAAGCAGAAGAGGAGGCATTACATAATGTGAATGTTTCTTGTGCTTGCAAGTCCATAGATAAGACCGAGAGAGAGAGCGAGGGGGTCCGTCATCATTTGTTTGTTTGCGGGCTCATTCATCTCTGTGCGTTCGCCTCACTCCGCAGCCCAGCCACCGATTGGCTGGGACCACTGCTTTAGTGGCCATGGTAACGAGGGAAGGTGAGGCTCTTTGTGTCAGTGAGAGAAGGGCGTGTGTGTGTGTGTTTGAGAGAGAAAGCTGGCTGTGCAGACCTGCAGCTGATAAAAGCATGATGCTCCTACTCACATCATCAGGCTGAATAATATTGAATAACAACAATCTCTCCTGGCACCGGGCCTGCATGAGAGTAGGTCCTGTTCATTGTTCTCTGATTAGGTGTAAGGAACTACACAAAAAAATACATATTCCGAATGTTTTCCCTTTAGAATCAATAATTAACCCTAATCTCTATTAAATGCACTCCTGATTCCACTTGTTGAATTAGTCCGTCTTTAAACCTGCACGTTCTAGGTATATCCAATTTCAAAGCTGCCATGTCTGATGTCTGCCAAAATGTCTGGGGACAACCATGAGAAATTCTGAGCTAAATGTGGGTGGCAACATAGGACAGAAACAGTGGGCCTCATTCACCCAATCTAAGTGTGAAATTTCTTAACCTGTGTAAAAGCTGAGCTCAAAGTAGTATTTGTATTACTCCTCTACAGGTATGTCCTAGATTGCTTTCTTTTGTTTGCACGGATGTGTTTTTTGGATTGTGATTGAATGATTTTGTTCTGGCACAGAGTCTGCGTGAAAGTAGTGCCTGTTTATTGTTCACAGATTAGCTGTAGGGAACCACACAATGAAACACAATTCTTAAGTTTGCCCTTGCTGTGGTTGAAAGATGGGAAAAGCTTTGGTAAGGAAAACAGGAAGTTCATCACTTAATGAACTGTTTGGAAGAGGAAGTGCTTCAGCAGTTCTTTCAGCACAGAGGGCCGGGGGCATCCGGCCATGCACGTGAGGAAGTCACTTTCTCCCCTCGTCTCTTTCAAAGAATCAATGGCGCAGCTGCGTCAGCCGAGGACTGGGGCTTGGAGCTCTGTGCTGTACCGAAACGTCTGAAAACTGGCAGTGAGACCATGGGAAGAGCGCACCGAGACACTGCAGTGCTTGATCGAGCTTCTAGCAGGACCACCTTGCTGAACAGAACGTGTCTGTTGTGGGAAACGGGTCAGGAAGGAAACCATCACAGGTGTCCTTTCACTCTGAGGAACGGAACCAGGGGCCGTGACCTTAACTCTTGCTTCAGTCCGGACGCAGCAGCGATAATAGCGAATAGAGTAGAGGCTTTAACTGAGGGAGTTTAACTCTGGTGCCAACACCTGTTGCAGCCTATAAGGGGGTCTTTCACAGAGACAGGTGCCTCCTGCTGGAGACGCCTCCTTCCCCACGCTTCACTCCTCCAGCTGCTCCCTCCCACAGCCAGCATGCAGATTCCTCACATGCCTGCCTGTCAGCTATGCAACACGAGCCCTTTAATGCCAGTGGTCACTTAGTGGGCTTAGCCTAGCCTAGCCCCCCCTCCCTTCCTCTCCCACGAAAACCTACACAATTGCCTTCTATGAAGACGTTTGTTAGCTTGACAAATGCAAGATAAGACATGGCAGAGTAATTGCCAACTGAAAATTACACAGAAGATTAATAGCTTGTGCTGATATGGGAATGGTTGAGGACTGTATGGTACAGTGGTGAGTGTATTGTACTGGTTACTGAATTAGCATACTTGGTTAACTCTGTACTAGATAACAATGGAAAATGATTGGATGTGTCTGGGCTGTGCAGTTTGGGTTTCTATTTCACTTTTCTTACTTTTTATGAGGAAGCTTGTCATAAAATGAGGGTTTTTGCAGTCAGAATATGTTAACATAGATAACTCCTTACAATTCATGGATGTCCATGACCTTCTTATCTAGTATCTGAAAAACAATGCAAACGTGGGGCAAAGCAAGGCGGTATTGTTATTCTTAGAGGAGTAATGAAGTTTATGTTAGAGAGTTAACAGCCACTGAGCAAGTGGTGAGGTTCAGAACCATTGCAGTAACCTGTGCAAAGGTAAGGTGTGCGGTAAGTGTAGCAAGGAGTCCTTTATCAATGTGTCATAATGCTGCTGCCAGACCCACATATCCCACACTAAGCTGTTGATACACTACTGAGTAATCTCTAGTTGTCTAGTACAGCAGTTCCCCATAATCCCTCTCAAATCCATTCATTCATTTCCCCATATTGGCAGGCCAGCACTGCCCCTTCAAATAGTTCCCTTGCTGTAGCACATCTGAGTGCTGGATAATTATCTGATGAACTGTATGTGGCTCACAATTAGCCGATGAACAGGAAAACACAAAGTTGTCGTGGCTTTGAGCTCCTAAAAAACTTGACCTAGAAAACACAAGCCTATGTCTTTATGCAAACAACACTTATCATCTCTCATCGGTACAAGTGCTACTGCAAACGACTTGTGGATACGATCTGCATAACAGGTTTGTCAATATTATTATTGTTTTCTAAAGCTCTCACTTACACGCAACACGCAAATCTGTACATGCACAACGACACAACACACCCGTCCTGGGCCTCTGCCAACTGGTAAACCCTCTCTGATTGGGCCTGGTTAAGTCGACCTGGTCTCGGCATGCACAATATGCGCAGCAAAGGTACTTAAGCGCATAGCTTGAATAGCTCACAGTGTATTGGTACCCCAGTGGGTGGGGGTGGGGGCGTGGGGGTTTGTATAAGACCTCTTTAGGCTACAAGCATGTCTGGGCATGTTCTAAATCTCCTCAAAAGTACCTCATCCATATAAACTCCCTTCAGTCGCTGTTTGCACAATAGCTCAGAATCTACAAGGGTGCAGCATAGTGGTCAATCACGAAAGGAATGAAGCCTGCACACTTGGAGGTGCTGGACAGCTGAATGGGACAGCTGAATGAGAATCTTAAGTGGTCACTCAGCAATAGCTTGGCAATTCGATGCACCAGGCTAATGAAACTTTCTTTGATTAGCAATTAGCACAAAAAAAAAAACAAGTTCACTAATTTTCCTGGAGCATTGTTCACACAAATCTTCCAAATCAAATGAATTGTGTTTTGCTATGCAAGCCTCGCCCTGCACGTGGCTCTCTCATAGGCTTGCAGCTGTGCGAAACGTGAACTTTCACTCCCAGCTGGGCCCAGAGTTCCACTTTCCATACTCTCCTATTACAACTCCCTGAGCTATGACTTCACTCTCGTCCCCACCCAAGCCATTCAAAAAAAAGCAAAACTTTCGGAGTCTTCGGAGAAAACATTAGCACACGTGGAACATTTGTGCACTTTGCTCAGAACAATAAAACTCACAAGGGCAAAACGAGGCTCAGGCTGAGGCATTGCGACAGCTCTGTTTGTAACTGGTTGCTGTGCACTGAACACCTGTGTTAAACTCTCGCATGATCAGGGGCCCCAAGGTCCAGGCATGCATAAGTATAGTGCTTATATTCTTCAACAATGTGGAATTGATTTGAAATCATTTGACAGCACGAATAAGCTTTTCCTGCTGTGTTTCTGACCAAAATGGAGCCAAACTAGACTGTGCAAACATATTTATGGATTGCACACTCTAAGATCTCAGAAGAATTTAAAGCTTTGCACGTGGAGGGGGGTAAATTATGTTTATGCTATTGAGTGTCCCCTTGAATTATGCTTTTAATTAATGTTATGAAACCCTGTATCAATTATGAACAAATTTACAGGCAATCTCGTTTTCAAGGGGAAAAAAATGTTTGTTCATTCTCAATATCTGTCACATGGAAAACTTTTACATCATTTGAAAACTGTTGTGTACACTGTAAACATTTCATGAGTAGAGGGGCAGCAGAAATGTTTAAAAACAAACCTTCCATGTGTAATTATCTTATTTATAAAAGTTTTTTTTAATTAAAAATGTTTCCAGGATAACATCAAGCCAGATTACTTGACCATTTTTGTTAGAATTCCCAGGTCCATTTCAGTCCATTTGAAACTGCTGTTGCCTTCTCTCCACTTCATCTACCTCTGTTTTTTCCAAGAATGCAACCATTGCTGGGAAAAGAGTTGTCGTTTTATGAGAGCAGCCATTGACCCTGTTCACATGAGCGTGTGCCATTATACTGCAAAATGCTGTGTATATAAACAGAGCCATTTAGAGCTTGGAGTGCTTGCGTGGTTGATTTCTTTGAAATACCTCCTGAAGCCTGTGACCAGACAGCCACCTGTGAGTCTTGGGAGTGGCTGTGAGGGGGGTGAGAGGGGATGCAGGACATCTATTCAAGCACCCACACCTCCCAATGATCTTGCAAATTCCCAGTTGCCAAACAAGTTGCTTGGCTTGTTCTCTACACTGGGCATGAGGGCACTTCCTGACCCATTCAATCCACCACAGAGATACCAGCTATCTGACTGGGCAAAGAGGCCATTCTGTTCACTCCAATAAAAAAGGCTTCTCAATCGACAGAGGTCAATTCATTTGGTCTTTAAAGGAGCGAGAGATGCTGTTTTTGCAGATGGCCCTAGCAGGAGAGAAGTCAACCTTTCTTCTTCACTTTGCCCATCATCAATCAGGCCTTTCTGTTCGGATTAAACTCATCCTTCCGCTGTACTGGCTTTGGTGTGCACTTGTTACAAGTCATCACTTTTGAAGAGATAGCAGGGAATGAAGAATGAGGTATGTAGGTGCTATAGGGAAGAAATGCTAGTAAAGAGAAGTATGTGTATGAAATCCATAAGAGGACCAGAGGGAGATGTAACGAGCCTGCCTTTTAAACAGGGCCCTGGTAACACACAGATGTTGATACTGAGTCCGGTTCTGAAGGACTACTCCATGTTCATACCAAACAGAGGATACTGCATCATAGAACAAACCCATTTGAGGACAAATTCCACCACAGGTCAGATTTTTTTCCTGTCACACTGAGAACACTACAGCATTATATACACAGGATGCGGAATGACACATTTGACATTGCTTGGCTAACCAACTGTAACCACAGATTTATCATTTAACATGCTCTGTTGTGTATGGATGTAGAGTCATTAACCCATATCATGGGGCATTCTTTTGTGATGAAGCAGTGAATTAACTGCCCTCAGTTCAAGGTTTGCCCAACCCGCGTTCATGGCACAGGCATGTGACTCATTTTCGATTGCGGGAGCGATAAGCCACAAGGGTGGGCCTCTCCCGCCTCTCCCAGGGTTTCACCCAGCCTCCTGAGACGCCGCTTTATTTACACATTCCTCCTTCGGTAGAAATACGGCCCATTAACAACACTGATGGGAGGCTGTGAGATCTGGGCTGGCATCAGTTCTGTTGGATGAACTCCGAATTAGCTTAAATTTTGCCACTGCAATTCTGGCCCAGTTCAGAATCTAAACAACATGCTTACATTAACACAGGTTCCCAACACTGGTTCTGGTGTACCCCCTGACACTTTCAGTGTTTTTGCTTTAACACATCAGCTACAGCAAAGTAGAGGAGTGTTGGCTAATTAACATGGGAACAGGAGAAACACCAAAATAGACAGGACAGGGTTGAGAATGATGTTAAAGAAATGGATCATTCAATAATGCTGATGTTGCTAGTAATGAATGGAAGTGAATAGCCATCAAAAAGCATTGGGAAAATTACTCTGTACTAACAGGAAGCTACAGACTTACATTTATTGTCAGCAAACTTTGCATGTATGGTTGAGCTGTTCCCTTCAAAAGAGATATGGGTGTACGTTTTCATTTGCTATGTTGTAGCAATGGTGGCGTTGAATGTACCTGATGACTCACACACAAGATGCAACTTTGTTATGCTGAGCATGGATATTGTCCCTTGGGAATAAAGCAGAACATTTTCTCAATGTAAGGATGGGCTGACATGTCCAGACTGATAGTGGCTGCCAGCAGGAATTATGGGTGGAATGATTTGGCTGCATGCTGTACCCACAAGATGTAATCATAGGAAACAAAAACTATTTTATATATATATATATGTGTGTGTGTGTGATGTATGCATGTATAGTTTGTTCTTTATCACCCAAAAAGATCAGTTAAGATCTTGATCATAACTGATCCTAGACCAAACAATTTTTCATGTGTAGACTGTCTACAAAAGCTGCCAAATGCATTGGACCTTTACATAGCTGGCTAAATAGACTGAGTAGTAAATCTTTATGATGGCAGGTTAACTTGGTGTCAACTTTATTTGCTGAAAAAAGAACAATTTTATCATACAATCCCTCAAGGGCATGCAGACTGCCTGATGATTCACCTTTTTCTGCTTGGCTTCATTCAAACGACTTTGTCTTTTATTTTTTTATCTCGAACAATCGATATTTCCAAGTGCACAGTTGCATGGCATGTGCCCGCAGCAAATTTAGGCTACACTGTGTACATGTGGGTGTCAGAGCAGCCAAGCCACTTTCAGCTGTAAGCAACAACTTAAGGAAGGGAAAAGACATGGACACGTTACAAAAAGGTGTTTGGTGTTTTCCTACACCAAGGCTTTTATGTGAACACAGCTTCTGTAAGCCACTTGTATAGAGGTGAGCTGCCAGACTGAGGTCAAGTTGGCCACATGCCTGTCAAAGGGCTTGCTTACATTCTAGAGCAGCAAGGAGGGGAGAATAACAGGCCCCAGTCATTTGAATATGTGGGAGAAATGAGATAAGATTGTAGAATCACACAAACAGATCAAGCTCTTGCATTTTAAACTGGAGAAAGGCATGGGGGCAGTGCATTTCCCCCTTTTGTGTTGATAATACCCTGTAATCTGATCATTTCTAATGACACATGTACAGTGACATGTTGCTTAAATGCTCAAGCTGTTATGATATATGAACTGCACGGTGTGGGAATGTTGGAAGGTAGTAGGTAGGTATCAACTACAGCTGCTACTTTTTTTCTCTGATACCAATACTGGAACCTTGAGCGTTAGCTCCTTTATAAACTACTAAGCTTTAAAACCTGCAAATTTTAGCTGAAACACTGCTTTAGAGGTCATCCAAATGTACCATGCACAAACTGCTCAGTCTTCTATTCTATAGTAAGATGGATAATAGTTATTTGCATTCGTTCAAGAAAAAGCACAAATCACTTAAAAGGCAAATGCCAGTTTTATTATAATTAGAAATGAATGCCAGACATAATGAAGTGAAAATGTGGAAAAATTCTATAGATGGCACATATGGAAGAGTGTACGCCTCAGTACACAGATGTCACTCCAGTGAGCGAAGCACAAATGAGTTGGGAGCGAAAGGTCCGCCAGTCTTTCAGCACAGTGGTGCCCTGGTTCCAATAGAGGAATCCCTCTCTAATCCTGCATGTGAGACAGCTATGCTTTCTAACCCCTATCCCCCTCCTCCTCAAAACTCAGAGAATTGCCTCGGGGCAAAATGACAGACAGGGCCAGTGCTGAGGGTATCCACTGCCTGGGTTCACACACACACATACACAGGCCCACACTGTACAAAAGTCCTACAAATTCAAGCAGGAAAACAAAAGCAAGAGTAGGGTCACTGATCTGTTCTGCCTCCTTAAATCTACCAGTCGTCTTTGCTAATAGTTGCAATGAGGAAAAAAATGAAATCAGTCAGTGTCCACAGACCAAAAACACACACATTTCAAAGCCTTTCTGGAGCTCCCGCAAGTCACTGCTGAATATTGTATTTAAATTATAAATGTATTTAATAGAATTTTGTATTCAGTACATTTTAAAGCTCCTGATGTCCAAAAAAAGCCATCTTTGGTAGCATAAGGCCCAGTATAAACAAATATGCAAGCTCAGAGCCAGCTGAACAGATGTAGACACTAAAGCTGAACTGTCCTGAGCAGTGTCCTGATGACAAAGGATGCTGTATGCAGATGAAGGCAGATGTTTTAAAGGTGTTGACACCCATGTGAAGTCACTGGAGGCGACAATTTCCCCACCCCCGTGTTGTCTGAACTGCATGTGTGTGTGTTGTCACATGGGACGTGAAGCCTTTTACCTGAGGAATTCTTGTAGACATGTGTCGCAGAATCTATGGCCACATGTAGAAACTTGGACGGGTTCCCTCATGGCCTTGCTGCACAGAGGACACTGAAACCGTCTCTTGGGTTTCTCCAGGAACTTGTAATCGTACCCAGGCATCGTCGCTGCTGCTGCTGACTAGACAAAGGCGACTGGTGGCAGAAAGCTGTCTGTCAGTCCTCGGCAATGTCGCCGTCTACAGAAAAAAAAGGATAACGACCACCTCTCTCCTACAACGTCTCGAGTCTGAGTGAGCGAGCGTCCCTCTCTCCTTCCCCAAACGAACCGCTCCCGTCCCTCTGTCACTGTCGTCGCTGTAGCAACAAGCCCCGCGGCTCACCAAGCCCGCTTTCCGCGGCTCTGTCAGCACTGTCCGCGGACTCTCCCGGAGAAACGGCGGTGGCTTCGTGCTCTCTTACTTGGGAAACGGCACGCTGGAGGACACAGAGCCACAAGCACGACGTGCCCTGCGCCTTCTTCTCAACACTGACAAGACTGTAGACAAAGCTCGTGAGCCCATCTGTTTAGGTAGAATGTTTTACCCCGCCCACCGTGTGCGATGGGAGGGGCCATATTTGCATCATTCTCTCCCCAGGGAATTCTGCTCACATGTGTCATGTTTTATATATGCGTTGTATTGTCTGTGTGTAACATTTCTTATTGGTATTTCCATATTAGATGTATCAGAAAACTGAGGTGAAAGGTTATGCCCAGGACTAATATTTATACACATTAATGTGTTGACTTTACACTATATGCAAATAATGTACTTCTTATCCTTTAGTCCAAAAACTTTAATCTTTAAAAACACATGTGACATTTCACTGATCACATGACAGCTGATCGAGCTTATTAGTACGAGCTTAACAAATCTAAAATACTGTAAAATAGTATAGCCCTTCTATTAATCACTTGACAGCTGTACATATACTTCACTTTTATTAGTATGTGCTGAGCTTAACAAAAGTGAGAAAAGCATTTGTCGGGGAGAAGCCTCCCTCTGTCGGTAAACTTAGCTTATATCCGCTGACAGGCTGCAGACCTTCATTGTCCATATACAGCAAAAGAAGGCAGTGGTTAGCGTTAGCCCAGAGCGTGCAAAAATCAGTTTTAGCTATTTGGGGACATTTGTGACCCTAATGGTCGTTCAACCCTGTCCTTCGCATGGAATTTCCATAACGAGGCGCGAGGAAGGAACCACAAGCTCGCAGAGCAACAAGCAAAACACACGGTCCCACATTGCTCGTGAATTACATCATCGCATGACGGAATCTGGCGCTTATAGTGAGGAGAATACAGACAGACGATGTAATACAGTGGATTCTTTATTTATCTTTTTAAAAGTATAATTTATTTATTTGATTGTTTATCATTTATTCATTTTCGATCTCCAAACAAACATTTTGGAGTTAGTAAATAAAAACACTCTTAGATGAATTATGTTTAATTTAAATATGAATAATAGAAGCAGTTGCCATGGACAACATCCAAAAAATGCATAATTCCACTGGCAAGTGAAAACCTTTTTTTTCAGGTGTCTTTGGCAGTCAGCTGTGTTCTGGGTTAGTTATTTCTAACATGCATTGTTTTCTGTGCACAAACCCACATGACCTGTCAAACTTCCTGGGAGTGTGTCATATAATAGCACTGCTGTCTGAAAACAAAGTGTTTAATAAAAAACACCCAAGCTCAAAGTGACTCCTTCACATTAATACAAGGGCCAAGACCTAGTGTCACAGAATTTTAGGTTTTACTTTCTACATTCGATTACTTCCTCATTGTGTAAAAGGGCAACAGATGTTCAGAAAAAACACCACAAGGAATTATAAACCAGGGAATGCAACTTCAGACACTTCTGAACTTTCCAAGCATTGTTCCTAATGCTCTGAAATTCTTTGAGCAGCCACTTCCTGCAGTCTTTAATATTTTTTGCACCAAACCTTCATTAACATTTTCAAAGGTAGTTGTCTTTAAAGGATGCCAGTTTCCACAGCAGTCATCATGGAGTAGCTTGAGGGACGGACTGATCACTTAGGCATGGGCTCTTCAAAAAAAGCTGTAAAAGTGAGTACATTTGTCATCAGTCACATTATATATATTTCACAAAAAAATCTCCCTCATTTTCTCATTTTCCTTTAAAATAAACTGAACTTCTTTAAACATTTGTATATTCATGTAAGTGAAAATGAGTTTATTCTTTTCAACTAACTCATATCCAGAATTGAATATGCAGCATTTTGCGATTAACCTTTTACATATATACTTAGAAATTAACATGCTAGTAGAAGTACAGATCTACAAATGACTGGGGAAGCTGTTGTTCATTGTATGGAAGGGAACAAGGCACAGAGAACTGCCTCATCTGAAGTTAATTAGCTACATATAGTGGGAAGCCCATGGCTACTGAGGCACAAAAAGACCTAGACAGGGTATGAGCATTGTGTACTGTGCAGGACAGACACAAGAGCCTTTCACACCAGTGATCACTTACGTTTGATGCCCTGAAGCACAGATTCAAACATAATAAAATGTCAGGGATTTCTCAAACACAGGAAACAGTAACACATTTTATTTACTTTACTTAAATGTGCACCTCATTTCCACATGAATGAAATACAAGCTCAATTCTGTCTTTCAATGTACTTACCTGTGGCAACAGTTGTGCTGATGCAATCTATTGTATTCATGTGGAAATGATGTTCACATTCAAATCAAGTCAGTTTTTAGTGCAAGATCTAGTACTGGTCTGGGGATTCCAAAGCCTTCGTGTGGAAAAAGGCAAAAGGCAGATTAGGCTACATTACGTTTTACAGCCAAGAGTGTGTTGCCATGGCAACAAGCCACTGATGTAACTGTGAATGGGTGGCTCTCATCAAGCTGCACTGCCTTCGGTATCCCAGAATCCTCCTCTTTCCTCCCGAGGCGACCACGGGCTCCTTTCCCCCAGGTATACACCTCTCCCTCTAAAGAACAAGAGCATGTAATTTAAGAACACTCTTTCTAAGATGAGTAGGAGCCAAACCAAACGTGGAGAGGCTCTATACTGATCTATACCCATAAACAAGCCAATGTCCCAACATGACCCCATATATATATGGCCTGCTATACTGAACCATGAAATATCATTTTCATACCTTAATCCGGAATTTTTTTTGTCTAAGAATCATTTACATTTGACATAATGGCTATGCATGTACACATAAAAAATACTGTATAATCATTTAATTTATACCTTCAGCAGAGTCTCTCTTAACATTCAAGAAGCAACTCAAGACTCAACTGTTCCGCACCCACCTCAGCACATAAACCAAGTGGTCACAAACGAACTACTGCTTCCAGATAACCAACCAGATGTCATCCAGAAAATAATGATCCAGTTAGTTTTTATTGTAGCTTTTACCTTAGCACTTGTCAATTGTTCTACTGTAGTTGGCGCATGTATCTATTGCTGTAGTGGCTCTCTGTAGTTAGTGTAAGCACCTGGCATATGTATGTATTTATTGTAGTTGCTCTCTGTAATAGTAAAAGAACTTGGCATATGTATGTATTTAAGTTCCTCTTGGTGGTAGTTTAAGATCTTGGCGTGTTTATTTATTGCAGTAGTTGCCCTCTGTAGTTGTATAAGAACTTAGCATATGTATGCATTACAGTAATTGCGTCTGTTATTTATTTTATAACTACGAGCAATGCGTTGGTCTTCCTTGTGGCACCGCTCTCAGTGTTACTGTATGCAATTGCGAACGCTTGATTGAAGCGTCAGCCAAATGAATAAATGTAAATGTAAATGTTATATTGTATCAAAGCTTTGTGTGTGTCACTTACTACACATGAAACAAAATATGTTTTCCAGACATTTAGTACCTGCTACAGCAAAGTGTAAAGAGTATCTTGAGTTCAGATATATGAAACTACCTGCTCCAATAGCCAGAGTGAAAGCATCCCCACATGCTACCATGGTGACGCCCTGCAGACCTGGTACTGGGTAGGGCACTCTGCTGCTGCGGCGAGAGCTACAACCAAGCTGTCCATGCTGGTTACTGCCAAAGGTAAAACACTGACCTTTCTCTGTGTTTAGGGCACATAAAAGTCAGTTCATATTTTTTTAACATTAGTCTGATTAAATTAACATTGACCATAAGAAGTCAGGGGGCAACCTGACATTTTTTGCTATTTTTTTTGTCAATCAATAAAAAAGCCAGCAAATTATTGTAAATATAACATAGATATGAAAAGTTTCCAGAAAAGTTGGGATATTTCCCAAAATGCATTAAAAACAAAAATCTATGAAGTGTTACTTTGCATGATCCTTTATTTAACTGGCAAAAGTAAATTTTTCAATAGTTTTACTGACCAATTTTATTATATTTTGTAAATATACAGTGACGTATTTGTCATTCTGAACACAATCACACACAAAGTGCACCACAATGAAATATGGCCTCTGCATTTAACCCATCACACATGGAGTAGTGGGTAGCAATAAATAGCCAACTGCTGTGGATGTGTAGGGAGACGGTACCTTTCTCAAAGGTACCTATGTCCTCCCAGGCCAGGACTTGAACCTGCAACTTTCTGTTCACAAGGGCAAGGTCCTGGCCACTAGGCCACCATTGCCCACTACTACACCACCACTGCCACCACTAGGCCACCACAGCCCACTACTTTGCCACCACTTCCTAGTGTGATGCCTAGAATTGTATGGCAGTTGTAAATTTTGTCCATTCTTGTTTGATATAAGACTTCAGCTGCTCAACAGTCCATGGTTGCTGTTGTCTTACATTTTCTGCAAGAGTTTAGATCTGGACTGGCAGTAAGCTGGTCAAGCACACACACTGTTGTCTCCAAAGCCTGTTGTAGCCCATGCAGAAAATGTTCTGTCATTGTCCTACTGAAATAAGCATGGACGTCTTTGGAAGAGACATTGACTTATTGGCAACATGTGTCTCTCTAAAATCCTAATATATGAGTCTATGGGACCTTCACAAACATGAATTATTGTGTTGCAGCCATCAAATTCTAAAAATGTGTACATTTACAAAGTACAGTAAATGTATTGAAAATCTTTTCTTTGTACTTTTGTCAGTTAAATAAAAGTAATGTGAATTAACATATCAAATATTTATATTTATATACTTATTGCATTTTGAAAAATAGCCCAACTTTTCTGGAAATACGGTTGCATTTCCATGAGTGATTAGCTCAAAGTGAACATAGATAGTCTTAAGTTACTGGAAGGAAAAAAATACCCATTTGTATTAATTAAAAAAATCTGTGTTCCCATAAGTTTTCACAGGCAAAGTATGTTTCAGCTCTGATAACTGTACACTTAAGATGAAAGAGATCAATATACAAAAAGATTCCTTGTCTCACCAGTGACTGCAGCAGAGTGGGCTGTTCCGATGTCAATATACACAATTTTTTCTATATTCAGTGGCGCTGACTGGACAGACTGGAATGTGTGGACCTCCTCCACTTGACAACAAGAGGGTGGTTCCTCTGTATCGCTGATCTTATCAAGTCCAAGTTTGTTAAACCTATAAAAGATTTACACCAGAGAAAATTTAGTGAAAAAGTAATTAATGAGGGTTAGGTGACATAATTTTACACCAGATACGGGGGTTTTAGTCAAGGTTAAGCCAACAGACAGGGAGTTCCATTATTTGTACTAAGAATGAAATGTTTTTTTTTATGTATTTATGTGACAATTTATAATGCAATCATTAATATCCAGTGCTCCTTACGTCTGTAAAGAAGGTTAAACTCTGTGGAATCTGGACAGTACAGGATAAGGTCATTTCCTGTGATGAAACTTCTTTTGATCCTTCTTTTGTGAGGCAAGCATGACAGGAATCAACGTTCAAAACAGGTTAGTCAAGGCAAGGAAATGTTGCCGGACAGGATATGGGTCAGGAGTTTAAAGCCATGCACTGCACAAAGCAAGACAAAGGTATCAGTTGTTTGATGCTTTTGAAGGCTGGACAGCTGCCTTTACTTAGTACACTTAAGGCTAATTGAAATGTTTCCTTGTGAAATGAAGTGCTCAGCACTTCCTCTAACACAGTAGCCTAAAGGAGTAATATGCTAAAGTTAAATGTCTGGTTCTAAAAGGCTGATCCAAAGTACTGTGCAAATGTCTGAGGCTGGCTGAAAGCATATTTTTGCTTATAACAGCTCAATATAATATTATAACAAAACTAATACACATTAATACAGTAATTAATACATATTTTTAGGTTAAAAAAATATTTCGATACTTTGAACAGGAAAACAGGTCTGCTCCTATTCTCCTCACTATGGCTCCAGCCACTACATGCATTTGTTTTATTCCACCACCAGCTCAACCGATTTGACTTAATGAATGAGTGAATCAGCTGGACCAGGTATTAAATAGAAAATACAAATGCTGGACTGCCTTGAGTTTTTGAAATGGTGATGCTAAAATACTGGAAGGGTACTGTAGGTTATTTTATTTGTATTAATTCTACTGTTTCAAGCAAATGAATGTCCACTGCCCATTTAAATAGGTTTAAATACAGTTTTCTCAGGTGTACCAATAGCTTTGCACAGTACTGTGCATGATGTAGAGCATGTATTGTGAATTAGAAGATTTACTACATCTTTGAAAAGCATGTAATAGGAGAATAAGGTGCTGTTAGAAAGATACGTGCTATACCTGTTGCTGCCACAGGCTAATATCTGGAACTGAGAGCTGATTATCATGGAGCAGTCCACTCCGCACAACACACGCTGGGCCTCAAATTCGGCTGGGACATTCACCTGCTGTGGGGAATTGTAGGTGTCTTGAGTGCCCAGACCCAAACGACCTAAAAGAGTGAGTAGGTGAAAATAATTACAGGTTATGTTGATTTAGAGGCAGAGAAATGCAGAAGAACAGAGTGATCAGAGAGCAGGGTACCCTGCTAATTTACCATTGTCTCCTCTTCCCCAGGAGAAGACCTCTCTCTCATTGGTCACAGCCAGCACATGGGAGGCTCCACAGGACACTTGAACCAACTCATAGCCAAGGAGAGCCTCCACTATTTTGGGCTGCACAAAGACAATGGTAAAGAGTAAGCCAATATAAAAAAACAGTTTTTATTTGCAATATAAATATTCAATTGAAAAAGACAGATCATCTCTCTGGACCATAAACAAATAAAAATGTGTTCTTAGCAAACAGTGCAAATGATATGCATAACTTATGACACATTTGCTTCAAATTACTTGAGTTGAAGTCCTACCAGTATTTCTAAATGTCTGCATATTTTAATTTCAAAAACAAAGTCATTCAGAATGGTTTGATGTGAAATGCTTCATTCCATAGAAACAGCGCTTCTCCACATTAGTGTGATAGGAAGCAGACATCTGAATAATTTAATGTCACTAAAAGCCACAAAGAATTATTACATGAATGGTTAAATGGACAGCCTATGCAATGTGAATACACTGCCTGTTTTACAACAGTACTGCAACAACACATTTTTTACCATCCATTCATAGAAAACAAGTAAATGCAGGAAACAATAATACTTGTTTTTGTTATTCATGTATTTAACTCTTACTAATGTTGGAATGTCAAAAGAGATGTTTAGGTTCTTTGCACAGATATCACAACACCTGGCTGCCAACATCACCACTGTGAAGATATTTGGGTGGGCTAGTTTCAACAAATAAACCATTTTATACCAAACTACACTGAATGGCTTTGTTTACATGTCAGTAATGAATTTATGGAAAGCATAAAAATGGTGGTTCTCTCTTCTCTCTTCTCTTCTTCATTTAAACTGAAAAGAAAGCTAGTACAATCTATAAGATACAGGAGCAGGCCTAAGTGGATGATCATAATCAAACTTTCGGGAGATTGCAACCACCTCCAAATATCATCGTTAAACTCCATCATACCTATTATGAAGACTCAGGGATCTGGATTTTTAGAGCTGTTTTTCAGTTCTGCTAGACAGACAGTGTGGTTGATTTAATGCTAAGAGGTTGGGGGCAAACTATGCACACTTTCATTCCTCCTCATCTGTGTTTTCTCCCTATTCCATTTATTATACACAATCTAAGAAATATTCTGGCACACTTCCAGATGCAGCAGACTCAGGTGTAAATCATAAACGACTCTAAGGTACAGTTCTGTGATCAATAAGTAAGCTGCATAAAAGGTAAGCAATGTACATGCAATTCATGTTTAATCTTAATTATTACAGTTTTACGTTTATACTGGGTTTAAATCTAACATTCCTGAAAAATCTATCTACCTGTGTTCTTTATCAATAAAAGGTCAGTCATTTTTGGTTTATTTCTAATTATTGCAGTGCTTATTTATTATATATATTTATTATACAGTATATGCATTTTGTGACTTGCTATGATTTTTCTGTAAATAGCTTATGTTTAGAACATTTCTTCCTGTTTGGATTACAATTTCTTGAAATACCTTAATAAAAGAAATTATGGACATTTGGGATGGGCAGCATAGAATCTAGAATCTGCACATTCATGGCTCATCATTCATATGAATAAAAGACAATAAGTAGTGTGCAGTAAATACATAAAATGCTCAATAATAGCAGCCATCTGGATGTCAGCCCATTTGACAATTATTTCATTTTCATGAATTTATTTGTATCACCCCCCCGTTACTTAGTACATTTATAACAGCTTTTAATGTTCAATACAAGTTGTTCAGAAGCCATAATCATGATACATACTGTGTATTGTGAATATATTGTTGTATATCATGTTGTATTTTTGCCATACTCCCTATCACATATACTTCTCTGTCGTCCTATGAAAGACTGACCTGTGTCACATCATTGAAATTTCCATGTCCAAGACATCCATTGCTGCCACTTCCGAATGTCATAATTATGCCCCTGTCTGTGGAACAAATGAAAAGACTAGTGTTAACAGCTCATGAAAGTAAAACAAAATTGCATTTCAACAACAAAACCCTAAACAAAGCATTCACTATTAATCTGTTGTCTGTCAATAGCAGTAAACTAGGTAAGAGGCTCTTTTAACTTGTATTGAGACACCAGACTAATAACTCCTCTTTCAGGTGACTAGCAGCAACACCACAGTACTGTTTTAGTTTAGATACACATATATAACCATTATATAAAGTCAAGAAAGTTTAGGCTGTGCAGTGTGAACAACCCTGAACAAACCTTTAGAAGTCATATTTATCAAGAGTGATGCTTTTGTTCTTTAGTCAGCAATAACTCTTTATGTCCCTTTATGGTCATTTTTTTCACTTATAGCTCCTAGAAAGAAAATCAAACGTATTCAGTTGATACTATATTTGTGTTTGCTAGTTATGATTTTAATATGAGAATATACAAGAGAATATTGTACAATGAAATTAATTTGATGAAAAGAACAGCAAGATATTTGTGAATCCCAGTGCAAATGCACAAAAATCATAACTTTGGAAAGAATTCTGCTCGAAAATCATTGTTAAATTTTTCATCACACCTAGTCTGAACGCACACTTTGAGAATGGTAACCCTCAATGTTGGAGGAATTGGATGCCAAACAGCAAACCACTATAATATTTTCTGCGACTGTCTAAAAACACAAAAGAAATACATAAAACGGTTTACTTAGTCTACATCCCATCAGAAACAAAAGGTATTGTTAGATGTTTATGCTGTAGTGTGCTGGCAGCGGGGAAAACAGCAAAAAGGTGGGTGACAACCAACCACAAACAACTAGATTGATATATTAATGGAGATTTATAGAATAGAAAAGGTTACATTCTTTAACGATGGACACCTTCGTGCGACACTGGAATAAATGGGTGTAGTATGTCTCTAATTGTTTAAAGTTCTGTTTTACTTGCAGTTTTATAAGTAATAATTCATAGTTATTAAGTCCTTACATTAATGTCATCAGTTAGCATTATTTCCCTTTAACTCTTGCTTTTTGTTCTGTTTAAGGGGAGACTGGTGTGGCCTATAATGAGCAATGTACCTGTCATGCAGGTCGTAAAGAGATCTCCACAAGAGACCGATTTGATGGTTACACCAGACTGGCCCTCCAGGAAGCGAGAGATGAACTGCGGCTGCATCTGCTCCACAGCACCGGGCAAAGATGGCTCGCCAGAGCCCACAGAGGGAGCCTGTCACAATGTGAGTCAAGTTGCTTGAGGAACAGACATTTCGACTGAAACATACTGATCACTTATTTCAAAAGCGTCATTTAATATTTTTATGTTAAAATCAAAGTCTGAGCTTATTATTTATTTACTTTTTACTTTGTAACTACTTTAATTTATCCTAAATACTAATAGTAATGTGTTTATTTATTTAATTTATAGTAAGTAATCAATGACTTATAAATATAAGTATATATAAATATAAATTAATATAATCTATAAAATATAGAGAGTTTATAGTCTGTAAGGCTATGCAACCAAAACATGCCCCCTGATTTTATAATGTGATAAAACCACAGCAACTTCTCAGATTTGGATAGACTAATCAATCTACTGATCTATGTTTTGGATAAAGTTTATATAATCTATGAAAAAAAGCAGATATATAGTTATAAGTGTGAACTGAAATTTGGCCTCAGGTACAGGCCTGTAAGAATACTTATCATTTCTGTCTAGAATCTGGAAACATGAAATGTCCCATTATGAAATAGGTTTTTTGATCTAGGTAAATAAAGTAAAATTAGGGCAGTGTTAGCATTTGCTGCATGATATGACATTAAAGCAAAATTCAGAGCGGATTTTAGAAGGGATTTAGACTGACCTCCCAGGTGATGAGCCGTCCAGATTTGGTGACACCCATCTTTTGGGTGCGACCCAGGGACACCTGCAGCACCTCTGTGTTGAGCATGGGTAGGCGCAGAGGCGCTGAGATGCCGCTGCCCCATGTGTACACCGATGACAAAGGGAGAGAGTGCATCATCTTTGTTGAACTTAAACTAGATAAACCACCTGATAAAGGGAATGCAGCAAATTGTGATTATGGGCTAGGCTTGTGTAGAAAGTTCAAGTTTCACATCTACACCATTTTAAGCCAGACTATTTAAAAGGCATTCTTACACATCTGGCAAAATGTGTCTGTGAATCAATCTCCTTGATGAAGGCCCAAGGTGGAATGCACTGGGGAAGCCTAGTCCTAAGCCTATTTTAAACCTTATATGCACAATACAGGTCATTTAGTTTCTAGAAGAGTGTTTTTTAGTTTTGTTTTGATGGCACAATACCCCTTTTCTTTTCTGATATCAGTATTGCGAATGATTTTTTTTAAACTACTAAGCTAAGTCAGGCTATTAGTTCCAGGAACTGGAACTAGGCTTGTCATGATAACTACGTTTGCCAGGTTTGGCTAAAATGGTGGCTGTACTGCTGTAGGGTCTCTGCATTGCTCCAGTAAGGACCTTGAGGCTACCTCTCTGTCTAACTATGGCATTGAGCCTACACACAGGTGACTTCATTATCTCTGTGTCTTTCTATGTCTCTCTATTTCTGTCTCTCTGTTGAGCTACACATGCTACTCCTGAGGTGCCAGTGATCCTGTCCCTTCCTGCTGTTTTATCTTTTCTTTTGTTTGTTATTGCTTTCCAGTGTCGACCAGAGGAGAATGGGTTCCCCTTCTGAGCCTTGGTTCCTTGCAAAGTTTCTTCCTACAGCTTAGGGGGTGTTCCTTGCTCTGTTGCCTTTGGCTTGCTCATTAGGGAGAATTTATAAAGCTACTTTTTATTGTGACATGCCTAACTAGCAATTTGCAAAGTTAGGTATGTAGTGGTGGCAGCATATTAGATGCAGGTTAAACTAAACTTTGCAGAAAAATAAATCCCCAGGATAAGGGTTGGTGAACACTGAAGCATTTTCTGCTGGTACTGGTACAATACTGATTGTCATATTACTGTCATCTCAAATGTTTATTTGCTTTTGAAACCCTACAGCACAATCCATACAGCACCTTAGACACTCAATATCGCCTTTAGTTGCACTTTCCACTTTGATTTTTATTGCATCTCTTTGATCTTGTTTTAACATCTAAATAATAGATGAAGTTAGGACATGAAATCTGACCCCTAGTTCTGGTTCCGGTTACCCGTCCTCCAGGTCTGCCAGGAGTGCCTGTCTGCATGGTGGACAGTGGCTTTTCAATTCTGTAGGAAACAGGCTATTCAGTAAACATGTTCCTATAATTAAAATCTGTTAAAAAAGGATTTGGTATTTAGTGAATCCATTAAGCTGCCTCACCTGCGCATTTTCACATTCCCAATGTCAGTGTACAGGTTAAGCAAGGGACGGATGCAGATAGGAAGGGCCATGATCTCGTTGAGTTGGGGCCGTTTGGAGGGGTCCAGATTAAGCATGTTGAGGATGAGTTGCCGGAGCTCTGGGCTATATCGGTCTGAAATTGGAGCAAAAGTTCCACTCATGATCTTTAGGACCAATGCTGGTAAGTTCTGAGAACAAAACATAAGAGAAGTTGCTTCAGATGAACAGGAAGGTTCAGGCTTCAATGAACTGTTGTGTTGAAGTGGAAACACAAAGCAGGTGAAAAAGTCTCTTACAGCTGCCTCGAATGCTCTTTTGAGACTGGCAAGTTCATAGAGCACACAGCCCAAAGCCCAAATGTCACTCTTCTGATTGTATGGTTTTCCTTCACACAGTTCGGGGGAGATGTAACAAGGTGTCCCGACAACCTGCATTTAAAAGAAGAAGCATTCAATCAGAGCTCAAATATGCAGAAGATCAGTTGTGACACTTTGGGTTTTATTATAAGGTACTTACAGTGTAGGCTTTACTCTTGCTAACCAGAATTTTGGAGATTCCAAAGTCACCTATTTTGACTATCATCTGGTGCTTGTCTAGTAAAATATTTTGAGTCTTAAGGTCTCGGTGAAGAATGAGTTTGTTGTGCACATGGTACAGGGCCAGTAAAATCTGCACAAAGAAGTGGAGTATGGTGTCCTCGTCTAATAGAGAATTGCATCGCTTCTGAATGTAATCAGCAAGTGTTCCACCTACAATAAACACAAGTGGGAAAAGATCACATCATCACATAGATCATAAACTCTGCTCTACCCTGTATTATTCATTTAATAGACAATAAATAATTCCACTGAATGTACTTGTAGTGTGTGTAAGTGTGTAATCTTATGACTACAACTAATGCAGGTGAAGGACTCAGAAGTCTCAGTAAAAACAATGTTTATTGTATACTTCACATATGCTCACATGGCTAAATGGCTTAAAAAGAATAGTCTTTTCTCTTTTTTTCAGTCTTATTGCTTATGTGGTGTTATTGCTTTTCTATATGGTGTCAAACAGAGAAGAATTTCAGTCTTTGTCTCTCTTAGACTAAGGACAGTTCTTGGTAGGAGTTGAATAAAGTATTTTGTTATCATTTTAAAAAGGTAGGAAATCTTATACCTGGTGCATATTCCATTGCAATCATGAGTGCCTTGTCCTCCAGAAAATTCTCATAATATTCAATTATATTTGGGTGGTTGAGTAATTTGAGGACTTGGCACTCATTCTGTGCAGCAAGGCGCTCATCCCGTGTCATCTGTTCCACTGGGATTTCCTTGAGGATCACTAAAGCCCCATCAGTCCGCCGCCGGCAGAGATGCACTATCCTGTCACAAATATAAATGCCACAGTTACCAGCAAAACCTGACATGTTCATAGCAGAAAACAAAATTATGTACCATGTTAAAGAGTTTGAACCATTGTACAGTCCTGAAATTCCACTGGCACTGCAGTTTTCCTGATCTAACATAATCATAAGCATGTTGCACAGAAGATGTAAGTGTTCAGTACAGGTTACAGCTTTGGATTTGGAAACATTGGGCTAAATAATGCCATTAGTTTAGTTGGGCTATTTTCTTGTTTTAAAGCTTAGCTACTGTTTTCTCAAGGCCACAAGTACAAGGTACAAGTGTCCACCTAGCAGTACAATAATTATACTTTATAAAAATGCTGTGTTTATCATTTTACTGATGTACCATGATATTTTAGAGATATTGATAGATGGTGTAATTATATTTAGTATTAAGTAATTGCATATGGATAGACATGTTAATCTGATTGTTTAAATTTTTACATTACATCTTTACATGACTAAACATGCCTTCTCTTAAATAAAATCCAATATAAAAACAATTAACATGGAAACTTAAAGATAGCAATTATGGTGAATCAATATTTTATTTGGTAAATCCACGTGACATTTTATACTTTTTCAAAATACAAACAAATGTGTACTTCACTCAATCTGCTCAGATAAGCATTATACTAGTAACACGGATAATCATAAACTTTATTTGTATACCACCTTTTATACAAGAAATGCATCTCAAAGTGCTTAACACTGAACAGATTACAAAATTGAACAAATATGAAAAGTGATGTAAGCAGTAGAGCAAGGCATAAAATCATAAAACAATTAAACAAGTAACAAAAGTAATGTAGGCATTAAAGTAGTGCATTAAATACATTGTAAATGTATAAACAAGTGGAAAGAATAATGTAAGCATTTAATAAGTAAAGCATAAAATTAATCATAAATTGATAAATAAAAATTTTAAAATGCATATAAGCCTAACTTATGGAGTAAATGTTCGACAGTGTAACAAAAAACCATGCGAAATGGTGTTGAAGAAAACACAGTAAAACTGTCCGACCTAAGTAATCTAGATTTGTAAGACTATAGTGTAAGAAACAGTACTCGGGAATCATTGCCATTAACTTGTCCATTTAATGTAAATTTATTATCTAGTTTTATCTAATACTGAAAACAGATGTTAAAATCTAGAGATACTGATTGTATAATAAAGTAATAAAAGAAACACTGCGAAGAGACGCTACAGTCCTGTTAACGGTAAATTGTAACTGTACTGAAAACAACAAGAGGGCGTTACGTTTCATTCCTTTTTTAAGCTGTCCAGTTTAAGGGTGTTATTATCACGGTGGTCCAAAAAATACATTTATTAGACTGGTATTAATTAATGGGTGCGCTTCTAGTTTTTATTTGAGGTCATTTTATTTTAACAAAAATAATTTTGCAGTTCGGAGGTTTAAAACGTTTTGTGGTTGGGCATCCTTAGTTAAAACATCTGCATTCTTTGGAAAGAAAACGGACTTTTCAAGCGAACGGATGAGTTTATGGTTATTATTATTTCTGATTTACGTCGTATTGGAGTATTTGTGCGATTAATCGCGTTATTTACCCGAATGCTCCTCTCCCGACAACTTTTATTTTCTCGTACTTCTCCATCTTGTTTGAGGCAGATGAAACGTTTCTGGTTTCTAGGCAACGCCTTCCCCACCACTACGGAGCGCTACATCGGACAAACTCTGGAAGACGGGGGCAAATTTACAGCGTTTTAAAAATCACAATGAGGAGAAATACATTTAATATCGAACAAAAATAGCAACGAGCAGTCTGCACAGCTGCTTCGCATCTGATACTACTTCAACATATTAAAGTTTTGTTATTTTATGCCCATAAATGTTGAAATGGGTTAACAGCAAAGTAAAAAATGGCTGCATACATTTTGAAGGAACTCTTACAGCTTTGAAAAAACTCTTATGTTAAATGAACTCTCAGACTGTTGAATGAACTTTTGCATAGTCTAATTAACTCTTAAAATGTTGAACCAACTCCTATAGTGTTGAACTCCTACAGCGTTGAAATAACTCACTTTTCTTTTGTGTTCAAGTGGACTTAAATGAACACCGTGCCTTCATTTAGCACTGGGGAATTTGCTGTATACAGAGAGAAGGGAAAGTTTTCCATCAGTCACTTCTATCAGGCAGGTTCAGTAAGCATGTGAGTGGGTACATCTGTCTAGACAGTAAAAGTTATAATGACATAAAGGCTGTCCCCTCAGGGATAAGTACCCAGACTATGCTTTAGAGAGGCCATTAGTGCTGTTTCCTATTCCCAATGAAAGTAACACCCAATGGCATTAGCATGATAAATTTACACTCAGTGGTGTGTTTTCTACTCACTTCTCAGTACAATCTCCAGGACTGAAGATCCTGCAGATAAGTATTGGCTCATCAGCCCTGTTGTTGCATAGAATGGAGTTTAAAACAGTCTTATTACACCGATCAGCCATAACATGAACACCACCTGCCTAATATTGAGTAGGTTCCCCTTAGGCAGCCCAAACAACTCTGTTTGTGGTGCATTGTGTGTTCTGATCCCTTTATATCATAGTCACCATTTACTTTTTAAACCACAATAGCTCTTCTGTAGAATCAGACCAGACAGGCTAGTCTTTACTCCCCACTCACATCCGTGAGCCTTGGGTGATAATGACCCTGTCACTGATTCACTAGTTGTCCTTCCTTTGGATAACTTTTGGTAGGTACTAACTATTGGATATCTGGAACACTCCACAAGATCCGCTGTTTTAGAGATGCTCTGACTTAAGTCATCTTGCCATTACAATCAAAACCTGGTCAATGTGGCTCAGAACCTTACGCTCACCCATTTTTCCTGCATTCAGCACATCAACTTTAAGAACTGACTTTTGACTTGCTGCTAAATATATTCCACCCTGACAGATGCCATTGGATTGAAATAATTATTATTATGTTATTCAGGTCACTTGTCAGTGGTGTTAATGTTATGGGTGATCAGTGTACATGTTATAGGAGGTCAACAAAAATGATACACCATGACCATAAAATGAAGCTCTCACATGTACTGGGGGAAAAAAGAATGTACAGGCTGAGCAGTTAAGTATGAAACAGCACAATGGTGAAGATTTAGATTTACATTTGTGTTTTTTATGAGCAGTTTCAGCAATGCTGCTCCACCGCATGCTTCATCACAGAGGTTTCAGTGAAAGAGCTCGCTCAGCACATTCCTCACCAGTGACTGATCAAGCCTGAGAACACACACACCAGACACTGAAGACATGTGGTCCTAAGGCTGTGAGAAAGAGTCTGGACTAGATTTCAGTGACAGCAGCAGTGTGAGAAAAGTGTAAAACCTCTTCAAATGCAAGGGCCCACACTTGAGTTGCTCATAATTAGATAACCTATAGAAACTATTAGTTCTATGTACAAACCCCATTTCCAGAAGAGTTGGGATTTTTCATAAAACAGAATGTGTTTGTTAACTCTCTTAAACTTTGATTTAACTTATAAGATTTCCAACTTAAATGTTTTTTGTAAATATAAACAAATTTAGAACTTAATTGTAGAACCTTTTTCAAAATCCAAATATCTAAGGACTTGAATGTACATTGTATTATTTAGTATGGTACTATGATAATATTCTGAATATTTTTGTATGTTTATAAGGGATAGGGATGCACAATGATATCAAGATCAAATCAGTATTGGCAGATAGTTGCATAAAAAATAGATCAGCATTGGACAAATGTTTAGATTTGGCTTATACTTCAGAGTAACATTTGATTATGCATTTATTGTTATGCAAATAAGCAGAGCATTTAGGTACCACTGAAATACTGGGCTAATGGGTCTGCATTTTAGTTCTTTTGCTACATTTGTAACCTTGCATAAATAAATGTTTCATTTCTTCAAAAGAAATTTCTACACATTGTTCATGCTTATGTATCAGCTTCGGTATCAACATTGGGATACCTGTACATGAAAAATACTGGATTTCGGCATTGGGCCCACAGTTTCCATATTGGTGCACCCTCGTACTGTACTACATAAGTACATATTCTTTGCGTGATTAGGAGTGTATATAAATACTATTCTACACTATACTACATAAGTAAATATTCTTTGGGTGCTTAGGAGTGTATATTAATCATTTTTGCTATTCAGTACTAGGGATGCACCGAGATAAATATCTCCAATACATAAACATTCCTAATGTAGAAACTGGGACAACATTTACCTGGATTAGCATTATGGAGAAGGAGCATAAATGCACTAGAATGAAACAGAATTTTTTAAGTAGCACTATGCCTTATAGAGGATATAATTCATTCATGTCTTTTTTGCATGGGGTGTGGATTGTATTGTCTTGTGTTGTCCCGAAGATTTAGTAATCCCATCTGGGGCCTATGCTTCTGGAAAGTTTTGACGAGCAGGTCAGTAATAGCATTTATTATATTACACAGCTCCCATGCAACTGTGGGAATGAACTGCATCACGAGAGACTGTGTGATCATGTGACTAGTATACCAGAACCTACAGTTTGACTGCATATGAAAATTTCCCATAAAGACACAAATTACAATAGCGATTAAGGTGTTCAATATTATTGTGGTATTGTTAAATTATCCTAAAGTACTAGTAGTAATGGATACTGCAGCAATTTTATTGATCTTTTTATGTCTTTATCACACAAAAAATGCACTAAAAATGTAATTATTATCAGCACCACAAGTGTTTACAGTGCAGAGTACAGAGTACACCTGTGTACATTTGTATTGTCCTGGCATATGATTTATAGGGAGCATGTAGCAGAACATTTACTTCCTCTTCCACTTATCAGAATGATTGTAAGCCGAAATGTTATGATTATCAGAATTATGGTAAATTGAAACATTATGATTATCAGTGGTTATTATTAAAGCTGTTAACTGTAGGCCTTGTTTATAAACACTAGCTCCTGAGCACAGCATGAGCAGAATGAACAGTTGGTGTAAGCAGATAATATTGTAGGTGTGGCACTGCAGTTGTATTCAGTTGAGTATCTTACAATTATGGGCTAAAAATGGTCACACAATGTAAAGTAGCATTTGCAAATAGTCTCACATTGTTATGCTGTGGGCACTATTGTGTAAAAGAGTCATGCACAAAGAATAAAGGTCTAAGGCTTTGCTGCATAAACTGGAAAGCAATAAATGCAATATAATCCTTCTATATTAGATAAAGTGAAATTGAAACCTGTGTGTTCATGTATGTGTAGGACATTGTGGAGTTAAAGTGATTAATGTGAGAAAGGTGAAATTTATCTTACTTTCCAAACCATAAATATCTTTATCTTTTACACCAGTGCGGAACCCTCAGGAAAGGCCTAATTATTTCTGGGGAACTAAATAAATACATGTGTGTAATTTTTATTTTCTCTGCAAATGTAAAAACATTACTCTTCATTATTACATTTTGGTTGTAAATTCTTAAAATGCCAAATGGAAGACATGCAAGCCCTCCCATTGTTTAGTCACATACTGGTTCAAATGATGTTACCTTCAAATAAAAGTATTGTATATTGTATTGTATTGTATTGTATTCAATATTGCATTGTATTGTATTCAAATAAAAGTAAAGTATTGTTTTACAAGATGAGCTCACTGACACCACCACATATTGTTTTTATTGGGAACCTCAGATTTTTAGTGAACCTGACTTTCTGAGCTTTAACAAAAAGCTACTGATAGTTGTAATGTAGAATGGTTGTATTTTAGTATTCATTAGCCACACGTGAGCACTGTTATTTTGATGTCTTACTATAATCCACATCCCATAAACATGAAAATATGCCATGGAATGTTTCTAAATAAACAAAAAGTCACTCATCTGATGCAGTTCCTCTGCTTTTTGTTACAGGAATGCTTTATAAATGTATTCTTTTGAGGGCAGGAAAAAGTATGATTTCTAGCATGTCCATCATGTTTCAGACCCAAACTACTTGAATAAATATCATGATAGGTTAACAACCTCTGAGCCAGTTAACATTTATCATCAACATCATTAGAGGGTAACAGAGGAATCAACCGTTAGCATCCTTACTAAAAATGGGTTAAACCCAGTTTTGTAAGATAAAATGTCTCTCCAGGCCTTCAGGAAGTCCAAGATACATCACTGACTGTTAATATGTGCAGGAGCCTAAACCATGGGTTTCTGTCAGACAGCAAACAGCAGCAGCTCTAAGTGAAGGCTCTTTATACTCGGGAAAAACTGTAGAAGGGACCAACACTGATAAAATATACAAATATATAGATACAAGCTTTAAACAAAAACATGCAATGTATTTTTTTACTTTTTTTTTTTTACAAATAAGCTGTAGCACTGTGTAAACTGTGCATTAAATAAAACACAATGATCTAAAAAATTATGCCAATCCAAATTTAAAACAGTACAAACACTTAAACCTTAATTTAACTGACAAAAGTACAAAGTAAAGATTTTAAGTAGTTTTACTGACCTTAATTAAACTTAATTGAACTAAACTTAATGGTATTTTTGTGAACACACACAATTAAAATTTAACACACTCAACAAAAGTTGTAACAAAGAAAAAATCTGTTACTGCATCCATAAATGCAACTTGAAACTGTATTACACATGAAGGAGTCATACATCAACTCTGTGCAAAAAAAAACTAAACCATTCTTTGGGCCCAAGCTCATCTCAGATGGACTAAATGTAAGGGTTAGCTCCCTGCCAGGCTGGAAGGGTACGGTTGAGAGCTTTGTCTTCACGACCTCCATGACGGGCTGGGTGGGGGCATTTGGCAACGTGTCGTCATGGTTATGTCAATGGTGCTTATGTGTTTCAACTGGGCTGAAGTCCTTATAGGCATGGTTGTCTAACCGGTGCAGAGTCCTTGTTTCTAGTAGTTTATTATTCCCCCCTGTTATTCCCAGTAGCAAGGGTTTCTGTTGGCCTCATGGGCTGCAGGCATGCAGTCATATGTTTCTTGCAGGCTCCTGTGGGCTGTGGGGTGTGGCGTGGAAGGCATGCTTCCTGTTGTTGAGAAGGAGTCGCATTCTTGTCTCCTGCATGCTCTCGCGGCCCATACTCCATACTCTGTTGCCCCATGCTTACATCTACCAGGCTTTGCTAGTTGTGCACAGTTAGTAAACACATGCCATGTGTCCACCGTTTAATTCCACCCATTTTCGATGTAGGGCCAAAAAACGTATCCAGTCTGAGACACAGTGTCTCCTCCCCTGCACTTGGCGATGGTGCCGGCCCATTACACCAAAAGACTGTGTAACTGTATCCTGTGGTCAGATGAGTCCACAATTCAGCTTGTTTTTAGCAAAAATGGGAGTTAAGTCTACTGTGATAAAAATGAAAAGATTGATATCAGCAAAAGGTGCACTACTGATGGTATTGGGGTGCAAGGGTGAGTTGCATGTATGTAAAGGGACTTGTTACTCTGAGGCATATATTAGGATTTTAGAAAGACATATGTTGCAATCAAGGCAATGTCTCTTCCAGGGACATCCATGCTTATTTCAGCAGGACAATGCCAGGCCACACTGTGCACAGGCTACAACAGCGTGTTGCATCCCCAGTTGCAGAACTACTACAATTAATATCCTCAGTTCCAAAGAATTTAGGGGTTATTAGAAGGCAATGTAACACAATAGTAAACATACCTCTGTCCCAGCTTTTGTTGAGTGATCTGCAGCCCTCAAATTCTAAATATGTGTATATTTACAAAATACAATTAAGTTGCTCAGTAAATCTATTTAAAATGTTTTCTTTGTACTCTTGTCAGTTAAATAAAGGCTTACATCACTTAAAAATATTACATAAAATATATATTAGGATTGTACTCTTAAGTTTATGCCAGCAACATGTTGTGAAAATTTTGGGACAGGGCATGTTTATCCCCTGTTGTGTCACCTCTTTTTTTAACAAGACTCCATTATGTTTGGGAATCGTAAAGACAGTTGCTGGAGTTTTTAATTTGAAATGTTATTTCTTTGTTCACTAACATAGGATTTCGGTTGCACAGTGGTTAGGTCTTCTTGTTGTAATATGTGCAGAATGTGGTTTGGCATTGTCTTGCTGCAATAAGCAAGGCCTTACCTGAAAAACATGACTGGATGGCAGGACATGTCGCTCCAAAATCTTTACCTGTCATTCAGTATTGATAGTGCCCTCCCAGATATTCATACTATCCATGCCCTGAGCAATAATTCTCCCCCATGCCATCATGAATGGTGATTTTTTTTTCCTTTGTGTTGATAAGCCAGATGATCCCTGTCCTCTTTAGCTCAGAGGACATGCCGTCCATGATTTTCAAAATGAATTCAAAAAGGAGAGTTTTACACTTTGCCTCAGACCATCTTAAATTAGCTTTTTATGCCCAGTCATGTTATTGATCTGTTGTCAATTAACCTAACTAGTTCGGAGATGCTCCAGCATGTGTGTTTTTGAGAATTACAGTTTTTTTGTCTGGCAAAATGTGTGGCTGGGATCAAATTCCAAATGTGTATTTTTCATAAAACAACATTTCTCAGGTTCAACATTTCATATCTTGTTTTTGTTCTATTTTTAGTTAAGTATGTGTTTACATGATGTGCAACTAATCACATTGCTTTTAATTGCATTTTACACAACATCTCAGTATTTTTGAAAGTTGGTTTCTCAAGTATCAGAAATTCGTGTTTAATCTAATATGGCCAAAAAATGTTTGAGTAATGGTGTTAGCCACCAGCGATGCATGTGCTATCGCACAAACACAAATAAACCTCTTATAGAGGTGCATTTATCCTCATTTACACTTATGTTTATCTCTTTCCCTGTGTAACTACATTTCTTTTGAAGGAGTGCTGTATGAAGGCATTGACTGTAGGTGGTTGGAATTGTATTTTGTAAAGAATGTTCCTGTGAGGCTGTCCGTGAACAGATGTGTGTGCCTGAGTCGCCCTCTTGTGGCTATATTTTTAAGTGAACGTCATACAAAGTTAAAAATACTAGGAATGCAAACCTTTTCATAATTTTCCATGGACTCTGTAGGGATGTTAATTAGGAGTTTAATCACAATTCCGTTGAATCAGCTTATTTATCCAACAATGTGATATATTTTTTAATACCTTAAAATTTGCAGCAATGTGATTCAGTTGATCCAGTTCAATGCTGGGGTCTACAGTCAGTAGGAAATATGATGTAATTTCATACAATTCTCTACATTTCCAAGATCTCACACATGTAAACAAATTATAATGTGAACATTTTATTATTAAAGGTCAAATGCAGCAGTGTAGTCATAAGCAAACGCAGCTTCTTAGTACAAAACACTACAAAAGCAAAACGTTTTTGTTGCTGCATTGACACAGATCAGTTCATTTATTTTTACACCCCTATGACTCTAATCCCTTTGTTTGTAAAAGCCATATCCTATAAACTGGGGGCCTTTTGTTTAATTTGTTCATGAATATTCTTACTGTGCATCTTAGTGCAGTAATACAGTTTTCTGAAAAGTGTATGACAAAATAAAAATTTTATAAAAGTGTTTTCTGTATGGCATGATAAGTCAGAATAATAATAACATGATAATAATAATAATAATAATAATAATAATAATAATAATAATAACAACAAGAAAAAAGGAAGAAGCAGCACCTTTCTATATCCCCTACACTTAGAACTTAGTCCTGCAGCTCAGAATATAAAGGATTTGTGTGTAAACATGGTAAAATTATATTATTAAATTGTGATAGTAATAAAAATAATAGTAATTATTTTAGTAGTAATATGTTAGTTTGAGGGTGTATGCTCACATCTTAAGGCTAATGAGGAGCTGCTCTGTTCATCCGCTGTCCATCTGTACTCACATTATCTGACAAGACACAAGGACCTGGTGTGTGTGTGTGTGTGTGTGTGTGAGTGTGGGGGGTGGGGTGGGGGTGGAGCGAGAGAGAGATGTCGGTCTGTCTGTCTCTTATGAGGCCGTCAGTACATGACAGCATACACACACAGTCTACACAGTCATTCACAACCAACAGCAAACAGGCAGACAACTGAGTGACATTGGTGGTCCCGTGACGGCGCGAATTTCTCCCTGAGACCCATAAGCAGCGCATTGTTTAGTCTAAACAATCGGCCATTTTGCGCTGTACGACCTGTGTAGAGGCCTCTGGGTCAGACATTCCCATTATGATTGCGTTAAATAATGTGTCGCCTCCTCCTCGAAGCTCTGGTATTTTTGAGGCAGGCTGCTGCCCACACCCACTCCATCTCTCGCTTCTTTCCTCTAGCGATGGAAAGTTCGATTCTGTTCACTGAACCGATTCTTTTGAACATTCTCAATCGATACAGCGTCAGAATAACGGATTCATGCATTCACAAGTCAACATATTATCAAAAGTCAAAAATGTCTTGGTATTATAATGTGTGTTTTATCATACTGAGTTTAGAAACATTAGGACAAAAAGCAATAAGCCACTCGTGGTTGCGAAATAAAATCAAAAATCTATTTTACTTTAGACTAAAACGTTTTTAAAAATCCATTAACTATGTTAAAATCACATGACCTGAGTGGTTTACTGTTTCATTTAGCTGGTAGGAAAATATCATATGCTAATTTACAGCAGTGGCAAAACAAAATAATATATATTTTTATTGTAATCAATATCTGCTCTTCCATCATGCAAGACAGGCTTGCTGTTGCCTAGTAACGTAACGATTCTTCAGTGCTGATTTTAGAACCTGGAGCGTCGCAATCACACAAAGTCTTTGTGTGTTCCCACTCTCAACTACAACGCGTCACAATCACAATCACAACCTGTGTGTTTTCTTCACTCTAAACGATGTGTCACAATCACAACCTGTGCGTTCTCTTCACTCTAAACAATGGGTCACAATCACAACCTGTGTGTGTTCTCTTCACTCTAAACAATGGGTCACAATCACAACCTGTATGTGTTCTCTTCACTCTAAACAATGGGTCACAATCACAACCTGTATGTGTTCTCTTCACTCTAAACAATGGGTCACAATCACAGCCTGTGTGTTCTCTTCACTCTATAATATAATTATATGTATAAATAATGGGTCACAATCACAACCTATGTGTTCTCTTCACTCTAAACAATTGGTCACAATCACAACCTGTGTGTTCTCTTCACTCTAAATAATGGGTCACAATCACAACCTGTTTGTGTTCTCTTCACTCTTAACTACATCGCGTCACATTTAGAATTACAGCCTGTGTGTGTTCAACGTGAGGACACACTTTCTTTAAAATATCCTGAAGAATTCCCTTAATTAAGGATTTTCACTAATATTAGCTAAGATAATAAAGCTAAACTCATATATATAAAGCTATACTTATAAATATATATTGTATACATTTATACTGTTTAAAAGGTTTGAGAATGCCCAATTTCTTTCCAGTGTTTACTGGTAATATTAGCAGTTAGATCATAGTGAACAACCTTAAATAGAAAAGTTCGCCAAAAATGGTCACCAAAATAAAAATAATTAAAAATCATGTAAATATATGGGAAAAGCTATCCTGAAGTATAGGAAGTAAATGAAGCCCTTAAATGAAATGCAAAGAATTATAAAGAGGTGCCCCAACTTTTACTGCTTTCCTTTCAACCACGTCCAGCTACACCAGCTGGATTAAGTGTCTGGAGACTGTACTGATCTTCCATGATTCCATTTATTGTGTGTATTTTTTCCTAATGTTTTGGCTCAGTATTTCACTGTCTGTCTTTGTTTCTTGTCTTTTCGTTTTAAATGTGATTGTGATATACAGCACTTGCTGAAGGAAAGCTGGAAGTTAACTATTTGAGGCGTTGGTGACTTTAGGTGACTAAGATTTTAAATATGTTTATTATAACCACTTACATGTGTACTATGTAAAGTTCTGTAAAACTGCTTAAATTACAAGTAAACTGACCACTATTGTGCGCATATATATATATGCGAAAATCTGCAGAATATTTCAATTCAATTATTGTTCGGTTCAACCGATTCTTAAAGAATCGGTTTAGAGAACGATTCATTCACGAGTGGGTCATCGCTGCTCTCCTCTCTACATCTCCACATACACCATCCCCACCCATACCCATCGCTCCATTCACGCCCCTCAGCCTGCTGGAGCTGCAGTCGGTCTTAGGGAAAGTAAAGGGAAATTGCTGGAATTCGAAGGGGGTGCTCCGGAGATTCAGAGTGAAATTCCTTCACCGCCCCAGGAAGCAAGTGAGACGGTGCGCGCGGGCTAACGGAGGAGCGCCAAAAAGGGGCTGAAAAGAGGGCGTGAGGAACAGCTCTGCGGACACAGTGCCAACGGGGCTGCCAGGCTACAACTCCCATCCGTAACAGCCTGATTTTTTAAAGACACGACAGGAACGGGAGTGTACGCGCGCTCTGCGGATAACGGGGGTCGGCTATATCAGCGACCATGTAGCTTCTCTCTCAATTACTCTGACCTCGTGACACTTAGGGACCAATCAAAACACAGTACAGACGCGTTCTGCTCCGTTACAAAGCCCAATACAAACAAAGCGGGCGCAGGGGCAGCGGTGGGAGAGGCTCGAGGTGCTTGGAGTGCGACAGGAGAAGTTGGAGAAAAAGAGAGGACAAGGAGAGAGGGAAAAGATGGAGGGAACGCTGCTAGCCTTACAGCGTAACCCTGGCCTCTCCGTACTCTTCTTCTCGCTTGTCTTCAGGGTGGTCCATCGCCTTTTGCGCTGCTTGCCCGCCCCCAAAGCGGTTCTACTGGATGAGGTGCGCTGCTGGAAGTGGAGGAACCTGTGTGTGTCTCTGGTGCACGCGCTGCTTACCGGCCCATGGGCGGTCACCTGGTGGGTAAGAACTTGATCGACCCTCCTACAAACTAGACCTAGGGTGGGCGATACCACTAATAATGTGTTCGATACAACGATACCGAATAATAAGGCTAGCATTGATATTAGTACCAAAACTGATACTTTTTAGTGTTGTGCGCATAAAAAGGAGGCGGGGGTGATTTCCACAGGGAAAAAGTTTGAATACTGAAAAAGAAAAAAAGAAAAATTAGTATTAAATAAACCACCACATAAATTAACGTACGTGGAGTGAAATAATCCTTTTCTGTCTGGTGTGTGCATGAGAACCAGAGGGCGGAAGGAAAAGTAGGTCCTGTCCTATGCATATATTTGCTACACTCTTCACTTTGTCAGCACTTTTTCAGCATCAAATGCACTTTAGGTCTAATGTAAGGAAGGATATTTAGCTTACTAAGTAAAGAAAACACTTATTAATATTGATGTTTTCATATCAGGATCGATTCTAAAAAAGATCTGTCAGAGCCTATAAACAATGTTGGGGGGGGGGTGATTTGGGAAATGGCGGAACACCTTTAAACTGCAGGCTTGTGTCAAGTGAAGACAGTTTTATTTATATTGTGCTTTTTACAACTGATGTTGTCCCAAAGCACCTTTACAGAAACCAGGTCCAGCCTAAACCAAACCTAGAGTGACAGAGGCAGGGGAAAATTCCCAAAGCTAGAGGAAAAACCTTTGTAGGAACCAAGACTCAGAAAGGGAACCCGTCCTCCTCTGATCGACACTGGATAGCAATAATCAAAAGAGAAAGGAAATCTCATTTTCTAGAGGTGGCAGCTAAAAGCCTATAACTTGGAACAATATATCTAGCATATGCATATGAAGCATGAGGTACAGGGAGATGGCCCATGGTTGCTGAATTAGTCTGAGACAGTTGACAAGGAAGCCCCATTGATGAGTGATCTGGTTAAAGGTACAAGAGGGGCAGCTGTTCCTGGTGAACAGGTGGGCTGTGATGACTTTTCGATCAAGTAAGTGAACCTAAGGGCTGTCCATATGGGGCCCGCTTTATGGTTCAGTTATTGATCTGACAACATCTATCCAGTAACTGTATAGCTAGGCCACCACTGTATTGTGGGCAGTGGTGGCCTAGTGGTTAGGACGCTGCCTTTGAGACCTGAAGGTCTCAGGTTCGAGTCCCGGCCCGGGCA
>JBBPDA010000001.1:20038148-20069587 GCA_037974385.1 Arnoldichthys spilopterus | reverse complement strand
TTTATCTTTTCACTATCAGTTCCAGTGGAGCTAAAGGGGACAATGCAGACTCAAGACTGTGGACCGAGTTGAGCTGCTATGTCAGCAGGAACGCAGCAGTTACAAATGCATACTGAACATCCTACATAACGGTGGCGTGGACTCCAGAGCAGGATTTGTTAGGTCTGAACGGGAGTCCGTAAAGAAAAACAGCTCATACGAACCAATCCTAACCCTGAACGTATGAGCGTCAGTAAGCATGTGATTACGAAGTGACTGTTCATTGGTGCGCAACACAGTCACCGGACTCAAGGTTTTCGTTATGGTTTATACTGTAGTAGGCAGTTGCTGCTCCGGTGTGGTGGGTTTCAGTAACAGTCTCTGAAGTCTGGTATTTTTTTAATGTTTACTATGGATCGCTGGAAAGGCAGAGTGGCTCTGGTCACTGGTGCCTCTGTGGGAATCGGAGCTGCTATAGCGAAGGCGCTTGTTCACCACGGTATGAAAGTGGTGGGTTGTGCCAGGAGCGTGGACAAAGTAGAGGTGAGAGGTGTCAGTACCGGCTGACCCGTCTGCTCCATATACCAGATAAAGCTGAAACAGACGCTGTTGACCTGTCTAAGGAGCAGGATTTCTTCACATATTATCTGTCTTATGTATTACTGTCAGGATGTAGTGATAGATTTAGCAAATATGACAAAGTTGTTTTATATAAAATTTACCTACAGCAGATTTTGATCTAAAAAAAATCTGTAGGAATCTCTTAGCCATTAATGTGTTTTTAAAATATGTTTAAGGCTGTATCCTTTTGTTAAAACTATTGTAAATCAGTGACTGTGTTTGTAACCATTTAAAGACTGCAATTATAATATGCGTGGATTGGGGGGGGGGGGGGGGGGGGGGGGGGGGGGGGGGGGGGGCGAGGGGGAGGGGTTCCCCCCCCCCCCCCCCCAAAAAAAAAAAATAATAATAGGAGGCTAAATGACAGTCTGTGAGAAAGTGGCTGTTCCACACCAATGGTTTCCTCCTTTGATTCAGGCTCAAACACATAAGGTTCTATGCCTAAACGTTCCATCTCTGAATGCATCTTGTTTTGAAGTGCATTGCTAATCATTACATGAGCTCTCTACATAAGGTAAAACAGCCTGTTTTATTCTAGGGCCTAATCATAGGGTTGTAAAGGTGTCTGTAAAACCAACTGTGTTTCTACCCTACCAAAGTCACATAACATGTTTTCAGGAAACCATCTAAAAATATGAATAAATGCATTGCACCTTTAACATACCATGTATGTAATCTATTAAATGATCATAAGTAGCAGCTCTCCAGCTGTCCCACTCAAACAGAAAGTCATCCTTCAGAGGTGAGGAGTGTCTAATTATCTGTGCAGGTGCAACAATCTGCAGGAAAGTATTTAGTATTATATATCAACACAGATCTGTGAATGAGCACCAACATGAAACACACAGGACAGTGATTCTGATGCTCTATTTCTAAGTTTACCAGAAAATGTCACCATATCATGTCAGCATAGTGCTGTAATCATAAAGTAATGGTTATACAATCTTAACTGTAGTTACTGAATAACTGCATGGTTACTGCAAATTCTTAAAAAGTCTAAAATCCATAAAACTGAATTGTAGGTCTTAACATGTCTCATTTTTAAATGTGTTTTTGGAAAAATGTGTATTACTATGCAGCGACAAAATAAAGCCTACAGGGAACTAATTACCACTATGCACACTGTGCAGCCTGTTTAGGACTACAATACTAAATGCATTTCCAATGGCTGTGTACCATATGTTACATACTATTTCGTGTGGTAGTATGCAGTTTAGGATCCAGGAGTGTGTTGTGTGGGCTAATGTGGCATCTCCACTCAGCAAAAAATAGTTACAAGTAAAGGTAATAAGTAAAATGTTTTCTGTTAATGTTTTTTCGTCTAACATGAGTAAATGCAGATTCTTGAGAACTGAGCATGTAATGCTTGGTTAATGCCTGTTGAATCAGTTAAGATAATACGTAATAAGGAAAATAAGGAATCTGAAGCCCACTGCACCTTCTGAAAACATTCAAATTAGGAACTTTACTTTTATAAAGGCATTAGGGTTATGTGGGAAGTAAGAAAAACACAAGGCCTCCATTAAAAAAAACATCAGCAAATGCCTGCCATCACCCAATATTGTTCTGAATCCTCCTGCACACACACGCACACTAAAATTAACTTTGTTAATAATTCCTGGACTCTGATTTTCCTTCATATTCTTCATACTTTTTCATTTTAACCCTCAGTATGCAGAAGGGAAGGGTTGTTTTGCTTGTGAAAAATATAGGGGATAATGCCCTGCTTAAAGCAAAAAATCTAAATAACAGTTTTCCAATATCCTCGTATGTAGCTGATCAGTTAAAACAGGTTTGGAATCCAAAAATTGCTTCTTTAGTTTAGAACAGCTGTGTGGTTGATGTGGCTAACAAACATATTAAACAAACTAGTCAATAGTCGTCCAAAAAGCCCAAACAATTTCTGTAAAATGACATCACCAAACTCTCCCAGAATGCTCAAATTTATCCAACTCTTCATCAAAGTCACACAGACATATGGATGTGGTTTAGGACACAATCCTCTAACATACAACTGCTTTCTAAATACTAGTCCTGGCACAGACTGGTGGGTAGTTTGTTCTATATCTTTGGTGTATAAAAACAAAATGCTGCTTCTCCATATTTCTTGTTTGTTTTACTTTTGCTATGTTTAAAAAGCAAGCACTAGATAATCTTAAGTACCTGTTTGGAATGTATTCTGTCAAACACAGTGAAATATATATGTTCAGTACATATAACTCAATGTTCATTGTACTGTGTCCTAAAAAATGCTGGCAAGTTTGCACCACTGTAATAAAGAATTGGATGCAGTTTGAGTAGGTTCTGGTGATGTGTTTTTATGGAAACTATTTTGGGTGACTACTGACTCGTAGTGTTTGTTTGTAATTTTAGCCTTGTAGCTCCAGTTGTAGAATAAAGAAACAGTATTTGACTCCAAACATGTCTAGGCTGATCGACTATATCTGGGGAACTGTGTACATTTGATTTCATACCAAAATAGTCCTTTAAGACTAACATACAATTACGTTAAAGCTGTATCATTTTTGTGCATGACTTCAGAATGTACAGAATGATGATGCATACCTCTACACATAGTTATGGGAAATATGCTGGAACAGTAGACAGTTGTGTGTTTTAAAGCACAAAAAGAAAATGTTTAAAAGGTCATTTAATTTTGTTCTTACCCTGGGGATTTTCTTCCAACAAGTTACACTAGAATGTAAAATATATGGTATAGAATCTGGGTTATCTACATACCCTATATATTTATTGATATCCTTGGTAAAGATCTTATGCTGACTTTTCATTGAGGCAAAATGTTCAGTAAAAAAGCACAGTTATTGGCCTCCCATCATAAGACAGATTTCAGATCTTCTAATGCTGGCTAGAAAGGGAGAACACACATAAAAGACCATTACTCTTTACAACGTCCCTTCACAACCTTTTGGATCCTTGGCTCCTCCCTCATCCAGATTTCTTTTGACCAGTGTCCTAATGGAAGATCCAACCATGACCCAGTCTTTAGAAATACAATCTTCTGGTATCCAGGAAAAAACTCACAGCATCCACCCCATAGGGATTAAAATTTCCCCACCTTTCTGTGTAACACCAAATATGCTTTTAAGCCATTAAGGTTCTTATTCATCTAGTCCATAGGATGTGAATCCAGTCAAACACATTTGGCCTATATATGAGAATTTTATTATTTACTCTATAATGAGATTGTATTATTTACCTTATATTTTGTTTTAGGCTCATTTTTAGGCTAATGGGTTAGGCTACTAAAATGCATTTCTTTCTTAATTCGCAAGATGGTGCTGTTTCTTTCTGGTGAGTGCTGGTTTCTCTTGGTGAAGATATTATGAGCAGGATTTTCCTCCTGACACTGACTGTCTCTCACAAAGACCTTGGTAATTAGCTGGTGAGTTCAGTCAGGTTTGTTTAATAAGGAGGACTGCCAAATTTTGCAGTGTCGTCACCTCGGAAGAAATCTAATTTGTTTTCCCTATTTTAGGTAATGAAGGCGATTGCGCATATTAAATTTCTTTGAATAAACTTAAAATTATCAAACATTTTATAGTAAAGAATATTTTTGCTTCTAATATTACCAATTTGTAGATACATTTAGACATTTTAATAATCATTTCCTGATTTATGTAGGTCAGTGCTTTTATTTACACATTCTCTGACCTTTCCCCTGCTGATGGATTATTGACTGTGTAGCCTGTGTTTGAGACCTCAGTTTCATACTCCAGTGAGTCAGGGTGACATGTATGAATGCTGAAGAGTTGCTAAAATGCCTAAAAGGAGAAAAATTTTAATATGAATTTATGTATGACTAAAAGGAAAATTATGAATATTAGCTATACTTTGTTCTTACCTAAAATGTCTAGGAATTCTGCTTATGTCAAGATTTGTTTAAGATGCATTTTTTTCTCTTTTGAATTAATTTTATTCACTTTAAATGTATTATTTAGATTTTTGTACCAGTGCAAGATCAAGGCAATGAATATCACAAGAGTCTTTTTTGCTCGTTATTTCCAAGGGTGCCCTTAATTCCAAAGGGCAGTGTAATTACATTAGGGCTAGACTACTGAAAAAGTAATGGAAAGAGTCGTACTTGTGTTAGGGTTGCGAGTGTACTGTAATAGTACAGAATTAAATTTTGTATATAAACAGTCATTCTTAACACACTCCGGTATGTTGTTTTTTGCCCTTTTTCAGAAACTGGCAGAAGACTGTGTCAGCTCTGGCTTCAGTGGCACTCTGATTCCATACAAATGTGACCTGTCAGTCGAGGAGGAGATTTTGTCCATGTTTGCTGAAATTAAATCCACCCATCAGGGCATTGATGTGTGCATCAATAATGCTGGTTTAGCCCAACCAGAGTCTTTGTTAAATGGTAAAACCAGTGGCTGGAGAACCATGATTGATGTAAGTAGCCACCCATTTCATGTGTTCAACTTCAAAACTTACTCAGTTTACTTATTTACTCATTTTACTATTTTTACTCTACTAAAGTAAATCTATGGGCAAAAGGATCTGTGTTAAAAGTTATGTTTTAAGTAGTAATTCTTTTTTGTGTTTAATTTCTGTGTTGGTGATAACTCCTATATTGCTTTGCAACTGGTTATGTTTTTTATTCTTTAAGATTTAAGATTAAATTTAGGCTTTATTCTTTTGAATGTAAGATCTAAATGTAAATCTTAAGTTCTTATGCTGACAAACTAAGATAATACGCTACAATTCTTTAAACTAGTCTTACACATTACTTTTTGGAAATAAATCCTTTACTTGAGCATACCAACATAATACTTTTATAGGTTTGGGCTTATGATAGGAGTTTAGACTATTCTGTCCTATTCTGAACAGTAAATTCCAGTGAGCACTTTAAAATGTTTTATGTGTTGTTTCATGATTTTTTTTCATGATTAAGTGTCCAGAAGACGTTGCCATCAGCCATTATAAATGATATTCATGCTCATTATCCTTCTGTATCAAAATTAAGCTTTCATGGGTATAAACAGTCCAAGCAAGCACTTAATGTTTAAACATTTTTAATTTTAATTAATAAATAGGATTTCTTTACATGAGGGATAAAGGGATACATCTTTGTATTTCGGAAATAAAATGCCACAGTTGTCAAAATAGTCATTGTTCCACAGGTCAACATACTTGGGTTGTCAATTTGCACTCGTGAAGCATATCAGTCCATGAAGGAAAGAAATGTTGATGATGGCCATATTATTAACATTAACAGGTATGTGAATATGTCCTTGATATTTTTTTTACATTTCCACATCAATAGTCTCATTTCAACCAAAAGTAAAAACTGTCATTGTGCTTTAGCATGAGCGGACATCGGGTGGTTCACAGTGCTGATGTGCACTTCTACAGCTCCACCAAATACGCTGTGACTGCTCTCACAGAAGGCCTGCGGCAAGAGCTACGGGAAGCTAAGACGCATATTCGTGCCACAGTAAGGTTTACCCCCTAAACTACAGACTTACTAATTAATTATTGTGACTAAAGGGAGATTCCACCCATTTAAAAAAATAAATCTGCGTAATTAGATTTGTTATGGTTGTTTTGACCTAAAACATTTTAATATCATGTCATGATGGTGGGTGAAAATAGTATCCAAAGAAAATGTATTTATTCAGATTGTGTACATGTGTATGAGTTATGTGAACCTTCCTGGCATGTCAGGTATCAGGACCAGACAGATATCAGCAGAAAATGATGTATCAGCTTCTAGAGGGGGGATGGATCTGAGCCAGTCTTGTTTCTTGCCAGACATAGCATCATGTAATCTGGTTTGGCTTGTGGGGTAGTAGTTTAAGAAGTTCTAACAAGATACCCTGCTTTTAGATGCTCATTTTAAGTGAAGTGCTTCAAGTAAACACTTTTAAAACTTAATAGTGAAAAAAGACATATTGTCATTGGTATGAGATACTCAAAGTTTTAATATCAGTATCAGAAAAGGAAATGTATTGTGTGATCTGTATTGTAAACGTGTTGGTCAGTAACTGGAATAAAATATAAACTTTTGGGGGCTCACCTTTTGGTCCCCCACCCCAAGTGTTTAAGGAGTTAATAAACAGTAGTCAAAGCACAGTGCATGACTGGTATACGAAAATCAGCACTTGCTATAAAAGTGGAATGACAGCCTTGTTGCCAGTAGCTCATCAGTAATAACACTATTAACACATGTTAAAACACCTTGACATTGAGTGGTTTCTTTGGCAGTGCATATCCCCTGGGTTGGTGGAAACTGAATTTGCTTTCCGACTACATAGTGACAATCCAGGCAAAGCAGCAGCAACCTACGAAAGTATAAAGGTGAAAAAATATAAACTCTTCCAAAAGCCTTGTCTTTTAATATTGTTACTTGTTACATTTTCAGCCCATTTAAAGTGTGTATGCTTACTGTAATGCTGTCTTACAGTGTCTTCAAGCAGATGATGTTGTCAGTGCCGTCGTTTATGCCCTGAGTGCCCCTCCACATGTTCAGGCAAGAATGTTTGTAGCACTGAATCTAACACCAAATCTGTCCTCTTCAGGCTGTGGTATTTAATATAAACATTAAATGAACAAAACAACAGTTCAAGCAGCTTTAGTGCTGCTTGGCACACTTTTTTTCCAAAAGCATTAAGTGGTGGGGAACGCTGGCTCACGTTGGTCCAATATCTCCCATAGGTGTTCAGCTCCATTACGATCTGGTTACTGTGGAGGCCACATATACATTTACATCATTTTCACACTCATCAAGCCAATGAGTAACTCTTTGTGCCCTGGGGGCATTGTCACCCTAGTACACCCAAACCATGCCAGCAAAATACTCCCACAATATAACAGAGCCAAAGACCCTCTCACTACAGGGGTACTGCTAGTTGGTTGTGATTAAAGCTTTAGAACCAAAGAACATGGTGGAACTATAGATTGTCATGTACTGCACTTTTATCTCCCAGAAGAAAATAAAAATATACCAATTTTAAATGTTATATATACTGTGTTAAACTACTTAATTAGTGAGGAATGTACTCATTTGCAGTTGATAATCAGTTTGATTTATAATTATTTAATGTGTAATACATATTTACAGATCTTTACATATAAATAAATATATATGATCAAACTGTGTCATACACTGAAGCAGACGGCATCACTCTTGTCCCCTTTTCTTTGTTATAGATTGGAGATATACAGATGAGACCTGTGGAACAAGTGTCTTAGAAAACTGGAAGAGATGTATTCAACATAAGTCATATGCACTTCAGTAAGACAAAGACTGAAGTTTTTACTCAATAACACTGGACTATTGTTTGACACATGTCAAGATTTGTATCACTTGAACTGATGAAATTCACTACTGCAATAATAACAACAATAGTAATTATAATGTCTGAATGAAATGCACCTATGATCACAATTCAAGTATTTAGCAGTTCAGTGCCACAATTATAACACTATTTTGTATTAAATAAAACACTTGTTTTTGTATACTGAAGTCGTTTTAAGCTCATATTGAGGTTAGAAAAAGACGCTTTGAATTTACTACCAGCTTCCATTTACAGTCTTCCTGTGGGGCCGACAAAATAAGTAAAACCCGACTCCTAAAGCAGAACTTTGATGTGACCAATTCAAAAACACCAAGGCAGGCTACATGAATGAGTCATTTAGCTTTGTGTCAGCTATTAAAAAAGATCTGAGAAAGCTGTATTCCATCCACATATCTTTAGTTCTTTAATCAGTCACTGACTCAGCACTGTAATGAGCAGTGACTCTTCAGAGCAGGCACTCAGATGCTGTCTAAACAGCCATGGCATTAAGTGGTGTAACCCATCTTGCTCTCTTGTTATGTTCTATGCCAATTACATCTTGGACTATGGGTTTATGTCTTAGTTTACCAAAAACAGTATGGTTGTAGGTAATGAGCTGGACAGAGCATAAAGCCTCTCGAAGAGTACAGCAATACTAAGAGCCAGTGCATTTATTTAACCTAGTTATGTTCTAAACATGTTAAACATTGCTACTTGAACTGTGCAGTTTTTAAGGAAGTCAATCTCGTAAATGATATTGTGATATGGTATGATTTGTGCAGCAAGAATGCCTCAAAGCTAGATTTTATTGCAGGATTTCCAAGCCAATCAGAAACCTCTTATATAAAATGTTGAACCGCCAAGATGAAAGCAGGGAAGGAAATCATTCCCTAATAATGTTATGGTTGATAAATTATACTATTGAAAGTAGTTCTACATCTTAAGTACTGTGTAAAATTCTTTCATTATCATCATTTTATTTTTTTCATCTCTTTCTGCCAACTATCTTCAGTCTATTAGCTTTATATGAGAGTACTCCCTCCCTGCAGCCAACAGTATTAATAATATTTGTAGTTACTCGCTCCCTTTTGTGTTCTATATCTTAATTAATTACCAACGGCACCAAAAAATCTGTGTCAGATTGTAACTTCTCAATTTTGTTCATCTGTAAGTGAATGACAATTTGCCTTCTGTAAAGAGGTCTAAAGAACTCAGCAGACAGCAGGCAGGTGTCTCCAGTAATATTCAGACACAGACTGTAATTGTACCCAACTTAAATTACAAAATGTCAGTTAAAAATACTTTATCTAATTTTTATGGCTTGGAATAAAAAAATGCTTGTTAGAAATGTATTCGATTTATTGTCTAGATTTATGTTTTCACTTGCCAAGGTATCATCTTACTAAGGTACTGTTATGATAGCAGTTCAAGAAAAGTTGTAGCGAATGCAATGGGTCACACTAATTCTTATTTGGTACTGCTATCTGATACTAGGTTTCATTTAGCTTATGCCATGTATGTAGAGCAAGTTCTTGTGTGACTCTACTGGGAATGTGTGCCAGTGCAGTGGGGGAAGCATGAAGTGCTCTTTGTTTCAGAGTAACTGCATGCCAGATGGAAACGTGAGGGTCAGAAAAGGTCACAGAACTACAGAATCTTACCACCATTTTACAAAGGTCCATAGTTTGTGCTTGGCTTGCTTCTAATCAGCTCAACTAAATGGCACAGACATAAATTTCCCTAATGCTTTATCTTCCTTTTTCATGTTTGCTTTTAAATTTCATAACTTTTGTCATTTTGGAGTGGTTTTGGCTGCCAGATATGGATTCTATTCAAGCTTTGGCTCTGATTGCTGTCTTTGAACACCTTGCTAATAAGACAAAACATGGCAAATAATATGCCCAGCAGACCCACCTTTTTAACCTCATTTATATGAGCCTTCTCACCACCAACTCTCTGGTCAGCCCAAAAAGTCAGCCTCTTTCCTGCTTTGCAACTTGCTGGTTCGCTATATGTTTTATTTTGCCAACATCTGCTTAAAACCAGCCTATTGTCCTATGATCGTCTAAAAGAAAGTGTGCATTGTTACGTAGCCCACTGTGTGAAAGTGCTGAGTACAGCAAGGCTCTATGGGAGGAGTTTAGAACAGGAAGGTGTGGCTTTCCCCTCAGACCATAATTTGAATAATGGTATGCCTGGCATTTCCTATTAGCCATCCTCCCTGCTGTGGGCTGTTAATTAATATGGATTTAAGAGGATATATCTAATTCTTTTCTGTTCCTTTCCCCTTTTAGGTTCTCATTATCGGAATTTCTTAAGCACATTCTTAAAAATGAAGGCGCGAGAGAGGGCTCTTTACACAGTGTCGTAGAAGAACTACTTTTGGTTTCCTTAAAAACACCTTTTAGTGGATGCTTCTTTAGTGAACCTTTTTGAAATGGGATGTGTGAGGAATTTTTTTTAAGTTTAAATAGCTTCCACATAAAGTACTGGGGAGAACCTGTATGTTATTGCTTAGAACCACCAAAGACTACTGCAGTCTGCATCTTACATGAATTCTCCTACAGTTTGTACAGGTACAGTCCTGCTCAGTGAGGACCTGATTTGTTTCAGTATGAACATGTGACTGTCAGCTGATGGGAGATTTGAAGTGCTAGGCTGGGTGTTCCGATGTTCGCTGAAAATTGTAAGGCTAGTAGGAGGCACCAAACCAGATTATCCTTTTGCAAAGAATGTGACCCTTTTCCACTCAATGCCCCTAAATCTCCTGGCAAAGGACTGGAAGGGTCAAAGTCTCCTAGAACAAAGGCTATAGTAAAAGGAGCCAATGTGCTTGGACACTAAATACTTCAATATGGCAAGCATTGCCAAGAATTTTACCTATTTTTATTACCTATACTTGAATTAACCACGTCCTTGGTTGTGTGTGATGCATATGAAACCTTATAGAAAACTAATCCTGTGTAAGTAACCCAACAAAGGTTTTTAAAACATTTTATTAAGTGATAATAGTGTATAACCCACAAAGTTTTATACATTTGGTCTTGCTCTCTACTGTCAGTGGCTTTTACAAAATAGAGTATGTGAAAACAGGCCTGTTCTTGTTGTACCAACTTCTCCAGTAAATCATGATACAGGCTAAGTACTAAGCTACCATTCCACTGACTTGTACCAAAATCTGTTCAACTTAAGTTTTAGCTGCTTTGTTTTTTCTTCTTTCCTCACCATCTCTCTCCTTTGATCTTCTCATCTTTCCCATTTTGGTTGAGAGGGGCAACACTGAGGGAGTGGTTGTCTGTAGAAGGGTGAAAAGCTGCATAGTGGTTGGCTTAGCATTCTTTATCTGGAGCACATGTTGGGAGTCTATGTCAGTTAAAGCCCTAACTGTTGTGGCATTGGTCAAAGTGGTCATTATTCCTTCAAGCCTTGTGTCCTCCTTAGTGTAAGAGTTGGAATTGTGTAATACAGGTCTCCTTCTTTCCCAAATGCCCTTTAACCTTTGGTGTCTCTTTTTAGGTAGAACCTCACCAGGTGTGCCCGTGGTTGAACTTGGAGAAATTTCTGCTGGGTTCTCCAGTCTATTAGGCTGCAGTCTTTCTAATATGTTCTGAGGCTGAGGGGATTCGTCTGCAGCCAGCTCCTGAGTTGCGTCAGTTGTGAGCACTAACGTTTCTGCCGCTGTTGAAGCATGAGGAACTTCTTTTTCGATGGGGGAGGAAAGAGGACTAGGTTTCCTACTTCTCTTCCGCCCCCCTTTTTGTCTCGACCTCGGCCTTTTGGTTGCAACAATGGGCGTATTCTGTGTAGTGGCAATAAATGCTGATCCCTTTTCACTCTGGTACTCTAAGCTACGTGGCGCCTCCTCCCCTGCTGGACTGATGGGACTGTGTGTTGTCTGACCTGCTATGCTGGTGCTTTCAGTGGCACTCACTGGAGTGTTATCTCCCATTCTATTGTGTAGGGTTGCTTCTAAAGGGAGGGATGTTGGAGTTAGATGTCCATGCCTTTTTCTTCCAACCCTTTGTCTTTGCTTAGTGCTTCTAGATTGGCTTGGAACAGTCGAAGGGATGTGCACTGTGGATGAGACCTGTGCAAATCTTATGTCCTTGATTTGTTTATGGGATTTGAGCATCTCTTCTATTTGCTTCGCGTTTGGTGTGGTGGTGGTAGTGCTGCTCTGACTCTCTTCGGGTAACTTCTGATACTCGTCCCTCATCATCTTATTGGAATGCCCTCCCTCACCCACAGAACGGAATGCACCGGTCATGAAATTGTCATTGCTTTTGCTAACCCTGTCAAAATTCCCAAGGTCTTCTACAAAATGATTCTTACTGATGACTTCCTCTGTTCTGTTAACAGAAGGAGCGCCGGCAACACCCTCCTCAGCTTTTGAAAACTTGTCTGTGTTCTGCTTTCTCTTTTTCCCTTTCCCCTTCCCTCTTCTCTTCTTTGACTCTTTTTTCTTTTTGCCAGCATTTTTCTTCCTCTTCTTGTCTGAGGTTTGTGCTTCTCCTTTGCTGCTGTCTGCGGAGGAGCTTTGTGAAGTGGACACAGTGGCGAGCACTTTGATGAAGTCTTCAGCAGCCGTGACCACATTTGTAAGTGAAGGCTCCTCTGGGGTAGTGCTTTTGGATGCAGAGAAGCTTGACTGTGTTGTGCTCTCAGAGGTCTTCTTTTTTTCTTGCTTGTCTTTGTCTTGCTCGGACAGTTTCTTCTTAGGAGGAGCTCGGGTCAACACATCAATGACTTCTATGCCTCCAAAGTCATAGGGGATTGATTCTCTGAGCACTGCAATGGGCACTCTGTCATATCTCTTACACCTTGACATTGGAAAAGAAAATATGAATCAAATTGTTAATGGCACATTAATGTAATCATTTTAGTTAGGTCCTTAATGCTGATAATTAGTATAAAACCAGTTACATGATGGGTCAGGCAGTATGAGCCAGCCCCACACCCCAATTTAAAATGACACCTATGCAACTGATATGCTCTGTTTTGTGGAATCATTACGAGCAGTATTAGAATAAAGGCAGCTTATAGGGCATCATACTTACACTCCGTACCAGTGGCGCTCAACACATTGCTCCTCAAAGGAGAATTCAAAGCAAGGGACTTCGATCACATTAAAGAAAGCTTGGCCCACAACCCGTGAAGAAGTATCATTAACTGCTCTTAGGCATTCTTTCAACCTGCAGAATCCAGAAACCAAAATTAATGAACATGCATGAAATACACTCTCTTTTTAAATTACAAGAAAGAAAAAAATCTTAAAGTTGCAAGATTGATGTTAAATTTCTTATTCAATCTCATGACAGATTAAAATGTCATAGTAAATGTCAAAATTACTGAACAAAATTAAAATTTTATTTGAAATCAAAATTACTCAGATTTCATCATTGCATCATAGAATAAAAAATGTTATTCTTTATTTGTTATTTTAAAATGTTTTATTTTACTGAACCTTTCTGAATACAGTTTGGATTTTTTATGGAATGCAGGCTAATTATCACAGACACACGCCTGTCTGCTGTTACTCACGTGTTATCGCAGTCGCAGTGTGAAATTGAATGCCATTTAAAGTTGGTGTAGCCGTAGTTGGATGTGAAAGCGTGCACGACGTGCGGACAGTGGTCGTGAGTGCGGCAGCACTTGTCGGTCTCAGAAAACTCACCTGGAGGCGAGAATGTGGTCATTTACTAGCAGCCCTAATGAGGCAAGCGCCTTATTTACATAGACGCACTCACGCAGAATACGCATCTTTCTTTCAGCCACAGGTGACTCTTACCCAGCTGATCGTAGTCATCTGCGATGTTCCCTGCGCCACACCACAAAGTCCCAGGATAGGTGAAGCCTCGCTTGGCTCTCCGGAGCTTCTGCGCCTCGCCTGGGGGTTGAAGCTCCTCGTGCTTCTGCGCATGCGCGGCATCCCCTGACTTCAGCCGCTCGCAACTCGCCTTGGCTTCGGCTACATCACTGAACCTCGGTTTCAAGTCGGTGGGCTCGAGCTTCTGCGCTCTCAGCCCGAGTCTACAAATACGCATGAAAGACGCGACCTTCGTGTCTCTGGCAGTCACGGAGCACTGGAGCAGCTGGCCCGAGGGGCTGTGCACGGAGTGGACCTCTTCAACACCATCGGAAAGTCGATAGATGATGTACTCGCCAATGATGGAGCTTTTGGCGCAAACAGTGTCGCTGAGCGCGAGAAACGAAACTTTACCCTCTTTTTCTGTGTCTAAAGTGGGGCCCAAGAGCTCACCCTGGACCAAGTCTTTGTCCAGATAGGACATGATGAGGAAAAGGACTGACCACATTTCCGCCCCTTGGTCACCACCTCAGCCCCTGTGTGCAGATTGGTTTCAGCTGTCTGGGTTTTAATAAGCCGCGCTTCCATCATGGGAGGGGTCTGCCCCTTAATTAACATTTTCCTCATCAAATGAACTCCAGTAGCCTATGCGAGTGGCAGATTTTCACGCTTAATGCTTGCTTTGGTGTGTCGGTTTACATGATCGTAGCAGTCTGAAGCTTTCTCCTCATGCACTTTTTTATAGTGCCATAACCCAATCAAGCCTTGCAGGTTTCTCTCACTGACAAAACACGTAGGCCTGTGCATCATTGGACTTATGTGCTACTGGGACCTCTAGGCTGTTTATTTATATGTATGCATGTGCGTATATATTTGTGTGTGTGTGTCTATATATATATATATATATATATATATATATATAAGTGCAGTGCTTGAGTACTTTTTCCCTGCCTGAACTCACCGGGCTTTGACCGCAAGTTACCTCTGCTCCCCCCACCGATTTTGATACACCACCCGCATTCAGTCTCACCCCGCCCCATGCGCTGGCATAGGCTACAAGTTCACGTTCGAACCGCTACCCGGCATAACGTTGACGTTATCAACCAATCGCAGGGCACGAAACGGGACACTACTAGCCAATCTGTGCGCCGTGGGCCAGGCTTTCCCGAGTACGGGCGGCGAAAGAAAATGATTCCCTCTACCAGCTAGGCGAGATTTCCTCCAGTGACGCAGCAGGGAGGAGCTTCCACAGCTACAAGAGATGGGGTGATTCTTACCACCCAACGAGATTGGGCATCCTTCGCATTCCCCAAAAGGCATGGGGACTGACCCACTTTGGAGCATAATAACACAGCTCCTTTTCAATGTCGACAATTGATTATTTGCAAACCAACCTTTCCAAACTTCTGCGCCATTAAGCAATGCGTGGCCACACCGGTTTGCACCGCTTTTGGCAATAAAAGACAAGGCGTAGTTGGAGATGCGAGATTGTTATGTCTGCGGTTTGCCCACCAGCTCTGTTTTGTTCATTTCTGCTGTATTCACTTGTCCTGACGATCATTGCAAAATCATTCAAAATATGGAAATGTAATCCTGATCCAGTTTAATCACTGTGATCACTATTATAGAGATGTAGGTAGGATGTTTTAGGACTGGGCAGGGGGGCGTGGGTTACCACATACAATTAAAGTTTTAATGAAATTAATTTTTTTAAAAACTATATAGCTTTTTGAGCTAAAATTAACTGGTTGAAACATGTCTAGCTATTTTATCATGACAAAACTGGAACGAGTGTAAGGCTGACTGTGTTTGGTTTCTCTTTTAAGAGCTCAGTTTCATGGGAAAAGCAGTGGGATTTTGTGGGAGGCGGAAACAAATGATGTAAAATCACCAGAGGCACCATGCCACACTGCTGGTAAAGCCCCTCAACTTATAATGTTATTTAATGCTTATTAATACCCTTTCTATTAACTCAAATACATGGCAGCACATTCATTTAAGCCATCTAAATGCTTATTTAGGCATCATTCTGGAAGGTGCTTTCCAAGAAACCTTTCCAAAATCTTTCTTTATAAAGTAGTTATACTCCTACAAGACTAAACTCTCGACAGTTTGAATCAGTCTGTCATGCATTGCATGAAATAAGCTGCATGTGTTAAACCTCAAATCTCCTCCACATACAAAACAATAGTCAATAAAGACCAGACTTTTTTTTCTGAGTGAGCAATGAAATTGGACAAGGCTTAAAGAATACTATATTTCACATATGAGTCGAGACAGACAGAACAGAGAACCGTTTATGTTCACTTATATAACTGTTTAAATCACTTATACCAGTTGCAACACATAGCAAGGTGAAGAACTTTTAGAAAAGAGCATCTAATAAAAACAAAAGGAGAATGCTGAATGAAATCAAAAAAGACTGATAGTAAAAGAACAAAGGTGTGAAATGAAAATATGTAATAAAGAATATATGGTAATGATAGACCATAACAACTAAAAGGAGGTATTAATGCACTAGAGCAGGATTCCAGAACTACTAAAAGTTGATATATTCTGTACTAATTGGGTAATTTCTTTCATAACAAGATTAAACCATTTCAGAGATAAGTTATTACCTCTTCCAGTACTGCAGAACACATTTCAAGAACAAGAAAACACTTCAGAATTCTTTTAATGGCAAAGAAGGCTGTCCAAGTTACCGAGGAGCCAAAAAGTGGTCCAGTGACAAGGTGGAGATAGCATTTTCCCAGGATGTGAGGACCAATGAATGGTGCCAGAGGGATTTAAAGGGCTCCCACTGTTTAAAAAAATTGGAACAGGACACAAGTTGATGTATTTTAGAGATCTGGTGTCCACTATGTTAAACTGTTTTTTTTTAATTTGCTTCACCTTTCAACATCTATTTGAACTGAAAACCACTAGGCCACAACTGCCCATAAAAATAGTACATGAAAAAAGGTAAAAAAAAGTGCAAACACTCAATGTGAATTTGCTATTAAAAAAGGATGAGAATCAGTTTTATTTGACCAAGTATGTTTGCACACAAAAGGAATTTATTTCTCCCCAGTACTAAACAAATAATACAATACAATACAAATCTGGTAAAATACAATACATCATAGGCAATATTCATTCTGACATATAATGTACAGAGAATAGAGTACACCATATACACAATATACTGTATTCTTGTGCAGTATGATATACAGTATAGAATATACAGTACAATATACAAAGTATGCATATATATATACATAGCATATAGGCTTTTATACATATGCTTATATATACACAGTACACAATAAATATTATACAATATACAGGATATATACAATATAAAGTATGCATTATACAGTATATAATAAGCAATAGGCTATATAGAGGGCTATACAGTCCACAATGCACAGTACAACTACAGGACTATATATACAGTGTATATTACACAGGGGATGTAGAGATTAAATACGGAGGTGATGGGAGCTATTCTGTCAATTGTTCATTAGTGTGTTGGCCTGAGGGAAGAAACCCCTGTGTCTGGCAGACTTAATGAACAGCGACTTAATGTTTGCTTGAGGGGAGGAGTCATCACCGGGCTGTTTAATATTGTGAGGGGGTTTAGAGCAGAGGATCACCTTTTAAAGTCCATGGTTACCACCACAGTTTTAAGATTGTTGAGCTCTAAATTGTTCTAGCTGCACCAGAGCACCAGCTGTTCAACCTCCTGACGATATGCAGATTCTGTCTGTGACTGTGGTGTCATCAACAAATTTCAGGAATTTGACAGCTGGATTGTTGGTGGTCCAGTCGTTGCTGTAGAGACAGTAGAGCCATGGGGACACAACCTTGTTGGGCACAAATGTTCACAGACTTCTTTCTTACCTGATCCACTGACAGGTGGCAAAAAAAGAACTTCACTGTTATGTATAATGAAGGATCTGTGAGATTTTGGGGCGATTTAGTTTTTCTTCCGGATATCTTGGGAACATTGTTAGGATACGAGGCATCATGGATTCAATCAACTACCAGAGCCTCTGAAAACCTGAAATAAAAAGGAGATTTAAAAATTCCAAGATATGGAGAAATTTCCTGCTTTCATCAAGCATTACATGAGCAGTCTAGTCTCCAAAGAGTACTAGAGATGGGTAGCCCTGCCAAGGTTTCTCCCTTCAGCTTAGAGAGATTTTCCTTGCCTATGTCTCCAATGGCTTGTTCACTAGGGATTTGGATCCGGACTCTGTAAAGCTGCTTTATGATAATGTCAGTTATGAAAGGCACTATATTAGGCATGTCAAACTCCTGGAGGGCTGGTGTCCAGCACAGTTTGGTGATTTCCCTGCTCAAACACCTGATTCAACTTACCTGCTAAGTGCCAGGTTTAGTGAGTGTGTTTAAGGAGGGGAAGTACTAAGTAGTGCTGGGCCCTCCAGGACCGGAGTTTGACACCCCTGGACTATATAAATAAACAGAATTTTGAAATTAGCTTGCCTTAATTGTTATGTAATGGAACACATTAAGATTTAAAAAGTATGTGTAATTAGAGGTAGTTAAGACAGCTTATAACATCATTTCATTACACTAGTAAGTCTTAAATGTAATGCAAGAATATGAAGTGTTCTTCTTTAGCCCTCCTTTCCTATATTACGACCATGAGCTTGAGCTACCACATCTTAACAACAGGTGTTAATTATTGCAGGTCCAGGGAATTAAAATGCCTTGGTGCATAATGTGCATGATATAAATTATTGCATTGAATTAGTTTTGGAAAGGAACTTTTAGATTGATAGATCCATGTATGTGGCAAATGTGACTGATAGGGACATTGGAGACGTGTACATTTATAACCAGAATTATCAGAGCACAGCCAGCACTACAAAGGTATCAACTATCAAGGTATCAATATCATCATATGTTTTGCTGGTCTGTGTGAAAGAAGGTAGTAGCTTTCATGAATTACACTGAAATACTGTATGGTGAACTTGGCAAAATAGACTATGGAGATCTATGTTATGAAAACCACAGCTTGGAAATTCATCTATTAAGCTTATTGCATCAATGTGAACAGTGAATAGTTTTAGGAATTTTTTGCAAACAAGATTGTAAACGTTTTAAATAAAAAAGATTATTAATTTTGTGGATTCATTTTCCTGGTCTTTTACCCACAGTTCATAGCATCTTGTTTTCAGCTTCCATTAAAATGTAACAATTTATAACCTTTTCAAGAAAAGTTTTCAGCTTTTCAAGAATATGTTATGACAACAGTCCATGGCAAACTCTGCTATCTAGGAATTTCAGCAGAACGTTTTTTTTTGAAAGGCAGACACGTTCTATGAGCTACACAACTACCAATTAACCAGTTACAGTAAAGCACAGCATAAATGAAAGTTTAAAGTTCAGACAGGCTGACCTAGGTTTTCCACTGTGCAGATAGCACGGGCCAGGCAGAGTAAATGTACAACTACATTGCTAACTCGCCCTGGCACTTAACATGTCTGCGTTAAGCACAAATGTTCTTCTTTACCTTACACCTTTACACCTTGCACACGTCCTTGGGGTTATTAAATGACTTGCGCTATATCAAAGAAGGGTTTCGAGCTGCATGTTTGTCGGTACAGCCTATGCTGCTGGTCTTTCTGAATAGTCGGAATAAGTGTGTTTTTGAAGATGCTATGTTTCGGTAAGTAAAAGTGTGAACCTTCATTCGAGTATCAACACGCTGTTTGGGTCTTCTGCGCTCTCAGCGCGTCACTGGCGCGCCACCTAAAGGTAGAAACCAAGCATACGCACTGGCTGAAGTTTGACTTGAACGTTTTCCTCATCAGAGTTCTCTATATTTGCGTTATTTTTGAATAAGTACCAAACTCGAGCATTACTTACCTAACCTAAAAAAACCAAAAAACCCAAACAAAACAAAAACATATCTGATGTACCTAAGCAGTGACAGTGGTTTATCTGAGCATATTTTTAGCGCCTCGTTGTGGCCGCGCCCCTCGCTTTCTCCGCTAGAGGGAGGTTCCCCCAGAAAGTTTCCTATATGCGACGTTTCCGTCCTGAACAACTACAGAAGAACAGCTGTCAATCGCGTCTGGATGGATGCCTTAACTGTTCCTCAGATCAGAGGAGAAGCATGGTATTTATCACTCATGGCACCTAACACAAAAGGACCAAAGTTTGCGTGGCTTGACCCTTCTAGACTCTACTGCAATTCCCAGGTATGGCATATGCTTCACGTTCTGATAGGCTACTAGACATTCACGACATGTTTTCCACGCTTAGTAATAAAAAATGCTTTGAAATCTGGTATTTGTCTTCGTTTCTGGGCTCGCCCCAGGCCTTAGCAGACTGCGTGAAGGACCTTCTCAAACCATTCCAGAACGACTCAGTGGATCTGGTGACTGGAATAGATGCAATGGGCTTCATCCTGGGTAACTTTCTGCTGTAGAGTAAGACCATGTGCCTCAATGGCAGGAGAGGCTTTTTATTTTTAACTCAGTCTTCATGCATGGCGGTGGTGCAATAAATATAAACCTTGGAGCAAGGCACTAAATATAGGAGTGCATGCAAGTTTCTGCAGCGTTGTATGGAGGGTGAGGGTCGACATTATTAAATAAATACATATGCCATTAAATAAATAATTAAACTCATAAATGATTAACAAAATAAATCTGTAAAGGAATAATAATTTTAATTGCTATACAATAATTCATAATTGTAATGAATTAATGTATTTGTAAAGATATATTTAAAAATATTTACATACTTGATGGTGCATGACAAAACAGTGATGATGGAAAAATAAATAATAAATAAAAAGTGATGATTAATTAATTAACTGTGATTAAAATGTATTTTTTACACAAATAATTTTAATTATTTGTTTAATTACATATATATTTATTTAATATTGGTGAAGTTACTGAGATACTAAGGTGTGTTTGCAGCAGGGAAAGCACTAATATTTGCAGAACAGTGGGGATCCAGGACCAAAGCTGGGAATCTCTATTCACTCTAAATATGTGAATAGCCTAAACCACACTCTCAACCCTATTCCTTGAGGTCCACTGTTTTTACAGCTGCACTAGATCGGGGCAGGGGGCTGGGAAGACAGCCCCTCTTAAAAAAAAAAAGAATTTTATGATTTTTTGATGAATACCTCAATACCTGCAACAGAAGTCAATTTGCCTCTGTGCTTTCAGGTTCAGCTATAGCCACTACACTAGGAAAGGGCTTTTTGGCTATTCGGAAAGCAGGGCACTTATGTGTGGAAACGCAAACACAGGATTACAGCGACTACTCTGGCACATGCAAGCTAATGGAAGTGCGAGTTGATGTCCTAAAACCAGGTACTGCAATCACAAATTACAACACTTCTTTGAGTTTGTTATGCAAATGCCAGAAAAGTCTTCAGACTAACATCAAGCTGTACTGTTTGCTGTAGAGAAGCAAATATGTAAATAATTTTTTAAAAGGTATAAATAATGATCATTTTGAAAAATGTAATAAAAACAGAACTTCTCATTATTGGTAATGAATCAAACAAGTTTAAATTGAAATAGGCAGTTTGGCATTACAATCAAAAGAAAAAATTAGAAATCAGAGTCAAATTTAACATTTAAATCAAATACAGGCCCTATTTTGCACCAGCTGAAGGCGCATCACAAAGTATTTTGCTAGTTTAATACTACTGCATTCCTCTATTGGCCCACTTCTTTTCAAAATAACTAATGATTCTGCAAGTGTTTAGTAGTGGTGCTTTTTAAATAAAGTGCGACTGGGTGCACTATCGGCAGCTGTTTAAAGACAGTAAAATGACATTGGGCCTTTGACCAACAAAAACCACATCTAAAGTCAGTGGTGTATTATTAAACCATATTTCAGTGGCTTTAGTAACATGTGGGTGCACGAGACTTGTAACGGACACAGGTAAGTACTCAAAGTGTACTCGAAAGGCTTAAGTGGAACAGTGCTGCTCCTCCCCTGAATGATTGCTGACATATTACACCTGGTTCAGAGCATGGCACTACTAACGTATGCAAAGAGAGAACATATAACATCTATTTTAGCTTTACTGCACTGGCAGCCTGTTTTATTTAGGATTGTCTTAATTTTTTTATTGGATTTTTAAACTCTTCATGGATTATCAGTACCTTCATCTATCATAGAATGCATAACAATACATTCCTAAGCGAGCTTTAAGATCAGCAAACTGATACTTTACTGAATGCACTTAGACTGGAACATTAAAGGACGAAATAAGCAGTTGCTTTTGTTTTTATGTTTTTAATCACACCTAAACTGTTGGTTTATTTTTCTTTTATTATTCCTGTACTTTTATGATCTTTGTTTTTAAAGCTGTTTCCAATAATTACTATATCAATACTATAACTGACATGCTCTTAAATTTTAATTTATTTTTTCATCACTTTTTTGACTCACTTGTCACTACTTTTATTTTTTGTTTCTTTTTCCTGCTTTGTTTTTTTTACATACAGTACAGCACTTTGGGCTGCACTCTAAATGTATGAAAGATGCTATATGAATAAAGTTGTTCATCATAATCCTTGCTACCTCCTGTGGGAACAGTCCACTAAATGGCCTGATGTCCCTGCTATCTGATCAGTAGTGAAGGTCTCAATACCAGTGTTACCGGCTGCGGAATTACACTTCATTGTTTGGCAGAATACTCAGTGAAGTGCCAGGTGCCAAGTGCTCAGCTGCCTCTAATGAGTGCTAATTGCCCCTCCCTGGTGCTTGCTGCTGCCCTCAGCCATGTAAGCTTGATGTTGAGGCTGTCACCTGCCTTCTTCTGTGGTGGCGCCTCGTGGCAACAGGGAAACGGCCAACTCCACCCACCTCTTGAGGACTGACAGCAAATTTCCTAGCCATGGATCAAAAATGTTAATGGTTTGTTCCCTGACCCACTTAGTTCCACTTTCACTTTTGCCTTAAGGCACAGTGCTCCATCATGCTGGAAAAGGCATTGTTCTTCACCAGACTGTTCTCAGATGGTTGGGAAAAGATGCTCTTGGAGGATGTTTTGGAACCATTCTTTATTCATTGCTTCTCAGCCAAGGCAACACTATAACTAAATGGTCTCAGGAGGCTTTACTATTGGCATGATAGAGGACTGATGGTAGCACTCACCTTTTCTGCTCCGGACAATCTTTTTTCAGATGCCCTAAATAATTGGAAAGGGAATTTATGAAAGTAAACGACTTTACTCCAGTACCTTTTGCAGAATATCAGTCTGTCCCTTCTTGACACCACGCCATCCTCCAAAAGTCTTTGCCTCACTGTGTGTGCAGATGTACTCATACCTGCCTGCTGCCATTCCTAAAGAGCTCTGTATTGGTGGTGACCCAATTTCGCAGCTGAATCAAATTTAGGAGACATCCTATTGCTTGCTGGACTTTTTGAGTGCCCTAAAACCTTCTTCACAACAACTGAACCTCTATCCTTAAAGTTCTGCTATTCTAACTTAATCAGCATGAGTGAGCATGAGCATCTTGTCCTCATCAGCACTCATCTGTGTAAATGAGAGGATCACTAAAATAATGTCAGCAGGTTCTAAAATGCAGTGGAAATGGGTCACTCTTCATAGCATTGTGAAGTTTATGCAAATTGCCATCAAAAAAACCGAGGCAGCAAACTTTGTGAAAATTAATATTATATACTGAGTCACTGCTACTTGCTAACTTCAGTATCTTAAGGGAGATTCCAAACCATAGGAGTGATAAATGTTTCATTGGAAGTAAACTTTAAACTGTAGGGAGTAGTGAACACTATCACTTGCAGGAAGTTAAAAGTTTACCAATTGGTCATTGCATGCCTCTTGAAGAGCACTTCATGTTTGATGGCACTGCAGGGCATTCCAAATTAAGGCATTTAATTAACTGTAGTTCCCCAGCCCACATGCCCTATTCAATCTATAGAGCACTGCTTATGGAAATTTGGAAAGAAGCAGGTGAGTGATCCTTGCTGTAGAATGTGTTGGTGATAAAATGTTTTGGATTTTTTTGGCCTGGGATGATAATTGTTTTTAGGCTGGGGCTATAATTTAGTTTTTGTAATCAAGGGTTGCCGTTCAAGTCATGTTTTTTCTAAACTGCCATGTCATGCACTGTCAAACCTAATCCACTAGAGGGAGTATCTGAAAGGTTTTACACAACAGGTAGTACAGGCTGATGCCCAGATTGCCAGATTTACTTTAGGTCCAGTACAGAGTTTGCAGAGTTCCTAGGGGTGTCAGAGCAAAGAAACTGTCAAATTATGCTCTGGATTGACTGCACATGACTAACGTAGTTCTGTTTTTTACAGCAGCAAAAAAGGGGTTATTTGTCTGAACATCTAAGACATATTTCTTAGCCCCAGATTAAGACTAAGCTTAGACTAAAAACAATTTCCAATGGTGATTTACAATTACGTCTAATACAATCTACAATTTGGAGCTGCAATTTTAGTATAAGAATAGAATTAATCCCAGTTAAATCAGCCCCTAACAAACTGGTGTGTTTCAGGTCTGCGTGTTTTGATAGTGGACCAGTGGATCGAGACTGGAGGCACAATGAAAGCTGCCATCAAACTGGTAGAAAAATTTGGAGCAACTGTTGTAGGTGAGTGTGAGCCCTACTGTGAAACTTAAAGAGTCTTAAGAATGTTTTTTTGCCACAAAGTGTAATTATTAGAGATCTCAATGGCAAGTTGGAGAAGGTACAAAAAATATAAAATCGTTGGCTGGTAGGAGTTAATCAAGATGTCTAATGGGCACTGGTGTCCTCACTGTAGGTGTTGCTGCAGTGGCCATAGAGAACAGTGAAGGTGGGAAGTGGATAAAGGAAAACTACAAGTGTTCTCACTGCATCCCTAAAGAGCTCCAGTCTGAAATAGACAGCCAGTATCTGGAGTCTTTCAGGAACTTCAATATTTAAATGTGTCAGAGTAATCCATTCAGGACAGTAACTGTGATCGGAGATGGCAATTTGTTACTGGTGCCATATGCCATCTGATGGTCTGAAGATTTGCCTGAAGATTTACTCATGCTCATACAGGATTGGGCTCATGAAGAAATTGTGAAATCACCAATTTCCTATTGATGGACATGATAATAGATTCAAAGTCACTTGTAACAATATCTAACAATTTAGGACATTTGTTCATAGACTATGACTTCTTTCTATGAAGAGGCTGCTTAGAATTTTACCTTTAGGCTATTAACAAGTTTCTCTACCTATGCTGATTACATATTGTTTTTTTAAACTGTAGCACGTTTAATAATTTACCAAGTGGCCGGTCAGAAGAAAAGCGTACTAGTTTAAGAACAGTATAAAAAAATTGTATTTCAACAAAATGCACATGAACATGTATAAACTGTTTAGTATAACATTGTGTAAAATAGTACATCAAAAGACTACTGTATGAAAATTTGTACATTACAGTATTAATACTTTATTACATTAATAAATTGCATTTCTGATTTAATATCAATGCAATGTCTCTTTCATTGTGCAATTTAATGCATGCATAATCGTAATACACTGCTCCATGTAAACTAAAACAAAGCATCTAAAACAGACTTGGCGTATATATTTATTCAGTACCATAATTAATAAAGGTGAAACTGAACAGAAAACAGATGCATAGATGCATCATGAGAGAAAAGTATTTCACCACAAAATACAAAAAGCCAAAAATATTCTAGTAAAGAATGTTTTCTCCATTCCAGCAGATCATTCAGTTCCACCCTGTCCACAGAGAGCCAACCATGGGGCTAACTGTGCATTCCTTTTGTGTAGATGTGGTTTTTAAAACCTTGGTCTTAAAATCTCCCTCACTGACATACTCATACTCTCCCACATTGTACATACTCTTCTTTTTGCTTTGGTACCATTGTTTCTTCAGTGCAAATGTTCCCATGTTCAGAATTGCTCCCTTTACTGACAGCAGTTTGACTGTTTCTTCTTGGAACTTGCATACAGGTTACTCGAGTTGCTGTTGATCTCTGTGTTGAAGTTAGGAGAGTTCATCATACACAGCTTTTACAGACTGGCCAAGGAAACAGTTGATTTCATTTGCAAACTGATTTGTATTGAGTTGCTGCCACAGTCCCAGACAGTCATGTAAATCATTTAATAGCACTGCCATTATAAAGCATTGCTATTATAACCATATATAGTCAGTTTGTTTATCTGTATTCAGACCAAATCATCAACATTATCTACACTAAATTACTAAATACAGGCCAAATCATCAAGTTTTAAAGTGGAATCATTTAAATATGCCACCTAAGCAATAAATACAACCAGTGTGTCCTAATCGAATTATGTGCAGGAATCTCTAGGAAATATCAAATCACTGACTCATTACTTACTGACAACTTCCCCGATGCGTCTGGAACCACTTTTCTCCAGCTCTGCAAGTACGTTGGCTTCAAACGTTAGTGATGCCACACGGAAGAAAAACTCCCTCACATTTTCCCCTGTAAAAAGTGATCTCATTAACCCCTTTTTGCAACATACTGAAGAAATATTTCAACAAACATTTGAATATTTACAAATTTTCCCTTATCCTGACTATACATGAATTGGATTTGCACCAGTTCTACATGGCTAAAGTAGCCAAACTGTAATGGACACTATCCCATCAATCAGCAATAGGCAAAATATTACTACTCCTTCTCTTTTTAGCTCTAAAATTGACATACTTTCGTCTATTTAATGCACAACAGTTTGTCTCGCAGCACCAGAAATCATGTAAACTCGTCTAATAGAGATTAACAGCCTAATCCAGTGCTAGTAGGCTATAAACTAACAGCTAACCTTTTCCTATAGGAAAATAACAATGATGAGCGAGTTTCCTAATCAGTAGCCAAATGAAGTAGTCATAGCTGGCATTCCAACATGTGTCTAATTCCTATTAATGAAAAGACAAAGACCCACCAGACAAAGCGGATACAGCCCAGTACTCAGCTTTGATCTCTGCAGCCAGTTTAACAGCATCCTGTTCAATGAGAGTGTACTGCGCAGGAGACTGTAAAACAGTATGTGATAAGAGATGTTGGAGCCTGAGAGGGGTTACAGCCAAAAATGAGTATCTTTCATTTAAAAATAGATAAATCTTTATTTATGGAGATATTTATGTAGACATGTAGTTCATCACAAACAAAAACAGCACTTACACTCAAGTCTTTCTTTGTACCCACAAGGAACAGCAACACACTTGTGGGGTCGTTCTCTTTCATGGCATCCTCCAGCCACTGCCTGTAATGGAACACAGTGAACCTTTAATGCATGTCTAAGCATGTTCAATCCAATTTGTTATTTATTGTAAATCTCCAACCATACTTTTTAATTGATCATTTACCTAGTGTGCTGCAATGAGGCCACGTCGTTCAAATCAAAAGCAATTATAATGGCTGAAAAAGAATAAGGATAAATATCATTATTAAGAAATATGACAAGCTGTAGAGATCTACAATAACTATTGAGAACTCCCAGTTTCAATTTTCTTTAAAAATAAGACTTCAGTATGGAGACAACAACGGCCAGCAAACCTTAGTGCATATAAATCTCCCAAACAAAGTCTTCTGATTTTTTTTTTTTTAACTTACGCTGCATAGTCAAATTAAGCTGCTTTACATCCTTGTTTGACACCCACAGTTAAGGCTTGATAACCTCCAAATGAACACTATGAAGCATCTCGGTACTACCAATCTGTGAGGTCTGACTATACACTCCAGGCACTAGAAGCAAGAACGTTTCTAACAGAACGTGATAACTTGCAAATATTTTATTTTTAAAAAGAGTAAATAAAATATATAAAATGTTTGGTGTTAAAACAGTTTGGTGTTTTCTTTGTCATATTTTACTCTTCATGATGCCCAAATGCGTTTAATGGGTTTTTTGCACATTCATGTTGAACATTATTTGTAAATGGTTGCACTACTTGCCTGAGCAGCGTTTTACATAGTAATGAAACAATCCTCAAGTCCAGTAGGCTTGGGATACTTTTTTACAACTTGATCATGTTACAGACCTGTTGCCAATTAACATAATTAGCTATCAGATGTTCCAACAGGTGTTTAGCATTACACAATTTTTTATTCTGTATTATATTGTTTTATTGTTGGTCATCCCTACTTTTTTGACAAGCGTTACTGGCATCGAATTAAAAATAAGCATATAGTTTTCATAAATGTTTTTCTGAAATTCTGTGAAAGTGCCCCCTTCTGGGTGTTTACAGATGCAACCAATCAACTTCTATAGGCATTCATCAAGCCCTGATGATCAAAAGAACATCACTATTAAACTTCCTGAAAACAATGGTGGAGAGTGTAAAACTCTGTGTATTTACATCCATTTTTGAAATAATTCAGAGATGGTGCTACCCCAACCCTGCATATTTTTCTATGATGGCAACACCATTTCGACAGGCAATCACCAGCTGCAATAGTAATTAAATTTTTAATAATTTGTGATAGTAGTACTAAAGTAATTTAATTATGATCGTAAGAATAGCAAATGTCAGTGTTTACCAGTAGTGCTGGGGAAGAGACAGTTACCAACCACAAGTGTAAAGGGATTAGTCACAGCTTGCTTCCATAATTGTCAAGTCAATTTTAATTATATAGTATCTCAGCTAAAAGCCAGTAGTTTGGAGCAACATATCTAGCATATGAATATAAAGCATGAAGTACATAGAGATCGCCCGCAGTAATTAAACTAGTCTGGGACAGGTGATCAAGAGGCCCTGATAATTGGTGCTTTGATCATGGGAAACCAGAGGGGCAGCAGTTTCTAGTGTGTAGGTGGGCCATGATGACTGTTGATATATTGGGGCCTGTAGCATACATCATCCTAGCCATGCAGCTCTTTGGTGACTGTATGGCTGCCATAAGAAGCAGTACAACACTCTGTGAAGAAGTCCCCACCAAATAATCCCTCTCACTACAAACAGCCCATTTAATAACTTGTATGTGTTTAAACTTTACTTTAGCCAACCATTTAGTAGAGCTATACACATTTTTTGGGGCAACACAGAAGTGCTTGAAATTTCAGCATTTTGTGCCAACATGAAATGTTTAAGCAATGTTTCTTGTTTTCCAACACATCTAACCTTGAGCTCCTCTGTAGTATGTGGAAGCAATGCACTTGAACCTCTCTTGACCTGCAGTGTCCCACCTACAAAACAACAGAACACCCTTGATCCAGTATTTATTCAGCTGTTCATACAATTTGGAAATCTCCCCCTTTTGTTGAGACTTACAGCTGGAGGCTAAAAGGAACTCCAAGCACTTCAAACCTCTCCATCTCAAAGTCCACACCAATGGTTGCTTTGTAATTTTTGTCAAATACATCTTTACAAAACCTGTTGTGATAAAAAAGACAAAATACAAATCAAGATAAAATACAAAGTAAGTCAAATCCATTCAAAGGTAAATTATGCTAGCACAGCACTGTTTGACTAAACATTAATAAGCAAGGTCTTCTTTTCTTCAGATTGCTTACCTATTAATCAGACAAGTTTTCCCCACTGCAAGGTCACCGACCACAATAACTTTGGAGATTTTAAACCTAATAGCCAGAAAAATATAGAATGATTATATTAGGCAGTCAGCCACTACTTCTTAGTCTTAGCTCTGGGGTGTCCTGCACACTTGTTCGATTTAGTCCTGAACATCTTTTCCCAGTAAGTGATTAAAATTAGACTGAATGCATCTTGTCACAGTGAAGTTGGGGAGGGGGCTTTTGCTTTGCACAAACCCATACATTAGTTAGTTATACGCTCACCCCACTGTCCCAGTTCTCTGCTCCTGGCAAGCGGTCTTCACCTTGGTGTTAAATTCATTTGATGTGTGTAAAGCGGCACCTTTATTAAAGAACTGCAGTGAAATTTAAAAAAAAAAGTTACTTACATGATCATACAAAAGAGTGGACGAAGCATCAAACAAAAGGAAAAAATTATCGACAAAGCGTCTTGCTCGCTGCTCATAACACACCTTGGTGCAAATGTCCTTAATATTTGCATTTGTAAATTAAATCAACATTTAATCACGTTTAAACAAGTGTGAAAGTGAATAAATATCACAGGCACACGATCCCCAACATTAATACAGTATTAAATATGCAATATAGTGGAAAACAATACAAAATTAAAAATTTTTGTAGTTTGTATGGCTGATATAAAGGTGCTGCATGTATGTATAGCAAAACAACACAATATTTTTCAGACCATCGCCAAGAACCAAAGTTAGAGTTAGTTCTGTTTTCATTCCTACTCCTAGTGAATGGAGTAATGGCTGTACCCTAGGCAGACTGGCGATGATGCGATCCTTCCGGACAGGGGGCAGCACACTCATGATGGCACTGTAGGACACACACAAGGTATGAATCACATCCACAAACCTCAGCTTGGTCAGACTGACTGTTCATAGAGTTTGGCTCCTCTTTGTAAGAGCTCTGGTCTCTATGAAACGGGACACTCTGTACAGTAATGCTACACTATACACTACATCTTCTGACAAACATTCAGCCGGAGGTGTTTAGAGTCGGGTTTACTGCCTTAAACAACGCGCAGTGTTCATGTGAACGGGGATGGGGTCTCTCTAATTAATCTCTTGGCTAATCCAGCAAATCTCCGCACAAAGGGAACAATTTACAATTTGTTTGTTAAGAATGAATAAATGCCCCATACAATAAAAATACGCTCAGCTGGTTCTGCGCTGCTCTGTCCGGCGATGCTAACGCTAGCGTTAAAGCTGCTTCTGCAAATCAAAAACACACTCCAACGTATTCTGAAAAACAATCCGCTAGACTTTTATGTCCGTGTTTATCTTCGCATGGCATAAAACCTAAAAAAAACGAACCGTTATACAATCTAATCCTAAAAACTGATTTGGTGAAAACACAAGCGAACTGACTCATTTTCTCGGTTTAGGAAAGAAAAGGTTGCTTCCAACTTCCACTTACCTCAGCGCACACAAGGAGAGGTCGGTTCTGGCAAACTCCGGGACTACAGAAGTCGGTTTTGTTAAAAAAGACAGAACAAAAAGGCTAAACCATGTGCTTTAAATTGTATATTTCCTCGCGCACGTTTAAGAAATAACTTTCGTAAACTCGAGCCTCCGGAAGTGCGGAGTTCGCATACAGACAAAATCATTCCAGGCGTCTTTCACTAGCCATCCCTCCGTTCCCAAAAAGGAGCAGGAAAAAGAGGACAGAAGGAGCTGGAGATGACTCTACTGCACCCTAGTGCTGATACCCTACACTCACACACAACAAGTCGACCGACAGACACAGCTCTCTGGCCTCAAAGGCTGTGAACGAGCCGGAGGTGGGTCATATACAACATTTTCTCAGTTCGGTGTATTACTTTTATAAATATTTATAAACGATAATACTCGTTTGTAATAGCCTGGCATTGATCAACTTTTCAATTCAGAACTTCCTAATTCTTGGGGCTCTTCGGTCAGAGCATGTCTAAGACTCAGAAGCACTGACCTGAACTGTCCACTGCACTGCAACCCTGTATGGGCAGTGGTTATGTTGACAATCACTAACCCCTGCTTTGTATTGCCTTTAACATGTAAGCTATTTGCACACATGACTCGTATGCACTATACCACTTAACATATTTTCTCTATTTTCAGTATGTAAATAGTAGTATAAGAACTTGGCATATGTATGTATGGAAGTTCCTCTCTGTGGTAGTTTAGGATCTTGGCGTGTTTATTT
>JBBPDA010000001.1:20008533-20027021 GCA_037974385.1 Arnoldichthys spilopterus | reverse complement strand
GGTTGGCCTCCTGTCCTGGGTGTACCCCGCCTTAGGCCCGCAGTCAGCTGGGATTGGCTCCAGCTTCCCCGCGACCCCTAAACGGAAGAAGCGGTTTAGAAAATGGATGGATGGATAGATGGAAACTGCTGATCACTAAAGTTGGTCAACTGGCCAATTAATGTGAGCAAACACAGAGAAGGAATTTCTTGAAGAACCTCCTGATCACTGCAGATAGAGGTGGCTTAGGAAGTCAGTCAAGAGTAGGATCTGCTTTGCTAATTAATGGAGGTGAGGGGCATTGATCTAAAACCTCTAAGAAATCTCTCCAACATCATCATCACTGTTTTCTTTTCTTTTAAGAATTAAAAGGCTGTTTTTGTGAGCCTGGTCTCAGGTTAGAAATGTTGAGGCATGCCTTATTATCATCAACTTCAGTGGTTTCCTGCTTGTCACACTCTGGCCACATCAGTTGAGGTTTCTGAGGGACTTACTTCCAGTTTACCTTAAACATAGACATTTGAGCTTTAGACATGTGCTCAGTCAGCAGCGTAACATTATGGCAGTCATGACATTATGGTGGGGACTGTTATCAAGGAATAAGCCAATCATTATCAGTGACTGATACAGTTAATAATAGTGTACATTTCTCACTGCAGTGATGCACAGTTTAGATTAGTAGGGTAATTACAACATGCTTGCTTTTTAAAGACAAGAAATGTTTAATTTCCCATTATGGATATAGATGTTTAAATGAATTGGACTGACAGAATCACTTTAGAATCAGTCATCGGTCAGAACTGATGCATTTTAACAGTTCTAAACTAACAGCTAGGTTATAATGGCACTATGCCCTGCTATTTAACCTTACTGATAAGAGGTTAAAATAAACATCATATCAGGAATGGGCCTGCTTCATTGTGTGGTGGTCAGATATATTAACAAAAGTGTTGTGTGTAAAGGGCAATAATTTTTTCATGCTCTCAGATGAAAATGAAATCTCAACACTGATGAAATTGCCCTCCCTGGTGGCTGTACAAAATCCATTGATGCATTTCAATATGCTTGCAGAGATCACACCTTTATGTCCAGTCATGGATGTCTGAGCAGAGAATGTTGAGATAACATGTGAGTCTGTCATTAGGTCAACAAATGATATTGATAATGATATTTAGAGAATTTCAAAAACCTTCACACATAATCCCATGCAATGGTGGCTTCTCCTCTTTGGTTCCTTCAAGTAATAAAACCAACCATAAGGGTTATATGAGATATATTATGATAAGCTCTGATGTCCTTGGCTGCTGCAGTACTTACTGCAGGTCCACCTAAAACATGAATGTTAGGAGCTTTGCTTTGTTTTACAGTGAACCACTTGATTTAAGTTTAAACAGCATTAGTGAATATTAATAAAGAACCCAGTTAGCCTGTTTGCTATCTGTTACGGTCAGCCCAGATGTACTTATTTAAGAAATATGTTGACAACAGAACCATTATTTCATAGGGTTAGCAATGTTTAGTTCAGACTATTTACTTCATATGCACAGACCTAGGTGCATTTATACATAGTTATGTTAGTGTACCCAGTCATATATGTGCTAATAATAACCAACCACATTTCACATTAATTCATACATGTATTATTTTATTTTAGACCAATGTAAATTTGTAATTTTAGCATCTACACTAAAATTTAAATCATATTAAGTTTTACATTTATTATCTGAATTTAAATAATTTTTCAAATGTTTTCACGCAGGGGCCAAACTGAATGGGTCTTGGCAGATGGGGGGCTCATCCTTGAGAAATACTCCTAATAATCCTAAAGCTACATTTGTCTTAATTAGCCTATCTCTCTGGATGAGAGCATAGGGTGGTGTCTGAAGGTTTGTGAACTGTGTAAACGTTTCTAGATTTTTATATAATTGTGACCTAAAATCATCAGAGTCTTACATTTGGTCATGTACTTACTGAAAAAAATATCCAGTAACATATCATGATATCATGTTACTGGATGCCACATGTGTGTGGCATAAATACATGAATTGTGCTTTATCTATTTAGTGTGACCCCCTTCTGCAGCAATAACTACAGCTAGACATTTGCAGCAACTATTGATCAGTCCTGCACATCGACTCTGGGGATTTTTAGCCCATTCCTCCATATAGAGCAGCTTCAACTCTTGGATGTTGATGGGTTTCCTCACATGAACTGCTGGTTTTAGGGCTTTTCACAACATTTTAATTGGATTAAGATCAAGACATTGACTTGGCTATTCCAAAACATTCACTTTAACCGTCTCTAGCCATTCTTTGGTAGAACAATTGTGTGTTATAGATTGTTGTCTTGCTGCATGACCCACTGTCTCTTGTGATTCAGTTCATGGGTTTACAGGGTTTACAATCTTTCAAGCACCACTGTATATGCGGGCCACCTAATTTGAGCCCATCTTCCAAAATGTCTAGTAATGGGCATGAATGTGGGACAGGGACCCCTTTGATCTCCAGTGTGGAAAAGGGATGAATAGTTTGAAATTAGCTCAGGATGAATCAGCATTACTCACCAGCACAGCTCATGAACAAAGGAACACAAACATCCTTCAAGAAAGCTTCTAGTATAGATTTAGAAGAACAGTCCTCGTCACTGACTTACAGCTCATCGGTTCACACTGACTCCCCTGTGAGTGGGGGAGCTGGGGTACAGCGGTACACCTCTCGGATGTATGAGGCGTGTAAAACATACAGACCAGACCTTCAGACCAGACCTCCCTCGACGGCTTGAGATTGCTAGGTGGTGGAACATGAGGCCCCTTCACAACTCGAGCAAGGCAGCATCTGCTCCATGATTCGTAGGGGCCTCTGGGTACCCATATAAGGACTGTTACATCATTAGTAAGGCGCCCACCTTTTTAGGATGCTGACGTCGCCCTGCAGAGTGTGAGGAGGGGGGCATCTGAGTGGGAGGGGCGAAGGGTGTCCCGTCGGCACGAGCGCAGATAGCGAAGAACAGCTGCAGAGACGCTCGCCGAGTTACACCGAGGCAGAAAAGCCAGCACGTTCTGCCGTAGACTTTCACTTGACGACGCGTTAACGAATTGCGAACGAACCGAAACCAAACATGGTCGACCGCGAGCAGCTGGTGCAAAAAGCTCGACTAGCTGAGCAAGCAGAGAGATATGATGATATGGCAGCAGCCATGAAATCGGTAAGTGTCACCGTATTCCCTTTATGCCTAGTGCTAACGGCGCCCTTTTGTTCGTGCTGTGGTAAAACACAGCCGCTGACCGACCTGGAAAGCTTTTCACATGTGTGAAGTGCTCCTGTCAGACGGTGCCTGTTAACACGGACAGAGGGTTCAAACAGCTAGGCTGGAATAGCGAGCTATTCTTCGAGGCCGAAGAATAAAAGAGAGAGAGAGAGTGAGAGAGGGATGGCAGGCGTATTTAGTGCCAAAATGACCCATATATTGTCCATATATTCGGCCGTGAATACAGCACATAACGGACAGGGTGTTCACTGTCTGGTCCTTGGGCGGTGCCTCCGCCGCCGTAGCCGAGCGTACAATAAAGATGAATGAGGCGACACACAAAATGGCACGAAATGTGCTTCAACACAACGTTTTGACTTTTACTCTTGACAAACCCTAATATTTCTCGTGTACAAAAAAAGGCGTTTTCCTTTTTTGCTTACTCACTGACTACCTCTCCATTCATTGTCGCTTGAGAATGACTGCTAGAGTTAAAAAAAACCGTTGAAATAGTCACATCTGGCCTCTGTCCAGACAAAAGGTACATGTTACATTAAAACAAAATTTAAAAGAACTACAAATACTTTGTCATGAAGACCATTTTCTGAATAATTACCTATTTATTCGTGTCTTCTGGTTCTTTTTGCACAAATGTGAGCTATTTTCTTCTAAACAAACGTTAGAGGCAGTAGAATTCCTTCTCGAATGTTCCGCCGTTGTCATATTGCAGTGGGGGGCCAGTATTCAGAGTGGGTATTGCCCTCTACTTTCATCCATGGACTTAATTGTTCTGATTTCAGGACGGTGCTGATTTGTGTCTTACAATATGTAATATTTAAGAGTGGTTTTATAAAAAGAGCATACATGTATATTTTTTGTATATATAGATCATGGTTGTAAAGTCAGTTAAAAAGTAGACTCGTAGATATATATGCATATATATATAATTTTGTATTTCTAATTAATATAATTACATATATATTTATGTTAAGGAGCCTACTTTTACAACCATCATCAGTGTGATCAAGAGATTAAGTAAACGTCCTTTGTCAGACGAGGCCCTTAAAGACTCAGTGTGGAGAATTTTGGCCGAAAAACTGTCCATGTGAACGCCCGTTTGCTGTCAGTGTCCATCGAAAAATCCATTCAAGCAAGAAAGGGCAAGGGCAGATGAATTTTAATTTGATCTTTGCATTGCACAGGCTCAGTGAGGGACACGGAGGAGGTGTCATTGCCACACAGCACAGAGGCCCCCTCCTTTTCTGCCTTGTTAAGTGTTGACATCATGTCTATATAGCTGAGTTGCTGTCTTTTCCCTTTTTGAGACTCTTGGGAGTCTCAAACACTTTAAATCTAACCAGCTGTTCTTATTATGTAGGAAGTATAGTTGTTTTTTTGTATTTAAAACAACAGCTCTGGTGATGGGACACATTTATAGTAAAAACCTGCAGTGTTAATTAACCCCTGCAGTGTTTGAGTCCAGGCTGCAGATAATCAATATCTCCCTATCTGCTGATGGCCACTAGACCTTCCGATATCAGTGATAACATCTGCATTTTGAATTAATTAAAGAACACATCACCATTATCAGCCAAATCCCAAAATCTAAACAAAACCAATGTTTTAAACAGGTGTAGGCATTTATCAGCCATTCTCACATTATTCTGTGTAAATAGTGGTGATATTAGTGCCCACTTGAATAGCTGTAGTGTAGGGTCCACCTATTTCTTGACTCAGTAATGGCTACCTGTTGTAGCCTTAGGGTATTGTTCTTCTTTAATTGATGCTAGAGTTAATAATGATAATACTAGCAATAGTAATATTGTTATTAATAATAATAATCATCTTCATCATAGTTATCATGAGCAATGCATCCAGAATTGTGATGGAAACATGGATGATATGATATGCAAATCTAGCACAATTCTTAATAACGGTACTCGAAGACACAGACAATGGAAGACTTGCTATAGGATGCGCTAACAGCTGAGTCTAAGTGATTTTAATTTTTTTTTAGAATATGATTTGGATTCTGCATTGTTTTATAAAATATTGCTTTGTCACATCAATGGCATTCTGTGATTAATTTGTTACACTGATCAAGGCTATACATGGTTCTTTTATGTGAAAAGTGATGGTCTGTGTGCCTTAGCTGTTCAAGCAGGTCACTTTTAAAATCGCAAGGTTTAGCCCTAACACTGGGGCGTGGTGGTGCCCCATAGGCAGTAGCAGCATTGCACTTGGCCACTGGTCTTCTCATTGGCAGGATTCCTCTGTTCTCAAATCTAGGTATCAGCAAATCTGGGCATTTTTAAGGACACATAAATGAAAGCTGGCAATTAGCATTCTTCTCCAAGTCCACTGAGATTCTCAGCAGTTCTGACCCCACAGAATTGAAACACAATTGAGATTGAGGCCTGTGTTAACCTTTTCCTCCCTGCTGTTGTATCTTTAAATTGCATATCAAGTTAAGAATGGTTTTCTTTTTTTAACTTTGATACTTCTGAAAAATGAGGTTGCTCAGACAGTGACAACATGATATGAGATATGAAAGTCTCACGACAGTATGCTAAAATTTATATTTAGTTGGTTTAGTTCTCCTGCCCTTCATGTCAATACGCACATTTACTTTTGGTAGCTTAAAGGTTGGATAGATTGAAAATAATGGGAAAATGACACTATAAAAGCATATTGTTGGGGAAAAATGTGTGTGTGTGTGTGTGTGTGCATGTAATCTTTAAAAAGATTACAGACACTTTTATCCCAATGGAGGTGGCATCCTTCTTTCTTATCTCTCTTTTAAAGCCATAACTGCAACTAAAAGTATAAGGTGACATTTTTAGATTATATTTAACTTCAACAGAACTACAGATTGCACTGATATAGTAAGTGTGTATCCAAAATGTGTACAATTGAAAGAGTAGCTAAGTCCATAGAGCTTTCTGCAAATTTCCTACCAGCTATGCATTAACCCAGAGTTTATGGCCAAAGAGGCAAGCAGTTATTAATTGATTGACTTGAAAATTCCGCTGGAGTAAGAAGCTTTTATCCTTAATACCTTATAAAACATATCTCGGCTTTGACATCACGCATCACCCAACATCTTTGTCTCGGAAGAAGAGGTTTCTGATATGGAGAAATCGGACGAAAATAGCTGTGCATTTGCCATTTCATTCTCAACAAATCTCTTTTATATCCTCTTTACCTTTCTATGTTTAGTGTCCCTGCAGCGGCTGACATGCTGTCATTTTCATGTCCTTGTTACTTTCACTCTCATTTCTTCTTTTGATTCTTCAAAGCTTTCCCCATTAGCTTTTACACTTTTTTACATTTTAAACAGTGGAACTATTTTTGGCTCTTACTGTTTTATGCATAAGGTTGTTATGTAAAATACAGTTATACCTTTTAATATTTATAGGTTACCATTTATGCAGCTGAGCTGAGAAATAAAAAAACAATTTTTCATGACTATTAGTAATTAATTTAGCTTAAATTACTATACTTACAATGTGCTTGTAAATGTTGCTTACTGTTATGAATGCGTCATTTGCAAATAGCAGTAAAACATGGCTTAATGGACATAAGACAGTGCACACATACAAAAATAACACCACACATACCTATGTACTTCTTACATAATCACATCCCAAACAGAACCACTCTACATCAACTGGGGCTGAAAATTGTTCTTGCACTGTTACTAAATGAGATGCAGGCTGTGCTGAGATATGTGAGGCGTATGATCTTATGTAACTTAAGTGTGTTCTTGCCTATTCATTTGTGGAGTTACGGTTTAAAATCGGTAATTAAAACAGAATATGCTGCTACTCATGGGGTGTAAGGAAAGGTCAGGGAGAAGGCCACTGTAACAGGTGAACTGCTGCGTAGTGATCATCTTAGCTTACAGTGCAGCTGCCCAGGGCTGTTCGTGGGAACATTTACCACCACCCCCCACCCCAACATACACGCCCCCACTCATTCACCCTACCCCAATGTTCAGCGTAGCTAAAGTCATTGCTGCTTTTGCTTAGTAGTAGCGCTCAGTTGCTTCACAAAAAAGCCTTCTTGGCAGTTCAAGGTGGACTGCTGCACAAAATGAGACGATTACCATGGAAACTGGAAACGGCACTAGGCGTACAGCACTTGTTCATCTCTATGGCTGCACAGTTGCATTGAGGCAGCTAAAGAAGCCCAGTGTGGATATTACCATTATGCAACCAAAGAATTATGGCTTTGATAACAAGTGCACACTGCCTCGCATTACATATTCATTAGTAGCATTCCTTGTTTATATAACATTTAGGAATGTCTGTGGTGATTCGGATATAGGTAGCTATCTAAAAGTAATTAGGTATTGAAATAATTGTGTAGGTATAGTGTCTCATGATAAACAAAATGGTGCCATCTAAACTTTTTCGATGTATTTTTGGAAAAATGTTACATAATTTGTAGTGGTGTAACAATGTTCATTTCAATCTCAAACTCCTCAACACATCAACATTTGGCTGAATTTTGACTGAAATGTCTTGATTATAGAGATTTCTAATTATGTTCTACAGGGTACCTTCTGACAAAATAAGTCCCAAAAAGTGCAACCTGTAGAATCAGTAAATGCCTTCAGAAAATAAAATGCCTTAGTTTTGATCACCAATAGTGAAAGGCAAATAAGAAGCGACTGGAGGGCTGTGCCAATGATAGAGCTTTAAATTCTGATACACTTTGATGAATGTTCACGTTTTGATACTGTGAAATCAGGACATTTGTAAAATGTGAATATTGTTGATGTGTAGTCCAAATAGAAGCTAGCGGCATGCAATAAATTATTGTTAAGTTTTATTTGTTTTTTTGTTTAGAATAATATAAACTATTTTGTCACAGGAATGCTAAAAACAGCAAAAATCTTTATAATGCTTCATAAACATTTTTAGCTTATGAATAACATTACATGAGTATTATTTTTTCTCTTCAATTCCATGTTTTTTCCAGTGCATGAACATTAAAGCAAAAAACTTACTTACCTTCTAATATTTTCAGCTTGGTGATCCGCTTCTTTTTACTTTGCTGAACATTCTCTGTTCTTTGTGTTATAGGTAACAGAGCTGAACGAGGCTTTGTCCAATGAAGAGAGGAACCTCTTGTCTGTGGCCTACAAGAACGTTGTGGGTGCACGTCGCTCTTCTTGGCGAGTCATCTCCAGTATTGAACAGAAAACCTCTGCAGATGGTAACGAGAAGAAGATCGAGATGGTGAGGGCCTACCGCGAAAAGATCGAGAAGGAGCTGGAGGCGGTGTGCCAAGATGTGCTCAACCTGCTAGATAACTTCCTTATCAAGAATTGCAGCGACACCCAGCACGAAAGTAAAGTCTTCTACCTGAAAATGAAGGGAGATTACTACCGCTACCTGGCTGAGGTTGCCACTGGCGAGAAGAGGTCCACTGTGGTGGAGTCTTCAGAGAAGGCCTACAATGAGGCTCACGAGATCAGCAAAGAGCACATGCAGCCCACTCACCCCATTCGGCTGGGATTGGCCCTCAACTACTCTGTGTTCTACTACGAAATCCAGAATGCTCCAGAGCAGGCCTGTCACCTTGCCAAGACAGCCTTCGACGACGCCATCGCCGAGTTGGACACCCTCAATGAGGACTCCTACAAAGACTCAACTCTCATCATGCAGCTGCTCCGAGACAACTTAACACTGTGGACAAGTGACCAGCAAGACGATGAGGGCGGGGAGGGCAACAATTAAAAAGGTAGATGTCTCTCTCTGAAGAAAAGTGATTTAAAAAAAATTAAATGGCTGGTGGACTTTGGCAGCAGCTTTTGCCATGGTTTCCTCTGCAGCAGCAGTTCTTTATTTTTCCACGAGTTAAAAGAAAAAATATCAAGGGTGGTTAAAAGGGGGGGCTGAGTCTTAGTTTGAATATATACAGAAATATATATAGCTGAATGGGCCTCCATCTTCTTGGTTATCTTTGACATTTGCCAAAACCACTGAAAATGTCAGTCAATCAGCCAGAAGGGGTCGTTGTTGGTTTGGAATGGCAGCCTCACACTGGCATATGGACTGATGTAGTTCAAAGGGATGCTGCTTATTTATGTTTTGGGGTAGTAGAAAGCATTTCAAAAGAGGGTAAGCTGAAAAAAAAATAACTTGAACGCGATGCAAAGTAGTCTTTAATGGTTCCAGTATTATTCCCAAAAATATCACAAAATACAGTGGCAGTGAAACAGACCAAACATGGTACTAACATGGTATTTACTGTTAGATTTACTCTAATTATACAAACTTTAATGAAACAAAACATCATGGTCATTACAGTCATTAAGGTCATCACGTTATGACATTACTGGAACCATAGACTATTTTGAAGGTCAGATGAGATAAGAAGCAGAGACTTATCTGTTAAAAAAAAGATAAAGAAACTAAGAAAAATATTGCAGCTTCAAAGTTTGTGGTTTACTTCTGTGTTTAATTTATTTTTGCACTTGCCAACTATACTGTTTTGTCAGTGTAAGATAATAACGATGATACTATCAATGATTCAATATTGTGCATGCTGGTGATGTATTTATACAATAGCTTGACTTTATTAACTTATACCTTGGATGTTATGTATTCCTATGATTGAGAAGTTAACAGGCTTCATATTGATTACTTATAATTTATTTTTTTGTTTTGTTTTTTTTTGTTTTGTTTTGATTTGCTTTACCAAAATTGTGATTGTTAACAATAAATTGATCTGTTATGGGCGTTGCTGTTGTGACATGAAATATGTTTATTTCTTTAGCTAGACTGAAATTTGAAAAACACTATCGATCACTTAACTGTGCACGTGTTTTTCTTGGTAAACTTTAATCATGACATTGTTTAACAATGTTTCCGCTCTCGACAATATATGAGTGCTTTTTCTTGTCATGTTATGCACAATGAAACATGTATGGTTTGAACTACAGTGGAGTATCAGAATCAGTGTTTCTGTGACACACTCAGAACATGGACCATAAAAATGTATTTGGCAGTATTTTTTTTTCATTCATATATTTGTTTTTATTTTCTTTTTTAACTTTTAGCTGTCTCCTGGGTGACAAATATCTTGAATGTGAATAATTATGTAGCAGTTGCACAAGAGCCAAAATAATGACAAACATGAAAAAAAATTCCACAAATAAATAAAGAAAAAAACTGAAGCGGTCATAGATGCATCGCCTCTATGTTGGTCATGATTAAAAGTGTATATTTCTGTGCTGTCTCTGAAATCACTACACAATTTAGGTCTGTTAAAAAAATGTACATGACAAAATTCATTCTTTGTCATGTTCTCAACTACACTTTAGTGTTAATTGTGTCTGCAGTTTATATCAAAGTGTTTTATCTTTTACCCCCTAAAAGCTGTGACTTGGGGCACCACTGCAGAAATGAATCGCTTTCAGGTGTGGAGAGGATAAGAGGATGGCTGAAGATTTAATATTCACTTTCTACAGGCCATCATCAGCTTAAATGTACGATAAACATACGAGTTAAGATGCAGATTTTAGGCATGCAAAAGTACAAAAATACTTTCAATGAGGCTCAAGGACTCAGGCCTTCAGACTTCTATTATTATTTGAACAGGTTCCCCAACTAGCAAATGTAGAGGTGGAACATTAGTCAGTATGGGAATGGTGATTATATGATCCCAGACAAGGCCTTTCTTAATAATGTGAACTTTCTATTGGTATTCATTAACATAATTAGCTATTGTGGACACCTACTTCTTCAGCTGGCATCAGTAAATTTGCTGTGAAAATAAATCATGCAGATAAATGATCATATATATATCTTACTCTAATGTAAATTAATACATTTATTGAGCATCTATTGCTCCCAATTATGTTTCTTAGTTACTGCAGATATAGTACAGATTTAAGGATGTAAGAAGAGAGTTTATAGTTTTAAACTACTCTAAAGTATTATATTGTGTTACATCGTGATTAGCTTGTGGCTAGTGTGGAAGGTTGAGGCTAATATATTAGCTGTCTAGAGCAGGGGTGTCAAACTCTGGTCCGGTGCCCAGCATTACTTAGTACTTCCCCTCCTCAAACATACTCACTAAATCTGACGCTTAGCAGGTAAGTTGAATGAGGTGTGTTTAAGTGGTTAAATCACCAAACTGTGCTGGACAGCTGCCCTCCAGGAACAGAGTTTGACACCCCTGGTCTAGAGCATTAAAGTGAAGGTTTAATTTAAGATAATGCACTTTTATAATGTTAAGTATTTTAGTAAACTGAATATGGAAACATAAACATGTACGCATAAGGCACATATACATTACTTATTTTGACTGGATCAACAAATGTATTGAACTGAGACACCGCTGTTGCATCCAGTCAAATGATGAATGTGTGTAGTTACACTACTGTATAAAAGTAAAAAGTTTTTTTTTTTTTTTAGAATAATAAAGTAATAAAGTTTTCAGGTACTTTTTTTACTTACTGACAGGCAGAAGGCACTGATGATGTGGGGTTGTCACCAGAGGTGGATATTTCAGGTCCAAAAAGTAAAATAATCCACTCCAGGATTTTGTTCCAACTGGCAGAATGCCTCCACTGCTGCGCTGCAGCCTTAGTGGAGACATCCATTCAGTTGGAACAGAATCCTGGTGTGGAATTTTTTCTTTCTGGACCTGTAAAGTCCACCTCTGGTTATCACCTATGGGCATGAATCAGACTCAAGAGACACTTGCTCACATGCTTACAGTCTAACAAAAGTGAGCCAAGCTTATTCAACACCAACCATGAGAGGGTTCTAACGCTTCTATATGAATGATTTGTTATGGATGTGCTTGTCATTAATATGAGTCATGTACATTGTCAGTTAAAAAACACGTTTGGTGGAAGAAAACAACAAAAGCTCTCCTAAATGTGTTTTCAACCCAGGTGATTTGACATTTCAAATCATAGTGGTGAAAATTGTTAAATCTCTTAGTATTAGCTGCACCCTCATACAGCAGCCCACACTCAGTCTGAACTGATCTGCGACGCCAGCCAATAAGAGGCGGCTTGAGCTACCACATCATCCAATAGGAAGCTTGTTGCTAGGGCTGGGAAGGTCCAGCCCCCTTATTAGCGACATTCCCATTGGCACCACACAGACATCCAGAACAACCTGGGAAAAAAAGAAGAAGCTCGAGCATCAGAGAGAGCATTCAAATTCAGAGGAACCCTCGCTCTCATCCCCTCCTCCACCACTCCGAGCTGGCATGACTCTGTCATGGAGACAAAAGGAATGACAAGCAGATCTCACCGTGCTGAGGTCATTGCAAACTGCATCGTTTTGGACCTGGCTGAATTTGATAACAGATGTTAATGGCACATCATGGTTTAATATCTAGTGAATTATTATTTGCAAATGACTGTAACTGTAAAGCAGTTATTATGTACTGGCACTCGCTGACCTAATTATTCTAAAATATCATTAACCCATATTTAACGAGACCTCTGTTCTTTGCCTGATGTATAATATATAAGAAATCACCCCTTTCCAACAGGATGAATTGTTTTTTGATGCATGGACAGACATTACATTAAGAGCTGCCTTGGACTGGCTAGATGAGCACCTTACAGCAGGGACAAAGAAGCCTTCTAGGTGCAAGCCATTCCTGTTCTCTAGGAGTCTTCCAAATTGGTGTTACTTGAATATTCTTTGCACCTTTCAATCTTTCAATCCAGTTTGTGTTGAGTGTGCTGCAGCCATCACGTTCTAAATTTGTGTATATATTTAAAATAATAATAATAATAATAATAATAATAATAAAAATAGTAATAGGTTACATTTATAAAGCGCCTTTCTCAAACCCAAGGATGCTTTACACATGCACTGGGGTGGGTGGTGGTGGTGCAACCACTACAAATGAGTTGGTCAGTAAAACTACTGAAAATATTTTGTCAGTTAAATAAAGGTTTCTTTGAATTAACATATCACAGATGATTGGTTTTTAATTGCATGTTAGAATAAAACTAAACTTTTCTGAAAATAGGATTTGTACCATCAGACACCACTTCCATGCTGAAAACTATGTGACATGCATTCGAGAAGGAATTCTTTACTTTAATCTAAACACAAATATTCATCTGGACATGTCAACATGCACTTTATCTAAACTCTGCTAGCTGGCACTGTGATTGCAACAGGGCAAAAATATAGTTTTTTTGTGCCAAACACTCAAGGTGAGTTTGTTATAATAAAAAAAAGAAGAAACATTATGGAGAAGAAAAGATCATTACTGTTAAGTATGAAATAGGATCTATGATGTTTTGAGGCTGTTTTTCTGCCAAAGACTTGGGGTGCATGGCATTAAAAACACCATTAATTACCAGTAAATTTTAAATGTAAATAAATTGCAGAAGGTGTCTTTGTTCAAACAACTGAGTGAAAGTAGGGGTACTCCCAATAAATATTAATAATAATAATAATAATAATAATACTTTGTATTAATATTAAAAATGACAAAATCATGGAAAGTAATTATTTTAGGATGGAACGTTTTATATAATTCTTAACCCCCCCAGAATTGTTGATTCTTGTCTTTAACACATCTATCCATCCATCCATCCATCCATCCATCCAGTTTCTAAACCGCTTCTTCTGTTTCCGGGTTGCGGGGAAGCTGGAGCCAATCCCAGCTGACTGCAGGCCTAAGGTGAGGTACACCTAGGACAGGAGGCCAACCCATTGCAGGGCAACACACAGACAGACTTAACACATCTATTGCATTTTAATTAGATCTCATTGTTCTTTCTTAAAGTGACTTGGCATTTGGTCAAAACAGAAAACATACATTAATATTCAGAAGTTTCGTCATCGCTACAAAAATGGTCATTGTGAATTTATAAAAAAATCCATTCTTCATGTTGTACAACTTTCTCATTTATTTTTTAATCTTCTATATCTCATTTCATCTAAAGTATCTTAATTTGAACTAATTACCTGAAACCTGAGAAGTTGAGGAGTACCAGTGTCCTTAGAATCCTTTTCAAATGCATTTGCAAGAAAATGTATCTATATCAAATTTATCTATTTACAATGCTGATGCTCAGCACCAAATGAACAGTATGCATTTCCATCTGTGAACACTTACCAGTGATTATTCCATCACTTGTTTTCACTGTTAGCTCCTCAAGGGTAAACCGTTTGACATCCACACTGACCCCCACTCTTCTTGGCCCTGCTTCACATCAGACACGCCTCCACTGAGCTGATGGGCCAGCATGCGTGCTGATGGGCTTTGGGGGAAAAGGTTCCATCATGGAGCCTGGGGAATGCAGATAACCGGGCCATTGCCTGCTCAGCCAGCCCAAAAGCTCTTCCGGTAAGACTGGCATGCCAAAAGCCTGATCAAAGATTTGACTGCCATGCTGCCAGTCGCAGAAAGGGTCCCATCTGAGGTGAATTTGTCTCTCAGTCATAGTTGTCAAGAACCTTGTTCTTTGAAAAGTGAAGTGAAACACTTGTTGTTGATGGGGCTTATAAATGCTTCTGTTCCCCTCTGCTACCTTCAACTGGATATTTTTAGAATGATCTAGGGTGACTGATGAGTAGACACCACTGGTCTGGAAGTTGCGAGAAAAGTCGGCCATGGCAGCAGTATCAGGCAGTCAGCTTTCACTAACATACTGATAGGCTTCCCCTACCACAGAATACAGCCTCACAGCCTACAACCAGCAGAACAGCTAATTTGATCTATGGGAAGCTGTACAAATCTGTATATTCATCTTATCTATTTGGGAACAGCAAGCTTTTCAGCACATTATTAATATGAAAAAATGAAAGAAAACTGAATGTCTGATTTGTGTTGCGTTTACAATTAGTTTAAAATGTACCACATTCACCTCCTAGATAACATGTTCCCAATATGAAAACGTAGCTGCAAGAACAGCATGATTTGAATTCATTATTTACTTGAGATGTCCCTATACATATATATAAATGTATATATAATTTGACAAAATTTGAACGTTATAAGAAATCAAGCTAGCTTTGACTTCTTTCTGAACAAGGTACATTACAGGGCAGTCATACGAAATTCTAAATATACTTCAGGAGGAAAAAATACAATGCAGGAAAAATGTAGCATATGACCTCTTTAAAGATAACCAGGTTCATTTAGGGGGAAAATTTGGAAATATTTGTGACAGTCCTACATGGCACTCAAAACTTTCAGCTGTTTAAACCACCTTTAAGTTCTTTTTACCAATATTATACTTTTTATTAAAACATTTACTTGTTTCTTACTTGCCATAATATTTACATTTCAAATAAAGCGCCCATCCCAGGCAGCATGCAGGATCAATCAAGTTTTTCAGTAACGGGCCAGCAGGCCCTGGGGTTCAGGATGAATGTTCCTGTTGTGCATTAAAAGCTTCAGAGGACACTTTAGTCATGTGTGTACAGAACATTCATGAATGTAAGCTGAGTCACCATCTGGATATATTTTTACACATGCCAAATGTTTTGTACATTAGGGGGAGACATTGCACCTGAGGGAATATATAGGAGGTGACATATCTATCACAAAAATGACTATTGCCTTGTGTGTATACACACTTTTGCTCCCTTCTATGGTTTGGTGTTACTTCATGCAAGAGTGAAAAGAAAAGGCTTTAGTTAGAAAGATAAATGTTTGACCATCAAATGTTTATATGTTTTAACACAGCATAAACAGCAGAGCACAGCATTATGTAATATAATGCAGTTCAGTAACTTTTCTGTTTTGCCTTCTCTTCCTAAATGTATTTGCTGCAATTGCTTTCTTTGTTGCCAAAGGTGAACAACAAGAAAATCTTCATACACACCCATCTATACTAAAAAGTGTTGAGGTTGGAAAATGGTCATGTAAAATGATTTGTGATTGTCTTCAGTACATTAAATCACACAAATGTTACAATATGCACTGTGGAGAATAAGCATTCTATTAATGATGATATTTTGTGTATGTACATTGTTTATAGTGTACCACCAGTGCCAATGAACAAACCAGTACAGCGCATACATATCATCCAGGTCTAGTCTCATTAGTAAACTGTGCCACATTCTTTCAAGTTTCTAAATATTGTGAGAAGATTGAACTGTGAACTCAGTTTCATCAATCAAATCCAGTTATGGACTACGTATATCATTACACTTGTAGTCTCTACAGAATAAGGGACAAGCTGTGATGTAAAAATATGGTTAAATGCTTTTAAAGCAACTGTTTTGTAAATTTATTTTCCTTAAACAAAATGAATAACTAGGAGATCTTAGCTTGTTTTTAGTCATACTTCACTGATATATCATAAGAATATTAAACATGAGCCCTGGATCATCTCTTGCACCGAGTTGAATACCTATTGTTAACAGTGGACCTCATGAGAAAAATGCATTCCTAAAAAATGCAGAATATGGGTTCTTAATTAGAACAACTAAAACAATGTTTACAGTGGAGCAAAGTGCACCCCAGTCTGTTACATCTGGATACAGTGATTTAGGAGTCTGTGTGTAATTAGTAATTATGCAGTGAAGAACACACAACATAGTGAAGCACAAGTTACAGTTATGTACAGTTAATATCCCTGCTAGAAAATTGTGTAAGATGGTCTAAGCCATGAAGTGTGCAGGGCAGGGGGGCCTCCAGGATTATAGTTGTGAAACAGCTGGATATCTAGCACGACTAGGTTGAAAGGTACCCTCCTGAGTAAGCCCTTTCCTGTAACATGGCATTAACACCCTGCAATGTATGTATAGTCTGATTATAAACCCTCAGCATATGTGTTTTCAGTGGGTAATGGAACAAGAGGCTGAAGGTTGATGTGTTTAATTTTTTTTTTTCCATAGTTATATAGAGAGCACAAGCAAAATGGCCTCTCAGGCACACCAGAACAAAGAAAAATGGTTAATGATCCCAATAGGATAGATCATGATGAAATAAAATGAGCGTTTAGTCCGTGGTTTCCCGGAACAGAGCGCGGATGGCGGAGTCTAATGAAAGGCTTCGCGTCTCTGAGTGAATCCCAAATTACATCAAACAATATGCCGACACATTGTTGCGTGGCAACTGTTGCCACGGCAACTTCGGCGCTCGCGTTTTCTTCGGCGAGGAGCGCGCCTCTCAGTCCCAAAACACACAACATAAAGTGCGTTTGTAAAGTGACTGTCAGTTACACGTCTTGCGAATGACAAATTCAGCGCTCCCGTCTGTATGAAACGCCTTTGGTTCCACACCAATAAGTCTAGGCAGGACGTTCTCCTAGTATTCCAGTTCTACCGTACCGTAACGCTAGAGGCTTCAACAACCTCGCCTGACATGTAAAACAAACAAACAAACAAGCAAACAGCCACTGGTGAGTTTGCTTGCCGACATTGGCCAGTCTGGCTGAGAAAACTGACCGCTGCTGAGAAGAAAAAATGGTCAGGGGTGTTCTGCATTTTTAAAAATAAAACATGGCAATATTTATTATCTTCCAAACATTTATCTATTTAAAAAAATGTGTTACTTTATTGTCATTAAACGCATATACAGATCAATACATTTAAAAATATATGTGCTTTTGTTATATAAACAACAACTGTCATTCATTGAAGGTATAAAGATGAATAAATGAATAAAACGTAGTAAAATAGGCAGTAAATGAGCGCCGTGAAACAATAGCGGAAATGACGTTTTCGAGTTCAGATAGGATATAGACATGCAACAAGTAACTGATGCTGGCTTTCTCGCTGTAGGAGCAGTAGGATGGTGTGTTCTAACGGCGTTGTAGGCCTGTAGCATTTCATGTGCCAAGCACTATACCTTTAAAAGGATTACTGCATAGTAAATCCATTGTTCACTTTTCTGAAAATGCTGATGTGTTGTGTAGGGGCAGAGAAGCTTTTTCAGCATTAGACTGACTAGTTTGAAATGCTCCACTTAACGCCACAGAAAATCCTTTCTTCCCACAGCCATCAGACTTTTAAACTCCCCCCACTGCCACTCACTCACACAATAAGGTGCCCCCCCCCCACTATAACCTTGCTAATCTGTAAACAACATTGATGTCATATGATTCTTCTGCTGAGTATCACAGTTTGGTTTAGGAACTGCTCCGCTGATGACCATAAAGCTTTGCAAAGAGTGTTCAAAGCTGCAGAACGCTGCTGCAAGTCTGATCTGCCCTCCCTGCAGGACATTTATACCAGGCGCTGCAGGACCAGAGCTGTAAAAATCATCAAGGACTCGTCCCACCCCAGTAACTGTCTGTTCCGGCTACT
>JBBPDA010000001.1:19970986-20008433 GCA_037974385.1 Arnoldichthys spilopterus | reverse complement strand
TGTCACAGCAAAGGGTCTGAATACTTAGGACCATGTGATATTTCAGTTTTTCTTTTTTAATAAATCTGCAACAATTTTAAAAATAAATTTTTTGTTTGTTAATATGGGGTGTTAAATACAACACAAAACCATACAATACCACACAATATCACATGACACCACACAAAACCACACTACACCACATAATACCACAGCGCACCCCACGATAACACATAAAACCACGCAGTACCACCGAAAACCGAAGATACCACACAATTCCGAACAATGGCAGACAGGCAGCAGCTCCCCTCAAAAATCATAGCCAAGTGAAAAGGATAGAGAACAGAGTTAGAGTTGTTTTAGTTTATGGGTATAGTATCTGAACATAAGGATTGTAAAACAGACCTTGCTAAAACAGCATAGCTAGAAAGAACAGAGCTGGGACCTCAAGAGAGAAAGATAACATTTAAGAAAATATACAACATAGATTTTAATAGGCACTTTAAAAGCAATTTAACATTCCCCTTTAAAATTGTATTATTACTTTACCTATAAGTATTAACGCCTAGCACTAAGAAGTAGGTTAGATGTAAAGACGATCAAGCCAGAGCTGAATGAGTAGCTGTCCTTGGTGCTGAACTACAGACTTCTCGCAACAAAGGCTTGAAACTTCTGTAAAATTCTACAGTCCAGTCCAGTCACACTGATTTATTATAGCAGACAGTTCATGAAAACCTTCGTGGATGACACTAACATTAATTTGCCACTGACTGGTGTCAGAATTAACATGCGTGATATGCAGTGTAGTGAAAGATCATCCTTGTGTGAACCACGTGAAAAGTAGTGCATTGTTCATCCAGGGCAACACCCCCCCCCCCCCCACCCCCGAGCTCATGCTGTGTTCATACGTTCATGGCATCTTATTTCTGAAACCAACCAAGATTGAGGATACAATGCCTCACAGATGGGACTCCAAGTCTATTTGGGAGCGCCTCAGGTATTTAAACATCGTCCAGTTGAGGGATCTGTTGGAAGACGAGGAGGCTATAAGGTGTACCATTAGAGGCAGCAAAAAGGTATTTTACGTGCAGTCTTTTAGCCCATATTGTTTACTGCATTTTACTGTATAACTATGAATGCTGCATATGTATCAGTGTTTCAATATTGCTTTTGAGTCTCAAATAATTACTGCAATAATAACAATAACAAATACAATAAGATTAAAACACCCTTTTGATTAGCTTCAGCAATCAGCTGTTGGATACATCACTCTACCATATCTTGTCAGTGTCAATTAATCTTCAAACGAAATGTCGACATTCTTCCTTTACATTTGACATTTAAAATGATATTCTAGCGTCAAATGTGATTAAAACTAAATTCTGTTACAAAAGTACCAACAACATGTGTCTTGAGATTTGACCAGGGAACTTGACTGAAACAGGTGTAAACATATTGAACATGTTGTTGGTTTTTCTTTATACTGCATTTTCAAAAATAGCTTCAGGATCTTCATAAGCAGAGTGAGGTTAAATGGGCCTCCAACCGCATGCTTGCAGAACAGAATTTATCTTACCAGCCATACCTCAAAACTCACAAACTGCTACTAGCAGAAAGGTACCAGCTCCTTGGTCAACTCGTATCCTCATTAAGACACAAACAGAAGAAGCTGGGTAAGTACCTGCAAACCATTTCTGTTCCACTGATGCTCCAGCGTTCAAGCATTGCTCATAATTTTTTTTCTTTCTTCTTCTTTTCGGTTTGGATCTACAGACAAATTGCATGGACGACTTAGCCTCAAGGCCATGCAGCAGTTTCTAAAGCAGAAGGTTGCTAATTTAATGGATGAATCTGAGGTAAAGCATATTTATTGTATACTTATAATGATAATGAATATATAATGAAATTTGAATAAAGAGAAAAAAGTTTTTTAGGACAAATGTTTGTTTTTATCATTTCAGAGATTTTGGGAAATGTTCTTGGAGGATAACCTGCTGTTGGTGGATTTCATAGAGTTGTTTCACAGCACTCAGAAGTTCTACTACAAACACTTGGCTCAGGTGGAGAAGATACAGGACCTCAGCACACAGATACATGAACAATGGCACATGGAAATGCTCTCTACTGCTGGCACTCAGGCAAGCAACCTGCAGACACAGAATGTGCTCTATAGCCTCTCACCTGTTGTTATGCTGCCCGGCACACTCCCCTCTTTAATGGAACATTCATTAAAGACATCTTACCACCTGCCACCTCTGAACCACCATGGTAGTCCTAATGTGTGGACATCTTTCATACCTATTAATAGTCCTAATCAACCAAAAGTACGGATATTTTGGCCACAGAAAAGACGCCATTTACGACAATACAAAGAAACTAAAGATCATGGACCAAAACCTTCACAATGAAGATGCTTGTTTTGCACCTGGGGTGCTATGGACAAGTCTCTGTTGCCTTACAGTGAGAAGGTCATGGGTTAATTTCCCAAAAACTGGCCATGGGTTCCCTTCCACAGTCCAAAGACATGTACAGCAAGTGCTAAATGTCCCCTAGGTGTAAATGTGTTGGTCATTGTGTTTGTCTATGTGGCTGCCTGGCCATTCGTGCCTTTCGTACTATGAGCTCTGGTATAGACTCCAGCATCACTCTGGTAAGGTTAAACATCTCAGTAATGAATAATATCCATATACAATATTTAAAGACACTAAAGGTTATGCAGATACATAAGTTTTGATGCAAGAAAATAAAAAACATACTGCTCTTATCTATGTATAGTGTTTCTTGGTATTTCTTGGTATCAAGATTTTCAAATATGAGGCATTTCTGAAAGTTTTATAAAAGTCCATGTCTGAAATTTTTAATGTCCTTGGTCTATAGGTTCTCTGAGGCTACCTGAGCAAACATCTAAAGAAAACTCCCTAGCTCAATGAATCAAAGAAAAGTCTAAGTCTTTTCCCTCACTAGCACTATAGCGCTTTTTACAAGTGACGTTGTCACAAAGCAGCTTTACAGAAACCGGGTCTGAGCCCCCAAAGAGCAAGCCGAGGGTGACAGAAGCAAGGAAAAACTCCCTAGCAGTAGGAAAAAACCTTGGGAGGAACCAAGGCTCAGAAGGGGGAACCCATTCTCCTCTGGTTGCCACTGGATAGCAAAAACAAACAAGAGAGAGAAAATTTATATATATATAAATACTAGTTCTTAGTATAAATGTGCAGCAGCAGTTCCTTGTGTACAGGTGCCATGAAGACTTTAGATCAGGTCTTTGGCAGATAGGGCTGTTCATATGGACTCCTCAGCAGGAGTGAGTGGGTTAAAAGCTGCAAAACTTCAAACCAGTAAGAGGGTATCAGGGTGAGTCAGGTGTTAATTTTATTTTCTCTTAGAAATTTAACTAGGGATGTCCAAACTATTGTATACAACAGTTTTTATTACTTAGTCATTACCAAAGTTCTCTCTCATTTCATGTTTTTGGCCATTGTCAGCTTTATTAGAAAATCACTTTCAATGTTCATTAGATTTCCCAGCAATTATGGCATAATCTACTCTGTCCTTATTCTGGATGCGAGGACATTTCCCCAGTGTAGAAGTCATAATGTAGCATTAGATATAATTTACATTTTTGTCTAAATGATGATTTAGTCAACCTTTTTGTCAGTCTCAATAAACATTCAACTGTGTACATTCTTCATTTACACTTGACATTTAAAATATTCTGGATCCTTTAAGTGTGACAAACTGCACAGACATATTTCACAAATAGCTTTTATATGGTCATCCTCAGACCACAGCATGTAATTGTAAAAGTGCTAATAATTACAGGTCTGTACTGCATTACCATATGTTGCTGTCATCAAGTCATGTCTATTGTTAACGGCTGATTACACTGTTAGTCATTTTCATCAAGTGAATTTGCTCCCTATTAGAGGTTTTCACCACATGTTCATAAACGAGCATGTGAGCAGACCCACCTGACCCAGATGAAGGTCAGCCAGGGGTCCAGCTCCTTGATCAAACTCATCACTCTCATTAGAGCAGATAAAGAGAAAGAGACACGGGGGGAGCAGGGTCTTTTGTTTGTCTGTTAGCTTGTTTGTCCTTGGATAAGCCTTCTGTTACATTACTGTCAGTGGCAGTCATTGTTCTCTGGGACTCAAATTGGCCAATTTTCTCATCTGTCAGCCGAATGCTTGGTGCCAGTACGCTCTTCATACATCATACAGCTGCAGGATGGCATACTGAGAACAGAACTAAACAGCAAGAAAATTAATCAGTAATACAACTTAAGATGCAAGATAATTGTATAATTAAAATCAACAAATTATTAAATCAACACTAGACTCCTGCAAAGGCAAAAATTTATTTATTTAGAAAAATAAAATAAATGCATTCCTACAGTAAATAAACAGCCTTTTTGTTTCTCACATTATTTTACATCTCTGAAAGGCTGACATTATTTAAATCATATAAATACAATCATCAAATTATTATGCACAAATATACTATACACAAAAACATAAAAGGCAACTAAAATAATTAGAAATCTATAACATTGCTAACTTTCCTCAGTAAAATGTGAAGCAAATATTTTTGCTATTCTTTTGGTTTCTTCTTTCTTTGCTGATGATGGAGGAATGTTGGGTCTTGGCCGAGCTACTTTACGATGTGCACGGTCAGACTTCACAATCTCCTAAAACAAAGCATTGTTAAGAATAAAGTTAGCCATAATGTGTTTTATGTATAAACCAGTGTGGAAACCTTAGGGCCTTCTAGGTCTTTAGAGAAGGCCAAAGATTTTCTGACAAATCAAACAGACATGCCTGTAACTTTTCTATTAAACAGAATTCTGCTTGTAATCTGCAGATATTGTTTCGATTGGAAAACAAAAGTTTAATAAAATCCATTGTCACACAACACAGTACCTGCATGAAGTAATGCAACTCTGCAACAAGGAGGAAGCCACAGATCAACTCTATACAGAAAAAACGGTGAGTTCTGAAAGACTATGGAACTATGTGCTGTGGTTAGATGAGTCCCCATTTCAGCTCGTTTTAAGAAAACCTCTTTCCTTGCCAAAAATGAAAATGACCAACCAGACTGTTTTCAGCGAAAGGTGCCAAAGCCTGTATCTTTGATGATATGGGGTACATCAGTGCAAATGGCATGAGTGAGTTGCTTGTAAGGTACCATTGACTCTGAGGTGTATATTAGGATTTTAGAGAGACATATGCTTATTTCAGGACAATGCCAGACCACATTTACCACTGGCTACAACAGCATTGCACATCAAAGTGGAAAATGGCCATCACAGACTGCTGAGCAGCTGAAGTCTTCTCTTTGTACTTTGTCATGGAAACCATGCCAACTTTTCTGGAAATGGGGTATGTTTAATAAATAGTGGAAATAATTACTGCCATAAAAATACCTCAAGAGTTACGCACATTGTATATAAAATCCTACATTACAGTATTAAAACAAACAAAGCTTCATCTGAACAAGGATCTGCCATCTTTAAAATCTTTAAAAAAACAATTTAATGCAGTTAAATGAAAAGGAAACCAGAAGATGTTATACTTACTGGATTAGAGGAAGAGGAGGGGAACACAGGAGCTAAACGTAAAGCTCTCATTGAAGCCTCCAAGTGGTGCGAAGGAAGGAAGAAGTTTGGAATATCTACACTATCAGAGCTTGAAAAAATAAGGTTAAGGTACAAACAGAAGTTTACAGAAACTTAGTACAGTAGAATAAACAAAAAAAAATTGTTTCTTTAATTGTATAGTCATTTTGTCAGGTACAGACTGCAATCCATCTGTTGCAGACACACTGTACCCCATTCACCAGAGGAAAGGTACTGGCACTGACCAGATATTATTTAGGTGGTAGTAGGCCTGCTATGATTATGCATTTGTAACTGTCAATTACTTGCCATTTAAGTATTTATGATACATTTAACTATGATTATGCACTTAAATAACTGCTAATAGCTCAAACAATTACAGGCAATTATGTAATAATCAGATCTAGGTGATCATGCCTTCTCAACACAGCAACGATACTAACATGGCAGCATGTTAGAGGGTGTTGTGGTGTATCAGGTGTATTCCTCTTATTATTCATCATATCTATGCTAGATTTACATAGTATTTACGTAGATCTCTAAATATGAAATAATGATAAAGCAACATAGATACATTTATTTATCTTTTCTTTATCGATGGTTATAGTAAATAAACACCCACAGTGTTTATATCTCATAAAATGATCCAGGAGTGTAGATAAGGGATTGACATTTTAACACTATTTTTAAAAGTCCAGAAAGGATACACTTTTGCTTCAATCTTTTCATTTTCATCACTGTCTGTCTTTGTGCTAGATCCTGTGGTAGGGGGAAGTGATAAGTCATCTTCAGAATCAGATGTGTCATGCTGATCACGACCTGCTATCTGCTTGGCATCCTGTATAGAAACCTCTTGGAGACCAACAGCTAAGGGTTCCTCTTCATCACTGTGTTCCTCATAAACATTTGGCACATGTCTAGCCGCCTCTGTGTCCTCACTTGATTCAAAGCAATCAGAAAGGTCGGAATCACCAGCAGGTTGGGAATTCACAGGCTGCAACAGTGTAGCTGAGTGTGATCCTGCACTTCCTCTCTTCATCTCCTGCATGGTGCTGGGACAGTGCCTGAGAGGCTGTTCCACCTCCTCTAGACTCTCCAAAGAGCCAAGATCAGGATCAGACAGGACACTGGTCCAGGGGCTGGTCCTGTCTGTGACTGAGGTCACCTCATTCAGTGGTCGAGGTTCTACTAACGTCTCCTCAAACTCCTCGTCTATTTCTTCTTCCTCTTCTACTTCATTCTCCTTATGCTCGTTCTCATCCTCGCTGGAGCCATTGCTCTGGTGGCAAGGGCACAATGTTTATTTACAAAATAGATGTAAACGGAGTCTGCTTCAGCATACTTGGTGCAAAGCATATACATATGTATAGTTACAGAATACAATAAAGCTGGTCAGCAAAACTACTGAAAATCTTATTAAATAGATAAAACAATAAATAGTTCTGCTGTTGATCATTATATACAAACCCTGTTTCCAGAAAATTGGGGATGTTTTCCAGAATGCAATAAAAACGAAAATGAATATATTAATTAATCTGAACCTTTATTTAAATGACAAAAGTAAACAGAGACTCTATTTACTTTCGCCATGGCTTTTTTAAAAAGGTGGTAAACAAAGATGTTCACCAGAAAACTTATTATTGGTTTACTCTTCCTTGTAAATTTGCTTTAATTCAATCACTTTAGACAGTTTAAGCATGAACTGGTAAGACTCACCATTGATCCATATTTTCTTCGTTTAGAGATAATGGCTCAGACATTAGTTTGTTGTCCCAAGTCTTTTGCACCCCTTTTTCATGCTGATGTATTTCAAAAATAATAATAATTTCTCTTCTCTTCTGGAATTTTATTTGATCGCAACAAAGTGTGCTGCTTGTTGAGGTCTTTTAGCATACTTCACGATGCAGGACAGGTTCTATTTATATTGTGTTTAGATTCAACAGAGTTGACAGTATCAAGCCTGGTTGTGTCTAATTGATTCTGATCATTACCTACTGGTTGCCGGAGTAACTGATGGGGCAAGTACTTTTCTACTTACATAGCCATGTGGATCCTTTAATTAATTAACTCTTAGTTTACTCTGGTTGTATTGTTCTATATTAAGTTTGTCTAAAGATCTGAAAAAAAGTGTGACAAGTATTCAAAAAAAAAAGAAAATCAGCCGAAGGTCAAATTCTTAATAATGGTACTTTAGCATGCACTGTCATGTTATTGGGTGATGAGTAGGTATAATAGCCTATTTTTACATTTCTATCTCAAATAATCAATTAAAAATAGCTACATTTTAAGCACAGTTTTAAAGATTTAATGTTTTTGGTACTGACCAATACTTTAATATTGGTATCAGAAAATAAAAAGGAGCCGTTTTTGGTACCTGGTGTACTTCCTCATCCTCAGAAATAGGTGAAGGACTCAGTCTCTCTGGAGAGGTGAGGTGGGAGATTTCCTTCAATTCACTCTCTGGCTCTTTCTGAGAGCAGACCTCGGTGTCACAGCTCTCTGTTAAATGAGCCACATCAGAGACACCACACATTTCCCTTTCAGCAGGTGTGGATGGGGTCTGCCGCATGTTTAAAGATGCTGCTTCAGTCTGATGATCACTTAGACCTTAAAAAGCATGGATACATATTCATAACATATTTTTACATTTATGGTGTTTATACTGATTAAAGTTAACAGTTTGTATACCTTTAATGATGTTGTTGACTTCTCCCACAAGTTGGTTGGACTTGAGCAGTAGCTGTGTAGTGTCCGTTTCTGAGACCCTGGGCTCCTTATGTCTGGAGCCTTGGCCCTGCTCCCCTAGCCCTGAGAACACTGGTGTGGATAACTTGCGACTGAAGTACTTCTGGATATCATCCAGTTCACTGAGGTTTTTCCTTAAAGAGCAAAATCACTATTCAGTAAGTCACATTCTTCATCAACAGTCCAAATTCAGTCTTAAACAACCATTTACAGACTCAAAGGATCTAATTTACACTATTTTATTTCTTCTATCCCACATGTGGGTGATCTGAGAAGACATATTTAGTGTCTGATGTTTGTTTTTTAGTGGACAAGTTAGTAACTGACAGAAAAACATGACCAGACAGATTTAATGTTTTTTAGTATGTTTAACGGCTTTTACCCCCTATGTTCACTTAAACACAAAAAAACACAACCACTGGATATTTTAAGGCAGTGTTAGACTGAGTGGTTTGAGCTGGAGGATAGTCATATTAAGTAATGGGTACAATAATGTATTTAAATCTGACTGAGAATGTATGGAAATATGTTTGAAATTGTGTTTATTCACATAAAATATCCATAATTTATTTTTATATGATCACAACCTCCTTGTTCCAATTAAAATTTAACAGGCTGTTTTTGTTATTGTGCCTTTTAGACAGAAATAAGTAAATGATCTCGGTTTTGTTTTTGCTTGGCTGTCTTGTTTGTGCCTGAAATATTCCTTAAACTTCAGTGTTTATGGGCAGGGCATAAACTGCTATACAGTGAATATATGTAAATATATTGGATTTCATGACACATATCACAAACATAATGAACACAAAATAGGTTTTTGCAGCTCAGATTCCATATAAAGACTTTACTGGAGAGTGAACAGTACATTTTGGAACTTTAACATTGTTTAACATCAAACCATTTCAAACATTTGCCTTTTCATGATATGAGACCTTAAAAATGAATTTTACGGTTATATGGCTCAGCCAACACTAGAGGTTGATTTCCTGTACTAACCCTAGTCTTGGGCCAAACTGCAGCGACAATATTGAATCACCACAGGAGTTTCCTTTTAGTTTAAGTTTAGGGTTAATCTGGGTCTGGTAAACTGGACCTAGATTGCCAGATGACATAAATGATGAAAAATTAGCTCACTAATAGACAACGTGAGGTAGATATGAAGCTTAACAAAGGATCTACAAAATACTAACACACATGGTTAGTTGTCTATATTTTGTTTGCATTAATTCCTTTTGACTTAACAACTCATCACTGATTTAGGCATGCAGTTTGTACAATGCTAATTGGGGGGAGTATAAGCTTTCATTATTTCTTAGTTAGGTTAGCCTCATAACTATCATCAGACACTGAACAGGTCAGCTGAAGCCTTTTACATTATTTTGGTCAAACATTTGCCCCTCTACACCAACCATATCCTTAAAGCAAACTTAATACCGGAGGGCTAAGAAGAGGGCAGAGCTGGACGGTTGGGCATCTCCTGCACAGGAGGACAGTGGGTTGTTCTCAGCATCATGCAAAGCATGATGGAACCGCCGAACGTTGTCCACATGCTCATCATGACGATTAGTCAGGCTAGACCTTACAAAACAATGACAGATTACAGGGATTTGCAGTATACACCAATCAGCCATAACATTAATACGTTAACATTGACTATCTAGTTATTTCATTACAATGGCACCTGTCAGGGTGTGGGAAATCACTAAAAAACACTAACATGTACAGTGTACCAGTACCATGGCTGAAAAACATGGGTTAAATTAATCTTTTTTATAGGAGACAATAAATGCCAGTTAATGCTTTAGGGGCAAAACAAAACATTTCATAATAAACCAAAGCTAAATAGCATTATTAGCATTCATTCACCACTCTTTATTCAACTTCATTGAACTATTTCATTAAAACAAGTCAAGGTTACAAGACACATTGAGACAACGTGATAGATAAGTGAAACCTTAGCTGTCCCTCTTACCTGGCAGAGAGCAGTCTGTCCATGTGCTCAGGAGGAGTACTTATCCTCTGCTCAGAAAACCGGCTGATATGGCTGGGGAAGCTGCTGTACATGGCTGTGGTTTGATAGCACAGTGGCAAGGCACTAAAAAGAGACTGGGGAAGAAAAAACAATATCAGCAGAAGCACCAAAACACTCAAACTGTAATTACTATTTGTTTTACTAATAACCATCTTTTGCATTGTAAGCGGTTTTAAATATACCACATGGTCAAAGACATCTTGGTCCACAGTCATGGCTATTACTATGGAACTGGCTCTCTTTTGCTGCTGTAATAATCTCTACTCTGCTGAGAAGGCACACCAATATAGCACAGGAATAGTGGTTGGAGATTGCCCATAGAGATTTGCTTCCATTCAGACACAAGAGCACTGCTGAGGCTGGTTCTGTTGAGCAATAAAACCTGGCTTGCAGTAAGTGTTCATAAGGAGTTGGATGGGGTTGAGGTCAAGGCTAGATATTTCAAACCAAACCCAAAAACCCACATCTTTATGGAGCTCACTTGGTGCAGGCAGAAAGCACACACCATCAAAAACAGCCCTAGACCCTTTCATTCTTCAACAAACTTACTGTTTATCCCACTCCATAGTCTACAGGCAATGTGTTAAACACCACTCCAGCAAATGCTTGCACTGCACACTGTGATTTTATGCCTGTGATTGTAGCTCTAGTACGCCATAGATCTGGAGTACTGACTTGTTGGAATGGTGCAATTTTATAAAATTTAGTACAACACATTAGATCCCAAGTGTTTGTCTGTGAAGAGTGTATGCTTAATGTAATCACCTGTTGAGAATGCCTGAAACAGCTAAACTTAGAATGGATTCCACATACTTTGTCATGTAGTATACATATTAGAAAAAACTAACAACTTAAAATAGAATTGGTCAGTCCTTATTCAATCACTGCACTGATTCAGACAAAAATTACATTTATATTACATTATATTTGTATTTATATATACAGTTCTCACCCAAATGCCCCAGTAGACAACATTCAAGATTCAAGATCATGGGTGTTAGTATGGTCAGTAAAGCTAAAGTAGCAAACAAAAAAGGTAAGCTTAGAGCCAGCTGAGTCTCAAAAGTCTTTCTAGTGTAAAGTAGTAGTCTACAATGCTGACACAATTGAGGTTGAGATTGCCATTACTGCTGTTTTCATCTGTGGTGAACTGGTGTCAGTTTCTACAGCAGTGAGTAGCTCATACACTGTTAGAAACCACATAAACAAGCCAACTGAGATTAATTGACAATTGTGCAATTATTTATGCTACTTGTTAAGATTCATTAGCCTTGTAGCACCAGTGCAAACTGAAGAGGGTAACATGGAATGCTAAACATTCATTGGCTTAGCTACATTTGGGTTAACACCTTTTTGTGCCAAACACTTTAAAAGGAGACAGAGCTTGTAAGTAACGTACAGTGTGGTCAATGGGAGTGTTGTCAGAGAGTGCCTGCCTCTGGGTCCGGAGCTCCTGCACACCCGTCAGAGGAGACACAGACACTTTTACCTGCCCCTGACACTGTCCACTAAAGTCTGTGATGTTGTACCAGCCACATACTGACTGAAAGCCAGACAGAAGAGGGGACAGGTCCACGGAGGCAAAGCCTATTACCCGCTCTATTTCTGTTAAGCAGTAAAACAAAAACAGAGCAACACATTACAAAAGGTGAGCTTATGAATCATTCTGATTGATAGCAAAAAAGTAAACATCAAATGAAACTAGCACTGCTATCTCATAGACTGTACCTCCTTTGTGCCACACTTTGAACACAAGTGACTGCTGTGGATCCAAAAGTAGCTCCTTGGAAAGCCTGTAGCACATACAAAATGATTTGAATTGTGTAGTGTGCAGATGGATGAATGTCTGAGCATTAGACTGAAGTAAAGAGTTTACCTGCATTCCTGCTGGTCGTCCCAAACAGGACAATCGCTGTCCTGGACCACATCTGTGCTAACTGTACCAGAGGCATCAGCTGTAGCGTAACAGACACAACAGCTGGGGAGACCACCACTGCGTTCAGCTAGAGGACATCCTATGGTAAAAAAAAAAAATTTCACATGTCTTTTTCCAGTGCTCTCCTCATCCACTGCTGGACATGACATTACCATGTGCAGGTCATGGAAAGACAGTCCTAGTCTAGCTAATAATACAGTTGCTTGGACACGATCATTAGGCAACCTATAGACAGAATAGAAATAATGTAGCCAGGCAGCTAATAAAGCCAGCTAGCTAAAACGAGTAGCAAAGAGAACAAAACAGGTGCCTTACCAGTATTAAGTAGCAGTAAGACATCTAATGTTACTTAATGAAAATATATTAAATGGTTTTAAGCTGTGCCCTTAGCTCATACTGATGTCATCCCCCTTAAAGTTAGGTATAGCTTAAATCGTAATACTTCGTTTTTTCTTCTGTACCGTGACATACTTCTTAAGAAAACACTGTTTAAGGGAGATCCCCGAAGCTAGCTGTGTGTTTCTGCTGGATGACAGATGGGGAAAGTGGGAAGGGGCAGTGAAACATGATATTGTTGGTTAATATTTTATCCCAGCACAGTGGTGTAATGAAAAACCAGTAAGGTGAGCAAAATTATTACGTTTTGATGGAAGATTACAGTAAAAAAAGAATTTTTAATGAGGTGGAAATTAGTAGTATTCTTATGGTTTTTAAAATTTTATTCTTATTCATACTTTCTTACTCTAGTATCTTTGTATTTTATAACTGTAATTTTATATATTTTACTACTGTACAGTGCTTTGTGACTTGTGTCTGTGAAAGGCGCTTTATAAATAACATAATGGTGGGGGTAAGATCAGACAAAAAGTTGCTAAAGATATTTACATTTACATTTATTCATTTGGCTGATGCTTTTATCCAAAGCGACTTCCAAGACTTGGAGCAGTCTAGTGGGACGATACCTTGCTCAAGGGTACCTCAGTAGTGCCTGAGCTGGGACTTGAACCTGGGACCTTCAGGTCCCTAGCGCAATGTCCTAACCACTAGGCCACAACTGCCACATTTAAAAGCACTTAAGCATTAAAGCTGGGGCTGCCAATTCCAGATCTGACCCTATGTTCTGTACATTTTTGTGTTTTAGTGGAAGCTCCATTGATGCAGAATTGAAGAATTTACAAAATACGACAGTTACAGCTGACATTATTTTTGAGAGAGGACATTGAGAGAGGAATTTCCCATCACACTTAGAGAACAGGACAAACCTAACTCTGTAACATTTGTAACATTTGAACAATAAGACAAAACCTCATTTGTCAGTTGCACCACATTATCAGTAGGGGTATACTACCTTTTAGACTGAGATGCATGGCTCTCTCCACACTGACAGTGGCTGTGAAGGTGTCATCATTGGTGAGCTCTGTTCCACGGGATGGTGGCAGCACCTCTGAACTCAGGGCTGATTTGGTGTGCTGTCTGCTGGAAATGCGTGACCATCCTGCATCATTGTCAGGGACATGGGACTGTCTGGATGAAGGACGTTGGTCTTCCTCTTCCTCTCCTGAGCTGGTCAGTTGCTCCTCCTCAGCAAGGGCTGGGCCTGGTGGCAGGGCTGAATCTGAGGTGGCAGTGATGTGGGCTCTTAGAGCAGCTCCGCCTAGATCAGCTGCAGAACGCTTAAACAGAGGGTACACACCTAAACAGAAACATCAAGCAGATCAGTGCCAGTATTTTCAAAAGTAGTGATAAACGAAGGGACTGAATAGCAAAGTGAATAAGGCTATTGCCCCATATAATGGACATGAAATTCCCTGTCTGTGCAGATTTGTAAACCCAAATGAACATTAAATACTACTGTTCTATTAAAACAGAATCTCAAATCTGACCTAATAATGTAATAACGAGGAACAGTAATAAACTGACCCATGCACAGTGATGTAATTGATATTGAGAGTTAGTTATGTTAGAAATGAATAAAATGTATCTGGGTTATGACCTTTCAATCTTTCACAACTGCCTAAACCTAATCCCAATAAATATAATAGTGCTTAAAAGTCATAAGGCAAGAGTCCTAAATATACTGCACACATTGCAAGTAACACTGCATAAGAGCATCTGCTAAATATTTATAGGTATTCAAGAGTACCTTGGCAATGTGACCAAAAACATTTAAAGTGGAAAGATCTGAAAATAAAATTCCAGTACCACTTATAATCTGCTTGCGTTTCGAATCCATTGCCAGTGCTGAAAGATCCATGAAGGCCGACCCCAACAAGCGGTCAGAGTCATGAGGTCTTAGTCTTTTCTCCTTCCCAAAGGTGACCCACAACTGCACCTCCAGCCTCTCCTCTCTCAGGTACCAGTGCAGGGGCTGACTACTCCTCAGCTTGATGGTCCGGCTACCTGAAAATCCCACTGTTGCCAAACCTGAATGCAGACCAGCACAAAACATGTTTTTTACAGATATCAATAAAATGTGAGGTACTTTCACTAAAATTATTCTGTTCCTCAATCAAGTATTCACAGAAAAGGCTGAAAATCTGAACCATTGCCGCTTTGACGTGCATCTTATACTTGCTAGTAAAGAACAAGTCTCCCTATTTACTAGTCAAATTTTAACACTGAAATGATAACAAGCTTTCTAAATCTTTTAAGTTAAAAGGGAATGGGTTTTGAGCAAGAGGTGTGTGCATTTTCAACCTAATCTCAACCTAACCTGCTACAGCTGTGGTTTTAGGCAGATTACCAGACACAGTAACAAAGTCTCTTTCCTTTTTCTGGTATCCATGCACAAATAGATGCAAAGCTCTTGCCAAAGATCTTGCCACTACAATGAGTAATATCACATAGGCATTTCCATAGATTTCCCTTATCTTTATCTTATACCAACATTTAATTAATCAACAGAGCAAATGCACTATTTTACATGTGCATAAATTTTTTATTTTTATTTTTTTCAACAAGACGACGCTTAAAATTATTGTTTAGGTAACTGTCCTAGACTTCAGATACGGCTTGTACAGATTATGTTAAAAAAACGACAGGAGTCTTCTTTAAAGTCACTACCTGAACACTCCTCGCCTGCCTCGCCCTCCTCCAGGGCTGGGTGTCTTAGCTCAGAGCAGTAGGCTTCCTGGTCATAGAGTTTGTATCTATAGTAACAGTAGGTAGATCGCTGGAGCTCGCTATGACCCGGCAGTAGTAGGCAATGGACTGGCAGCCAGGCTCTTGGCATGGAGACCAATAATGCCATTGTCTGCATTGTCTCTGAACAATCTCCTTCCTCTTTGTCCTTCTGTTCTTCAGCATCTCTCTCAGCTTCCCACCCCAATAGCTGGGCCGTTCTGAGCACACGCTCTCGGTCTGCATGATGGGCGAAGTGAATGGAAAGCTCCAGGCCTCCAACTGAGCTTAGGTTGCAATGTGATGACATGCTCAGAGGAAGAGAGAGGCCATACCAGCCTGATATGCCTGCAAAAAACAACAAGTTACCACTGCAATAACTCTCCATTTAACAATATTACCATTCATGAAACACATCACTTTTCACCTGTTTTTTTATGAAGGAGGTCTGATAGATGAATTTTCAATGAGCCCAAGACACTGTCCTTAGGTACTGATGTGTCCACTCCTACAAAAAAGGGTTAAAATGACATTTGTTGAAAGCAGTGAGAAATAAAAACTTTTTAATGCCAAAACCAGCATGTAGAGGTACTATTAGTATCCAGAACCCCAAATATATATAAAAAAGACTTGTGAAGAACATACTTATGATTTCAGTTTGTTTTAATGTTGTGGCCTAGTGGTTAGGACATTGCCCTTGGGACCTGAAGGTCACAGGTTCAAGTCCCGGCCCGGGCACTACTGAGGCACTACACTGCTTCCTGGCCGCTGTTGATAGCTGCCCACTGCTCCACGTGTGCACATGTGATGGGTTACATGCAGAGGTCACATTTCGCTGTGGTGCTTGAGTGTATTTACAATGACAAATAGTCACTTTCACTAATGAAGATCACGTCATGTTAATCAAAACCCAACTGATACCAAAAATGCATATCGCTGCTGTCAGAACAAAAGCCCATCTCCAAAAAGTAACATCAATGAAAAAAAGTAAAATTTTGTATCAACCTTTCATGTAAGGTAATGTAATAATTTTTAAATATTAAAATTAAAAATTTGTATTCAACTCTGAGTGTGAGACATTTACAGCATCCAAAATGTGTCAAATGTGTTCCAAAAAATCAGGTATTCTGAAGTACATTTATTTTCATGATGTCTATTAATTTGATCACCCTCCCGTTAAAGGGATATTGAATACCATTGTTTAAACCATGAGGGATTATTAATTAAACAGTTTTATTTTTGACCATAAAAGTGTCACATCAAGGCCTACTAAACATCTGGTCTTTGCATCAGCTATTTACAGAAGTAATCTTCTAACAACTAGTGATGAACTTATAAAGCCTCAAAAGCGCTATGGAACTCACTTTTTCAATGACGAGGCATACATTTCACATCTCAGTTTTCTTTTTGCACCATCTCCACTGAAAATTTCTCGGTCTCTATTCAAAACATTTCTAAAAAGCCATTTTGGTCTCTAAATTTGATTGAAGCACCAACAATTATTTGTATAAAAGCTGCATTGAAAAGAAGAAAGTGTACCACTCAGGTGCCTCCTGCATGTCACGTGTTCAGGAGAAGACAGTAGTGTTAATTTATTAGATTATTGTTTGCTATTGTGTGTGTAAATGAAGTGACACTGATTTAATACATTTTAAGGCATGTATAAACCATATTAGTTGTGATTAAGTTGACAAGAGTTCAAATGTAGTTTACTATACAGTTTTCATCTTTTGCAGCCTGCTGTGATTAGTACTTAGCATATTGTTAACATGGTTGTAGCAGCTTTGTGTAGTAGTATTGTTAAATGCTAAACAGATTATTTTACTGTGCTGCAGCATATAGTTGTCCTGTGACACCTATAAAATAGTTCTTAGAAGCTTCTTTAAAAATATATAATATATATATGTAAAATTAAACATTAATATAAGTAATTACCATCCTTCATTAATCTTATTTATTTATTCGTCATTACTATAGTTTTAAAAACACTGAGACAGTGTGAACTGTATCATGACTTATTGTATCGTAAGTTGCTTAAAATTCCCTGTTACTGGGAGAGAAGATATTTTAATTTGTTCAAGCAAAAAGAATCAACATTTATCATCCAACAACACCTAAAAATACAAAATATTTTAGAAGAATACTTCTCTTTTTCTATGTACCTATAAACATCAAATGTCATGAGTTTCAAACTTAGATTGCGAAGATATAGGTCGCCATAACGAAGATGGAAGTTTGCTTTGGGTTTGGTCCATGCTGTCAGCTAGTACTGTATTCTCATCAATGTTGCTTTCACAGGTCATCAATGTTTGCACTTGTATCAAATGTAGTATTTGCACCACCTACTGGTTGCAAATTGCATTAAATGGATAAACATGGTTGCTTTGAAAATGGCCCACTACTTTAAAAACCACGGTCTTGTTCAGACAATGAATACATCATATAAATATCATATGGTAAATATATTGACCTGTATTATTGTGTTAATTTGTCTGGCAAAGTGGGTGAAACACCAGTATGTCCTGATTTTTTTTGTTAGAACTTCTTATTTAATTGTGAACTGGTTTTAGGTCTTCGGACACATTAAGCAATTAATCTTTTGAATAATTTGCCACTGCTCTGAAATGCACCTTTAATAATCTGATTTAAACATTTGGTCAGGGAACAGCTGTGATGATTGCTCAGTTGCATGCTGTGGCCTTGATACATGATAACTGCAAAAAATGACACTGTGTCTGTGTAACAGAACTTGCTGTTACTTTCCTCACCCTTGCGTGTGTCTCTGTTGTAAACCGTGAAGATGGCTTCACCCTCCTGCAGAAGCTCAGCCAGACTCATGCTCTCGCCTGTGTCCCGCTGAACTAGCAACTGACAGCAGAACTCGGCATGATGCTCAAACTCTGGGCAGAAGCTCCTGGCAACCACTCGTGTGCTCCTGCTCTCCCTCTCCGACAGTAAGGATAGCTGCACAGTAACAAAGGAGTTGACTCCAACCTCAGAGTAGTACTGTAGTGCTAGAGCCCTGTGTGTGGACCGAGAAAAATGAGAGAAAACTTCAGAAATCTACAGGAAAACGTACAGTAAGCTAATTACGAGCTCTGCCTATTTATACATAGAGTCTAAATCGTGTCAGAAATGGATTTTCAACCTAGAATAAATATTAAATTAGCATTCATTAGTAACAAAGGGCAGAGATGCTTTATGATTTGAGTAGGATGGTTTTCCTGTACATAAAATCTTGTTTTGCATAAAGACAAAACATCTCTTACTTTGAATCATAATTCATGATTGCTTTAAAGAACCTGCTATTGGGATCTTTTTGTCATTTTATTGCTTCTGCAAGGATGGCATGTTGGAGAGGGGAGATGACTGAGAGTGACGGATGAATAACGCACCGTGCTGCTGCCTGCAGTCCAGCGGCTCTGTGCACTTGCACAACCAGACTGATCACACGGGAAGCCACAGCAGCACTCTTCAACGCATTACTCCTCACCGGTCGAGTCTTGTACCGAACACTCACTTCAAGTAGTCCTACAAGCAAATGTTGTTTTAAATTTCATTTTAAACTTCATTTTTGGTCTTAGAAAAGTGAATCAGAATGTCTGAAAATGTTTGGACAATCTTAAGCAAGCACACGATTTCAGAGAATTAAAAAAATATATCCACAGTTTATTCTTCTGTGAGTCAATCCTTGGCTTGGGCAAAAATGTCATAGTTCAAGTGGAAGCCTAAGGAGTCAGTAAAATATGTGACATACCACTCATCAAAGGTTTTGGGACCCCTTTTCTTTCTTGCGACCTGCATTTTCTCCCTGTTACTTTTTAACTAGAAGTTTTCTTCAATATGAAGAATATATTTTTAAAGATAATATTACTTAAAGCAGCTTGCTAAATACCTGGTGGCAATCGGAGGGTCCCCTCCATGCCTGTCAGCAGCTGGGTTGAGGCAAAATGACTACAAAAAGACTAACCAGTCAAACTTTGCATAGTAACGTCTGGCAAGAGCTCATGCTGCAGTTTTGCAATTAAAAAACATATCTTACCATTCACGTACACATTTTACCTTTAACCCTTTTACCCTTTAACTAAAGATGCTTTATATTTGTTGTCATGTTGCTAAACAAATAATACGACTAACTAAACATGAAGGAAGACAGCTAGCCCCTGAATAAACATTGACTTCTGCTGGTTTTATTTGTCTTATCGCTACATCCAAGCAATCCACTGGTCTGAAGCACTGCAGAGTTATGGCTTTGTCTCTTACTGCATAATACCAAACTAAGTAGTGTTTGAGAAAGAAAATAAATTTAAAAATCTAGTTGTATGTGAAGAATAGAAGTATGTGGTCTGTAATTCAGCTTATGTTTCACCTTCCTGCAGCAGCAAAGATGTTTTAAAAAGTCCAGATATCTCCAAACATGGGCTGCAAATGTGCCTGCACTCCTATTATATTATAAATGTACTGAAGAAAAAACCTGAAGGCTGGGGCTGGACATCAGAATGTCTGTCAGTTCTTGGTATCAGTGGAAGGGAGAAGAGCTGGGTCTCCGTTTGGCCCTGCCTCTGCATCGTCACCATAGCACAAAGTTTGGCCACAGGCAGCACCCCCCTGGCTACCAGCTGCTCGCGAACATTTGGGTAATAATACCTGCCAAAAGTTCACCAGAAAGATAATGTTAATTTCTTTCTCAAAATAATATAATTTATATAAACAATTCTTTTGTATTCATTGTAACAATAATAATTAAATACTTCAATTTTAATGTGTTATATAAAACAACGGGAGCAGGATTCTTGGGACAAACTGTCAGTGAAACATCTTCTTACTTTACCTGCACCACACTTCAAACTGGATTCCTCCGCCGCTGCTGGGGCCCTGGCAGGCCACAGAGCTGAGCAGCAGTCTCTGCACTGGAACAGCAGGGGGTGCCAAAAGCATGTGGGTCTCACAGTGCCCAAACACAGGGTCAGGCACACATAGTGTTGTAGCAGTTCGAAATGACTTCAGATTTATACCTAAGGGACACATATGTATTTATTAATTTGTATTACATAAAAACGCAGCTGCATAGCAATTCCTAAAGCTGCGTCCAGATTAAGGAAATAAATGTAATTTACCCAGTTTTACACTGACTCCAAATAGTAGTTGCTCAGTAAGCATGCACATGTTCAGTCTCAAATATCTGCTTGTTTAGTTTTGCAGTGGAACCAAAGCAAACTGTGTCATTGTACAGATAAACAAAGTTCTGAATTTAATGCCTGCAACTAAAAAAAGAGTAAAAAGTTTACAGAATATTAAGTTATAGAAGTTATACAAGTTATACCATTTTGAAACATCCAACAAGCAGGTGAGCTGGTAACATGTGGTCTTTCATCATCTACAGTACATAATATTGTGAAAAGATTCAGGGAGTACAGAGGAATCTCAATCCATGTAGGGCAATGCTGTACACCAGCGTTAAATGTGCATGACCTTCTAGCCCTCACAAGGCACTGAATAAGAAACAGTCAAACTACGGTGATATGTATTGTCACGTGGGCTCAGGTCCTCACAATTCTCTTTAGATCTTGCTGGTATAATTCGAAATTCGTTGTTTCATCAGTGATAGCAGGGTTTCCTGGCCCATATGCAGCAAAACAGGCCCAAACCATACTTTTACAACCATATTTCACATACTTTTGCCACTAACTGATACATACTGTTGGATCTCTTTCCTTAATAAATGACCAAATGTAGTCTCAATTGCGTAATGGGCTCTCTTTTTGTACTTGTACAAAAAAAAATAAATAAATCAGATGATGACATAAGCCAAACGTACACAGAAATGCCCAAATTCTATAGGGTTTACAAACTTTTAATCAACACCGAATGTTACTGTTAGTTAGCACCGATTCTGCTTTACCATTTTAGCCCAGGCTCTTCCTAATAATGAAATAACAAGTACTGACTTTACAGGCCTACAGTTCCTCATATGTTTGTGTGGGTTCTTTTGTAACTTCTTAAATGAGTAGTCATTGCTCTCTTGTAAGACCTTTTGTAGGCTAGCCACTTTTGGGAAAATTCACCACTGTGCCGCTGTTCCTATTGCACTTCACTGGAATTCAGGAGCCTCATAAACGGCATTGCAGCCCTTTCAATAAGTGTGTTTCTCATGAGTTGTAGAATTTCTTTTGATTGAAGAAAATTGCACTGTTTGTTGCTACCTTTAACTTAACATTGATGGAAAATTTTTATCTAGATCAAACAGAGATGGCAGTAATAAAGCCTGTGTGTGTCTAGTCTAATTTAATTAACAACTAAAATTGGTAAACTGTGTAACAATGACTTTTTAACCGAGAGTGAGCTGGTGTTGGACAACATTTACCCTTCAATAAATGAGAGATATTTGAAATAAAACCTGTATTTTGTGTTTACTCAGGGTGTCTTGGTGTAACTTGGCTGATCAACTACATTTGTAGTAAATTGTCTTTTTTTTAATGTTTCTTTTATAAGACAGCATACTTTGTAATTGTAAAAAATAAAAGCAAGAGGGCTCAGCATAATGCAAGGGCACCTTCTACAAGCATTCCTGATATTGGACCAGCTACACAATGTATTGTTAACTGCTTACTGCTCTCCACAACATGTGGGTCAACGTCCTGAGCTGCCTCCTCCTCTTGAGCAGGAAATGAGTAGTGGATGTAGCAATCTGCTTCTCCCCATACAGTGGACTGTAGTGGGGTCAGTCCCTTCATTCTCTCAACCCGAACCAGAAACACATGCTCATTCAGAGCCTCAGCAGGTGAAGCAGCAATTGCCTGCACATTAAAAATGTCAATTTTCATTTAGTTTCACTGAAACACAAAGAAAATCTGATCAAATTTTAAACATTTAACAGATGTTTAATTCTTCTTAACATTGGTTTAGTTATGCAGATTTCATAGACATACATAAGTCACTTATATGTCAATTAACTGTCAGCTAATGTCATGCTATATCTAAATACTGTTTTTTTTAATTGAGTAAATCTTTAGAATATACATTCTTAGACAACAGTTTGATACAGATCAGACCTTTGTGTCTAGAGTGGGCCTGTGGTCCAGCAGGTGGACTGGTCTAGCTAGCTGAGAGACAGAGGCCATTTCATCATCTCTCTTGTCCTGGAGAGTTGTGATCTGCTGGGCCAGACCCATGGCCAGACACACCCTCAGACTGCCCCGAGTTCCACCTGTAAAGATGTCCACTACTGGCATGTAGCTGTCCACTGCCAAAACTGGATAATGAGCCTTAAGAAGCAGCTGGGAAATCCTGGGGTCTCTATGGTGGGAACAAATGTAGCATCATGCCTCCTCATCTCATCTTTCAAGCATAGTAATTATAACTGTTATACATTTTCAGTCTGTAGAAAGTCATAAAGTGCCCTCCAAAATGATTGGCACTCCTAGTAAAGATTATTACATAGGGTGAGGAAAAAATCCACTTTCTGGTGAACTTGCTTCATCTCACAATAAAAGAAAAAATAAATGCTACTACAACGCTACTTCAAACACTACTACAACTTGATCTGGAAAGGTGTTCTGTGGTCTGTTGAAAAAGAAAGTGATTTATTTGTAATTTATTTAAAATTACAGCACTGAAATGAAAGAGGAACGGTCTCAGATGGCCTGCTCTGTATTCTCCAACCTCATAAAATGTTACCGGGGAAAACATAGTGCTGTTGTACAAAGAATTAAATCCATAGGTGTCAATAATCATGGCATATGTGTTTCACATGTGTGTAAGATGAAACTACTTAACCATAAGGTGGATTGTTTGTATACTGTTTGTATGTTTATATGATGTTTACTGAATTTTACAAGGGGTACCAATAGTTGTTGCATTGTAGTGTAGGTTAGGTACTGTTCCTCCTTCATTTACATAATGCAATACAAATCCATGTTCATTATCCCAATGCCAACCTGAATGACATGTAGAACTGATGAAGTGGTAGTTTGACCAGCCCAAGGAGTTTATCGCTGTCTGGACTGCTTGCTTTCAACCAAACTTCTAAAACCATCATATTATTCTTCATCCTCTCCAGTAATTTGGAATTGAGAGCCACTGGTGCAACCTGTGGGCCACCCACACACACACATACACACCAAAACAGTCACACCTACATTGCTTAAAAAGTCATATTTTTCTTTCCACTGTGTTATTATTACTATAATTAATATGAATAACAAACCTTTACAAGCACTTACTAAAATTTAATTATTATTTATTAAGATTAATGAATACGAGAAGACACTAAAAATCTTAAAGGGGAAAGCAAGTAATAGTAACTGAACAGCTGAACAGCTTTCTGTTCAGGATGTTGAGTTATTGCAAAAGTACAAGATATTTAAATGGCATTATAATGGCAAAATCTATGCACTTACCTGAACCAAATTAAAAGTTGGATGCCTTTGACCCCAGCTGACTACAGATCGTGTGGTTTCCTCAGATCCAAATAGCTTACAGTTTAAATAGACATTAGGCTGCATGGGTGCACAGTTAAAATCCCTCCCATCTGGCACCATGAGCAGGGTATGGAGCAAAATGTCACACTCATTCTCCTCTGTGTTGTGGGGGGACTTATGAAGACAGCTTCTGCTGTTGGGTGAAATGGACCTGGACCTGGACCTGGACCTGGCCTGGGGCATCAGAATGCTCTGGACTGGAGGAACCCTCAACGGAGATTTGTCTCTTTTGTGGTCACTCTCAAAGACCGGATGAAAGTCAACATTGTACTCATCACTCTGTGGTCCAGTAGAATCATCTAAACCAGGGGCAGGAGCTTTCCTTGGGGATACACCTGGACTACCCACGGTCTTCTCTGGCCTGATCTTGGAAGAGAAGTTTTTCTTGTCCGTTGCTAGCTCAAGTGACACCTTCAGGAAAACATAAAATCAAATCATTGAAAACCTCCAACATTACACAGGCCTCGTGTGTTGCAGAGCCCGAATGGGATACGAAGATTAGGATTCAGTTATGTGCACTCATGCACTACATTCAGATCCCAAGTCCAGTGTGGATTATATCCCTGACATACTAGTGTGATATGAGGCAGAGAACAGCAAGCAGAGTAAAGCAATTGTTGAGCTTTTCTACAAAATGAAATGTTATTTTAGAGCTCAACATATTGAAATTTGCAAGTAATAAAAGTCAGGAAAAGTGTAGTGTTTCATTACAAATAAATCAATGACAGCTTTCTATTTGGGATGTATGCAAACATAAGCACTTATCTTCAGACCCTAACAATCAGGAGCAGATCTGTCTGAACTTTCATGTAGACATGGGAGTCCAATAACACTTGGTGCAAGTGGAACTGTTGTTGGACCTGTTAACAATATTCTTAGACATTTCTCTAAAAATAAATATTAATATATATTCTTTAATGTGTTTTGGAATGTAATCCATTCACGTGCTCATTACTTATAAATTATAAAAAAAGACATTTATTAATAATATTTATATAGACATAAAATAACTGACTATAAATGATTAGTCAATCATAATTGTGCTGACAATGCAAAACTCCATGCATTCAATGTATTTTATAAGTAAAAATATTTCTGTGATATGACACTTCTCTGGCCATGCACATGTTCAGGGAATTGACCTTCAGAGGACAAGGTCAGGTACTGTCATGTGCTAGAGTAGCATTACATAGTATTATTTTTAAAAAACTACTTGGTATTAAAAGAACAGATTTGAGTGAGTACTGAATTTTAATATTTGTTAATAATGTTCTAAATTACAGAACTGCCGTAGCACTCATCAGATACATCTGGGCTAAGTGTAAAAATGTGTATGTTTGATTTTTCACTGAATCATTACTTTAAGAATTCAAGGTGCTACTTCAATATCAAAAATGGTCAAATGGATACCTTGAGAGGCCCAACGTCTGATTTTCCTGAGTCTCCATCCAGCCTTTGGACTGGAAGGACAGTGGTGATAGTAAGCCGATCACTCTGAAGCACAGCACGTAGGGGCAACACAGCCCTCCCTATTGGAACAGGCTAGAACAACATGCAAAAAGCATTTATACAGTATATGAAGAAAGTCATTTCATCTGCTTTGCGTCAACAAAAAATTGATCAAGGTCACACTTACTTTTTTTTGAAAGCTTTTCCTGCAGTAGATACTAAATGCAAGATTTATGTCCCACCATCTTTTGATGGTGGGGCCATTAAAATGCACTGGAAAGACGCTTCGTTGCTGAAATTGCACCACTGAAAAGACAATTTAGAGCTCAAAATATTTGCCCAAACAAGAGGTCCAGTTCATTTTTAATGTAAGGGTTCCAACAGCCCTGTTTTTAACAGATTTCACTACCTTTAAACACACACTCATGTTGTAGATGGAATTTAGCACTGAGGTCCACAAGGCCCCAAATTGTGGAAAAAATGAAGGCACAGTAAATGAAACAGTGGAGTCAGCAGAGAACAATTGTGCATATAATTGCACTATGCAATCTTTAGCATACACTTTAACAGCATCATAAGGAAAACCATTCAATAATAACAATGATTTATTGCAAAAGAGAACACTGAAGAATATCCATTAATGGAAAGCTACAATTATAAACCAACAGAGCATTCGCTAAAAGGTCAAGAGGGAAAGATCAAAATTTGGTAAACTATTTAAACTAGATTTTGAATATCTAATAAATACTTTATTTAATTAATAAAAAGAAAAGCTCACCTCCTTCCAAAATTTTACTGGAGACAACACGTGTGACTTCTGCAGGCACTGCTAACTGACTTTCATTATTAGTAAGTGCCAGAGGAAAGAGATATTCCACAAAATAAGAGCTACAGAGAAGAGACAATAAAATGGTTCACTAATTAATAAAAAGAAAATCAGTCTTTCTGAAAGAAACTGTGACATAGTCCATAAACTGGTATCTGGATCATACCACTTCTTATTAGTAAGAGGTCGAGGTGGTCTTCCTTTCCCTGAGAGCTTCTTCGGTGTATTAGGAGTATTATCTGTAGGAACTGTTAATTGAAGAATGGCAACTCTGGCCAAATGGATGCCTCCTAGAAGTGCAATCCTATTCACGCTGAGTCCAGGATACATATTCTTAGGTCCTCCATGTTGTCCTGGATCTGAATTAAGCCTTAAGAAAAATATAGGGCAGGATATCGTACTTAAACGTTAACAACTGGAAAAACAACAGCTGTGAAATTTTTCTTCTGGTCACTCTGGCAATTTTAAAAAACATTTCCCGCTGATCAGCCAGTGAACATTTCAGCAGTTTTTCATTTTGTTCATACATTTACATTAAAAAAACTGACCTGTTATTTTTTTCTGTGCTCGGTTTCCTTGTGGAATCATCTTCTCCGTCAGACTTCTGAAATCAGAAAACTCAAAGCTGAGTAAATCAATGTGACCACTACACAGCTTTCCAAATAAAAAAGCACCCAGAAATTTTAGTGCATCAAGCCTTTTTTACACAAGGCACAGTAACCATAACATTTGCTGCTAATAATAAATTTGTTACAGTACAGCACAGGTAAAATACAAAAACACAGTCAAGACTATTTTTGCCACTTGCCGCAATTGACTATAAACAGTTCAAAATCCAGTATCTTGCTATGTACTGCAATCCAGACCTATTATCAAAACAGCAAACAGTTGTTATATTTTAAGCTACAGCAGCTGCAGACAGTTGTAGAGTCTGTTGTGCTAAAAAGTAAATAAATCACTATATAAGTAATGGATTGGTAAGGGTAATAACTGAAGACTCATCAAGTCAAGACCAATCAAAACCACTTTTAAACAGTTAACAGCTAATAGCTGAGCTCAGATCCTACCCACAACATGTATTTAAGTGGTAAACGTTGGCGTAATGCAATACAAACATTTGCAGGTTATACTAACTAACTAAAGAAATATGGGCAGACAACACTACTCCTTTCACTGGTGTGAATAGTATGCATAAAGCAGCAATTTTGACTTGCTGTGTCAAAGGTTACCAAACCTTTTAAAGCATCAAATTCAAGGGCCCAATGTTTCCAGGTGTATGAGGTGTAAAGAAATTACTGAAGACAAGATTTACTGCAGTTTTGTAGAACAAGTTCTCCAGAAGGCTCTGGTCATACTGGGGATCACCAAGTTCACTGTCCAAGAGCACACTGCTGCAGCCCGAGAGCGAGCCTGGAGGGGAACAATCTCCATCCCAAATGGGAAGTTCAGATCCATTCACACTGAAAACAAATCAGTTCGTTTTAACACCAAGTGCTACTAATAAAGCAAACAGAAATAACACTGGAAAGATTTATTTTTAATACACTTATGAAGGTTCTGTTTACTACCTTCCCAGCAGCAAATCCAAAGCTTCGCCATGTGTGTCTGCATTACACTCTGGCCTGAGATCAGAGTCCTGAGATGGGTGTTGGAGCTCTGAGTGGAGAATGTCCTGCAGCAACTGCCCTGATGATGATATAGGTGGCCTTCAAAACACAAAAACATTAACCTAGCAAACAGTTGCCATATTAGAATTCATAGTCAATTTAGAAATTCAAAGAATTAATGGAGACATACAATAATGGAGGGGCAGCAATGCTGTCTTTTGGTAGAGGCAAATCAGTTTCCTTCAGAATGTGAGATCCTATGTCAGATTTCAATGCTGAAACAACCATGGCATTCCTAAGCTTGCTACCACGCTCAAGAAGAACTGTGGAAGAAAATAACATTGGAAAACAGCTCAATTTGGCTTTTACTCACAGGTAACATGACTTATCATTGTCCTCAAATGCAAGAACTGTAATGAGAAAACAACTTTTGTTGATCGTACCAGAGAGAAGGTCAACAGATGCATGACTGTCTCCTGAGGGGAAGTGAGTGTTTGGTTCATTTGTGTCCTGCACATTAGAACTAACTTCTACTCCCACACGAGATCCACCAGACCTTAGCTTTTGGTTCCTCATAATATCATTAGACTTCAGGGGGGAATGGCTCCTGAGTGGTAAGTCTCCCATTTCTTGAAAGTACAGGTGATCCTTCCCTCTAGTACAACAAAAATTAGAGTAAATAAATAAGTATAATTAAATGTTGGACATAGTAACCAGACATCTCACATGTTTATTTTCTCTGCAAATTACATCAGACAGATTTGCCTCATGCATTATATAATATATAGATATAGTTTAACCATAATCCATAAATTGTTATAAAAAGTCAGGTAATTTTCATGGACTTAAATCTTTCAGCACATGCATACTTTAAAAAGCCCAGTCATTTGAGCCCTCCACTGCCCCTACACCCACACCCACTTTGCTCTTAAAGGATCCACCTGGACGAGTATTGCTCATTAACAGTGGTTTTAATGAAAGAGGACAAACAAGAGGCTGTCAGAAAAGAGCAAGGACATTGTTTTAAAATTCAATACAACTACAATAAATAATTTTCAATATTTATTAAAATAATTGCAGCTTTAACACAAACCTTGGTGTGCTGTTGGAGCTGCCTCCAACTGATTCTTTTCCACTTTTGCTTGGGCCAAAGTGAGACACTGGAGGTGCCAGCATGTTCTGGTCAGATATCAGTCCAGGAGCAGACAATGCAGCATCAACACTCATATCTGTGGTTGGCACTGAGCTGCTGCTGTCATATGTTTCTGTCAGAGGCTCAAGGGCAAGTGAGACCTATAGCGAGAACAGAAAGTAAAGGACAAACCCCATTTATGGAAAGCTTAGGACATTTTGTGAAATACATTAAAAATAAGAATCTAATGTTTACCCTGACCAATTTAAATGTAGTCAGTAATTTTAATGTCTGCAACAAACTCTGACAATATTGGAATGGAGGCATTGTCACCATTAATCTGAGGAAACTGAAGTCAGTTCTATCATTCAAATTCTATAAACGTTTTACTCCTATTTTGCAAATTCAAATGTTTATATTTACAAAATACAGTCAAGTTGGTCAGCCCAAAGTTTAAACGGCATTTGTACTTTCCTCTGAAAAATAAAGGTTCAAGTAAATTTACAAAATGCAGTTATTGTTATTATTATTATTTAGAAAATGTGCCAATTTTTACTGTATTTTAGTGGGAACTCAAGTTTAGTGTAACTTAAGCACTGCATAAATAAAGGCTGGTATAGGGTAACTGTGTCTGACTGGGGTATAAGTGCCCCTCTGGTCAAGCATACCACACTATACCAATAAGATTCCTTGGACAAGAATCTTATGTTACATGTACCTACATTTCTCTTAGTTGATTAAATTGTCACTCTTGATTGAAGCTTCTGCCAAATTCATGAACAAATTGAAATGCAAAATAAAATTTAATTTTATATAACTACCTGAAGTTCCCCAAGCTTTTCAGATGTTGGTGAGACAAGGGTAAAAAATCCATTAATAGAGTGAGAGAGAGACAATCTAGCAATTCCAGCTATTTGGACTCGTGCTATGGGTAGGTGATCAGGCTTTGTAAGAACATCCAAAACCAAGGAGCCCATATCTGTGAATAACAAATAAGCCTACAGGTTTATAAACATGCACAAGAAAATATTAAAGTATACCATAAAAAGTTAGGTATAAAGAGGTAAATTTGCAATATTTTGTTTTGATTTGGCATTTTGGTATAACTTTAGATTTCAACAGTAATATGTAAATTTGTAACATTCAAAACATAAGTAACTTATAGTACTAACATCTCAGATTTGATGTGTTAGAACAATGATGTTTGAACATATGCAGTCTGTCTTTATTACCTGTCAAATATGAAGTGAACTGCTTGGGTCCACAACGAACTGGAAAACGACTTGTGGATTTAACATCTTTCTGCCGAACAAGGGACCCATCTCTAGGACAAAACAGCGTCCCAGTGGTGGACTCACCCCACCATCGCAAACGGACCAGGGTCAGAGGGGGAGGCTTGCCTATCGTCCACAACACCCTGCTTACTGTGACTCTTAGGAAGCACCGCACTTGGCCCTCCACAAGAGGAGGAATGCTTGTGGAGGGGGAAACATCACTGATAACTGGAAAACAAGAACAGATAGAGCGGTGATAAGCTCTTGAGATAACAAAAATGGAAAGCATGACTAGTCTAAAGGTTATTTTAGTTGAGCATGGGCTTGTCTTGTAAAACAAAACAAGTGTGACTTTCATAAAGCTGCTGTTATATCTATGCTCATAAGTATGCATAGTTTGCCACATGGTAACAGGGGTAGCCAGTTTGTCACAGTAGACTGTTAAGAAGCTGTAAAGTCTGATGCCACGCATGATGCTTTGGCATTTCTTATATGGCAAAAGTTACAAGCTGTACATCTGGGCTTTAACATCTGACACAATGCTCCTTTTTGTTCCCCTAAACACGCAGCTTGTGTCTGGAGAGCATCACAAATGCTGCCCCATTTAAGGTAAAACAGAAAACATGAACTTCAGCTTATTTGCTCACTAACAGCAAGTACTGCAGAAAGCTTTGCAAAAAGCACAGCCTCGTTTCTTTAAAAGATGTGACGCAAGATATGTCTCACCTGTGCCAATTATTGTGAAGCTGGAGGTCATTTTTGTGTGCTGCAATCAGCTACGGTAGACATGTACAACCATGCTATTCCTGAAGACAGCTTAAGTTAGCCGTCTATAGCTAAATATACATGAAGCTTCTCTCTGGTCAGCTGAAGCCTCATTTATGCTTCGCTTATGCACGAAAAAAAATGGTCAGTTTCAAACTATGTAACTTGCCCACATACTTCCATGCATAGTTTTCTTTGGCATGACTGTTGAGCAGTATTTCAACGAAAGGGCAGAGCTAACAGTTTCTGACAACAACAAAAAAAGACACTGCGAAGGAAAAGAACATCATATAGATGTTTAAATGCATTCTCTAAAACTCACACAACCTCTCCCAAAAAAATCTGCAATTTTTAAAACAATTTCATTGTGTCTTGCTTGAGCAATCTGGAGGTGCTGCTCCATTTCATTCATATCAGTAAGCTTTAAGAAAACAAGCACAAAAACAGACAAAATGAATTCAGAGTATGAACAGAAGGCTTCATACAAATCCTAATACGTATTAAACATTGAGCATGAATGAGCCTTAAGATGTTAGCTGTTTGTTGCATGATGTGTGAGTGTGCTGTGTTTGGGATCTGCACACAGCAGCACTGTAAGGGATGCATTTGCTTACTATGCTGAAAGCATATTTAGTGTTTAGACAGTGTATCAATATTTCATCACAGATGATGATGTGGATGATATTATGGGGAAGTATTTGTTCTCAATTTGAGTTTTAGGTTATCTTAGTGTAATAAATATAATCATTTTTATTGATATAGTGCCTTTATCGACCCCAAGGTCGCTTTACAGAGGCAATCAATAACAAACAACACTAACAATATACAAACAAAACTAAAAAAAATCAACTTTTGACAAAAGATAAAAGAAAAATTTGGAGTTGAAAGAGGAGGCATAGTACTGGGAAGAAAAGAGGAGGTTCTGGCTATCTGAAAGATAAGAGGAAAACAGTGCCAGAAGTGCCAATTACAGAGAGACGTGAAAGAAGAATGTTATGATTAACACAGTGCTTCGATCCAGAAGATGGAAAATAGTAAGCATCAACATTCAGCTATAGATCATTGGTGGTACAAAGAAGAGCAGTCTCAGTACTGTGGAGGGATCAAAATTTAAACAGCTCATAGAGATCATTAATGTCTGGGTGGGTTTGTAGCTGGACAGCCACAACGATTTCTAAGATTTGGGAAATTACTGGTAAATTGAAGATAGGTCTGTAATTATTAAGATTATCAGGATCCAAGGTACTTTTTAAGGATAGGGGTGATGGCAGCAACTTTTAAATTATCAGGAAAAGTACCACTGTGCACTGAGCAAACTAACTAATTAGTCTGGCGATACAGAGGGAAATGCTTAAGGAGCAGTGTTTAATAATTGTGGTGAGAGCAGGACCTAAAAGACAGACAGACGAGTTAGCTTTTCTAATTAAACCTATAACAGTGTGGAGACTAATGAGAGAAAAGTCTGAATAAAGCTTTACAGAGCCAGAGGTCCAAAAGTGGCAGTAAAGCTAGAATTAGGAGATTGTAAATAGACGCAATTTTGTCCGGAAAACCTGAACAAGTGAGCCACAGAGTTTGGCCAGAAGGAAGTGAAGATGGCTGGAAAGATTTATTTATGGCAAAAAGAATTCTGGGCTTACAGGAACTATAAAAGAGGCCAATTAAGATGAATAAGCAGCATTAAGGGTAAATTGATATTTCTGGAGAAGTGCACAGTAAAACCCAGTCATCCTTTAGAGTCGTTTGAGATACCTGCCAACAGTTTTCTCTGAAATGTACCAGGGTGAGGAGTAAGATGCAGGAACACATGCATATAACCCTGTAATCCTTCAACTATTTAACGATCTGAGGTCAGTTGAATTCCATGAGCAGTGATGTATTGAAATAAATGATTTTTTTCCATGTTCTTTTTTATCAGGTCCAGTAACACATGTCCAAAACACTGCAATGAGTCTAAGAGGTACCCTGTCCACCTGCTGTTGGCTGTGGTTTTAAAAGACCCCTTTGAACCGGACACTGAATGTTTGAGGTCTTTTAGGTCAGTAATCCTGCTAAGATCACATTATTTTGTGCACAATAAATGAGGACTACCAGTGTTAAGGAAGCTACTTAGCATAGCTTTGCCAACTATCAAATACATCATACTAGAAGACGTTGAACTACAGCAAAAGCTACTTTAGTAAAAAAAAAAAGTTAAAAGTAATTTTGATTAAAAATTGTAACAAAATACTATATAAAAAAGCTAGCGCAAACTACTGCAAAATGTAGTTTAACTACTAGTTCAAACTACAGGTAGTTTACTACCCAACACTAAGGACCACAGAGACATTGTGGAGTCCAGTAAAGAGTTTTGTAAGTAGTTTGTTAGGCTTGTTAAGATAATAATGACTCGTTTAACACATGTATTTTATTACACCGCGTATGTGGAGAGCATGGCTCGCTGTTTGATTAGAAGGTAACGTTAACTGTCAACAAAGCGCAACGGCTCTTACAGTGCTTCGTGTCCGCGCAACGACTTTAGCTTATAACTTCACTCACCTTTCTTTCTGCTACTTCCAAATTTCGCAGACCTCGCCCTTTTGTTCTTCATCCCTGACACCAAAACGCTGACTTGTGAGTATCCCTGGTCAGGTTATCATCGCTGTTTGACAATAGTGTGTTTTCAGAGCGCACCTCAGCAACGGAACCACAACAACCGCCTCTTCACTTAGTCCGCTTCTTCTGTGGACTCGGGCGCAACACGCCATCCCTCACCATCGCCCTCTAGCGGAATGATGCATCATTAGCCAGCTCTCTGGCAAGGCGTCGAATTAAAAGGGACGTTTGTGGTTCGCCGATTTTTATACATACCTGCATCGTTCTACAGTGGAGATAAACCAAGTCTTTCAGAGTGTTTCGATGTAAAATGGTGCATTGCAGAGAAACACACAGACTTACATATGTGGTAGTATACTGGTGATGGTCGGAACCAGGAATTTTGATTTCCAAGACTAACTTTCTAATCTCTTAATTTCTTAATTAACTGTGGATCCCTGAAGTCATTTTCCTCATTCTTACTTTCTCACCTTCCAAAAAAACACTACAAATACAGTAGGCACAGAGAGGAATTACCCCATCAAAATATTCACATTTTTTGCTTTGCAACCTAAAATGAAAACACAGAAAATATATTTCTCCAACTGTATTTGCTTATTTACTCAATGCAGCTTATAACAGCCAAGTACTAAAGAACTAAAGAAGCAAAACCCTAAACATATTGGGAGAAAAATTGTTTTTATGTCTATTTCTTTAAATATAGTTTAGAACCTATGATTCTTAACATTTAGATTGCACATGACTGCCTTGTATACTGGACACCAAGAGTCAGATCCTTGATAAGGTAGAAAACCTAGTATTTTTAGCTGCCATTAGGAAAAATCAACTATCTACTTCTCTTGACTCCCTTGATGAGAATGGTTGAAATTGATTGTAAATTAAGTTCAATAAATGTTCACATTACCCTTTAATTCCTTTGAGGCCCTGTCTCCTAGTATCTGTTAACAAGCCTGAGATACATCAACGTTTGTAGAAGGGAAGGATCAGAACTAGACTGAAGAATGGTATGAAAAATTCAATTAACCTTCCCTGCATTTTGCACCTGTTTGTCCTCTTTTACATTTGAACATAAATAGGGAAAGTCCAAAATTAATACAGCCCAGTAAGTGTAATGTCATTTAGTTATACGCCCGGTGATATTATGCAGTTGTCATCAACATATGAACTATCAATTTTTTGTCCACCTGTACATCAATTAAACATCTCTTTTGTCATTATATTGCACAATTACATTTGGTAGACTTAATTGCCTTTGAAGAGTGTGCCACCAATGTCTGTGGATTTGATATGTCTTGTAGATTTTGACTATTCAAATACATGATTGATGCAGTCCACACAAATAAGTCATGCATCTTATGGAAATAACCTAGTCTAATCATCTGAATAATGTACTATGCAAATGTTTTAAAATATACTGCAGTGTCTCAAATGAAATGAACTTGATTCCATTTAAGAAAGCCCATAAGACTGTATAGCTGAAAAGGTAGAGTGAGTGATGAGGGAATGATAGAGGGGTGGGGCACTTACAGTAGTAGTCATTTGATTATTAACTCTACAACACAATAAAGTAGCAAAATATTGCACACACACACACACACACACACACATATATACATTCCATGCAGAGCATATACCGTATATCTCTGTACTGTATTTAGGTTTTGAAATCTTAAGAGTTCACATGAATTTAGGGGAATAATTAAACACAAAATATAACAATAATAATGCATTTATCGGTGAAGTGACAAAACAATTTTGGAGGGGCTTACATTTTTCTTGCAGGTGCAGTTATTACACTCAAAATTATATACCACAACCCTTATAACATGAAACATGATATAAATGATAAAAAAGACTTTTTAACCCCCCCCCCCACACACACACACACACACACACACACAAAGTAAGTGGAAAGGGTCCGGTATGGGTCATGTACTACTTTGTGAGCCACTTGTACCACACCAACTTGCCACAATCATGTAAGTGTCACAGCTCTGCTTCGAAAGATTCACCACCTAAATAATATCTGCTCACAAAGGGTACTGTCCACTGAAGTTGCTAGCAAGTGCTACAAAGAAACAGATGGATTACAGTTTGTAACAATAAACTATGAAGTGCGTGTTTGAATGTGTGTGTGTGTGAATGTGTCTGCGTGTGTACTTGTATATGCTTCTTAGTGAGGTCGGAATGTCCTCGTAAAGATAGCAATTACAGGAAAATCTGTTATAGTGAGGACATTTTGATGGTCCTCACTAAAAAACAAGCTGATTTCTCCACATATTTGTAAGTGTTTTACAAAAACTAAAAGTGCAAAAAGATTTACTTTTGTTTACTGATGTTGGGGTTAGGTGTAGTGTTACTGAGATACAGTATTACAGAAGTACCTCACGGACCTCACTACTATGCCTATACAAACGTGTGTGTGTGTAAACCATTTCAGCCAGCTGTGAAGGTCATAGGGCCCTTAGCGCCGAAAAGTCTGACCTTGATTGGAGATTAAATGCAGAAGTGAAGAGATTTGTTTAGTCTGAAATGATCTCAGTTTGTGAGGTGTCAAGGGTCCTGAAATTTAAGGGACCTTGGGCCCTGGGCTGAATTCACAATTAGAATGATAAAACATTTAGCATGGGGTAAAAGCAGAGCCAAGAGGCCATATACACCCAGTACGCAAGTTTCATCAAGCCCTGCGAATTACACAAAGGCCCAGTTTTCCCTTGTGTCAAACCAGCTGTCAATGCTTAGAATGAATTTTGCCCTATTGACAGCAGGAAGCCCCAACCACCCCATCCCCATGAATTAAATTTTTCAGACATTCATTCATTTCCAACCCTTTCTCTCCTCCATTCAAGTGTTAGACTTGACCAAAAATGGGATCAGAATTATTTGGTTTTCATTTGGTTGACTGTTAAATAGTCAGTCTATCTGTCTCACATGGAAAGGTGAAAACCTTAACTAAAGCTTAACCAAAACAAGTCCAAAATATATGGGAATGTTTCTGGAATAAGAGCCTAACAATAAGCCTGAAATGAAAGAGCCTATAAACAGAATGCCAATAACTGATTACAATGATAGTGGCTGTAAAAGTACTAAGTCAAGTCAAGTAGGCTTTTATTGTCATTTCAACCATATACAGTTCACACAGTACACAGTGAAACGAAACAACATTCCTCCAGGACCACTGTGCTACATGAATTACAAAACCACAAACACTACACAACTAACAACATAAAGTGCATTGTGCGCAAATATGTGCAAACATTGCAGGACAGTGCAAAGACAGTGCAAAGACAGACAGGTACAAACAAAGACCAGTGCAACAGCGACCAGTGCAGTTATGGGACTACCAGGTACAAGTAGCAGAATGTGCAAAAATACAATAATGTGATTGTAAACAATGACACAAGGAGCAGGAAGAGTGTAGCAGCATAAGTTCAATAGTAGTAAATAAATATAAGTTAAGGACTAGTTAAATATCCCTCACCTCAACAAGTGTTCTGCCAATTGGTGATGAGGGTGTTTATAGCAGACTTGAACTTTAGCAAAAAGACATCTTAGTGGAAAATTATGAAGTGAAGTTAAAGTGACTATTTGTCATTGTGAACACACTCAAGCACCCCAATGAAATGTGCCCTCTGCATTTAACCCATCACACGTACACAAGTAGAGCAGCAGGCAGCTATCAACAACAACCGGGGACCTTCAGTTCACAAGGGCAATGTCCTAACCACTAGGCCACCACTGCCCCATAATTCTGATGGTAACTTTTGTAACACCACAGAAAAGTGTCACATGCACCAGTCACGTGACGTCTAGACAGTTAAGGAAATGACGCACGGAAGGTATATAAACAGGAATTAGGTTCTTACCGGCACTCAGTCATTGGGTTCCATGCT
>JBBPDA010000001.1:19931565-19959701 GCA_037974385.1 Arnoldichthys spilopterus | reverse complement strand
ATGAAAGTCTAATGTTTATCAGTACATTACAGAAAATAATGAACTTTATCACAATATGCTAATTTTTTAGAAGGACCGGTATATGTGTGTGTTTATTGCTTAGTATCAGATCTATAAATCTCTTCACATCTGCAAGGTGGAAAATCATGGTAAAAGTGTGTTAAAATGGTCAGTAAGTGGACAATGTTTAAAAATTCACAGCCCTTTAGGGTTATCATAGATTCCTCTGAAGGGGAATGGTGAGGTATAGTTGATAAGGGGTTAGTTAGCTTATTACTGAAACAGGTACTGTATCTACTGTATGTTATTTAAGCTCATTCAGATTCTGTTCATGTAGACAGAAAAAACAGTTAAAAAGCCTGAAAAAATTATACAATTCAATTTTTGAAGTCTTATAAAAACCTTTATAGTACAAAAATGTGTAAAGATCGTTGATAACAGATGTGCACATTCAGACCACATTCTGGGCTTGTCAACTGTGATGAAAAATGAATAATCACTACTAAAGGTTTTCCAAATACACCTAAAAAGACACAGGATTCCAGCCACAAAGCCTTTTCAGAGTAATGCGTGTACATGCATCTCACTGCTGTTCAGAACTCTCATGACCTCTGTTTGATGAAGATCCACTAACAGAGAAAGCTCTTAGACCCTTAGAAAAAAAATGCTCACCTTGTCATGCAGGAACAATGCAGCCTGTTTGTTTTGGCTGGCAGCCAGCTCATTCGAGTTGCATATGGCCCAGGAGTAGACTCGAAAGAGCTACACAGCATGATATAGCCTGCAAATGTCCAGCACAGCACGTTTAATCCTGCAAATATGAGTCAATTATTGTGACTCCTACCACACTAGGGATGTGTGCAAGAAGCACACCGTGATTTGACTCAACTATGAATGAAAAGAGATGCAGTGTCAGTTTCTGTGGTAAATGTAATTTCCTAAAGTCTATGAATGCGAAACACACTATTGAGATTTGCCAGATGTTTATTGCAAATGCCACACGATAGGCAATTGGAACTGGAGTTGAATTTTGCACCAACAATTTGGTCTGAATGGCCTTAAAAATTAATATACAAATAAACATGCACATCGAGCATTGTCTAGCAGTGCTGTGCGCAATGCGTTTATATTACACAGTAACAGCAAAGCATGTGCTGCTTTTTTTCAGTTCTGGAGGTGCTTGCAGATTTAATGGAAAGTGGTGTGTGTTCACAGCCTCTAGAGCATGAGCAAAGGGGCCAGCTTGTGGCTGACTGCCAAATTCACACACTCACAGTTTCAGTTCTCCTTTAGCAGTGTCTATGCAGCTCCCCTCTTCTTGGTGCTACTGCCTTAAATCACTTGTGCAGTCAGACGGGCAGACCAGCTCCATGCTGGGCCCCTTCTTCCCTTTCGCTCTGCACTGCTCCATTGTGGACGCTGGCTCTTGTACTCCTGGCGGTCCCAGAAGCTCTTGTCACTCGTCAGGGTCAGGACTGCACCGCCGCTTAAACTCTTGCCCATACTCGTGTACCCATTTGTTAGCCACTGAAAGAGAAATTTCTCTGTGAGGTCAGTGTTCCATGAAGTAGCATAAACACACCCAAATCTTTTGCTTTTAACAAAAAGAACAATGTGCAAAAGTTTACAGGTTTGGTTTCTGGTGAATTTGCATTATATCTGCACTGTGCTTGACCTTAGATAAATATTTTGAGTGTGTGGTGTTAAGCGTTGCAAGATTAACACAGTGGAAAAGTTCAGCTGACTCTGCAAACATAGATGAGTTTCCCAATCCTGTTTCTGGAACCCACTGCCCTGCACATTTTAGGGTGTTTCTTGTTCCCAATGAACCTGATCCAACTCTCAGCTTATTAACAGCCCTTCACTGAGCTGAAGTGGTAATAAAGCAGGAAAAGCATTAAAATGTACTGAAAAACATTGGATTAGAGGACACAAGGTGACAGCTGCAGCAATCATTTCAGGCTGCTTCACAGACGTCTTAAATTTACATATCCTCGCTGAAAACGCAAAAGTGAAAAACCTCTGTTGTGTTTGAAATAAACATTTTTCCACATCATTTGAAAATACCAGTTAACCTTTACACTGTGACAATTTCACAACAAAGGGACTTGTAGAAATAATTAAAATGACTTGGAATAAAATCTGTTGACCTCAAATAGACCAAATATCTACATTAACTAAACAAGATATAACAAAGTTATAGAATGATTTCATGTGACTTGCTTCATGCTAAATAAAGATTATTATCAGTGGTTGTGATGGGAACCCATTGCCCACCATTTTTAAAGCTTTCTCATAGAAAGATGCTTATGAATACATTTGCTGAGACACTGTTTTACTATACATTTGAGATAAGGTTTTATAAAAAATATTTAATCAATCCATGGCAGAGAGGTGCATATGGGGTATTTTAAGACTGAAGAAAACCTATATTTTCAGATTTACTATTTTATGATTTACTATAACTATTTTATCTTTCATAATTCTTGACAGAAAATAAAATGGCAATATTTACAGTGTAAATATTGTTCACATGTTTCTCTACAATTAACCATTTTACATTAAATCACTTATATGAACTTTGTCAACATTTTAACAATTTTGATATGAGGCTTTGTTACAACTTTGTTAATGAAAATATTACCCCATTTATCACCAATGAGGACTGGACAACCTGCATGCAGAGTGTCTCCATTGCCTTGGCCATTTCTATGAAGGTTCCACCAGAAGAGCGCACTATTCTGAAAGGAAGACATGAAACACATATACAGCATTATGACAAGACGTGCAACGCCTCTGCATTATTTATCTCCTTAAAGCTTTTCCCAAGATTTAAAATGAATAGACAGATTATTGGTTAGTGCTTAGGATATATGATAGCCCATCTCCAAAAGGCTTAGCCGCAGGTGGTGAGAGCCCAAGGGCCACAAAGGTTAAAGGGTCAAATTTTCACCAGGGATCAGCAGTGTTTCAGCAACAGCTTATTTACTAGAGCAACTGGATACCTTCTAACAACAACAATCACACATAAGAAAATGCCAAGAAATGTCTCAAAACAAATGAGCTCATCTCTCTGCATTGAAGCAACAATGAGTGAAATCTCTAGAGGTATCCTGCCTTGAATTTATGGGTTTAACAATATACTCGATTCACAAGGACATTTCTTGTCATTTTGAGCAAAATTTGTATAAAGAAGAATAATTACTTTTTGCATGTAGATGCACAACCAGACTTGTCATGATCATTCATGTTTTGCATTTTATGCTATTAAAAAAGGCCAAAGCAATTAATTAGTTATCTTTACCATCTTTACTAGCCTTCATTACTTTGTAGCAACACTAGCTTATATGGATATGAAGTTATAAAGAATTAAAGTCGACCTAACTTACATTTTTTCTTGAAACTGTGAGCCCATTCTGCAAGCATACATGTTAAAACTACTGTCAGCTATCTAGCTAAGAAAAAAAAACTGCAGTAAAAGGTTGAGGGGATGTTTTGTCTTTCTTTAATTTACCTGTCATCGCTGTCTAAAGAAGATTGTGTAACAAATTGTGTGACAAAAACTCTTCGTAATAAATTAATATTAAAGAATGATATGTCCTATAAGGTTATCCTTTTGGAGACTCTTTCTAGGACAGTGATGATAAACAAACTGAAAAATATATAAATTCTTGTAATATACTTATGAAATGATCCATTAATTTAGTAATTAATTTAATAATTATCGAGAACCACCATGAACTCAATATGTATACTTTATTTTTTTCCCTATGTTTTATATGCATGGTCATAATCTGATCCCCTTAAACTCCAGTCCAGGTTTCCCTTTATTTACACATGCATTTTCTTGTAAAACCTGCACAGTGTAAAATTTGGTTTGGTCTCCCCTGCCATTCCCATCATCCCTCCCAACTAATAGAAACTGTCATAGATATGCAGAGCATGTATGTACTTTACACCCCTAGTTACAAATAATAAAATAAATCACTAATTACTGATAGTGCTGTTCCAATATACAGATTTTAGAAGAACATTTTAGCCCTAAAATAATTGTGGTAATCAGCTGTCATCAGGCATTTTTTAACAACTCTCACAGGCCTTTTATGACTATAGCTGAAAGACAGGAAGCCAGAAGCTGGGCTAAGAAATTGAATGGGCTGGTGTGAATAAAGATAATTGAGGTGTCCAGATGAACAAATGCATTTGTTGGCATAATTAATAGTATGCAATAGATACTGCCATTTTTTATGATTGCATTTTAGCATTGTGATGTATTGATATATAAATATGGATATAATTTGCTGGATGTGTCTGAGGGGGTGAGTGCAATACCTCCACGACAGGGACACTGAAGTTGGCGTAGATGAAGGCTGTGGATCCTCCTGCCTCCACGGAGCTGAGCTGCAGTGCACCATAATGTCCTCATTCACTCCATGTTAATCTCAACACACAAATCATTCAGTATAGCCCATGGCACAGCTGAGCCTGTTGCCTGTCCAAAACTCACACACTGACTCTCTCGTGTTGCACTGACAGGAATGTTTTCCTTGGAGTAAAGGCTTATATATCACTTTTTTTCAGGGAGACTAGACTGGATTACATTTTAGGAAAACCTTATGTACTTCAGTGAGCTCTCCTACTGATACGTAAAACTTGCAAACAGTACTTATGAGAACACACATGCAGATGATAAGACAAAATTTACTTACATATATCATAAATGTAGCCATACGATTTCCCGAATTGAGTCTATACAACGGGCTGGATGCGGACTGCCAGAGGAATGAAAATAGAGGGTATGATCTTAGAGCAATCTGGATTTGGCCCACTGAAAATGTCATTAATCAGTCTCACTAAAGACTTCTTCAACAAATTAGCTAAGTGTGTGCTAGAAATATGCAGACCATCTATGTAAAGGGGCAAAAGATATCATCAAAGCATTGCATCATTATCGGTCATAAATAAAACAAGTTCAAATAAGAGGAGAGATCCAATCTAAGGCTATTAATATTAACCTTATCTTTTCAAATTCCATTGGTGACTTGTAATTAGTAAAGGTAGATTAATGGGGAAACTATGGAAACCCCATTTCCTCTTTTATGTGTGATCCAGAACTGAGCAGGCAATGTTAAAACACTGATTGCAACTCTGCACTCTTATCAAAGGTATCGAACCTACTCACTGTAGCATGATCAAAATGTGGTTCATAATGTCCTCCAATGCCATAGTTTACTACTTGAAGATGTTCTCCGAAGGGAATCTGCACATTTAGGCCTGTTAACAAATTGATTCGCCGGTCCACCTTGCTAATAACGGGATGTGCTGAGTCCTTTAGCCATGCGCTGGAAAATTAACAGACATAAGCTGTGGGATTGAACTTAACAGTTCAATAGAGAATTAAGAACACCTATCACTGACTTGCTAATCTGCACAGAATCTGATAACTTTATAGTACATATTCACACAAGAAAGAATGTTTTGCCTTTTGGGAAGTGCTTTGTGAGCAATGTTACTTTCTGGATAATATACTATTCATGATTACAGTCTTATGTTACCACCTGGCTAAAAATCATTCACACTCTGTTCTTTTTCCACTTTATACTGGAACTAAACCTATAATTTATTGCTAGGAGGTAAGGGCAGTAGTCAGCATTTATTACCTCTTGCTGATGCGGTAGTCGGCAGTGGCCTGGTTCACTCCTGATGCCACTACTGATCTCCTTAGCTAAAAGAAGAAGCACGAGCAATGTGCAAAATAGAACAATTTTAGAAAAGCAAAGGGTGTGTGCTGTCTGTCTGTTAAATCATGATGAAAATGAGCCTTTTGGGCTAACTGACACTTTAACAGTTCTGTTGAGCATTTCTCTTGTCCTGACATTAATAGGGTTAATATAAGAGGGATTTTCCCAGGTTTCTTTGTGTCATGGAAGGGAATGCAGTGTTAAAACTACTGGCAAGGAAGTGAGATTTTTTATCCTCCAAAGAGTGATGATGGAAAGACTCAAACTCAATCTGCCCACACAAAAATGACAGAGTGGAACCATACTGAGTGGAATAACTGATGGAAGTGCTGGCACAACTGGTGCTTCCTAAATGACACACATCTGCTTTCAGTCATCTCTTTAAAGCGTCATCAGATGGTAGCATACAATGAAGGTAGTGATGGCCACTTTAAAAAGAGCAAGAAAACAAAAGAATGTTTTTCTTGTGGTTCCCTGAATAAGAGGACAGAAACAGAAGAGAAACTTAGAACTCCCTATGTTGTGGGCTAGTCATTACTTGTCATGAATAGTTTCCATAAACTATAGAGTGTCAGGCTAGCCAGAAATGGTTGGCAGCTCAGAGCATTTTTGCAGAGCCATACTGTTCTTCTCTTTAATCCCAAAATGATGGTCATATAGCCCAAGCCTCAATTATTTCCATATTGAGGTTGCTCACACACACACAAACACACACACACACACACACAACCATTAATCTTTGATATCTGAGCCAGTTATCATGCAATTTACACACTGTGAATTTAATCTATAAATGATTAATGCATTTTCATACCTGGCAACCATGACTCAACCGTTAACACCCTCTCCCTTTTCTCCCATTTTATTTTTGACATTGTTATTACATACTGTTGCTTGTTTCCTTTTAGATGGACTTTGAAAGTATTAATCCCAATAATAAGCTCAAATGATTAGAAACCTGTGTATGTTTGCATGTCTTTGTTAGTCCTCAGTGTGCAAGCTTTCCACTCTTAAACATTCCTTTGTTGTTGCAATGAACCTAATGCTCCATTCAGAAGAAAATGTTGCTGTTTATGTGGGCCTGTCTTACAAAGCACATTAAATGGAGTTCATGAGTTTTAGCTTCATAAAGACTGACAAAAGCAGCTGTTAACTTGTTTTATAATGGTGGCTAACGTTCTCTGGGCCTGTCCCAAATCTGCCTTAGCTATGTGGTCCCTCTTTTGGTAATGTGCATGAGACCTCAGGATGCTAGGTTTAAAAGTGCACACTTGTAATATGTAAGTAACATGTGCTATGGATGTACTGTAATAGTGCTATTTGCTTGTCTACAATGGCTCAATATATCTTTGAAGTGACAAGGCAAATTATTAAAAAAAAAAACATTTTAATTTCATCTTCTACTGTGCTGTATTGATCAGACAGCTCTGTTAAGTCCTAGTTTTTATTTTAAGGAATTCTGAGTAAATGGCCACTGCTACGTCTGCATTGATGCATTTGTCACCACAATAAGGGCCTGTAAATGTGACGTAACACATCTTACCCAGATCATCAATTCATTACCTCTGTTGGTTTAGGTGCATTAGACTTGGACTAGAGCTAAAATCTGAAAGAAAAGTAGGTCACTGCCCTACTGCCTTGCAATTCTCAAAGGCATGCAAATGATGCCTGCAGAACCGCAAAAGCGCCAAATGTGACTGCGCTTCTGTAAACCCAGGCAGACCACCTACACCTGGACTTACTGTTCCATGACTTTGTTAGCACAAGTGAAGTTTATTCGAGCATTTAGACTGGTAAGGGACCAAGTGATTTGCTATGGTCACACTGGGTTTTACATACCAAAATTCTTCATCAGTTTTTTCATGACTGTGAATACAAGTTCATTACTTTACTCTGAAAGCTTGTTAGGTAGGAAGCCAGAGAATGCACAGCTAGCATCAACAAAAAATACAGGGATCACACCATGGTTCTAAAAGCAAAGCCAGACAAAGCAATTATTCATAACACATACATTAAAAGCTCTCAAAATACATTAGTCTGCATGGGCAGCTATGTATCTTACTGCAGCTAACCTAGGCAACGCAGAGTGTGGGCCAAACAATTCCTGAAAAATCCACTGCTTGCTGTTCTCTCTTCCACTCACTTCAACTTCAACTTAGGTTTGAAATGTAGTATGATTTACAGTAAAAGAAAAATGCTGTCAGCAACAAGACCATACTAGTTCTTGGGGTAAAAACTGCTTTCTTTTCTTCATATCTACTATGACTTGCTTTCTAAGGTACAACAGTAACAGTACTGTGAGCAGCAAAATGTTCTTCCTGTAAGATGTTATATCTGCTCAATAAACAATTTTAAGCACCAAAGAATAAGAAATCAACAACTTTATGATTTGCTATTTGTAGCCATGACTCACCCCTGGCATTGCACAGTCTTTGATGCTCTGGGCCTCAGATCCCGTGACGAAATCATGGAAGAGAACCACATAAGGCTGCAGGCAAACTAGCTCACGTTTCATGGGTTGCAAAAGCAGGCCAGGACTATCGTTGGTGAAATAGTCACAGAACAGTGTGGGGTTTTCATAGAGCTTTGGCTGTGAATAGAAAATTGCACGTGAGCTTCATTACCCAATTTGAGACTAACCAAAAATACCTCACTGCTTGCTATCTCCTCTCTGGCCACAACCTGCAAGAAAACCTAAAACACAAGGTTGTGCATATACTGTAATGATAATTACATTGATACTATTCTGTACACTGTAGCGTATACATTATTAAACCTTGGGAAGTATGGGAAGACACCAAAGCCTGATGTTTACAATGGCTCTCTTTACTACAATACTACACAAGGCAGTAGAAAAGGCAGTTCAAATAACAAGTACGAACATTTGTAACCAGTTAATGAATAAATAATTGATTTTAAAACACCAGTACAATATAACAGGCATTCGCACAACAGAAAAAGTGGAAAAAGAAGAGGTTATAAAATGCTTGTGGCAAGCAGAGACATTAGACGTTTTGTAACAGACTTGACTTGCTAAATGCTAATCTTCTAAATGGTCTGGGGAAGTTATGAGATCATAACTTAGTTTTAACAAATTAGTAGTTTCAGCACAGCTTGCAAATGTCTTTAAATAAATCCTCTCCAGTGCAAAAAGAATTAAAAAAAAAGAAAACAATCCACTGACAAGTAGCTAATATACTCGAACACTTCTACATCATAATTTATTTTGCAGATTTATTACTGGCATGCCTCCTGGCTTGTAATGGAACACATGACTGGGCCAGTCATTAAGAACATATTAGAACACATTAAGGTCATACCTGGGTTCCCTGAGTTTGGCAAAGTCTTTCATAGGTGTCTCTGGTTTTCAGGTAAGTAGTTCTGGGTCTCTTCAAACCTGGCCTGGAGCTCATAACAGGAGCCCTTTCAACCAGCAGTTTCTCATATTTCTCCACATTACGCAGAACCCTTTTGTTTGAGGGATCTTAAGGAAAAATATTAGATAAAAGTTCCCAGCAAAAGTACAAAAACATGACAATAATATAAGCATTCAAAATCACTAACATTATTAATATTTGGCAGATTAGAAACCACTCATAAATAGTTAAAGCTGATTAAATGGATGATGAGTGTAGATCTAAGGTAGGTGTCTTTAATGAAGTGGCTCAGTATACAATTTAGATCTGCAAGTGCGTGCTATGCAACCGTGCACTATTTGACTGTATATCAAGGCCACAGTGCTAATTCACAGGGTTAAAGCTTTCACCACTTGTTAGCCTCATAGTGCCTGTGCAAAGGGAAAGAACATGGCAATATGTATTTATGAGCATACTGTTAACAATGTCAGAACAGTGATCAACTGCATGTTTCATTACAAAGACATTAGTCCAGTTTATCTGGATTCACTGCAGAAATATTTTAGCACTAAATTAAAATCTTTTTTGATGTAAGTTTTTAAATATAAAATACTGTGATACATATAATGTATGATGAAAATGTCTTCAAATGTTGTGATATTGCATTTTTGCCATAATGCCCACCCAGCATTCTACATGGCATGTTATGAGCTGTCTGTTGGCAGTTTTAACATGATAACTTTACCATGACGTAGCAATTCCAGAGAAAGGCTGAGTGCAGAGGAGAAGTTTCCTGTCTAAAGTAATACAAACAAAAGGGTTAATAATATAAACAATCAAATCTAAAGATTGTTTTAACATAAATAATTTTATATTAAAACTGACCTGCAAGTTTGAAACCAATTTAAAAATAACAGACCTTGAAATGAGAGAAGGCTAAGTAATCCAGAGCATCTTCAAAAGTGCCCTCGCTCTCTGGGCTCCAGTTTACACCCCGAAACAGCCGCACTGCCTCCTCAAGCCACTGCACAGAGTGATAGTAATCCTGCACATCATAGGCAACCTAGAAAAGAGAACTAAACTGAACTGAAGAGGCAACAAAGGAGAACCCATGAATAATGTTGGCTAGGGACTCTTATGAGTTATATGAACCAGATACAATAACCTCTTACTTTAAGAAATACAACCATTTGTTTCTACTCCAATTGTTGCAATGAAAATTTCAGTTGAAGACTCCAATGGTACTTGACCTTATTTCCTAACATTATGTCACTGTCAAAACAAAAACTTGTATCACAAATGTTTGCTTTATCAATTTTTACGTTGTGTGTAAAATGTTATGACAATCCGTTATGCGCTGGCATTGCTGCTGACGCAGGGTTTCAGATCGGGACCCAATTACAGGAGATCTATAGGACACCTCCTCCCCACACGGGGCTCAAACCTGCGCTGCCATGTGTCAAAGGCGAGCGCACTACGGCTCGTGCCGCCGAGAAATGGAGAAGCACGCTGCAGATCTAGACTTATGTAAAGTTAGGAGGCCCTGTGCTTAATAGTCAATTCAAATCAAGTCATGTTTATCTTTATAACGCTTTTTACAACTGACGTTGCCACAAAGCAGCTTTACAGAAACCGGGTCCGAGCCCCCAAAGAGCAAGCCAAAGGTGACAGCTACTAGCCTAGCTTGCTAGATGTTAGCAACGACCCAGTCCTGGGGGCTGCCGGTAAGTGAAGGCTCCTGATCTTAAGGGAAAAGGGGAATGGATCTCTAGAGGCAAGTGTGGGCCTCACCAGCTGAACCCGGCCGCATGCTGGAGCAAGCCTAACCATGCCACACCGGGCTTTTCTGATCACTGATCACCAGCTCCAGGCATACGGTTGCCACGCCTGCTGCTTATTCTAGAGGGCCCTAACTCAAGGAACGAGTGCGAGCAAGCCACAGCTCTAGCTGTTGCACTTACCATGGAGCCCAGAGAAGGAAGCTCGATGCCTACCAGAATGCAACTGTGAGTCTACAACATCCCTAAATTCTTGCATACCACACCTTTCCTTCGGTACCTATGCTGACTCCCTGTGGCCACTCGCAGCAGGTTCAAAACATGAATGGAGCTGCACCTCCTTACCTAACAGCTTTGATCAAGCAACGCGTCCCTTCCCGTCCTCTCAGAGCATCAAGCACTGCTCGCTTTGAGCCTCCAATGCTCAAAAGAAGAGGAAGATCTGCATTAAGACTCTTTTCAGTCCTGGCTCACCAATGGTGGAACAAACTTCCTCTTGCCATTAGAACTACTGAGTTCCTAGCTTTCTTCAAGTGACAACTCAAAATGCACCTCTTCAAGGAGTATGAGACAAGAAGGAGACTAACTAACCCTCATATTTATTGTTTATTGTTTAATCTGTTTCTTTGGGTTTACGGGGTTGGCAGGGTTTGTTATTGTGTGTAAGTTAGCTAAAGTTATCTGAGTAGAATGACAACACTTGATGGGGTAAGCTTTACAGACGTGGACTACAAAGCACTGTTTTACGTTGCTCTAAATAAGAACGTCTGATAAATGCTGTAAATGTAAATGTACCTGTGCCGCTACCATGGCCAACAGACAGACTCAAGTAAGGGTAGAGGGAAAAACTCAGCAGATGGCCACACGAGTACCGCTTACTGCCTGAGAAGGAAGAAGGGAGACCCTGAGTTAAAACCTATGAGCCTTTACCAAATTACCGGCAAAAGTCCAGTGTGGCCTCAGCACCATGCCAGCCATAACTGCCACCAGAAACAAGAACTCTGCGTTGACCAGTTAGACGTCCATGCTTATAAGGGCTTTGACCCAGGTGGCACACATAAGCATGATTGATGTAACCATGGCGGCGCATCTCCAACGCTCCTGGCCGGCCCACCTGGGCACTAAACCTTATACAGATCAACTGAAAAGGCTTTTACCATTAACATCTATTCAAAGTTAAAAATGTTTTTCCCTCCTCTGTAATGTTGGCTCATTGGAGAAGGGATGTGTTGTTCCGACAGTAATGCCATGTAATATTTGTTTAATTCTTACTGTTATGTAAATTAGAGGTGGTCCTGGGTAACCACTATATTATTTGACAAAGAGGTGCTTTAAGATAAGCAAATCTATTCTAAAGACAAAAGCACAAGACTTTTTTAGTAGCTTGCCCCAAAACGATCTAGGATAGGTCAGCATTGCCTTGGCTCCAAACAGCAGTTTAACACAATATATTTTAGTTGACCAACATCACCACATCTCCACTCCACTGTCTCAGTACCTTAAGCCAACTTAAGTGTTTTAAAATGTCTTCACTTGTCACCCAGTTACTGCAAAGTGTGTTGGCAGATGCTGCTTATTACAAGAACCAAGGACAAACTCAACATGCTTCCACACTGCACCTGAAGCAACAGTTTTCAACACAAATTCCCTAAACCCAGCTGACTGGAGCTCAGCCAGGAATGCATCACAAAGATGGAGAAAGAATGTATAAGTAGAGTCTTCTCAATATGGAATGTCAATTAGGAAGTTTTAGTGTATTCAGATGGGAATGTCTGAGTATCTGCTTCTTCCCGAACGTTCCCCTCAATCCAACAACATATTTCAAGCTGTGAGGAAGAGATTTTTTTAATAGCAGCATTTCAGGATATCCCTAAGAATAAGAACAGTCTGAGACTGTTTTCTTAGCAGAGCTAAGAACAGAGACAATAAGGGCCATCTGAGTTATCTACATTTTAATGTTTACTATAACAAGTCTCCATCCCTGCTTATGCAGTAAGTACATTTTATTATTACACCACTATATTAAATAATAGTTGATGGTGTAGAATAGCTGTAACTGCTGTCCTCCATGATGAAGCAGACTGAGATTCTATTCACTGTCTGGTCACAAAACACTATACATCAAGACTGCTAACACTACATTCGCCTATGTTATAAGATGCTCTGGATAACTTATTATCCACTGCTTTACTGGTTCTACATTTTGTTCCATTCCCATTAGCATCTACAATGCTGAGAGAAGATTAAAATGTCCAAAGCTAATATAAAAAAGATCAAAATGAATATATCAGTGTGAACACACCCCATCATGTGCACCATCCAATTAAGGGCAAGTCCCTAACCACTAAGCTTCCACTGCCTTACAAGCATGCAGGCTCAAGGTCTAACCTATTCATTTCATATGATTCTGCACTAAAACTAGACTAACACACAAGCCAAAAGTGATTGACAGGTTGGCCAAAGGGAACGAGAGGTCGATTAAATTTAAATGTAAATTTAAAGGAAAACGTTTTACAGTATTATAGCATGACTGGTATGTAATGTAAATGTATATTCCTACTCCCAAAGTAATATGTACTTTCAAAGTGGCCCACCTTTCCAACAAGGAAGCAGTCATCCCCAGAGAGAGGGATGGACACAGGTGGTTTGTAGATGTCAACCGTGTTGCCATTGGAGATCCTTTGAAAGTGACCTTTCACGAGTCCCTCCACTTTAAGTGCATAGACATCCTGAAGCCTCATAAGCCCCTGTGCTGCACCCTGTAGGTCTTCTAGTTTGGGTAAACTGCTTTCCATCCTATTGTAACTGACTCTCAGGGCTGAAATAAAAAACAGATTCATGAAAGAAGGAAAAGATTCTGGAGACATTGGGATGATGATGAGGTGAGGTCAGACACAGACAGATATTTTAAGGGGTACCTTGGAGGTTTTCTTCTGCTTCATTGCTGTAGACTAAATTCAGCCATTCAGACTGCAGCCGCTTGATGAGTGTGAAGGTCACCAGAGGGTTGGAAAAAGCACTTGCTAGCTCAGTGTATATCCCATTGTGAAATGCAGAAACCTTTGAATAAAACCTAAAGGCATATATTTCTTATTATATTCTTTATAATATTCAGTGTCATAACCAGGCACTTGTATTGATGTAGTGACATTTATTCTGTTAACTGGAAAACTGTCAAATATTCACCAACACAAACCTGAAACTCAGTACACAAGACTGGCATCGACACGATTCAGACCAGCCATGGTTTCCACCCATATTTTGCCTAACCTTGCCATTTTGGCAAGAATTGCCTGAACGTATTTCTCATTTACAAAGGGATTGGCCAAAAGTTCCCATACACACGCAGAGTTCATAAGAGTCCACCAATCGCGGCCGAGGAGGCGGGATTATTCGGAATTCGGGTGTAAAACAAAAAGTGCGTTACTGATGCTAATTGCACATGAGTTTGGCGTCGCCATAACTTAGCAGTAATAAAAAAATAATTGTGCTTATTTATCTAGCTTTGTTAAAAAATAATGCAGTAATTAAAAATTTTGTGTAGTACCAATACATCTAAGGTATGCTACATTATATGTGTAAAAAAACAAACTTACCTTTTAATATCCTCGAGTCTTTGAGTTTCGCGCTCAACGTACGTTTTTAAATTACCAATGAGCTCTCTTTCTGATAAAATTGCCTGCTTTACGCTTATAACCGAGGTGTACATCTCCCCGAGGGATTTGTCAGCTATACTGATCAGGAACCAAATGAAAAACAAACGTAAACCAGACATTTTCGAGAAGAAATGAGAGGGAAACAAACTTCGACGGTTTGAGTTTATTCCATCCCTTCTTTCAGTTTAATCAGCTCGCTCTGCTTCCTCACTGAAGACTGAGGCTGAAAAAACAGCACCGTCCTTCCAGCAGAGAAACATGAGTAATGCTGCGGCTCATGGGCTCAGCCTTCAAGAAAGACGCCGAGCTTACGGCATGTCTGTTACTGCGTGGGTTTCCAAGAAGAAAACCCCCACTCTGTCACTCACACTCTCTCTCACACACACACGGACTGCATTAACTGCAAAAGTGTCTTTGATTAGTCACTGACAAAGTTTGGTTTATTTGCCTTTCACCAGGTTTACATTCTATGTCAAATGAAAGGGGGGGTGTGTGTGTGTGAAGGAGTGGCATTAGAGTGGACTAAGTTCCACCAAACGGCTTAGCTAACATTCAGAGATGGGTAGAGCAGCTTAAAACCATAATTAAATATTTTGTTGATGTGAAATATTGGTTTTTGTAGACGTAAAAGTACAAAAGGCAAAGCAACAACTTGAAAGTGAGTATCAGGTCATAAAAAATCTTCTGATCTGAAAATACAGATGGTAAGAAAATGTTATTGGTTTTTTTTTTTTTAGTTTTCCCACAACATGAGTGCCAAAGTCCAGTCCTAGAGGGCTGGTGTTGAGAACAGTTTGGCAGTTGCCCTCTTCAAAAACTTAGCAATTAGGTTGAACCTCTTAAACCAGGTGTGTTTGGGCAGGGGAATCTCCAAACAGTGCTTGATTTACTTACTCTGGTCTCAAACTGAGATGTTTGAGCAACAGCAGAGCAGTCCCTGGGCCTTTGCTCATAAAGAGCCAGACTCTTCTCCTGTTCACCATAACCGAACTAACAGAACCAGATCCCAGACCAGCATTATTGCTTAAGAGCTCTAAGAATAAAGGCCTAGGTGCTGAACAAGCAGAACTAAATTAATCAAAATATGTACAAAAAACATAGATGCCCTACCTCACAAATACACTTTTGTGTGAGTAAATTTATTGTCTTTTGTAAAAACCTCCTAAAAGTAAAAGCCACACAACCTCGTTATAACTACTTACTTACCTACATCAACATCACTGCATATTTTACAGAACTTCATTTAGATTAAGCCAACTTAAAAGCTCAGGACCCAAAAAGAACAGCATTTGTGTATAGTTCTGTAAGAGTGCAATGATATCACTTAAAAATAATCTTTATCTTAATAAAAGGTTTACTTGAAACAAGCTAAATATGAGGTGCCCAATACTTGGTGCCCTACATCTTTAATTGCAGTTTTCTGGTAAATGAATTTTCTGATAATTAAAGCTTCATTTATTCTAGCTGGTAGTAACATTGGTGGTAGAAATCAATACTTTACCATCTGTTTCTGACCATATTACCCATTCACACTTTGTCAAGCCCCATTTGAGTGTTACAAATAATGATTATGCTGTGACATCATGGCTTTAATGTCTTATGTCTTAAACAGTCTTTTTAACAGCACATGAAAAGAACTTTTGTAGTACAGTTATACTTACAGTTATGAACTTTTACAGTTTATAGTTTTTTTTCTTACATATTTACAAAAGTAAGAATGCTCATTTGGTCTCTTTACGAGGACTAATGTGAGCCTTGCAGCAAGGTATGGTTCTTTTCATGTGGCTCCTCAGGCTTTCATCTCTGAGACCATAAATGAGGGGGCTGAGGAAGCGTGGCAGCAGGACAAAACAGAAATAGTTGAAGAAAGAGATGTGCTCCTGCAGCCAGCTGACGTTCAGGACGATCAGGTTCTCTGTGATGGGGAAGGTAAAGACCATCATGCTGAGCAGCAGCTGGAAACCATGAAGCACCACAGTGTGCAGGGCCTTGTTAACAGACACACGGTCTTGCCGCATCTTGCGAGTCTCAAGAAGGATGCGGATGTATGTGAATAAAATGATGACAGCCACCAGGGCAAAGAAGAGCCCATTCATGGCCACTTTGAACAGAGTCTGAATTGGTGAGGAGTTGAAGACTGTAGTTTTACAGACCACTGGTGTGGACAGGATGTCTATTCCATCCTTGTGCCGCATCAGGATGAAGTCCACCATGGGGAGGGCACAGCTGGCAAGCCACAAACTCAGCATAATCACCCATATCCTCTCAGGCCTCCAGGTCACCGGACGATGCAGTGGGTAGAAGATGGCTACGTAGCGCTCCAGGGACATGGCGGCCAGGATGAGTGGGCCATTCTGAAAGGTTGCGGTGGCCAAAAACAGCAATGGGGCACAAAAGATTATTGCAAAGTTCACGCTGCCCATCACAAAGAGGAAGAGCAGCACAGAGGTGAGCAGCTGCAGGGTGTCATTAACCAGCATGTACGCGAACAGAATGTAGCGGGAGCTGTCGAGGAACTGTCTGTGAGAGGCGAAGGTGTGCAACATCAGAAAGATAAAGTAGAGGAAGACGCAGAAGATCGGGATGACCACACATATCTTTACAGTGATGGACACATTTTTGCTTGCTGTTGCATTGCCTGGTGGTTCAGTCAGATTTTGCATAATGCCAGATGCTTTGCAGATCTGTTACTGTACTGACAAGGCTGTAATGCAAATATAATGGCATATTATCAGTCTCTAAAACATACAAATATTGTGAGAAGATATGTAGCTAGTAAGAATTATCGACATGATGAAAGTAATACATGACTGAAAGCCCTTGATTAGTAAAAGTAAGAAAGCAGTACTGGAAGTTGGGCTCAAACATATAAATTTTGCATCAGTTCAGACATAATTTCATTTCAACAGGTTAATTTATTTAATTGTTTGGTAAGTAAGATAAAATTGCTGCAATTTGTTTTTATTTAAATGGACATATCTCCAATCCTATTTAACAATCAGATAAATAATAAGCAATTAATTACAATTTGTTTTACAAATATACAGATCTACTTACCAGACTGTCTCTGTTTGCAGAGAAATGAATGGATAGTTTGAGACAGGTAGGCCAGTCTTATATATATATTTCCCAGCAGCAGAAGTTTCATTAAGTCAGGTAATGGGTGGAAGGATTGTGTTAATACTGTTTGCCTTCTGAAGTCATTCCTTGGGGGATAGATTAAGTTTATGTTTGAATGTCAAATCTAATGAATCACGCTACATTTGTTAACCAATTAGTTCTCATATGAGCTTTTCCACATATGATGGTGTTTCTCACTTAAAACAATTCATCACTAAAAGCGTCTTTTAATATAAATAAAATACTTGGATTGCTTTTGAACAAGGTTCACTCATCAGAGGATATGGTATGGGTCAAGAAAAGGTTTAATATTGGAAAAGTTTGTGGAACGTTCATGATTACCTACCCTCACTATCACATACACCTACTATAAAGATACACAAAGCCACTATACAATTACTAATTGTAGCCCATCTATGCTACAGTCCATGCACAATTCAGTGCTCAATCAGCTGTGGCCCTGTGCATTATTGGATAGGCTATGCAATAGGTCCACTAATAACCGTGTATTTAAGTGGTGAGTCATTCTCAGCCCAGCAGTGATACACTGAGCGGATGTTTTGCTGGTATAGGTCTATCATGTTTTTACACACTGTGTACAGTCACTAACCAGTTAGACATACCTGCCTTGGTATGTGTTGTAGGTGCAGTTAGAGAATATAGCTCAACTTTTTCCACACAACCATGTGTAATTTCTGACCATGTGACTACCGTTGGTTGGATATTCCTGGCCTAGAGGACTGTTCTCCTGTTCTCAAACCAACAATGACACTGCATGCATATACAGTTCACCTATACAGTAGGGGCACATGATAAAATGTCCAGATATTTAAAAAATGTCTACAGTTTATGAGATCCATGATTATTTAGACATTTCTGAGAGTATAAAGCAAATAATTAAACTGTAAAAGGTTGTTCTACATGATGAAGCCATTAGATACAGTTAAGTTGTACATCATTTTTTATTATATTATATACTGAGAATTATAGGGCAAACAACTACATTTCCACAGATTTAAATTAGAGGCATTAAAATGGGTGTTGTGTGGACAAAATTTCCTGAATTTTCTTGAAACCATTGTGACTCATAACTTATTAATTTGTTTATTTAAAATGAACTTATTAATTAAAACTGTATTTTTAGTGTTGACACTGACACATTAAGGTGAAGAAAGAGGGCTTTCTGACCTTTTTTTTTATCCCTGTGAAAACCCAGGCCCTATCCATAGTAATGTTAGAGCAGAGCCCTTTATACAACATGACCACTAGATGACAGTAAACAGTCGACTCCCATTTTATCCAGAGGATTTGTTTGATTTGTTTTAGAACATGAAACAAGTTTTAAAGAAACAAGTTTTTTGAAACTCTGATACTTGTGAAACATGTATGTATGACTTTGTATATTGTGTTTTTCAGCAAATGCTGAAAGCTTAAAGCTTAACTCTGCATATCATTGAAGCTTCCTTGTACCTAATTTTATTTTTAACAAGAGTTCAAATATCTTTTATTTTAATAACCAAGCTTATCCATAGTTTGTGTTCTGTGTCTGTTCTCCACGACTCATACATATAAATCTGGGTTAGTATGAAACACTTGTATCTAAACCAAACTAGAATGTTAAGGAGTTGTCGAACAGAAGGTGGTGATGAGTATGTTTCTGCTGGTGTTCACACTCAGACAATGACATGAGGCAGGGAGATGTAGAAAATGGAAAGTATAAAACATTCATTTAAATGTCATTTTTATCTATGTAACATCCATCTAATTGTTTTTTGTGTGCAGTGATTCAGCATAAAATTCTCACTCCAACAAATGTTCAGTCATATCGTGTTTGTACAGTTGATCAGTCTAATAGAACCATACATAAAATACTTAATGCACTATATCGTATATTATTATACTCTGTTAAAATGAGTGTTTTTGAGCATGTCATTAATGATTAACTTACACCTTTTCAGGTTCGGCCTAATTGCACAGTGTTGCACTATTTGTTCTGTATGGCAAACAAGGCTACTATTATCAATGAAAAAAGCTTGTCCCTCATCCAGTCTCTGACATGCGTCACTGACGAGGACAGAAAGCTGCCATATACGCAACCACCAGTTTTCTGTAGTGCATTGAACCTGATGGCAGAGGGGGGAAAGGAGACACCAGGGCCAGGGCAGTGGCAATGTAATCAAATCCACTTACATAAGAATATTGATATTCAACAATCCTACTTTTTTGCCCTCAAAATGATTTAAATGAGCCAGCTTTCTTTTTAAATCAGCCAGATTTTTAATTTGCTGATAATGCCACAAAGTCTACATACTATAGTATAATTAACTGTTTCAGGGCTGGAAGAGTGTGCACATTCCATATGTTTTAACAATGCATGTTATCTTTAGGACTGATATCTATAACTACACTCTTATCTTGCATTAGTTAGCAGAATTCTAAATAAGAAAATAAGGTATTATTTTTAAGTTCATAAAAGGGAAAGTCAGATGTTTGTAGAACTTATAGTTATTTACACATTTAATTACATAAAAGTTTGCTGAGAAAGGCAATACAAATATTTCCCCTTTTTCCATTTTAAGTAAGTAAAATGGAAAATTATGAGTGACTATTAAAAATATTCTGACAAAAATTGACTTAAATAAACTGAGTACCACTAACATAAAATACATGTTATGAATTGGCATAAAATATTATAAGCTACATTAAGTTCTGTGCTTCCGTGTAAACACTTGAATGTAACAGTATTTCTGAACAATTCTTGGACTGCTCTAGGTAATAAACAACAAGCACCTATAAAACAACCAGAGTCATCATTTCAGAGGATCAAACTGGTTTTTGTTCTTTTTTTTGTCTTATTGAGTGTTGATCAGAGGCCACAACTAATTGTTTGCTGTTATATTAGTAAAACAGGCTGGACTGGTAAACTATGAAATACCATAAAAAAATATCAGTACAATGCATACAAATGTCACCTTTAGCACAATTTAAGTTATGTAACACATTATAACCTAAAAATGTCTTTACTTGACATCAGTTAATAAAAACCTTGATGTGTTTAATATGATCACTGCAAAAGAGAAATTATCTTAAGTGATTTTTGAGATATTAAAGTGTTGAAGGTCCACCATGGATGAAATTTGGCCTGCTTCCAAAGCATGTGGTAGTGATGCAGAGTGTGAAATTTGTGAAGTTTGGACCTTTTCAAGACATTAGTACATGCATGTACTGGCTGGAGTGACCATTTTGTCAAGTGAGCCAAATGGAACTTTACCAGCATTCCAAAGCATACCAAAACTGTGCCTGAGAGACTGAAGTGTATCAGTTGCAGCACTTACACAGAATGACATGGTCATGTCTAGGATCAAGCTCCTCTTAGAGAACAACTCGCCAATGTGTGAATTTTTGGCAAGACCTCTGACAAGCACTATATAATAATAATGATAGTGAGAAAAATGGAAATAAGATGTTAGACCTAAGGCACTTATTATTGAATTGCTAGTAAATCACCAACATTTTTGCTTCCTGAAATTGCAAATTCTCTACTAAATCAAAAGTTGCCTTGGAGTGAATCACTGGTACACAAAACTATCAAATATATCAAATACACTTTTATTCATGTTTTCTTTTGATTTTGATTGTATCAAGGCGAAAACAAAGAACAAAACATTCAGAACGTCTTAGCTGGCTCTTGTTAGTTAATGCATCATTTCACCAATGACCTGAAGTCCTTTGTGTCTAATTATATGCTATGAAGTAATTAAGCAGGTTGTAAATTATTAAACAACACTCTTTTATGCAAGTATATAATTAGATGTTTTACGTAGTGTTTGGAAAAGCCACGGATATGGAAAAATATCTCTAAGGATTACTTGGCAGTTTGAGACTTATTTGCTACCTTTGGTAATTAAGATAAACACAGAAAGGAAAACATATGCTCATTTAATGACTTTTTGCTCTGATTAGACCCCAAGGAGAATAACCCCATGCCTCTTAACAACTTATCACATAATTATGGTGTAAACATGTTGATGTAAGGTTTGCCCTCACAACCTCTTCCTGTCCTCAAGACATCTCTGTGGTTCAAAGGTTTGTTCAAAACACTCAAAGGTTGAGACATACTCTAAATTAAATGGCAAATGATAGGTTTTTTTTGTTTGTTAAACATTTCAGTATTCACTATGTAAGACTATAGATGTTTTGCAACCCCAAATGAGAAAACGTTAGGACGGTATGGAAAACACAAATAAAAAAAGAAAGTAGTGATTTCTAAATTTATGTTTAACTTGTATTTCATTGCAGACAATATGAACACAAAATATGTCATGTTTTGTAGGGTTAACTTTAATTCATTTGTAAATTTACATAATTTCCTGTCATTCAGACCTGCAACACATTCCAAAAAATTTGGGACAGTAAAGCACTTACCACTTTTTTTTTCACAACACTTAAAAGACATTTAGGGACTGAAGACACCAAGTGATGTGCGATCTTCTTGTTGTAGGAAGATACCAAAAAGGATTTTATTTTAAATAAACAAATGAACACTGACGACAAACAGACTAGAAAAACAAAATGAAGGTGCACAGAAAATATTAACTAGACTTACTCTATACACTGAAAACGAACAAGCAAGGTCTGATACACGAACGAGCAAGATCGACATACAATAACCCACGAAGACTGAGGGAAACACACAAGGTTAAAAAGGGATCACAAATTAGAGACAGCTGACATAGGGGTGACATGAGACAAGGAACAGCTGATGAGGTGGGACAAGGGTGTGGCTAGACAGTACACATTTGACACAAACACATGGAACTAAAACAACATTGACAGGACCACGTGGGACGAGACATGCTAAATGATTCAGGTGTAATTTTGTCCCATTCTTCCTGCAAACAAGTCTTAAGGTGGGCAACAGTATGGGGTCCTCCTTGTTGTTCCTTTTGCGCTTCAAAATGCGCCACACATTCTCTGTTTGAGACAGGTCAAGACTGCAGGCAGGCCAGTCAAGTACCCGTACCCGCTTCCTCAGCAGCCATTTGTAATGTGTGCAGAATGTGGTTTCGCATTGTCTTGTTGAAATATGCATGGGCCTCCCTGGAAAAGATGTCTTCTTGAAGGCAGCATATTTTGATATATTTTGATTTTGATATCCAAAATCTTTATGTACTTTTTAGCATTTATGGTCCCATTACAGAAGTGCAAGTTACCTTTGCCAAGGGCACGGACACAACCCCATACCATGACAGACCCTGGCTTTTGGGCTTTTGACCCCTTGTGTTCCACGTGTCCATGCTATGTTTTGGTTCCATGTGCCCTTTCCTTGTGTTTGCCACGCCCTCAGTTTATGTTTTGTAGTGTTTGTTGTTTTATTTAATAAATCCCTAGTTTATGCTCGCTGCATTTGCTTCCAGCAAAACCCAATCCCCATTTGTGACAGAATGACCGACCGAGATATGGAAGCAGCGGCGAGACCAGTGTACCCTCTTTGGGTGCCCTACGCGGAGGCATGGAAGCGCAGCGGAAGAGATCAGGTAGAGGGTGAGTAGCTCCTAAAGGACCTCAGGCAGGCCGAGGTAAGGACTGGGGAGTTTGAACTAGGGAGGCTGGGAAATGAGTTGGAGTCCCTCTTAAGGCAGGGCTGCAAGGGGTACGCGCTGTACCCTTCTTCATTGGCCGCTGGCGACGCACCAAAAAAGCACCAGAAGCACAAAGAGAAGCACACTGCCGTGCCAGCGGTTGGTGGAGTTCCCAAGGCGGCTCTGTCCATGGATGGAGGGATCCAACAAATCCCCATCCCCCGGGTGCTTGAGTTGTCCAGGGTGCTGCTGGGTGAATCGCAGCACCTGGCAACTGTCGGGCACCACTCCCAGTCTATGCCTGTGTCTATGTCTGAATGACATGAAAGAATGTACATTTACAAATGAAATGAAGTTCACCACACAGAACATGACATATTTTGTGTTTATATTGTCTTCAATTAAATACAAGTCAAAGTAAATTTGTATAAAAAAATTAATGAGCTGTTAAAATGGGTCCCTACCCAGAGGTCAACTTACCACACAAATTTTTGACATTTTTTGGCAAGAAGGTCGTTGAGCAAATGCTCAAAAAGTGTCTTGTACCTGTTCCACATCAAGGGCCACTAGCATGAAGAAAGACCCCCACGTAGGAATGAAAATCTCTTATTCTGTATCAGCTATGTGGAGTCACAGTCACACCATGTTTCATGAGAATCTGTGAAATCTAAGTATTTAATATGAGATCAACTACAAACTGGTGAAAAAAGAAAAAAAAAACAATATATGATCAGCAATCTTAATGGTATATCTATTTACAGGATTTCTTTTGTCTTCAGATGTAATAGATACTTTTGAATATTTGTTTTTTTATAACTTGTATTATTATTATAACATATTACATTTTAGAAAATATATCAATGGCATCTTCTGCTATTGTTTGAGGTAAATACTAATGTGTTAAAAAAAAAGGTTCATCCATGTAATGCCAATGCCATGCCATGTTATGTGGCATGTGTGTTTTTTTCAGAATGGTGCACAACAGACTAACAAAAAAATGACTTTGGGTTTGAGGTAAAAAGGTTCCAGCAACCAGATCTATGTTTGTCATATTTTTATAATGTTGTGGCATGAGCACTGTTTCTGAAATGTCTGATGTGAGGTCATGTCTTATGTGAATATTTCACACTATCAAATGCTTCAAACACAACTGGTTATGCCCCCCACCATCCTGTTACCAATCCTTGGCACATCCACACAAAACCCTACCTGTCCATGATGTCAAACACTGAATATTAAAATCAGTCTGATTACCCTTATATATGTGTTGCTCCAAAGACTCTCTATTATTTGACTGACCCCATTTGTCCTGCAGGTAATACCTTTAATGTAGACATAACTGGGGGTTTGAAAATGTTTTCACATGTTTTATGATTATTGTCACATCAATGCATATCATTGCTAATGGAAGGAAAACCTTGCATCTCCATTTCGGTCATGTTTTATTTTTCCATAACTTGATAATATCAGCTGCCTTTTCTTTACACTGGGTCAAATTCTCCAGAGCTAGTGCAAAATAACATGGAGATACAAAGTTTTGTTTCCCAGGAGTGATGATGCACTAGGATATGTTTTTTAATTATACTGTATTTTCAGCTGTAATTCACTCACTCCTGAATACTTTAGAATAATCTGTGATCATTTGTTGTGTAAATTTTTTTGTTTTTAATTTTTCACTTGTCTTTTAGATATGTGCACACCAGAGTGTAACAGCAGCCAGACTGCAAACAGTAGCAGTCACCAGATGCAGCTTGTCAATTCTGTGCCATTAAGGGTGAATGTAGCATTTGCCATTACCCAAATTTTTGTGTGGCCTTTTGTCTACATCAACATTCTCATGCTCTTCACCTTCTACAGAAAGCAGGTTTTCAGGACTGAGACTCGTTACATACTGTTCGCCCATACATTACTGGTTGACATTATTTTTCTTTTGCTGATGGATTTCGTTGTAATTCTTTCATACGGCTATGTGCTGATGCCTATGGCATTCTGTATTCCCTTTTGCATGTTCATGGAGACAGTCACAACTTGCACACCTCTGACTATCACGGCAATGTGTGTTGAGCGCTATGTGGCCATCTGCATGCCACTGAGGCATAGTGCTATCTCCACCACCAGCAGAACTCTCACTGTTATTCTTATTATCTGGATCCTTAGTGCCATAAAACCATTTTTGGATGTGTTTATTCTTGTTGCAACTGTCTCTAAAGATTATTTTTTAGAGTCTACCTTCTGCCATTATGAAATCATGACACCAGAGCAGTGGCATCGTGCACTAAGGGGCATTCTGTATATTGTCACCTTTATAATGATTTTACTCAGTGAGCTCTTTTGCTATGTGATGATTGTGCTTGCTGCCAAGGCGGCCTCTGTTGACAAAAAGTCAGCCATCAAAGGGCTGCGCACTGTCTCACTGCATATGTTTCAGCTTACTCTTTGTACCATTGAGATTGTTTGTCCATATATTGAAGGATTAATCATACAGGTAGATATTCAATTATATCTGTCCATCCGCTTTTTCGATTTTATTACGTTCAATGTTATTGCCAGGGCAATTACTCCAATTGTCTATGGCCTAAGAGATGAGAAATTTTATGCTGCTCTGGTACACTACATTAAATGTAGATCAAATCACATCTCATCTGAAAACAGAACATCAGACCAATAAAATATCTCAGTGTATAAGAAAAATAACCCAGGAAGACAATACAAAGAGATGCTAATTAGCCAGTTAATTTGTATGGACATATTGGCCCAGTATCTGAATGCTGATAATGCAGTTTCCCACACATGAGATTTTAAGTCTATTTACAAATTAAGTTTTTAAAGGTGGGACAACATTTAATTAATATATTTTAATGCATGCTTTCTATTATATAATATGTGCAGCACAGTCAACCATGTAGTATCTTACATTACACATTGTTAGGTGTACAGTGAATTGGGCTTAGAGTAAAGTAAGTAAGTGCCTAATCCAGAACTGTCACTACCATGCTGCTCTTTGAATGTATTCATAGCATCAATATATGTTCTGCCTATTGTCTACAACTGTCTATAATCATTCATAATAAAATTGTTTGAGTGTGTACTATATCTGCATATACTATTATGTGATATTCAAAAAGCCACATATGGCATTTGCATGTTACATTTTATTAAGCAATGATGACAGAAAATGAAAAAACTCCAGCATATCTGCAATCTTCTATAAAATATTGAAGTGCATGTGGAGTAAAGCACCAGTGTATTATATTCAACTCAAGATATTTGCATTTATATAACTTGTAAAGTTGCATACACTATATACCAAATCATCTTATATAATTATCATTAACTGATTTTTACATGATTGAAAACAATGATATCAAATTTAAGAAAGATTTTTCAAAATTTTAAAGTAGCAGATGTACATAAAAAGTCTATATATAGAAAAGACAACTATCCACAATATTAAACCATAGTTTTTTTGGTGCTGGTGGTCACACACACTTCACGCAGTTCATTTCATGTGCTTTAGAGTTTTGCAAAGTCAAAGGCAGTTTCTGTTATTGTTGTATGCGCATTCTGGGCTGTTTGATGCAAAAAAAAAAATTTTTGGCAAAGAAAAAATATTTAAAGACAACAGGCACTAGATTCTGTAGTGGTGTATCAAACGTAGTGTTATGTACAATATAATGCGAGTTCCTAGACTCAAGAAAAGTCTTGAATTATAAAGACTGTTTATCTGTAAAAGAGAAATTGATAATTAATTTGATACTCTGTTCTTCTCTTTAAGTGTTTTAACTCTTAAAGCAACATTTAGTCAGCAGCCAAGGTTCTGCAGTGTCTGCAGACACTACTGTTAGTCATTTAGTATACTTTCAGAGGATATGTCCACTTCAGCTTTATTCACAACCCCTATTTACTTTGTGCTTTATACCACAAAATCATAACCACTGATAGGTCAAGTAAATAATATTGATTATCTTCTTACAGTAGCATCTGTCAAGGGTCTGAATATATTAGGCAACAACTGAACACTCAGTTCTTGAAGTTGGTGTGTTGAAAGAAAAAGATCTGACAAGATCTGACAGTTCTGACAAGATGTATTGAATACAAGTAGAGCCATGTGCTGTTGGTTGTCCACAATTATGGCACTGTCATCTGGTCAACACCTTCAGCACTGTAGCTAGTGCCCTCATTTTCTAAGCTGGCCTGTAGTGGCCGAAATGGGAGGGTATCCCATCCTGCTATGACAGTCTCGCGCTGGCACAGTTCAAGAACAGTCAGCTCACCTTGAGCTCTTGCAAAAGATTGTTTTATTTGAGAAAGAGCCTAGTTACACAAAAATGCTGGCAAAATGTCAAAGAGAAACAGGGAAATGAGAGTTTTCCCAAAAAGATAGGCCCTGAAGAATACTAAAAAAGTCTGTACCTCATTACATAGGATGCTATATAACATATGAATATGTACTGCTGGCTAAGTGCAAGACAGACATTTGTAAATTTAAGTTGCCTCAGTGTGAACTGATGTGGAACCTTGAATCTGTTATTATTATCTTGAGGTATACATTTTCTTCTCACCAATATTTCGGCAGTTTTAATCGTGTAACATGTCTGCTTTTGTCAAGAGTAAAAATCCTAAATGGTTATTAGTAAATCCCATTTATCTTTGGATTGTCTTGTAATCACACTTGGAGAAGTTCATAATTCTTTGCTTTTAGTACTACAGAATTATGTTGGTTCTCTTTATTTCTCTGTTTTAGTTACTAAACAAATTCCAATGCAAAATTTTAAGTGCCAAAAGACCTAATGAAATCATTTGAAAAAGTGTTGTGCTTTTGGTTTTGTGTAAAAACACTATTTAACTATTATTATTATTATTACCTGGAAGTGGGGGGGGTATAGGGGATGTATGTATATAT
>JBBPDA010000001.1:19891155-19926647 GCA_037974385.1 Arnoldichthys spilopterus | reverse complement strand
TTACTCTGGCCTTCTGCATGTTCTGTACTTACAAACTTGTTACTTTAGTTTAAATGCATTTGAGGAGAATTATCAATTATTTTAATTTGGCATTTTGCCATCCCAAAATCAGGCCCAATTTCAAACTAAATGATGGCACTAACACTTACAAAGACAATCTCTTTATGTATCCATCTTTGCATGGTAAAAATGTGAAAAAGACAAGCATGAAACAAACAAGAAAGGGAGATTCGAAGGTGGAGAAGAACTGTCCATGACAGGGAGAACCTGGATGAAAGTAAACCAGACAACACTGCTAACAGAACAAATGCAGAGCAACAAGGTGTTACCCATCCACAGCCTCATTTGTGACCTTATTTATTTTGAGTTCTGTTGCTGACATTGAAAACTGATTTGCACATTTGAGCAAAGTTAATGTTCATAATTTTCAGTATGTTATTTTAAATGTTATATGACGTTAGAATTGTTTAATGGTTTTTGAATTATAATAGTATGTTCAGTAAACCTTGCACAGAAATAGGCTAAATGTCCTTCAAATGGCTACTTTCTTTATACTGGGAGTACATTTCAGGCTTGTACAATTTCACTTTTACTTGAGTAAAGAAGTTTTAATCAGCATTTCTACTTTCACCAGAGTTTTTGTTTTCACACAAGAAAATGACAGACAGTAGTCTGTCCAATTTTGGGAGCAATATGTCCATTTCTCTACTGTCACCAACAAAACCAGCATTAAAACCAGACCTGAGTACATGAAGTCAGTACCCCATTGTGAGGATGCACAAATAATCTGTCATTTGAGCAGTTGGGGTACCACAATAAACAAAAATGTGTTTTGGCTTATAACTGTTAACGTGTGTACAGATACCAGGGTCGGTCCCAAGGCTGAATGAATTTCGTATCATATATCATACCATGGTAATGAATTTTGATGATGAAGCCTTAAAACAGGGAGTGAGGTCATAAGTCCATGACAGTTTAATGAATCAAAACCAGACTTAGCAGAAAAAACCCAAATAACATCTTTCATTTGACCACTGGAGGATGCTGCATTAAGCAAAAAAGTGTATGGTTAACAACTGTTGATGTGGTTGGCATGGTGGTGCGATAGTTATTGCTGTCGCCTCTCAGCAAGAAGGTCCTGGGTTTGATACCCAGTTGGCCTTGGGTGCCCTTCTGTGTAGAGTTTGCAAGCTCTCCCAATGTTGGCATGGGTGTCCTCCAGGTGTTCTGGTTTCCTCTCACTGTCTAAAGTCTTTATGGTTTAGGCTGAAGGAATACTCTAAACTGCCCATACTATTAACTGTCCATAGGTGTAAGTGTGTGTATGAGTGGTCGTCTGTCTCTGTGTTACTCTGCAATGGGTTGGCCTCCTGTGTACCCTGGGTGTACCCTGCTTTGTGCCTGTAGTCAAGTGGGATTGGCTCCAGTTTCCCCATGACTTGAAATTTATAAGTGGTATGAGCAATGAATGAACTGCTGGTGGCTGTTCAATCCGTTCTGCACATTAGCATGTTTGCACACTTGGAAACACAATGTATTACTGTCTGATCTATATCACACGTGTTCTGAAACATTTGATAGCCATATCTAATAATATTAAGTCCCTTAATGTAGCATACACTAATTGGTAAGTAATAATGCCCCATGGGTTCCAAGGACATAGAAATGGCTTACATTAATACTGGGCCTGTGAAACAGTTATTTTTGTTATTGGTTTCAGAAATGCTTCCTATAAATACTGCATATTTAAATGCATTTATAAAGAATTATGGGATACCTTATAGTGGATGTCATAGGTAAATATAAGTATGATGTAATATGGTATTGTGAAACAGCCTTTAAACACTCTTTAAGCTGCTGCCGATTATAATGACGATGATGACTAAGATAATTTTGAGGAGTTTAATGTTTCTATCAAATGAAATGAAAAAGCAAAAATGCTTAAAATCTGCATGCTGACAACAAGAAGACTGCTCACTCTTGCAAATAAATGCAGATCTTTATCTACTGCAGTGTGGATTTTTTATTACAGACCTTACAATGATCAATTCTTTGTTTTGGTAAGCACCAATAAAAAACACACATTTGAAAAAGAGTAACTTAAGTCTTAGTTCAAAAAACCTTTTTACTTTTCCTGTCTAGGGAAAGAAGGGATTTTATTAAAAAGAACAAAAAGAAGGTTATTAAAAATAGTGCAAATTATACAGTAAAGGTGTCCATGATGTCAACAATTGGATATTAAATTATGTTTGGTCACACATTATACATTCATCAGCTTCAAAATGTAAACTACCTGCCTAATATTGTGTAGATCCCCTTCATGCTGCCAAAATAGCTGTGATCCACCAAGGCATGGACTCTGCAAGCCCACTGAATGTGTGCTGTGGTAACTGTCCCCAGGGGGCTAGCAGTAGATCATTTAAATGCTGGTTCTATGAATTGGACTTGTTTGTCCAGCACTTCCCCAGGGTGCTCAGTCAAACTAAGACTGGAGAATCTGGAAGCCAGGTCAACACCTTGTAGCCTTATATGCAGTGAGATGGAATGGTTTGTAAGTTTATTTAGATACTTTTATACTATAGCCAGTATGAACTATTTCAGCAATTTGTGCTACAGTAACTGTTAGTAATTTTTTGGGATAGAATCATAGTGGCTAGCCTTTACACTTGGGGGCCCATGACCCTGTCACTAGTTTACCAATGGTTCTTTTTTGGTGTACTTTTGGTAGGTTCTAATGGCTAGAGCAAACCACAGTACCACTTGTCACAGTTCCAAAATGGTAACTTAACAGGAGAAGGCAAAAATGTTCCTTATGCAGACAGGTATTTTTAACTGCTAGGTGTTTCTGATGGTGCTGAATTCACAGAAGTGCCATTTGGTGGGCTATAAAGTGGGAGGGAAGTGGCTGCTTCCAGCATTTCTACTGTGCATTTTACGGAGAATAAAAAAACTCACGTACAAAGTAAACTATGTTCTTCAAACCTAAGTTTATGTGATACACAGTAGTAAAGCAGTGTTTAAGCTATAAATCATCAGCAGGTCCCACAATAACTCTGCTGTAGAATCACACAGCTTCTGATACAGAGAAGCAGGTAAAGGTTTACTCGTCCCTGAATCCAGGAACACCAACATATTCTCATCTGTGTAAACTGTTGCAATGTAGGCAAAATGGGCCAATGATTAAATGTGTTTGATCAAAGTGGTTAGTATGTAGACACAGTGTTTTAACATTCCAGCAGATCTGCTCTGTGTGATCCACTATGTGCAGCACACACATTAACAAAACCAATACTTTCTCACTGGTGGTCCTATTGGGGCCCTGACCATTGATGAATGGGTTAAAGGGCGTTAACAAATAATGCAATGAAACAGATGGACTATAGTCTGTAACTTTAAATTACAAAGTGCGAAGAGTGTAGATACACGGTAGGTTTACCTGAAGTTAATCAGTGAATGGAGGGAAAGGTCTACTTCAGCCAATAGCCTGTGCTACGGTGCAATACTTCAAATTAATCTCTGGTCTTGGTTGCAAAACAGTTTGTTTATAATTTGTTTAAAGTCAGATGGTGACTCATTGTGTCATTGTTGTGTTGTTAAAACTTGTGCTGTTAATTAATTACTTGTAAATAACCCTCCACTCAGCTGAATCCAGTAACTTTTATAGCCTTACTAGGGAACTGAACTTCCTCCCAATAGTTAGTTACTCAATATATACAAAGGCCAGTTTTTTTTGTACAGTGCCCACTATTTACCATCAGTGACATTTTTTAAAATGCCAAATACATGGCACTTGCATGTTATTTCATATGCTACCGAGCTGGTAGAAGAACGCTATTTATCCCCCATTAAGCAGCTTTTCAGCTTTCAGACACTTTCAGCTTCCATAATGGCTAAATTCCCCACAACAATGCAGAATTCGGATGCTGACTTGTGTAGTACTGTTAGTGTTACAAATTTAAAAACAGGAAACAAATTTTTATTATATCTGTTTTTATTTGAAATAATGTAATTTGCTAATGAACATTAAGCAAACCTGGGAGCACCTCAGCTCCTGAGTCCAGAGACTTATCATTTATTTATTTCAGCCTGCAAACCATGAAATGTAATGAGACTTTACATTGACACATTGGAGTTCTGCCTGATTTAAACTTATTTCAAGCAGAATATAAACTCAACACAAGCCTTGTTCACCATACAGGAATTCCTCCTCATTCAGTGCCTTATATGGCTGAAATATTTTGACTGTATTGTGTGCATAAATCTGGTACACGGTTATAATCTTGTCATCCCCTTATTTACTTCTCTTACTAAAAAATAGGTTAATTAAACCAGTACACGTGCTACAATTGGAAAAGCAATCAATGAATTACTTGTGAGGTGTTTCCACTCTTAACAAAGCTAGAAATAATGAAAAAACACTCTGGTGCCATCTGCTGAAGACATGAAGAAACAAGATAAATGGTGACTGTGCTAGTGGCAGTAGACCACTCTTAAACAAAAGGTGGGCTTCAGGGAGGAGAAACAATTCCTAACTATTACATAATTTTTACAGATTACATAACTTACTATTACATAACTTAAATATGACAACATTGTGTGTGGAAGATTCTTGCAGACACAAGAATAAAATATTAAACAAACATTGACTCAACAGGGAAAGTTACTACTATACATATGACAATATTTTGTTCGGGCAGTGGTGGCCTAGTGGTTAGGACACTGCCTTTCGGATCTGAAGGTTGCAGGTTCAAGTCCCAGCCCGGGCACTACTGATTAATTAAATGATACAAAAATATTAGGTTGCTTATTTATTGTGGTTAATGATGATCCAATATCTGTGAGTGGTAAAAGTATGTGAATATTTAGAATCAGCAGTTAATGTAACGGTGGAATTAGACAGACTTGATTATGTTCACAAGCCTGGAAAAGGTTACAAAATCATATCAAAAGAGTTAGAACTTTTCTGGTCTACATTATAAAGAATACTCAAGACCACTGTTGCACTCTCCAGGAGTGCCTGACCAACAAAGATCAGTCTAAAAACAAGACACTTAATAGCCCATGATGTCACAAAGCAACTTAGGATAACTTTTTGGCATCTAAGGGCCTCTCTCACATTGGCTAATGTTAATGTTTATGTGTCTGCCACATGCATGGTAAAGTTGCAAGGAGAAAACCACTGATCCTTAAAAAAACCTTTTTGCCCATGGACCATTTGCTAAAGATAACAAGGACATAACTATATTGGGAAGATGTGCCGTGAACACATGAGACAAGAAGGCAACGCTTTACAGCATTAGAACGTTATCCCACTTGTGGAACATGGTGGTGATAGTATTATGGTTTGGGCCCGTTTTTCTGCACCTGGGCCAGGACAGCCTGACATCACTGATGGAATAATGACTCAATTCTGAATACCAGTGTAATCTAAAAGGAAAAGATCAGGACAACTGTCCATGCACCATGCAGAATCTCAAAAGAGATTGGGTACATACAAGCTAACAGTGGTATTAAAATTCTTAGTTTGCTAATGTTAACTTGACAGGTCTAAAAATAGCCATCAAAAAATACTTGCCTGTCCTATGTGACAGTGACTTACCAAAAAAGGTTGTGAAAAACAGAATAGTTATATACTGTAATATAGAAAAAGTGTTGTGTTATCATAATAACAATAACATATTGTCATTGCCAGGTGTAAACCTTGTATCTAATATATTTGTTCATAAATCAGTGCTGTTGGTCACCCTGTATGTTTATCTGTGGGTTTTACCAATATTAAACCAATAAAAATTATTAAGAAGAGCTTGTGACCAAATCTTGTAACTCCATTGGATGCCCAAACTGTCAGCAAATCAGAATCAGAATCAGTTTTATTTGGCCAAGTATGTTTGCACACACAAGGAATTTATTTTTGGCCGATGGTGTTTCTCTAGTATTTAACAAACAAACAAACAAACTGTACAATATGAAACATAGTAGACAATATACAAACTTAAGGTGCACTTGGCACAATGTACAATATACTCTATTGTACACAAGATGCTGTATACACAATATACATTATCCTTGTGTGGTCCAGTACATGTGGTACGATGTGCCATGTGGGTGCGGTTGTAATAATGTCATAACTCTACCTTGCCTCCATTTTATAGAAGTGCAGGGCTGAAGGTGAGGTGACAAGGCGATTTTATCTGAGGTAAATAGTTCAACTGCTTAATGTTTTTAGCCTTTGTGTAAAATTCTGACCATATATAAAGACAATATATAAAATATATAAATACCAACTTTGGCAACTCCAAAGTTGTTTTTCATTTCCAAAATGTAACAGCTAGGGACCTATGTAATTTGCACCCGACAGTGCCCACCTCTATCCACCACTCAGGTCATTCTGAATATTTATATATATAATTAAATTTCAAAGAACTTTCTGTCTTCAGTACTTCAAAAGTGCACCATTGTAATGCATTCACTAGCTGACGGTTCACCATAAATACCACAATATGTTCTATTTAGGCATACTGACCCTGCCTCACCATGATGAGAGACACCGGTCTGGCTGGTTCAAGACCTCTAAAAGGACTTTCTTCTTCCTGGATTTGGGCCTGGTCTACTTCTTTACTCCCCTCATCTCTCAGCTCAGAAATGCCACCTTAAAGAGTTTCTTGTCTCTATACAGTCTTGCTGCTTTAGATGACAATCATGGCAAAGCATCTTCATTCTGATGGATGGTCTATGCTTAGTTCTACATGACTACAAGACTACATGGTTTTTAATCAGAATCAGAACTGAGCTTTATCTCCTATTGTGAAGGACTGGACATGAATGTTTTAATGTGCATTGAAAGCAACATGAGACTGCATTCATTTTCTAAACCGCTTCTTCCGTTTCCGGGTTGCGGGGAAGCTGGAGCTAATCCCAGCTGACTGCAGGTCTAAGACAGGGTTCACCCAGGACAGGAGGCCAACCCATCACAGGGCAACACATAGACAGACAACCATTTATATACACATTCACACCTATGGGCAATTTTAGAGTATCCAATCAACCTACTTCAAGCCTTTGGACAGTGGGAGAAAGCCGGAGCACCCGGAGGAAACCCCACACGAACACGGGGAGAGCTTGCAAACTCAGAGAAAGGCACCCGTGGCCAACCTGGGGATCAAACCCAGGACCTTCTCACTGTGAGGCGACAGCGCTAACCACTGCACCACCGTGCCGCCCTAACTGATTTCATGCTGGAAAAATTTTGTACACAGTAAGCTCTGTCTGTAAAATTAGGATACTCAGCTACGCTCTTTACAAAAATGTTTAAGTAGAATGTCTTTTGGACCTATAAAGTGTAAATTATTTGTAAGATTGATATACAATTTTAAGGTATGATATTCTTCTTTTAATGCAAAGTTCTATACCAAGAAAACTTTACATTATCTCTAAAAGATTCCTCAAACTCACACAACTCACTTACAAACATGTTTCTTTAGGGAACTAAAATTGTTCTTCTGTGGCATCATGCAAAGACTTCACTATAAAATGTAAGTTTAAGAGTGAACACACTGTGCATACACAGAAGTAATTAAATGAGAAACTATATGTTCCAATACATACATTTTATATTAGTTATTCTTATGTAATGTTACAATATGTAAATGTAAAGGGAAAATTGAATTAGAATTTTATATTTAGGATGTGTGATTTATTTTTAATAGAGATCAATAACAGATCTGGTCTGTAGAGTATACAAAATGATAAAACACGAAAAGCTTCTGTTTGTCAGAAAATGTTTTGTTCAAAACAAGCAAACCTGAAATCATTCTCAACTGTGCAGTTAAAGAGTTTGTGCTTGTTAGGTACTAACAGAGTTATTAATTATTAACTGAAAGCCCTGGCTTTCTACTATTCTTATTTGTTGTGTGGGACAAACAAGGTTGCTCCTCCTCAGACATGTGTCATTGATAGACATCAAGAAATGGGTCACACAACTAGCAGTTTAACTCAACACTTTATAATAGTGTCATTATCTCTATTTTTACATATTTGTCGCACTAATTTGTTTCAAATCATAATACAAAATGATATATCAGACAATGAGAACATAAAAAAACAAAAAGAAGTGTTTTAAAATAATTTTTCTTTTACTCAAGGTTTTTCATATTGCTGTGGAGCACGCTAGTGGGCTTTCAAGCATGAATTGAACGTTTAAGGTCCAAAAACTTAGTTTTGCTGCATTTGGGCCACTCAGAGGTACACATGTTAATGTGCTTTGAACTGTTGCCTTATTACATAACCCAGTTCTGCAGCAAGATTTTCTGGTAGAGAAAATCTTCATGGTTTCACAAATTAGGCCAATCTTCTAAGCCCTGAATCGGCAAGGCATACCCACACCATCGCACTACCATCACCATGTTTGATTATGATGCTTTTTGTGGAATGCTGAGTTAGCTTTTAGCCAGATGCAATGAGATAGTCGTCCAAAAATACCATCTTCAACTACAAAAGGTGTTTGTAGTGTTTTTTGCCAAATTTGAGTCTTTGTAAGATGAGCCTCTATGTACCTCTTGACTTTTTGACCCATTTTTCATTATTATTGTCTTTTTCTAATGATCAAATGGTGACCACTGACCTTACTTGAGAAAAGTGATGCCTGTGGTTTCTTAAACCTATTTTCTTTTGTTATCTGTCATCACTGCGCTGTTTAAAGAAATCTGGTATTTTGATAGGCTGGCCACTTTTGGGAAGTTATCCCTTTGGATTTAATGGCTCTAAAATGGTCACCTGAAGTCCCAGAGCCTTTCAGGATTTATGCATTTCAATAGCGTTCTCATCTCTTCTGGGTTTTGGATCATGACATAGTCATGCTTGCTTTTTGCCCACTTCCCATTGCTAGAAAGATTCTATTAAAATTCTGTTTAGATTTAACCAATCTGGTGCTAATAATCTACCAAACTAAAACTAAATTTGGTTAATATGTTGTTTGAGTAACTAAGATGCAATTACATTTTCAAAAAAGGCCAGCTGGTATTGGACATTTTTCTCAAATAAAATGATAATGTAAAAATACATAATATTTTATGCAATTACTCTAATTTTGACATTCAGTACTGTACAGTCTTGTTGGCTATGTGAGCATATGCTATGTAAAGCTATTAATCAGCAACGAAAGCACTCTTTTGTTCTGAAAACGCTAACAGGAATAAAACAAATATGGCCTAGTCACTAACAAAATGTTGCTTCCAATGAAAAATCTCTAGTCAGTATCTTGTTTAGTCTAAAACTTGCCTTAATCCCTCTTCAAGAAAGTGGCCCTCTTCTAATGACAGAATTGCTTACTTTCCATGTAAATAGCTTATAATCAAAACACAAAAATAGTTTTTGTGAGTTTGTCTGTTAGTGTGATTTATACTTCTACATTTACTGTAGCCCACACTGTAGCTTGATGTCCACCTCCCCAGAAATTTAACTATGCATTGTGATGCATAGTTTGTGAGCAGTGGTGGCCTGAAGATTGCAGGTGCAACTGCACTGAGGTACTCTTGTACCATCCCACTACACTGGTCCCTGGGCACTGTTGATGGCTGCCCGCTGCTCTACATGTGCACGTGTGGTGGGTTAAATACAGAGGTCACATTTTGTTGTGGTACTTGAGTCTGTTCACAATGACAACTTGTCACTTTCACTTCACTTTTATGATGCAGGGTGTAATTGGTCCACTTGGTAGCATCACATTTCCAACTGCTCTCTGCCATTTTTAAATTGTGCCATACACATAGGAGGAAATGTGATGCAACCAAGCATGTATTTTAAATATTTCCGAATGTCGGCAGGTAGATTTGACAGTTTGGTTCGTTGGCATAGGCTAAGGCATATGTTCTGTATAGCACTACATTTAATTGAATTTAGCTTTATTTGCCCTTATTCTAATGTTATACACTGATTTTACTTGCAACACTGTTGAGAAACATTTGTGGCAAATAAGCCCTCAGTAGCGTAATGGTTATTGTTTTTCTAACTCATGGCTTTGAGGAAAAGGTCAAGTTTTGCCCGAGTTGGCAAGTTAATCCCCTTATGTTGTAAAAGACCCTTGTAAATCCGTTGTAAACGTTTGGGATACATGACTTGCACAATGTTCACATACTAAGATGTTATGAGCGCTCTGTTTCCACTCATCACTTATTAACAGCTTTTAGTGGAAATGGAGAGGTGTTTTTAAGCATTCTGGCTTTTTTTTTCCTTCACAAATTAAGGGTAACCTGAAAAGGCACGAGTAAAGCACATGATGCCTTTGTAAGTAGTATGTGAATTTTTGTTTTTAAAACAAAAAAAAACTTTTTCAACATATAAAACTCAAAGTCTCTTTCCTTAATCCATGCACAATTCCATCTTCCAAAATGCTGATGTTAAAGAAAATAATACAAGAAATAAAGAAGCTCAATTCAGACCACCAGCCAATCACCAGTGGTCAATCATGTGAACAGGAAGCATGTTTATCTGACAAAATACATGCTGCCCAGAAACCCCTGGAACAAAGGTGATGGTGACAGAAACAATAGGAGTGACTTTTATAGAATTTAAACTATAGTGATCAAAAATTATCTGAGGACCAGTGAAGATTTCACCACTGCAGAAAGGCAAACAGTTCAGAATGAATGGCATTTTGACCATCAGGGCCACTAATACCATGGTAGCAAATAGCAAATGCACAATAGCAAAAATGAGTGTATGAGGAAATGCACTTCTCCTTTACTGAACACCCAGTGTTAACTGTACTGATTACAGAAAAGTTATAGAAATTATGAATTGTGTAAAACCAACCCTGTTAAAGTGGTGGTTCAGCAAAAATCTAACTTATCTAGTAATTCCCTTCCCCTAATGTATTTGAATAATTTGGTGTCTAAAGTAAGCATCATTAGTTTTACACAGTCACTACAAGTAATGTAGTGAACAAGTAATGAAAGCTTATAATTACCTGTTTGGAATCGTGCAAAAAAAAACACTTGTCATGAACCATGAACCATGTCATGTTAGGTCATTCAAAATCTACATATTTCTGTTATTTCTAACACTATATGACACTTTTATTTAAACAACAACAAAGGAACAATTAAAATGAAATTATTAAAAATAAATTATTTTGTCCATTCAATTTTTTTCTACACTGTTTTAAAATAAACTTACAGCTATATATCATACCTGTCACTTCCCTGTCAAGTCAATTTTATTGCTAAAGCGCTTTTTACTGACGTTGGCACAAAGCTGCTTTACAGAATCTGGGGACCAGCCCCTAATGAACAAGCCAAAGTTCATGGAAAAATAAATTACAACTGATTTTTTGGTGCGCAACACAAATGTTACAAGTGCACCCTAAGAAAAAAATGTAAAGTAAATAAAATGTAGGATATGGGCCCTTAAAAAACACGTATGAATGATATGGCAGTGGAAACCGCATGCAATAGCAGCTTTAAAGCAGATTTTTCATGCAGAAATGTTCTATGCATGCGAGGGCAACTATGCAAACAGCAATGGACATGTACCAATAAAAACTAATATCGTTCCACTATAAAATCTTGAAAAAACTTCTTAAGCATAACTTTGCATTGTCACACACCCCTTTGGGTGTAAGTAGATGTACAGATGGGCTTCCTGTTTGCTATCATGCCACATGAGACATCTGTGTGGAGTGTTCCGTACATGTTATCATACACACAGTGCACCTTGACCTAGGCTAGTGATAGTGAGAGCTGTTATTGTGAGCAGGTGCAATGAGAGTCACAATTTGTTTCACATTTTGTGTTTTGTGGGTATGGTTAAATTACATAAGTACATTTGCCACTTCGGACAGCTGTCCTCAGCTTTGGTCTGATGTTTCCTGGTTTGTGAGTAACCAGAGAGCTCATATTTCAAATCAAATTAGGCTCAGGCCTTACCCCATATTGCACTTTCTAATTTGTACTTGAGGCCCGCAGCCTCACCAGTGACTTGTTAGTTCATCTTTTTTTTTAAATCCTACGAGGTTAATTATCGCATATTGTGAGAATAATTAAGATGATCATCAATTATTAATCATTATGGCTTATCTAAAAGGGTCATTAGGTGTTGTTAATATATTTAGATTGGATTGCTTGGTGGTAAGATACTTAGTAAACATTCACCTGGTACCTATAGTAATTAGATGAAATCAGGAGGAAAAACAAAAGCCCATTTAAAGACTTCTTACTATAATTAGACCCCAGAGAAAAAAATGCATCCCTCAATTCACTCAATTCACCATACAGTTGCTGGTTTCTTTTTTTTTTTAAGGGATCTTTTATATTCTCAAAAATTTTTAGATATAACTGGGATCTGCTCTGTACAATGAAATTATGGAGGTATTCAAAATGGGCATAAACCAGACTCTGAATATAACTTACAGAAGAGACAAGGCTTTACCAATGGATGCAGGAATCAGTGCAGCAGCATACAAATTACACCCAAAAAATGTATAGTAAAACACATTTTGGCCCAATTTTTTTTGTGTGTGGTATATTTAGCATAATGAAGAAAAATGCCATAAAAGTATTCCTGCTTGGTCTACAGTGATACAATTTTGCACAGTTGAAGCTGAATGCAATTTAAATGTGTTAAGACAATTTATGGGGAAGTACATGTTGATATGGAAAACATACTTTTCATAGGTTTATTTAATGTCAGGTTTATTAATTATAATGAATTACTCCCTTTAATTCTGACTAGATTGCTATCAGGTTTAAGTTGTTAAAGAGAGAGATTTAAAAGACTAGGAGATTAAAATTGTTGCAAAATGAGGCCTTTCTCCCCTCAGTCAACTATTTTTGTTGATTTTGTGGTATGTGGAGGGTCATTTTCTTGTTGGAAGTTCCACCTGGACCCAAGGTACACTATTCAGGCAGAGACAGCCAGGGTTGTGGCCAGAATGTCCTGATAGCTGATACGGTTTATGCCATTGAACTTAACATAGCCTAACGATTCTGGCAAGATAACGGTCCTCGATAAATCAAGCCACAACTACACTTCATGGTGTGTATGATAATCATTTGTGTATGCATGCCTTTTTTGATGCACCACCAAAATTAAGCCCTGTCAAAGAATTCAAGTTTGGTCCACAGTTGCGGTTTTTGTAGAGGTCATCAGGGCCTAGGTGGTCCAGATTTCAGCTCTATTTCTGTGTTCCAAGGTGGGTTGGAGCGCAAACACAAGGCCCATCTGGGGGGACTCCAAGGACTGAAAACTAGTTTAAAAATACATCGACCATCATCAGTACTGCACCATATTGGAGTTGAAATAAAATACTGAATATCAGCTCAAATCTTTATTTAATCTTTATTTATTTAATCTTTATTCAGAATAACACTTACTTCCATATAATGTCACCCCCAACAACAATTTTGGGGGCTCAAAATAATTCAATAGACTAAATCAAAAAATAAATGATCATTTTAATACAAATCCCCTGCAGTCAAAAAAGGAACTTATAGCTAACCCAGATGTTGGGTATCTTCTCTAGTGGTGTTTGGCCAGACCTTTACAGCGGCTGTCTTCAGTTCCTGCTTGTTTCTGTAGAGTTAGCCTTCATTTTTACATTCAGTGAATGAAATGCATAAGTGAACAGAAGGCAGGTGATTGACTGTGCCATTGCAGAACATTTCACATTTTACCTTAAAACATTTTGGGTTGCTTTTGCAGTTATGCTTCAGCTCATATATCTGCACCATGAAGAACCACCATTCATTAATAAGTGATGAAACCACATGTGCTCAGGATTTCTCTGGCAAACCTTTGTCAAGCCCTAAAATACAGTCATTTCCACAAATGCTAGTAATAACTGAACTGTGCCAAAATGAAGCCTTATGTTAACTGTGTCCAGATCATCCAGACTGTCACCAGAAACAAGTCCAAAAGCTAAGGTCTGTCATGGTATAGGGTTGTGTCAGTGCCCTTGGCAAAGGTTACCTACTCTTTATACCGTAAACTAAATTGAGATTTTGGAGCAACATATGCTTCTTTCGAGATGACATCTTTTCGTGGCGATGCCCATGTATATTTTAACAAGACAATGAAAAATCACATTCTGCACACATTACAGAGGCTTGGCTGTGGCAGAAGAAGGTGTCTGGCTGCCTGCGGTCCTGACCTGTTCCCAAAAGACAATGTTTGGGGCATTTAGAAATGCAAAATGTGACATCAAAGACTTCACACTGCTGCACACCTTCCCTACTTTTTCTGATATGGGGTGTTATCATTGTTGACAGCTGCAGAAATGTGCTCATGCAACAATACACATCATTAGGCATTTCAATATGTGAAAAAAGCGTTCTTTACAAAGTCAAATGTGCATCCAAAGAACCTCAAGTCAGTTCATGTTCAGGGTTGCCCATGCTTAAAATTATGAATGTAGAGATAACCAAAATGCAGAAAGACTGCCTTTCCCTGTTACAAATATTTACAAACTTTCCTTTCATTCAATGTTTTTAGAAAACAAGGAAGGCCAGCCCTCTGGCTCTGACATCACTTTGTATCTTTTTACGCAGTGCCTTCAAGATCTATGAAGCATGGAGTCAAGCCTGAGAGATTTGGCATGAAGAGGCCCAACGAACACTATTGACGATGCTGTGTGTTTGAGAAAAAAAATCAATGGTTCATCAGCTTCCTTATCTGTTGAAGTGATGAGATTTCGTGTTTTACAGTGGACTCCATTCTACCAATAAGCTCTGTACGCATGATGTGACTGTACTGAGGGGTAAACAGGCAATCTCTAACAATGCAGGGAATGCACTATTTATTTACGTAAGGCCTTATTGCAGTAATGGCTGTAACTGTGTCTTTCTTGACTCTGATGCACACATGATCTTATTTGCTTACTTGATATTCTATCAGTTTAATTGCCTTTAAACTGATTATAATTCTGTGTTAATTTAGGCTAAAGTGATGTAAACAGGGCCACTCTAAGAACATACTTTTGAGTATTACTATTTTTATTTTCAAGCTACAATAAAATAATCATTATTTTTATAAGTTCTATGTTTATTTGAAGCATATGAAAATATGCACTGATGTTATTTTTATTTATTTATTTTTTATTTTTTGCATTTCACTCAGAAAGATGTTGCAGTGTGCGGGGGGAAAATGCATTTTGATTTCCAATTCACAGACTTTTTTCCCACATTGATTAGTAGGACTGGAGCTTTGGATTATAGATCAGAGCTTAGAACACAAAACCAGCAACAGCTCATCTATTGCCTATCCATTACTGAAAAATTGCAGTCACGACTTTAAAATGATGATGCATCCCAGGCAGTTATGTTTTCCAGCTTTGTCCTACATTAATTCACCATCTGGAATCTGGGGCCTGGCTATCTGCTTTGACACCAGACCATGACACCAAATCAGGAGGAAAAGTCAAACATTTTGTCCTTTCTTAGGTTTGCAGTATCAGAATTAAAACAGTTAAAGAAACTAAGAAATATGTTCTGTGAATGAATGAGACACCATAAACATGCACTTAACATAAATGCAATCTCCAAAAAGAATCTGACAAATCCTTAACTCTGGGTCACAAAAATGTACCAGGACAGAGCTAGTTTTGTCCAGGGGGTGGTGTCGTTTACAGCTGGATAACTTAACAAAACGTCAAACGCGTCCTACAGCAATGTCCCTTACCTCTTATCCTACGCTCGCCCTTTGCCTTAAGTTATGTGCACGTAGGGCCTGTATTGTTTTGTTTTGAGCGCTGTTCATTGTCCGCTCGTCAGGCCTGTTGTTGCTGAGAATGATAGGGACAGGCGTGTTCTTCAGCCTTTGTCCCACATGTGTTTACAAAAAAGAGACCCAGCTCGTTAGCAGGCCACCAAAACCTTTGTGCTGACGCGGTGTTAGGCTTGTGCGTCAAAGCACGTCTCTCCTTGAACTTAAATCGACGACTTTTAGATTAGAGTTCGAGTACACTGGTCAATAAACTACCTGGACAGAGGTCAACAGCGCCCCAGCGTATAAAAGCGCGCGCGATGTGGTCTGCGCAGTTCAGGCTTACTAACAACAGCAGAAAGCTTCTGAATTATTTGAAACACTCAACATAAACATTAGCTTTGAACTTTACATCAGACGAACCTGACAGTGATTTCGACCTTGAAAACACGCCTGAGAAACTACAGTAGTGGATCTGTCTATAGTCGCACCACAGTAACGCGAGGGTACTATGCAAGCTTTCAGGCACTGCGGGCTGTGTGTGTCCAGGGGTCTGTTTCAAAGCCGGACCGACTTCCTTCTCAACGAAGCGAACATGGCTGCGATACGGCGAGCTGCTGCATGTCTGAATTTCGTCAGGTAAATGTTTATAAATGCGTATTGTCTTTGTATACAAGCCGATCTAGTTATTTCAGGCGGTGTTGATGCTCGTTTGTCCGCACGCTATTGGGGAAGAAGTAGAGTTGACGTCTTGAAAGAGAGAAACGTTACTGTTTGGTGCTGCATTCATTCCTGTGAAACTACTCGAGCGCTACACTTATTCGCACTTCATTTCTGTTTAATGATGTGGGAAAGACTTCATGGCCTGCTCCTAAATGTCGTTTTTTGTTTGTTATGCTTGTAGGGGTGCGACCACCGCGCTTTGCAACAACAGAAAAGCAGTGCGTCAGCTGCTGCGCGCCCCTGCGGTCACACAGACGAATGTCGTGGCGTTCAGCGTCGGAAGCGGACTCTGTGCAGTTCCCTTCGCACAGGTAAGACTTTTATTTGAGGTATATATGTGTAATACAGAAAAAAAAAACTCCTCATAAAGATGGTTTACCGCAAGCCGAGGGAAAGTTCTATCAGCATCAGCATCAGTATACAAGACAGGGAGGGCACATTGAGTAACGCTACGACACTACTTTTGTATTGACAAAAAATGTTTTCACACTTAGACCTTGAGTATCAGTCGAGACCAACGTAATAGTTGTTCTTTAGAAACTATTAAGTTCTAAACTTTAATTGGACTATTTAAGACGATCCTCCAGACGAGGCATTCATGCTCAACCAACTTACTGTATTGCCCCACACAAAGAAATACACTGCAGCATATTGCACAACGTCAGTGTACTATTTCAGGCCAGCTTTGCTAGAGGATTGTGTCCTCTAGGTTAATTCTTTTATCCCTTCGATATCCAGCATTTTCTGCTGATATCAACCTGATGCTGGTTTGCAACAATGTTAATGTTGTCTCTAATATTAATTGTAAGAACCTGTGCAGTGCATGTACAGTTAATACCCTCCAGTTGCTGAACTGGATTGGGTGATGCATGTAATGTGACAGGGCAGTTGATGGTAAACCTACTGTAGTGTGATGGTGAAAATATGCCATAAACTAAGAGGCTTTTTTCATGCAGCAGGTTGAAAACCTCTCACATGAATCTCTCATTCGGCGTGCGTCCTGCCTGGTCACGGACAGTGCCAACACGTACCTTTCCCAGACCACTCTGGCCCTTGTGGATGCCCTTACGCTCTATACAAAGGTATGCGCTGTTCATTTGTAGCTTACTTTTTGGTACATTTGGAATGTTATGGCAAAATAACTTATGCTATTTCTGTTTCTCTTCTCAGGCTCTGCACACCCTTATTGCACTTCAGAAGCGCTATTTGGACTCTATAGGAAAACTCACTCCTGCTGAAGAAGACAGCATTTGGCAGGTCATCATTGGCCAGCGAGTAGAGGTAATTTCTATTGCTTTTTTTTAGGGCACCGTTCCACAGTTTGTTTTGCAGTTCAAAGCAATGCACAATTTCAAGCTTGAGCTATAAGGCTTGCTTTACACTGCAGTAAAAATCAGATTTGTAATCATATTTCCATTACATTTGCTCAAAATACGAACAACAATTCCCATAGTATAAATGAACTGACTAGTGAGAAGCAAAATGGTTGCTTTTATGAGCATAGATCCTAATATGGACCATTGTCTTACAACTATCAAAACACACATGCTATATATCACAAATGTACTGCTCTATTGTTAAGCAAAGTCACTATAAAACTACAGCATATGCAGTACAAATGTTTTCTAAATGTCTGTCAAAAGCTCCTACCTATGTGTGATGTGCACCCCTGATTTTTTTATTGCAAATTCATATGTCCAGACCCTGTTATCAAAAATCTTTCCTGCTAAAATTGGACTTTAGTACCAACTCAGTGAGCACCATAGAGCCTCATAGCCAACACATGAATTCCTGTTTCATTTATTTTTAAATCTTACCACAAGTAGCTGTAGTTCCCTAGAACACTAGAATGTTATCCCTTAAAAGTCAAACTGCAGGGAATGCAATTAAGTACAATAGTAGGAGTTTCTTCAGATTGGAGGCTCCCCTTTTGATATTGAACATACTATAAGCTGAAGAGCTCACTGTGCTACACTGAACTGCAGAATTAATTTTCTCCTTTCTTTAAACAGGTTAGTGACAGATTGGATGAATGCAAACGCTTCGAGTCAAACTGGACTAATGCCACTAACATCTGTGAATTGTCAGCAGAAGCAGCTTACAATTCAGGTATTCATCGTTGTTTGCCTCCAGTGGAGAAAACCTTTTTTGCTATTGATTCTTACGTTCAACTAATCTTAAACTGTTTAATTTGCAGGAGCGCAACATGCATCTATCGCATTGAAGACCAGTCTGCAGGTTGCAAAGTCTAAAGTGGAAGAGATGAAGAAACTCCAGCTGGCAGCAGAGAAGAGTCTGGCCGAGACCAAAGCTGAGGAGATCCAGAGAATGGCAGAGTATTCGTCCAGCATCAACTTGCATGACTTGGAAGATGTACCTGAGGCCTACCTCCGTGAAGACTGAAATGACTTCTTAGAAAGAACTGGGTTTTATCTTAGCTCATATATGAGCTATCCAGCTGTCTGAAGAGCACACTGCTGCAGGTGTAACATGGCTCAGGGAACCAAAAGAGTTTGAATTATTTGGTGTATGCTGGTTTCAGTGTATTACAGACCAGAATGTACAATGTATTTATGGTTCATTTTAGGCTGGACCTAGGAAGGAATCATACTTTTTGTCCATAAGGCTTCTATATTGTCATTGAGTAGTGATATCTGATGCTCATTTAGCCTAATTACACCAAAATGCTTAGTGTTAAAAAGTCACACCACTACTGTCCAGTCATCCTTTTAAGTTGTATGTGGACACTACATTTTGTAAAAGACAAGAAAAGCCACATTAAAATAGTTTGAAATGAGAAGTGTCATAAGCTTGCATGAAACAATTGTGTGTAGGAAGTAATTCGCAGAATGGGTCATTTGTTCAGTTGTACATTACTCAGATAATTAAACAATGGAGACGTATTGTTATAAGTTTATATAAAAAATAAAGCCTATTTTTCTACTTATTTTCTCTCTGCTTGCATTCCTGTACCACACACTGGTTGCACTTTCATAACTGTTACAATTTTCCATAAAATCAATTTAAGCTGTTTGTGCATGGAAAAATAAGTTCATTGTTTTGGAGTGAAGTACATGAGTTAAGGCATAAGATGTAATTAAGTATTACGTTCTTTTATTATTATAGTAGCATTCTGTGTTATGCCAGGATCTCTGTTTACCACACTGAGGTAAAAAGAAACTAAGGCCGAACATCTGGATTACTTATAAATGTCTGTAGGCTGATGGAAATGATATGGTAACTTATAGCTAAGAAAACGGTGCTTTTTTAATATTGCCTACCACAGTGTTATTCTTGGCTTTGGCCTTTTGGTTAAATGTTATGGGTGAATGGTTACGTCATAGTTTGGTGCTGTTTGCTTGCCAAAAAGAACATGCAGGAAGAAGCCTAGGGAAGTTCTGTATTTATAGATATATCTGGGCTTTTCCCTGGTTGAACTTATTCATGCCCTGCTTAACTCCGCTACAGAGATTCTTTTTCATGAGCTGTTCTGTGTTTGCTTGAATAAATATGCTAAGGATTTTTGGAGTCGAGAGCCATTTTGTTTTTTGTTTTTGTTTTTTTTAGGATGGATCAATACCTTGATGGTCATTGTGGTTTTGAAGCATAATGATTACTATGAAAAAGGCTACCAATAAATCAACTTTTTTTGTAAAATAAAAATATACAAAGATCAGCCATAAACCAGCTGCTATTGGGTTTCCCTCTTACTGCCAAAACAGCTCTCTTCCTTTGAGGCCTAAAATCCACAATATCTCTGAAGGTCTGCTGTGGTAAATTGCACCAAGACATTAGCAGTAGATCCTTTAAGTCCTTGAAGTTCTGAGGTGGAGCATCCATGGATCAAACTAGTCAGACACATCCCACCAATTCTCAGAGTGAGATCTGAGATATTTGGCAGCCAACACCTTGAACTCTTTGTCATGTTCCGCAAACCAAACATTTTTTCCCAATCAGGCAGGGTGCATTATCCTGCTAAAAGAGACTACTGCCATTAGGAAATGCTGTTGCCATGAATGGGTGTACTTGCCAAAGTAACATAAATTCCAGGATTTCCAGGATGTTTCTCATCAGAGCATTGCCATTTGGCAACTTGACTTCTTTCCATAGTGCATCCTGGTGCCATTTCGTCTCCATGTAAATGATACACAAGCACCTGGCCATTAACATGATGTAAAAGAAAACTCCCTTCATCAGACCAGGACACCTTCTTCGATTGCACCACGGTCTAGTTGTGATGCTCACATGCCCACTGTAGGTGCTTTTAATGGTAGACAGGGGTCAACATTAGCAGTCTGACTGGTCTGCAGGTGTAAGCTGTGCTGCACTGTGTTCTAACACCCTTTGTTTGACCCCAGTTGCTTATTTTAATGCTTCTTACACATCAACATCAAAAACTGACCGTTCCCTTGCTGTCTAATATAACATGCCCCTTGACTGGTAATCAATGTAATTCACTTCACCTGTCAGTGGTTTTAATGCTATGGCTGATCAGTGTATAAATATGGGTGACAGTTTAAAATGGGAAACCAACATAAATAGCTGATTTAGGGAACAGGGATTAAGCATAGTTCTGAACCTCACAGCATTTTGAATAGGCATGCTGCACTAAAAGGAAACTGTAAGAAGTTGAGATATTTTCCAAAATCCAACAAAAAATGTCAGTGGTATGTTAATTCAAGTGTGCCTGCACTTAACTGACAATAGTACTAAGAAAATATTTTCAGTAGATTTACTGACCAACTTAATTGTATTTTATAGCTATGCATAAATGTAGAATTTGATCACTGTAACACACTTAACAAAAGTTGGGATAGAGGGATGTTTGCCATTGTGGAGCATCATCTTTCCATTTAAAAACACTTTTTTAAAATTATTTTGGAACTGAGGAGACTAATTGTAGTAGTTTTGCAATTGAACATTTGCATTATATACGTCTTCAGCTGCTCAACTCTCTGTGGTTGCTGTTGTCTGATACTCAAGTCTTCATGATTTTCAAAACTTTCAAAACAGAACATTCAATCACATGCACTCTGTGTCTATGAAGCCATGCTATTGTAGTCTGTGCAGAATGTGGTCTGGCATTGTCCGGCTGAAATGCTAAAATCTATAGTCAAACAAAACTTTTTCCTTTTAGAAATTTTCACTTGAGCTGCCAAATACGTAATTGTACAGATGGCCATTATGCATTGTTTGGTTATGGTAATATAGTTTGTAGATTGGCTTGCAAAAGAACACTAGCTAGATACAATCTACCATTCCGCTATTTGGTTTGTTACAAATGTCTCTGCAATCTTACAATGAGAAATGTTCTTTTGAACTGACTAACAATTCTAACGTACACATTTAGGAACAAAGGGGTGAGCCAAGACCCATCCTTGCTTACAAAGACTGTTCTATGCTTTTTTTGTACTGCTTAATGTGGAGTCTTCCAGACCAGTGTTACTTGAATATTCTGTGCACACTGCAGCCATCAAATTTTAAACTTTATAAAATAATATATAATATATTTATATATAAAATATAATATATTTATAAAATACTGTTAAGCTGGTGAGTTAAATTACTGAAAATCTTTTATTTGTACTCTTGTCAGTGAAATAAAGGTTAATATGATACAGAGTATGATACAGTTAACCAATCAGATATAACTGCTTAACTGTACCATGCAGCACAACTGTCTGCACACACATTTGGTTTCATTTCTTTGTTTAATCTTTTATTTCATTTTCTGATTGCTGGCTGATTGCAGTTGCTGACTCATCCAGCAGATGGAGAACTTTTACAAATTATTTAATTGCTGTTTTTTTTAAAGAACGAGCATAAGGGTGGCCCAAAAAAAAAAAACAACCAATCACGCTTCAAGATGATTTAATATTATAATTAAGGGTGACACGCCTACAGTAGAGCTTCAGGGCAGAGCTGCGAGATACAAAATTGTTACTAGTCTAGTAGTATTTGCAGTCATCTTGAGGCGCATAAACCTAAGGAACCTTAAGACTCCTACAAGTAATAGAAAAGAGCTGCAATAAAAGTGATTGATCTGAGCAAATGGCACCTTTCAGCTGCACATTTGTCACTCTTTATAGGCATGAATAAAACCCAGACATAATGCAGTATGTGCCTACCGCTGTGTGTGCTTTAACCTGAGTGCTGCGTCTGAGTTTTGAGTTTTGCTTTGGATTCGGATTTTAGATTTCACACGTATAAAATCAGACAATAACCAATAATTATTAAGGATACAGAGCTTGCTATTGACCTTTCCTACTGAACTTAGATCTTTTTTTAAAAATATGTCAGTTAAATAAAAGTTAATGTGAATTAAATTATCACCGATTTTTCCAAGTTTTTCACCCCTGGAAATTTGGCTTGTATATATATATAGAATTAGTTGTTTATATATATATATATTTATACACCATTTTTATGTGTATATCCTGTATAGTCGGAAAATTATAGTGTATTCATAGTTCATTATAACTAATTACTATGGCTGTGAATAACTCGCTTGTTTACGTGCTGTTTGTAGTTCCACTGGACTAAAATAGATATTGTAATTAAAATTGTTTGTGGAAGTTTATTTTGGTGGCGGAGGTGGGCGGGCGCTGAGGAACCGAAGACACGCAACGCCCACTAGCACAGAGGCTCCGCCCCTCTCCACGCGGTCACTCTCTGGCTCCGTGTGTCCGATCAGCCAGCGCAGCGTCGGCGTCGGCGTTGGGGGATCATGGCAAAGGGACGTGAGTTTACCCTGGGAAATACTTCAGTACCAACAGCACTGTCACTCCATCTTGCTCTCCTGTTACTCGTCTTTACTGGTAGGCTGTTTCTTAGGCGCATGCTTTTTTATGTTATCATGCGCGACTTCTAAGTTGTTTGAGGTTAGATTGAAAGTTTGCTGGGAGGGACTGGAGGAGGGAGGAGGGAGAGTAGGTAAGGCAGCAGGCGTCACATAACGGTAACCGTGTGCTTGTGTCAGTACACGTTGTGATGCTAGCTAACGTTAGCTCTATAAACAACTTTGTTGATCGCTTATAGTCACTATTTATTAGAAAAATAGCTATAGTACCTGCTTAACTTACACCTCACTGTTTACACGTAGCATTAGCACATGTAACGCTAGTTTTGCTGCCTAGCTTTCCTATAGGTTGTAATTAAACTTTTAGTTTTAGCTATTTTTATAATACCATAAACTCATAACAGCCAACTTGCTAAATTTAGTCTGGTCGTAGTTCATATAAGTCAGATAAGTTAATGTTGTAAGTTCAAATATTTTAAATGGGTTTATTTGCTTGCAAGAAGTCCCAGATACATGATACATAGATGAGAAGGTCATGGGACAGGGGTCTGGAGGTCTAAACCAACATAAACACATCAGCTTTCCACGTTGCCAGTGTGGACAGTGTGGTATTTTAACTTCTGCTTACCTGTCTAGCTGGATGAGTTAAACAAGACGTTTGCCAGGAATGTAGCTAAACGTCTGGTGTTTGTGGGAATGGGACGAGTGAACAGAAGAGGTGATGCAGATGTTAGGTGTAGAGTGAGGAATACAAATTTCAATTTCAGACAAAAAACTGCAGGAGCAGCGTGCGGTGCTATGGACCTGTTTGTCAACTGCACCTTTCTTTTCTGTTGTTTCATCAAAAGTGTAAAACCCATTGAGGCTGAACATAATGGATGAAAATGCTGTGCTCTCCCAGGGGAGGTTGAAAAGTGGGAAAGATGCACATGATCACTTTCACAAGTCATTCAGAGGCTTCTGCAACCAGCTAGTAACTTTTACTTAGTTCCATGTACACACACGTCTTTTTAAAGGGCTTATAAATTATTACATTTCCTCTCAACAGTATTCATCCTTATATTCACATTTGGTTGCCTCATTCCTTTTGTGCTGGAGTTTGAGCATTTTCTTTGAAACCAAAGGTAGCACCAAAAAGCCTACCAAACATTTGCTGCAGTTCTATTTCAACTACCTATAAAGAGCTTAAGTTGTTTTTGAGTTGTTATTACACTGTAGTTACAGGACTTCTACTTGATTCTGGCCTCAATCTGCTCAACCTGCCTCTGATCATGTCTTCATTCATAGTCTTTGTTGGTTCCATTTGATAGAGTTTAGTTAAGACATCCAGCAACAGCAAGGCCCTGTTTGTCCCAGCTGTTTCAGTTAATCAAGGGCTTCAGGAGCATGTGGATATTAGAGACAGGTGTGGTTAGGAAACTAAACTCTACAGAGCAGTAGATCTGTGTGAGCACTGCAGATCAAGATAAACCTTTGCCCACTCATCCAACTATAAAAACTTTACTAGCCAATAAATACAGACATCACTGCCCATTACAGAGATAAGCCATGATGGGGACTGGTATGTAAAAGATGTTTTGTGTGTATGTGTAATTAATCCAGGCTATATCAGTCTGGGCCTGGTGTGACTCAGTAACAGAGACAAAGGAGATAGAAGGATTTACCGGCAAGTCTGTAAATAATCAACAGTTTTCTTACTGTTCCCTTTAAATCTGCTTTCAGTAGTTGGTGTAAAAGATTATGCATTGCATCCTTGCAACTATTTCCTGCTCTATCACATGTCAACACAGCTAATGAATAACCCTTTCCTGAGTTGTACTGCATGTATTTAACCTTAATCAAACTGGACTTTACTTTTACCTTGGAGTATTCTATAATCCAGGTGTTCACCAAAGATTTTAGTCCAGTATGAATCTGCAGTGTCTGCAGCTGATTCAAAGATAGTAACAATTCAGGAGTGAATGATCTTCTGTAATTAGTAGGAATGTCTCATCATATTTTATTGCCATGTTTTTCACTTGTGAATATCAGCATGGTACCAGCTGAAAATGAAACTGTTGCAGAAATGTTCTGCTTTACTGGTGGCGCCACGCTGCTTCAGGTTTTAAACCAGCTTTCGCAGAATCAGCTTGTTCGTAATGGTGAGAAAAGAACAGGCTACTGCATGAAATATAAAATCAAAGTTTGTTCACAACTGAAGTTTTTTACAAGTAGTCCTTAAAAAAACAAATGATTTGGGCAGAGTACAGAGCAGTGTGCACATATAAAAACTACATAATACTCCTACCATCAGAAGTAACTAGTAATCCTTTTTAGTATTGATCCGCGTCTGCACAAATTGTTTGAATATTTGAAGCTTTACCTGAAAGAATTAGCATTGCACCCTGTTTTTTTGTTTTTTGTCTTTGTTGTTTAATGGCGTTTGGCAAACATCGTTTAGGTGCATTACAGACACCTTCTGGCAGTAGCAAAGCATTATTGGTGGTAGTAATGCTGGTAAAAACAAGGGAAAGCATATTTTTTGACAAGGTAACCATATTTTAAGAACATATTTTTAGTCTCAGGCTACTTGATTTTGTATAATTTAATGACTAAAGGAATATTGTTATTGATCAGTGAGCATGTTGTGTAGTGCTGATTTAAGCATTCAGGTAATGATGTGTCAGTCTGGACTGCCTGTGATAATTTAAGAAAAAATTACCTCTTGCTCTGGAAAATACACGTTTGGTCCAGCAAGAATAAACAGGGATTCATGATGGTATCAGAATCATATTTACATCAGCAGATATGTGCTGGACAAAATATATTCGCATCAGCCTATAAATCATATCTATCATATCTGCATTGATAAATTCCTAGTCTTTGTAGTACCATTATTTCCTGCTATTTTATTGTTATTTAATACTGCCCTCTGTGTCAAAGAGCCAAAGCTAGGAATACACAATGATATCGGAATCATAGCACTATCAGCAGGTGTTTGGTGAAAGAGTATAAATTGCCATTAGACTGATGTACAGTATGCCATTGCCATGTATGCAGGTAATGCAGATATATTTTGTTAGTTACTTTATGATAGAAACAGAATTGTTTTCATATTCATTGTGCTTCCTATTCAGTGAACACTCTGACTTCTTTCTGAACTTAAGAAGTAGGAATAAATGTACCCTAAGTGAAAACCACTGCTCAGCCTTACCTTGCTTTTGCAGCTTGCTCTGTTGCATCATTCATCCTCATCTTTGTGCTTCATTTTAATCTCACTTAGCGTGTAGAGCAGGCTGAAATCTGCCAATCCAGTTAAAAGGCTCTTTTGAAGGGGGGCCATCAGCAAATGACTCTTTAGGTTTTATTGTGGGCTGCAGCAGAACATTGGGGCACAAGGCCTGACCACAGGAAGCACTTTGCTGTGTTTTGTGTCTCCTCTCTGGCAGATGTGACACTTAGAAGGACTGTGACTATTAGAGCAGCCCATTAGAGAATGTAATGTAGTGACCTCCAGTGCTGTCAGTGAGGTGCCTGGCTCCAGTGGACATGGCTCTATTCAGGATTAAAGAGACACAGATCTGCAGCATCTCAGTGTTTGTGGTTTTTATAATGAAACAGAGTTGTCATGATTAGTTCTGCATGGTGAACAAAACACAACATAAGGGTCATATTGCTGCTTGTTGCGATTGCAACATACCTTGCAACAGCTGGAAGATGCCTTGATATAACATGGTTAAAAATTGGCCTGCATTACCAGACCAGTCGATCACACGAACTTCTTGACTTATCCAGACATCCAAAGAAACACCATTGCATTTGGTCAGGATTGTTGGAAAACATTTTTTTTACATGTTTCTTGCGCAAATCAATGTTTTCAGAATCGCCTGGAATTGGTTTTCTGTCTGGGTTTTTTTCCAAATTAAAAACATTTGAACCATTCTGATTTCCCATCAATGTTTCTTACAAACACTTATGCTAGTAGACATAAGCCTTGTTCACACAGGCAGCTCAAATGTGAATTTTCTGCATATCTGATTTGAACAGGACAGATGACAAAAAACTTATATTCAGTTTTTCCAGTTGGATTCAAGCTACATTTAAAGGTGGTTTCACATCAGAAACACATTGGATGCATTGCATTGGCTGGTCAGATCAGATTTTGTGTTTAGGGCATTCATGATTTAAAATATGGAACACAAAAGTCAATGCTTCACATCACATATAGCGTAAAGATGACAATTTACACATTTAGCAAATCTGCTTTTACTTTGTGTGCTGCAGTTTTACAGTGACATAGAATCTCTGAATATTAATAGTAAGGCCTTTAAGCCTTTTAACTGGTGTTACCTCCTGATCAGGTTGCTAAGGAAAATCACACATCAATATCCATGTTCCTAAATGTAACTAATACGTTTTGCCAGTCCCTCTCTAGTCACCTTACCAAACCCTTGTTTCTAGGGGAGCACCACCCCAACAATATAAACTTTGAGTATAAAAAAATCTACTAAAAATCAATTGATCAGTTTGACTGTAAAGGATTCTGAATTGTGAATCAGCCTTAAAAAGTCAAGCTTGGTGCATCTCTAGTTGTTATTATGGCAACCAATGTGGGTGTGTGTAATTGTGACTACAGTCTGACCATACAAATCATTTTTAGTAACTTAATGCTAAAAATCTTATTCAAGAAACAAATCTGGTTTGCCCAACAGTGTGAATAAAGCCACAGAACTTTGAAAGAATTACTGGCATGGAAATGATCACTCCAGCTCAAAATGTAAAAATCTGATAATACATTAAGTCAGTTTTGGTATTTTCATTCTAACCACATTAGTGGGTTGTTAAACATTAATTGTTAAAGTTTTACAGAAGCTCTTGGCACTCTAAAGGGACCAAAGCTAAACTTCACAAACCCTAATATCTAATAACTTCCAACACATAAACCAGAGTCTTCCAGTGTGACAGTGATGATTTCTTCTTAGAATTCAGTGACATGTTTGAACTGTTCTTGCAGCATCTTTCAACCATTCTATCCTCAGAGCTTTAGAACAAAGAATGCATTTGTTTGTGCCCTTCCATTCAGTCTTTGTAGTTGTTAGTCCCTGTGGAAGTTTTTAACGAGGGCTTTTGTGCAAGAACATGACACATGGGCCATTTAATAGAAGGGGACATGCCAGCCCTGGATAACTGTGCAGTGTGTGCTCAGTGGTGGGGTATAGAGCAGGTATAAGCTGCTATCTGCAGTACGATGGCTTGATGTGTACAAAATAGCATATTGGTCCAAATCTTACTTTGCATCAATAAACCAGGGTGTGCACTAGATGAGAAGGATGCTATCATCTTTCACTGGGTAGTAGTTATTTTCTCTATTGAACATTGCTGCAAGCAATCGTGACCCCTGTTGCTGTGTACCAGTTAACCACGAAGGCATGGCTAAAACAGTGGGGATTATATGAGATTGCAGGCTCATTTCAACAAGTCAGCTGTGATGTTTGGAATAATTCAGCACTTGGCTACGTCTTTGACGAGGATTTCCTGATGCACTCGGCAAGCTTAGGCTGAGGGAACTGCTCTCTGCTGAGCCAAAACTTGAACAAACTGAGGAGGATGACCCCAAACACACTTCCTCATTTGTGTCTTCTGCAGTAACTCTGATACAGTCACGATACCTCTACTTTGTACCTGAAGTCATCTCCAGCGTGAATGTACACTTAACGTTGTGGAATCTAGCCCTACTCCAGATCGTGGCCTGGCATGCGGAATCATCTTGTAAAGCTGCTTTTGATCTAAACAAACTGTGGAACATCTAAGTCACAAAATTTTTTTCTTTTCTTTCCTCCAGCTTTCTACTCAAAACGAGTTGCTGTGGTGTCGTGGGAAGAAAAATGTTTGGAAAGCTCAGACAGTCCATTAGCCTAATGTTCCACATGTTCAGGCCTAAAGTATGAAGGTTTAAGCCTTAGGGAGTAAATAAGTGTAAGAGTCCAGACTGTGTGCAGGATTCGAGGAGTGGAGGAGTGTTGTTCTCTTCTGTTTGTATCTTCAGACGTTCTATGGCTTTGGCATGTAAACAAACCTGTGGGGTGACCTGCAAGCCCTGCAAGGTGGGTGGCATTGTGTGTCAATACAGATTAGTGCATTGGTCTGCCATTTGGAAGAAAGAGGCTGATTGGAGGAGAAGAAGGCGTGGCGGGAAAGTAAACGCCCTGTGACCAAGAGAATGCCTGTAGTGTGCCATGTTGACCAAACCGCTGCATTTCCTCAGCTCTGCAATTCTCTGGCTCCATGACACATTGTTTTCTTTGGTTTGTCCCCTTTCCTGTGTGTCTTTGTTGGCAACCCTCACGCCTCTTGAAAGCCTTGCGAGCACCAGGGTAACACCACTTTGTGTCTCAGTTAAGAGCAGCCTGCTTTTCAGCATGTTTATGAGGATGGGAACAGTTGCATGAATGCATTTAAGACAACACTTTTAGTTCAGTTCAGTAAAAACAGCTATGTGAGTGTCTGTGTAGTTCATTCTGTTAAATTCCACAGCACTCTTCACTGAAATTCTGTTTGAGGGTCAAAATTAGCCTCTTAATCTTCGAACCACTCTTTACTTCCATTTATTCATAATGAAGTAACGAGGAAAGGTTTGCCCTGATCAGCTTTATAATTAAGACACACAATACACATTACAGCCAATCAGAACAGCGGCCATTTAAACATCTCAATATTAAAAGCACAGTCTGTGATGGGTTGGCCTCCTGTCCTGGGTGTACCCTGCCTTGGGCCCATAGTCAGCTGGGTTTGGCTCCAGCTTCCCCGTGACCCGAAATGGAAAAAGAGGTTAGGAAAATGGATGGATGAATGGAAAATAACACAGTTACAAAAACAATACTAAAACAGCTGAATTCTAATGGGTTAAGAGAATGTATTATGAATGGCTGGGGTACCTAAAACTATCAAATATTGTGCACAGCAAGGGAAAATATATATAATTCAGGGTCCCTTAATAGAATGCAGCTGATATCGCCCATCATCGTTTTGCACACTGTCACAGTTTTACGTAAGATTTTATCCACATACTTTTAGACTTTTAAGTGCAGTTCAGCTGTACACCAAACAGGAACAAACGTTCCAAAGCTGAGTCAGATGTTTAGTAAGTCAAATAGCTAATAAGTCAAAGGTGCACCCTTTGTGATCCTTCTTATCGGTACCACGCATTTTATGACTCACTTGAAAGGTTGCAGACCACCCTTGTTTAAAAAATACTTTCCTGCCGTAGTTTAATGGATGAAAGTCTATAACAGAAAACTCACTATGACATGTTTTCTCAGTGTTTTTACTTATAAAAAATCAAGCAATTTTTATTCAAATTAAAAAATGTCTAAATCTGACTCATGGAGTATAGCAAAGTGGGGTGGGTAACTACAAGGTCTTATCACCAGCAATTCAATGTGGCCCCACCTTGCAGTTTAATGGGTCAGAATGCAAAGCCAGTAGTTAAAATGGTCATTCTAACTGCTGAATGTTGTGCCCTGCTGGTTTCCATTCAGCATTTTTCTTACATTACCATTTTTTCCCAAGCTATTACTTTTACTTTGACCTGTGATAATGAGGTCCCAAATTAGCTATTGCTCACTTACACAGCGGGATGAACAGCACTGGCATGGGAGAATCAACCAGCACAGACCCAGCTTTTGTTTGCCTTGACCCCTTGCTTCTTTCTTTGGACTGCTTATGTAGATTAGGTCAAATGGTTTCCCAATGGATATGTCTAGGTGATTTGTTGCTGTGTTTTGTAGGCTAAGTTGTTTTCAATCAACAGAGCTGAGTGCTGCCATTGTTGTTTTCGCTTGTGGCATGAGTGGGCTGTAACCCATCTGATACCTTTTTTGCACAAATACCATTGATGTTTTCCTTTAAATAATGACCTTTACGATGGGTGGAAACGCTCACAGACAGGGGAGAAAGGCCAGGCGCATTCTTATTGAGTTCACAGCAGCAAGAGTCCTGTCAGAGGATGTTTTGCTTTTTGTGAATGGCATGCCACAAAACAGTACTAGGAAGTATCAAACATTATGTGGCTATGAGACAATTGAGTGTTTTATGCCACCCTACATTACATTGGGAGCATGACATTATTCAAGTTGGTTTTTAAAGTGAATCTGCATAACTGCTTCAATAAGGAATTTTATAGATTTTACTTCTCTGCATAATTCAGAATGTAAGTTACAAATAAAGTAGTTCAGCGTAGACTGAATAAAAAGGTTTATAGTAAAAAACGTGTTTTCTTTACAACGGTGGTGAACCAGGGTGGTCAATAACATGAATAAAGGCAATTTATTTGCCATCCAAATCAACCAGTGAACAACGGTGCATGAACAGTTCTTGTAGGTTTATGAACTCTAGAATGTCCTATATTTCTACAATTATGGCTGAAAGATTAATTATTTATATTTTTTGTTTTTAAAAATAATTGTAATTTTGACTGGGGAAATTTAATCCAATAACACAAATGTTCAGCATTCAAGCCTCAAACTAAGATAATTGGCTAAAACAAGCTCAGAGTTTGATCTAAACTCACATTATTGGCCAAAAAAATGCAAATAGATATTTTTTCCCAAATTGTTCGGCCCTATTTAAAACACCCTGCAAAGAATGTTTTTTTAAAAATACATTTTAAACCAAACATTATCTCAGAACTATTGTACTGAATGTAATTGGGGATCATGCAGCACATTTATTACCATTTTGTATAATAGCTTTATAAATATATATTTAATATCATTAAGTGGCATTAAAAACTTTAGACATCTGGTTCCTATCACCGTCATTGTGAAAAAACATGATGGTAATTCCCATAAAATTGTGTATTGTTAGTATTTTCATTGTGGGGTTTTTTTTGCATAGAAAGAACACTTTTTCTTCTCTCTTAAGTTAGTTTTTTTATGTAGACTGTAGGCCCTCTTTGTTAAACGCAGTTATATTCAGCACCAATAATGCACCCTTAAGCCTTTTTGTTCATTTTACATCACAGCACTCGTTACAAGGCTAGTCTAAATGATAGCCAAACTGTCTGCAACATCATTGATCTTATCTGTACAGTACAGCCTAATAATGGTATCGACTACTGCAGCATCAATTCCAACTTGCTGCAAGTCACCCTCTGTAGGCCTAAGTGTCATTCATCAGCAATATGGAAGGGAACAAAGGCTGAAGGTGAGGTGATTCATTTTAACTGCACACCTTCCATTAACCCAGGCTTACAGCAAGTTTTTCTAAAAAAAATAGGTCCTACTTAAAGCCAAGCTATGTGATATTTACAGACATTTGGTTTGCATTAACTGTATGCTTATTCTTGAAGAAAAATTTTAATAGATGACAGAAGTGCTCAAAGCACTTTTCTTGGCAGAATACAAATTATATCTGTATGGTTTTGATTTTGTTAAAACATTTGTGAAACACTGATGTAGGAAGTATAATAAGAACATTTCAAATGTTTCCATTTGCATACTAACTACTTTTTTGCAGCTCTGAAAATGAAGCAGGCTGCATACATCAACCAAAGTTGATTTACAAAAAACTACAAACCAAATGGCGAGATTAGTTAGTGTACAACAGCTTTTCTGTGGCGTTTATTTCAGGGAACTGAGATGGCCATTGCAAAACCTCCCTTGCTAAGGTGATTTATAACTACTATTACTCCATTATACCATGTATCCAAACAAGTTGTCCAGGGCCTCTGGAAGAAAAACAGCCCCACAACATCATAGATCCACCACCATGCTTCACAGTGGGTACTCGTGATACTTTTCTGCATAGTTATCTTTGTGTTTATGCCAAACCTCTGGTGTTTGTTGCCAAAAAGCTAATCTGACCATAGAACATGGTCCCACTGACAGTTCTAGTAACTGTAGGTGGATACATGTGTTGGACCTTCACAGCAGAGAATTTCTTCTGGAAAGTCATGGGCTACCACTCATTTGATTGATAAGGAACAGCAGAATAACTGCTATTTAAAAATAAAAAACACTTTTGATATATAACATATACAAGATATTTTTCCTTAATTTGATTTCCCTTACATACTGATCTTCATCTTTCATAAGCATAATTAGTAAGTATTCGCAGCTTCCTTACTCTATAGATGAAACATGTTTCACAAAAAAAGCACATTAAAGAGGCCTACACTTCATAAGCTACAAAATAAATGTAAACACACAAAACTCATGTGGTTGTTAATACTAATATACTACTATAATACTAACTATAAATATTGCAGCCATTCTTCCTAAATGTCATGTCTTACATATGAAACTGAAATACCAAGGCATTGAAGTAGCCCCAGAGATAATTAGTTTAAAACAAAATAAAAAAAAAGAACAAATGTTGAAAAGTCTCAAAGTCTCTCTCTCTATTTTTACATAATTATCAATATCTAATGAGAGCATATGTTACCAGTAGGTGTCACCCAGAATAGGTTGAAACAGTGAAACAGTGGAAGTCATGGTTTCTAAACATTTAACTTTAAAATATGAATAGAAATGTATGTTAGTTAAATATTACTTAAAATAATTCCTAGGGCTGCCAACCATTTTGAAACATATATCTAAGAAGGTTAGATTTGTATTAATGTTTTTTAAAAAAGATCAAAAGGATAGGCAGTAACACATGTTTTTACAGTCTATATATACTCAACTCAACTCAAAGTTTATTTATATAGCAATGTTTTAAGCAACCGAAGTTGACCAAAAAGCTGTACATTTTCAATAAAATGTTAATATCATCAATAAGATGAAGAGACAAGCAAATAAGAAACATAAAATAAAAGACAATGAAATAAGGTAATGTTATAGATGATACCATAGACTATGAGCATCATACATAAGAACAAAATGATATAAAATACATAGTTGTTCATTCTGGATAGAAAGACTCACCTTTTCTCCATTTCCGATCACTCTGGATTAAAAGCCATAGGAAAAACGTGAGTCTTAAGGGAAGTTTTAAAAATTTCTAGTGCCTGAGCATAGAAAATTTCTAGTGAACTAGGGGATCCATATTAACATCTACCATGGTATCTACAGTGAATACTCCTTTCATGTTAACAATCTCAAATTGCCCAGTAGCCATGTGTTTATTATATGACCAGATCTATGGCTTTGGCCTACCAGGTCTTAGTGGTTTTAAGTGGTCTCTCCCAGGGATTTGGCAAGGCTTGAAACATTGCTGCCCCCCTTGACCAACAACCCAAAACAAAGGGCTTTTTTATCTCTTCTCCTATAATGATCAGATATGGAGTCCCTGTGGGACAGCACAAAACTGGTAGATGTAGTTAAGATGTCTCAGGACATGGTTAGGTCAAGAGTACACCTCGATTCATGCTGGGGCACTTGAGCAGTGTAATGAGCACTGGAATGTATAATGGCCAGCTCAGGTTTACAGTGGAAGCCTGTGAACAGCTTGTTGTAGTTAGTGATGTCAGAAAGGGGGAAAAAAACCCAACACAGGCCTTTTTTCTTCAAAGAACCAGCATATCTGTATCATTAATTTATTCCTGCATTGTTTCCTTCCATTTCTCTTTCCTTTCCACTCGTCTTAGCCTTTCACTTCACTGATCTTTGATTTACACTCCATTACCTTCCCTAGATATCCAAAGGCAATCTCACGTAACCACTCACTTCCTGTTGACAAATTTCCAGACGTATTTGTAAAACTGGGCTCACTTTGGCCAGATCCTGCACTTCGTTTTTGTGGCTTTTTCAAGGCAGATCCCAACAAGCTTCTATATCCTCTCAAGCTTACAGTGGTACTGCACAATGTGGACAAAGACGTTTTATTGCAGTTATGATGTTACATGTTGCAAGTAGGATGTATTTAATCCCTTAAGATCCCAAAATCTTTTTGTTCAGTATTGACTGAATCTTGTTATTTAATCGTGTGGACAAATAAACGTTTTTTAACTTATACAAGTAAAAATTAAAAAAGTAAATAGTAATAAATAGAAAATAATGACATTTTAATTTCCCCAAATCATTCAGTCATAGGGGGGTATTAACATAGCTCAAACATTTATATTTCTTTCTTTTTTTTTAAACATGTTTTCATTATTTTTATTTTGGCAGTACAGCAGCAGTGTTTTGTTTTATTGAAGTTTTATTGTCATATACAGGCAACAATGGATCCCCTATTGGGGAAATTTACTTGCTATAGCAGCTAAGAAAGATACAGATATATACACACGTGGACAAAATTGTTGGTACCCTTCAGTCAATGAAAGGAAAACTCACAATGGTCACAGAAATAACTTTAA
>JBBPDA010000001.1:19879193-19890326 GCA_037974385.1 Arnoldichthys spilopterus | reverse complement strand
TTGTGACCATTTTGAGTTTTTCTTTCATTGACTGAAGGGTACCAACAATTTTGTCCATGTGTGTATATATATACACATCCTTATAAATATATACACATGCATTTACATACTACAATATACATATATAAAATAAAACAACATAAAATAGAATAAAACATAAACTTACTATATACACACATAATCCATTTTTCATAATACAAAAGAAGATAAAGGAAGTGTTATACACAAACAAATATATTTAAAATGATAAATATATGATTCACTATAGTATGCACTGTATCCCTGCAAAAATGGAACTTTTGAGAGCAGTAACTGAGGTTATATGTCTATATAACAAGCCCAGTCTGCTTGTTTAATTTCCAAGGGTGGTCATTGATCTAAAGGGCATTCTATTTTGGATCTGTTGCTCTCTGTGGTTAAAGCAAATGATATATGAATGCCAATTTGCTGCTCTGGCGTGTGTTCAGGTACCCAAGGCAGAAGCCATCTGTCCCGCACTGCAGAAAGAGGAGACTAGCTGTATGCTACTTTAGCTTGAGCTGGCAGAAAGAAAAGCATTGGGTTTGCCATCTCAGGGCCCCACCACCTGCCTTTTGAAAGAAGGTTTTTGAGGGCAGGACACAGGTAGTCCATGTGGCAAATGCCACAAAGTAGGCAGGAAAGAACGTGTGGCATCCTTGGCCGGACAAACTGTCCGAGCATTCCGGGCATTTTGACAGGCTGGGGCTCATAGTTTGCATGAGGTGTTATTGCAGCCAGCAACGCACTGGTGTCATCTGCCTGCCACCATTAATCTTTGTCCTTAGTGGAGAGAAGCCGATCGAGTGGCGTTTGTTTGCAAATCGCGCGTGTGAGTGCACGAGTAGGTCAGTGGTAGTGTGATGTGTGTGTGTGACAGGTGGCAGCTGCTGCTATCACTCATTGTGTACAGGGTAGAAGACTTGGGGAAATTGCTGTTGTATTGCTTTAAGATGTTTAACTTTACTGCAGCAAAAAAAATGCTTTAAACTACGGTTCATTGTAGAGCAAATAATTTTGAGAACAATGATTCAAGTACCGCTCAGCTCATCGCTGCATTAAATCATATTAAACACGGCCAGTTATGTTCTTTTAGTAATGAAATTATACGGTTTTCTCTGTTAAATTCTCTTACTAACATATTTTGACATAGTGTGAGATATTTTATCACCATAATGATAAATATTATATTGCCAACCACTGCCACAATGGTTTTATGTGTTCACATTCACCAGTTCAGCTTTTATTGCTGTGCTACAGTTTATCGGGGAGTGTCTTATATTGGGATGAAGTGTCGCAACTACCTAAGGCAGTGGTTCTCTATCCAGTCCTCAGACGGTCCACACTTTAGCTCATTCCTCATTTCCAGCACACTGATAGAGCCTCTGTACACCCTGAGAACCAGCCTGAGTTTCAGTGGTCTAAGGTTTTGCCCCATGAGGGTTTGAATCTTGAAGATGACACAACCAATAAAAGGCAAGGCAAGTTTATTTATATAGCACGTTACCCTACACAAAGGTCATTCAATGTGGTTTACAGAGAGCATTAAAAAGAATAAAATCAGAAAGTTCAGGATAAAAGTAAAAAATATAAAAACAAAAAACAAATTAGATAAAATAGAATTTTAATTAAAGGATGTAGAAAATAGACTAGAAAATAATGCTTTTTAGTGTCTTTTTGAAGCTGGCAGCAGTTGGCTTTTGTTCTCCAGTATGTTCTTTGGAGGCCTATGATCAGGTTTAGCCAAGTTGATTCATTTTCATTCTACTGTCTTCCTGCCCTCTGGTTTCCTGGAATGTCTTATGAAGGACCCGGGTTAATTTGGGGAACACTTTGGCTTCAGAACACGTAATACGTAATTAAACAACGGACCTAGACGTTAAACGGTAGTGATGACCAGAACCCTGTGTTCTAATCTGCATTCTCCATGGAATCAAGACTGTATGCCTTTTTGGTTCTGTCCCAAATGGAGCTTGAAGAGAAACACGCTCTGTCTGACACACACCCTTCTCTGTGTGTTTTTCTTTCTCTCAATTACAGAGTGGGTAGGGGAGCAGGGACAGGGAGCCTTGGTAGCCATATATTTGAGATATAATAGCTGAGGTTTACCACTCGTGCCCAACTGCCTGAGTTGCAGAGCATCAACCACGTGCCTCCCCAGACCATTGAATCTTATAATATTCTCCAGGTCTAACCAAGCTGTTAAAGTCCACATGAAATCTCCTTTTTAAAAGTGTTTGATAGAATGAACTGTATAATTTGTAGTGATGAAAATTGCCTCTCCCTTTGAAGGGAGCAAAGCACCATCACAAAATCAAACCATGGTTCCCATGGATCCTTATGACGTCTTATAAAATTTAGGGTCATAAAAAGTCTAAAAATATCTTTTTTTTTAACTGTCATACAAGTTTTAAATCTAGGGAAATTCAAGGGTATTTTTAACATATCAGGTATTGTCTAAACTCTGTTTGGTCCACTGTCATGGAGGGATCATTAACCCTCATAAACACAAGCTACAGCAGGTGGTGGTGCACTCTCAGAAGGTTGTATGTGGTAAATGCTATAACTGAAATACATATATATACATATAATTGTCTACTGTACACTTCTATTCACACCATGGTACCTGTCTACTATACCTTATGTCTACTTTGCATGTAATTATTTCTTTCCTTCAAAAACCAAAAATCAAACATTTTTAAAAGACCTTGTGCTGGTCCAACATCATTTTTGAAACCCCCCACAAACTAAAAGCTAAGTGTAAATTAAATTACTTTATTTCTTTATTTCTACACAAGAAATTAATGTCATTCAAAAGCTCGAGCTGAGCTGACACAGCCTTACTGTCTGGGAGAGGGAAAGAGTCATTAAAGAGAGTGAGAGACTTCAAAACCTCAAAGCTTCTTCAAACCACATTTCTGGAAAAGTTGGATTTTCCTTAAATGCATTAAAAACAATAATGTGTGATTTATTAACTCTCCTGCTGTTTTGAAACATTCCACAATAAGCAGGTGAGCTGGAAACAGGTGAAGGAAATCATGATTGGGTATAAAGGAGAATCCTCCAAACGCAAAAGCAAGGATGGGTTGTGGCTCACAAAATTTAAAAATAGTTTTTTCTTATGAGATGTGACCTTTAATAAAACTGAAACCGTCATGGAAACGAGGACGTTGCTCATTCTATTATCTCATTTCTAAAGACTAAGCTATGTTGCGTATTAAGCTACTTCAAACCTGTAATCAAAACTCTCTAAAAACTGACAGTGATCGTGTGGTCAAAAACCAAACACTGATGAAGGACTAGAGAATGGCAGAGATGATAAAGTCAAACACACTGAAAAATCAGGGTCATGCATGCATACTTTTTCATAGTCATTCTATTTCAAACATAATTATTTATAATGTTACAAAATAATAACATAAAATTATATAATAATATTAATATATGCCATGTTTTAGTTTGCTGTTGTATTTATTTGTGTAATACAGTTTGATTGCTTAAAATTTTATTACAATTATACTGAATTTTCTTTAAAGTTCTGTGCACCAACCCTGCAACCCCCTTCTGAGTTCTGCCGTTTGTGGGTCTTAATGACTCACTGGCGTGATTTATATTTGGACTGCAGTTTTGGTCCCAGAGTGGGTTTTGTACAAGTCTCAAGCTATAGCCTGTAATTTTTCCTCTATATTTCAGCTTTGCATGTTTAGTGCAGATGGCTTTTTCTTTTTTTTCTTTATTTTTTTAGGCGCAGAATTATTTCTTGCACGAGACTGGCATTTCAGCTTTCACTGTGGTGTTGTTTACTGTGGAAACTTCTCTCATTAGTACTGTGAGACACTGGATGCTGGCAAACGTGTAGCCTAAGATAAGATCATAATCTGATAAAAAAAAAGAAGATGTAATTTTTTTGGAGAGACAAAATGTACTCCCTATTGATTGGCAAATTTTGTGGCTTTTCGGTTTGATCTTTCAGACTATCTTTTGCTTTTGTGTCGGATCTACCAGGCTGTGTGCTCTTTTGTGTCTGATCTCCAATAACACCCTCCACCTTTATTCAATTACTTTGGTCCAAAGCCGCTAGCGCCCCAGACAATCACGCTGACAGGCTTTCAGAAATCAACTCCAGCACGCTCAAATAAACGCAGCACAGACAAAAGATTAGAGGCATCTATTAAGCCAAAAAAGAAAAGCTCTCCAAGCGGATGTAAGTGTTTAATCTCATTCCAGAACTTTTTATAAGGCAAGGTGCTCAGACAGAGAGTAGGGAGGACAAAAAGCGCGCCCCGTTGTGAAGCAGAAGGGAGCGTGTGTGGTGCTCATTAAGACCGTGTGGCGCAGCCTGCCTGGTGCATCGTGCCCTGTCTGCTGCTGTACACAAGGAAGGCCTCCTGCATGAGGCATAATTACAGCTGAGAAATGCAGGAGCCCTCATTACCTGCCTTACCAGAGCTCCTTCTCTTTTACTGTACCTGTGACCTTTACAGCTTTCCCTAGATGGATGGTTTGTCAGCAAGACTTAACAGAGCTCTGCTTGGTATTTAAGTGAAAACATAGTGTAGTATTTACAATTGTCATTCAATTATGATTACCTAATTTAAAAAATCGATTCAATTTACATTCTCAATGGATCAGCTTAGTGATCAGTTTATGCTTTGAATAGTAAGCAGGGTATCTGCAAGATATAAAGCCTTGCTTGGCAGGCTGAAGATAATCCAAAAGGGGGCACTATTAGCACTCAGGTCGTATTTAGCATTGTGATTGCTTGTCTCTAAAATTGTCAATGGAGTGGTGTTAGCTAGCTTACATTGAACATATCTTACTTACCGAATTTATTTTAACCCGTTTTAAACTAGTATACGGTAATTAAACTTTTAATACCACAGATCATGTTTATCCCATCAAAACTTACCTGACTGCATGTAGTCTTTGCGCTCAAATGCAGTAGTGGCTTCAACAGTCAAGATTATAGAAATTATCTGTTTATGTATTAGAGGAATGAATAGTGCATGCAGGGGGTGTTGCCTCAGTAGCCCTGCAGTGAATAGTGTGTTGTCTGCATATGTTATATGCGGAGTGCAGGGAAGAAAGTCAACATAATTTGCATTAAATTAGGTTGTTTTAACCAAGATAATGCTGTAACTACTTTTCCTGTTACAGCCTGCTCTTTTGCAAATTTTCAGTTTATTCCCGTTAAGTCCCATATACTCCCATTAATAATGGAATGGAAAGTCTTCAGCTTTTTCATTGAATTTCGCAGCCCTGTCACAACATACTTTACACATTAAGCTTCCTACAAAAACTTTAACATATATGGAAAGAGTATCTCACTTTCAGGGATGTCTGTTTCACGTTTTAAATGCTTAAGCAGAGCTGACGTGGTAGTATAAGAAAATGCTAACAGACCTGCTAGCAGAAATGAGAATGGTGTATAGTAAGCATTTTAATAATATGAGTGGCCATAAAAAGTTCATTAAACAGGTCCAGTGACATTTAAAATGGCTTAGAATAACTGAAAAACAGCAGTGTTTAACATGTATCAACTGTATAGCTTTGTTGAGGCACAAAATATAAAAAAGAAGCCATTTGGTCAATGGTCAGTGATGTTCGAATGAAAACATTGCATTGCACAATTAGATGTAGTAATGAAAAAAATGTCATTTCCCTAATTCTGACATTTCAGGTGTACTGTTTGGACAAAATAGCCAGCCTCTTATTTTTCTCATTGAAAGGAATGAAACACCACAGATGTAGAAAAGTGTGTTTTCTTTGGGTTTTCTACCTTTAAGAGATCATTAATGCTTTGAATTTCTGGTTCCCATCACTACTGTTGTGAACAGTTATCACACACTTCACATCAAATGACTCTAAGTGACTTAATCATGGGGGATACATCACATTTGAAAAATCTGTGAAAATGTTTTAATTGTATGAATTTGGTTGGCTATGAGTCAGTTAGGACTTTTAGATTTTATTTCACTCTTAATGATGTGTCTCTCTGCAGGTGTGTGCAGTAATGAGGTGGTGGTTCCAGAGCGTGTCAGAGCAGTCCTGGGAAAGAACGTCACGCTGAGCTGCAGGGTGGACGTGGGCGCCAACCTTAGCCTTACCCAGAGTTCCTGGGAGCGGCTCTTGCCCTCAGGAATGGCCACCCTGGCTGTGTTCAACCCTCAGTTTGGCATATCCATAGCCGAAGAGTACAGCAATCGCATTCACTTTATCAGACCATCAGTGGAGGACGCCTCTATAGTTTTGCAGGGTGTGGGCTTCGCAGATGTCGGGTCCTACACCTGCAAGGTGGCCACTTTTCCACTTGGCAACACACAGGCCTCTACGATCGTGGACATCATGGGTATGTTGAAGCTGGGCTAGACTTTTTTTGCACGATGCATGATGAAATTAGAATCATAGTCACTGAATAGATGTTACAACTTGGCTAATGACCTGATACATTATTTATGCGACTCTAGAAGAGCTACAATGTCTATCTACGCATAATAATATCAGATTCATAACCGTATAGACAGAAAAAAATTATATCAGCATTAGCAGATACGTACATGAAAAATAATGATCTACTAATCTCACATTTGTGCATAGTTCACTTTTTTAGAAAAAAAATACTAACAATATTAAGAGCCTATAAAAATAAATATAAGTTAAATGAAAGTTTTATTTTATATTAAAAGCAAGTTAGATTTTTTTTTTTAAGTTATATTTGCTTCTTTTTTAAAAATACTTTTTATATCTCCATCGGTACTGCCATCAGCAGTATATTGAATAGATTATTGAATATCAGCTTTGGCCTATGAATCCCACATCAGTCCATTCTGATGATTTCTGTGTTGGTTTATGTTTATGCATGTGTAGCTCTTTACATAGAGTTCACATGAACTATATCAGATATTTGCAGTTCTCATACTTGAAAATTGATATTACAGCATTTTACATGACCGGGAAAACAATATGATACACCTCAAATATAATAGTAATAATGATAATAATAAATAATATAAAATAATAGCAATGGTAAGCACTGTTGCCTCACAGCAAAAAGTTCCTGTGTTCGGTTCCCGGATTGGTGAATTTCTCTATTCTCATGGTCCAAAAGCTTGCAGTAGGTTGACTGGATAATCTAAATTGCCTGTATCTGTGAATGGTTGTCTGTCTATGTGTTTTCCAGCGATGGGTTGGCCTCATGTCCTGGGTGCACCCTGCCTTGGGATCGTAGTCAGCTAGTGTTGGCTTCAGCTTCCCCGCAACCCAAAATGGAAGAAGCAATTTAGAAAATGGAGGGATGGTTGAATAATAGTAATAATAATAATAATAATAATAATTGCTAGTATTATTATTACTTTTTTTCCTAGTGATGTAACAGTTCTGAAATTTTTTTCATTCACTGAGGGAGTCTGTTGCTCTGTGTTTAATGACAGGGCTAGATATACCCCACTTCAAATTGCAGGTTCTGATCACTGTTAAACGTCCTCATGCCACAGGACTGTGATCAATCCTGTGGAGTCTAGTTTCAGCCACAACCTGCCACACCTGCTTAAGATCAGTACTTTCTTTTGAGGTCCTTGATTATCTGCATGAGATGCATTGTGTTAGAAAAGGTTCGATGCAGGTTGGAACTAAGCACGATGAGAACACTTGATACCAGTATCCACTTTTACCTCTGTATACCTCCCACCTTTACGTCTATTCGACTTTATGTCTATTCTTAATTTTCCTGTTTGCAGAGAGTGTGTGAACCTGGGATTTGAACCTGAATCCCAGTGAGGAGGCTCATCTCTTTGCGGTTAAGCCAAGAAAGCAAGTATACCTAATAGTCAAACAGATGTGGAAGAATGAATGAACATTGAACTGTGAGGCACAATCACTCCCTTCCTGAATGGCTGATTAGTTTATAAAATGGAAAGGAAGGAGGTTGTCTAGAAGCCAGCACACATACACAGGCTCTGTAATGCCTAATGAATGATTCATTAAAGCCTGCTTAATACGGTGCTGTTATGGTTTACTTACTCAGTCTTCTCCCAAGGATTCCTGAGTTATTGTTTCATTTTCTTAGAATGGTCAGTCATTGGATTCATTTAAGAAGCCTGTGTTCATATTTTCTGGAGAAAAACAACAAAAAGGTTTGTATTGATGTCACTACTAGAGCTTAGTGTTATTGTCACACTCCAATATTAATTCTTTAGGTGTAGCAGTAATAATAACACAAATAAAAACTAACAGAAGCCAGGTGCTTTACAGTTCAAAGCAGGTTGTGTCAAGTTTGTAAGACATTCTTTTAGCCAGAGTTCTTACTGGTAAGCCTGTCCACTCAGCAGCAGTCTGAGAAATGCCCCGAGGCTGTTATTACCAGTCATACATGACTAGACCCCTGTCTGCTCGAATGAGGATTAACCTATAGACCTACAACTGATAGCAAAGCTAACACTTCAAAAACACATAGCTGGTGGTGTTTGGCTCAAATAGCGCACAAATAAATATATACGGTGTATTTTACCAACAAAGCATTCTGCTCTTTTTACTGAAGGGAGGGAGGGGTTTCTTGTAATACAGTGACCTTGTTGGCTGTTACAAGTTGTCCCATTTATATTTCAACTAATTCATCCTCCATTTATGTCAGTTTTAGCTCGGAATACATATTTACAAAACATTTGAACATTTTGTAATATTGTAATATTTTATTTGCAAATAACAAAATAACAATTTCATTAGATATTTTACATGAAATGAGCTGGGAAAAGTATGAACACCTGCTTTTACACAAGTGAACCTGTCCTGCTTTGCGTTGTTCACCGTTAATCTCAGTCTCTTGCTCCCATAAAAGTATGGCATCTGATTCTGCACCATCTGTTAAACAGGTCCGCTCTGTACATGCTGTGATCAGTCAGCAAACCCTGAAATGACATTCATCAGCATAACGGCTAAAGAAGTTGTAAATCTGGCCTAAAATGATGCATGGAATTGAAAATGTCCCGAAAACCTGCAGGGACAAACAGGGTACAGCATTGTTTTTCCTTTAGTTTGTAGAGATTCATTATTTGTTAAAAGGCAAAACATTTTGTAGTTAGCTGTTTAATACTAAGCAGTACTACAGCAAAATGGCATGTGTTGGAATGGGCTATTCTTGTAGATTATAATTAGCGTACACATGATGGGGAAACACCCTCTCCAGCACCCCTAATTTGCTCGAGGAAAAATCACAGAGAAAAAGTTCTCATTGCTAGTGTGCTGTTCCTGCAATTCGTTTATGGCCTGCATAAGGGATGTAACAGATAGAATCTTTGTTTTATTTGGTAAGAATAAAACTGAGGCAGGTCACAGCAAAGCAAACCATGATGGATACTGCTTCCTCAATAAAATGTCGTTTACTCTGACTATGCAGTTTCAAGTTCTTAGCTGCAAGGCACATGGATGACTCAGTTATTATATTACTTTGAGAATTTCCACAGAGTGGGACATTCAGCCAGTCCTTTTCACAGGGTGAACGTGCCTAATGTTCATTCTCTTTTGCAAAGCAACTGTTTTCTCAAGTAATATTTATGTAGACACTGTAATAATAAAAATAATTATTATTAAGGGTAGGCAGTATAAATGTGACTTTCTGTGTGTAGTATCCTCAGGGGGAAATGCTGTATGGATGTAGGCCTTCACTTGAGGCCATAAATGTGAAATCTCACTGAAAAACACTCCTCTACAATAATACTTTAAATTCGAGCATATAATATTCTGCAATACAGCTCTATAGTAACATACATGTCACTCCGACCTTTTAGAAATCAAATTGCGATTGTTTGATTCTGCTGTCACTACCTAATTATGTTGGTGACAAATCTAGTATGAAAGATCTTCAGGCCAGCTCCTGTCTAGGCCTAACTAAGAGCTGTCTTTGCTGTGGCTACATAGGCTTCTTTTCCACTTGTGAGACTGCTTAGCTTTTCTATTTTTATCTGATATTCTGCTAAATCTGCTAAAGGCTTTGCTTTCAAAAGTGAGAGTCTTAAGAGTTACAGTCTAAATGCATGTAGTTCTAGCATAATTTAGCAGGAACTGCGGCTACGCTATAGCATATGGCACATTTAGCCTGCTGACTAAGCTAAGGTTAGCTTAGTTCCACAGGCAACTGGTCAAAACGCAATAGATTTCATTTCTGGTCCTTAGTCGCTCAGATTTTCCGCAGGATGCCACCGCAGGTGGCAAAAAAAGTGACATAAACAGAAACAGTGAGTCTATAGATGCATCATTTGCATGATTGGCTCGATGTAGTAAGGATACGTTACATACGGAACAATGTTTATGAGAAAGTGGAAGCTAAGCTCTCAGAACCCCCACTGTGGGAAACTTTCTGTTTCAAAATGTTTGTTTCTAACTAAAACTGAACAATACAATACGATAGTGACTACAGTGCTTTCAGAGATTTCGCATGATCATATTAAAGAAAAGCTACAAGTTCTATTTTTTATAATTAATATTTAAAATTGCATTTTTTTTGGTTCCTAAAGATCATTGTACCTTCTAGGCCTTCAGAGAAAAATGTCTCATTTTAAGTTAATTTAATCCCTGTTGAGGATTAGCATAAGGGAAAACAAGGGAAAGGGAAATTTGGAGCCTTAAAATCACAAAATGTCAGTCAGACCCTAGTATGAATGAACACTTGGCCAAGTGCTGCACTGTATACCTTGCAGCCTGGCAGCATAAAAGTGTGCATGTGTCGTCTCTGCCTGTCAGTGTGGGTTGGAAAAGTGCAGTTTTGCTCTGTCTTTCCACTCCTGACGGGAAATCGTTAACCTGCTCCCCACCAAACGCATCACGCAGCCTATCCCCCCTACCATCTGTCAAATTCACCAGCTTTCTTCAATTTGCTCTATCAAAGTGCATGGGAGGGGCAGGAGGGCAGTGGGGGGAAAAAACATTTAGTCAGCAACAGTGTCCCTGGGAAATGGGAGTGGTGTAGCAAGGGTGGCAAAAAAAACAACTTGAGTAACAGTAAAATAAAAATCAGATAATAAAAAGAACATAAGAACTGCAGTGTAACTTTTTAGTACATTCAGTACCAGTATAAGGTTTTCTTCTTTTTAGGGATCGTAAAAGTCTAAAGTGAGGGTTAGC
>JBBPDA010000001.1:19814600-19866712 GCA_037974385.1 Arnoldichthys spilopterus | reverse complement strand
ACGAAATGTGACCTCTGCATTTAACCCATCACACATGCACACGTGGAGCAGCGGGCAGCTACCAACAGCGCCCGGGGGCAGTGTAGCGGAACAGTATCTTGCTCAAGGGTATCTTAGTGGTACCACAGGGCACTGTCCTAACCCCTAGGCCACCACTGCCCAAGAGATATGAATTGAGATTTGTATCATTGTGGTAATAGCCAAAGTGTTTGTTTGTTTCATGTATTGGTTTGTCAGTTGAAGAAGCGCAGATATTATGTGCTAAGCATTCACTGACAGAGGATCGTGCTTACATTAAAATGCTGTTACATATCTGGACGTTGTACATATGACATTAAACAAACAAGTGTAATAACTGCTTTTGTGCAGTTGGTTTTGGTTCCGAGGTAGTCAAGCATGCTGTGTCCTTGACTACATTCAGGGTCTAACATCACATGCACTCAACACACAACTTTCCATATTGTTCCCTCCTCTCTCGCTTGCACATGCATTCAAGCACAAACTTTCTATGAAACTTAAAATACCTGGAACTCTGCTGTGTAATTGTAAAATGTTTCATGAAGCATTATCCACAGTATAGCTGTATACGCCCCATCCACTCTGCTCCGGTGTCACATCAGCCTAATTTAGGAAATGTAAATATTGCACAGGAAAATGTGATCCAATCAATATCTGGATGCAGAAAGTGTGATCAGATCACTGTGATTGGATGTAATGCAAAATGTAAACAGGGTCTAAATGTTTATAAGACTAGAGCAGTTTTTTAACCATGGTCAGCAGTTTGCTATGAGAGTTTTTCTTTCAGTTAAGCAGTGGTCCTTGATTAGCTCTGCCATTTGTATTTTGGTACTTGGTGTCTTACACTTAATCCAACTAACCAGCCAATTAACAAGTCCTTCCTGGTTTATATGTGTCCAGCATTGGAAATGACTGAATCGAAAGACTTCCCTTTTAGTTCAGTGTCACAGTGCCATATGCTGTGCTGATATTAGATGATTTTGCACATCAAAGCTTGTCTTCCATAATGTTTCTCATTTTGCGTGTCTAACTCTCCATTGTCCTATTCTCTTCTCCTTGCCAGAGCCACCACCCACCACTGCTGCTCCCACCACCACTACCAGCGAGGCAATTACATTAGGTAACTCTGGCACATCTCCAACCCAGAGGCACATCCGTTTCACCTCCCCGACACTGGCCTCTCTAGAAGATGGCACCATGGGCGCTGTGGTTGGAGGAGCCGTGGGTGGCATCCTTCTCCTGGCACTGCTTCTGGGCTTGGGGGCACTGTGTTACGTTCGTCAGCGACGCACGTTCCGTGGCGACTACTACACCAAGCAATACATGGGTCCATCCGACATGCAGAAGGAGTCACAGCTGGACGTGCTCCAGCCGCATGAGCTGCATGATGTGTTTGGTGATGGCTCAGGCAAGGGTAGCCAGGACCTAAAGCCCAAGCCTGAAGAAGATGTCATCTACCCTGATTACACCAAAGACGAAGATGGCTGGGGCGACAGTCTCCAAAGAGCGTGCACTCATTATTCTGACCACCATAGCATTAACCCATGTGGTCCTCCCGTCCACGGCCCCATACTGAACAATGGTGTCCCCTATCTGCAAGACAGCTGTTACGATAACGGCACAGACTGTGACTACGTCTCTCACACAGACGGATCCTTGATCTCTCGCAGGGAATGGTATGTGTGAAAGCAAGAGGAGAGGAGCGTTGCTGGAAAAAAAAATTATTTAAATAAAAATAGAGAACAGTGTTATCTGTAACGTGCAAAATGCAAGAGGAGTAAATTGTATATCATGCAAATGAAAAGCTGTATTACTTCCTAGCTTTCATCATTGAAGGACGTTTGTCTTCAGCTGATCACTTATTCACAGTATATGCCTGGGTTTTTTTTTTTGGTTTTTTTTTTTGTATTTTTAATGCAAAGGGAGAGGCTCACATGGTTTATGATCACAGGGTAGCCTAAGGCAGTGTAAACAAGTTTGCTAAAATTAAGCTACTCAGTGTGTACATATCCCTGCCAGACACCACACTGCATGTGACTTCAAATTCTAAACCAGGTGGAACACGTTCCCAGCTTTTCCAGTAGGCCCATGGTTTACAATGTTGATTTAGTTTTCTGCGGAAGGGGTGTTGTCTTAACTGAACTATAACTAGCCTGCATTATTTTACATTTACAACGAATCTGTGTCATTTCACCAGTGTTCTTAATTTTGCAAACTCTTTGGGGAGTTACAAGACTGTTCAACAAAAGAATTTGCCTAGAGGCAGAAAAGTTCAGCTCCACCAGACTGCAAAGAGAAAGAGAGTTCTGCTTTAGATTTGTTGGATCAAAAAAGTTTAGTTGTTATTCAGGGTGGGATGTTTTCAGGGGCGGGTATTTTAGATCCAGAAAGTAAAAATACTCTTTAGGATTTTGTTTCAACTGCCTGGACACCTCAGCCATTGGGTTAAGCCAACTAGAGAAGCCAGGAGGTCAGAGCAAAATCCTGGGGTGGAGTTTTACTCTCTGAACCATAATTACCCACTTATGAAAGTTTGACTTTTTTGTTGAAGTACACTTATCACAGTGATACCTATAGATGGGTGACAAATAATAGGAATAGGAAAAACCAACATAAAATGTCTTAGTTGGGCCACAAAAAGTCACCAGAACAGCTTTAGCGCTTCTAGACATACACTTACAAATCTCTGAAACTGTACTAAAGGGATGAAACATAATTTTTCCAAAAGATATTCCTTCACTTCATGATTTGATGGTGGTTTAGAATCTCCCATAGGTCAAATCAAGTTAAATAATGTTCCTCCAGGACCATGGTGCAACACAAGACAGAAGACTACACAAGTGCAGACAGGATTATCTAAACTACAGAAAAAAAGTGCTATTCAGAGTGAACAATACAATATTATGGGACAGAACAGCATATCATGTAGCTGAGAAAAAGCAAAAACAGTACAAATAAGAGTGAATACAGAATTGTGTTAAATACAGATGCAGCAGAGTTAATGCTAAATTATATGTGTGTGATTTATGGAGTAAGGAATATCAATAGTGCTGTGGTGGGTTGGCCTCCTGTCCTGAGTGTACTAGTCAGCTGGGATTGGCTCCAGCTTTCCAGCGACCCGGAAACCGAAGAAGCAGTTTAGAAAATGGATGGATGGATGGATGAAATATTAGTAATATGTTTTTGTGAAAAAATACCAAAACAATTGCACAACAGGATAAAAATTTGATAGTACTGTATATAAATAAAGGAAATCATATGGGTTGAGCTCTCCTCAGTAAAATTAGAGACACTACTGAGCTGTCTCTATAATAGAGCTAGTGTTGAGGGTTCATGTGAGATTTTCCGCTATGTTAACACCAAGGAACTTTGTGCTCTGGACACGGAAAAGCTGTAGATGTTCAGTGGATACAGATCACTGCATCTTCTCTTTTAGTCAGCACCCATCTCTTTTGTCTATTAAGAGACATGTTGCTGGTGCTGCACCAATGCATAAGCCCCTGTTACTCCTGTGTACAATGCCTCATCTTTCCCAGTGAAAGGTTTTTGACTGTGTTGAGATTTGGTGACTGCTACTGTCATAACATATTTATGTACTCAGTAACCTATTTAGTGATGAGGCATCATGCTTTGTGAGGGCACTGTCATGCTGAAAGAGATCACTCCCAACAGGAGAGAAATGTTTTATCACAGAGTAACGGTGGTCAGTCTTTCTATCGATTTGCAGAGATCCATCCCTCTGTGGGGGCAAGCAGACCCGAACCATGCCAGAAAAATGGCCCCCACAGCATTACAGAAATATAAGAACCCCTCTGGGGACAACCATGAGAGATTCTGGGCTAAATGTGGGTGCGACTGGAGTCTTATTATGGTGGAATTAAACTGACTGTGATTTTTCAACAAAGTCTGAGCATATAGTAGGTGTCAGCTCGTCAGCATTTCTTTGGACAAAAATTTATCAGTGGTGTAAATAGAACTCAGGTCCCTGTTGTGAGTTCCTTTCCTTCTCTCCAAATGAACATCCCGGAACTATTTTTACATTGTGCTCTCACCCTGAATGTAATAAGCACAAAAGTTTAACTATGTGATCACGTCTGGCCACTTAGGACTCCTGTTCCTATTAAAACACTAGCCAACTGATCCGTCCTTGTGTCTGACGCTGACGGAACCCTCTTCACTTAGATCTTCTCCGTTTGACGTCTATATCCAAAATCAAGGTCAGCTGGCCCTGCTCAGCCTTCTTATACATACTGTGGTAGGATGATAACTGCTTAATTGTTTCATTCTGTTTGGACACTTCTGCACTAGTTATGGTTCTCCACCCATTTATTCAGTTTTTCTTCCTTTAATTTGTCCCTTGTGTTTGATTTTCCCTTAAATTAAGATGGCCCTGGTGATTAATTTGAGTTCACATTTTGTAACTGGGTAAGTTTAGTGAAATTAAAGTTTATTGGGCTCTAGAGCAGCTATAGGGAGGAAGATCCTGGCAGCATTGGATCAAAAAGACCATCAATAGCAGCAGAAGGTCTACTGGTGCTTGTGGCCTATGCAGCTTGTCACTCTGTTTGATTCTGATATTCTTTCCTTTTTTTGAAGGGTTTGCCTTCACCAGAACGCACCACTTCTTACACAGCACATCTGCTGCATGTGCCGCCCAGGCTTCATCTCAAAGTTAGGCCTTACCTCAAAGATTTAGCTTTTTAATTAAGGCTTGCCCTCCCTCCCCCAACCCAGACAGCCGTTACTTTGAAATAAAGTTTTACTCTAGGTTGACCTCAAGCATGGGCTGGGCATCTGTTTGCAAGTGGACTTTTTTTCTTATCTGAGTCAAAAATATGGCAAAGACAATTTTTAAGGTGCCATCATTTTACTGGTTTTTGCTTGTAAAGGCATTGTTTTTTGCAGATTATTCTCGTTTATGTATGTCGCCCTGTTTCCCGAATACTAGTAAAAAAGAATAAAAAAAACACTCCAAGCAATTTATTTACTATTCATAAAGAGAATTCACTTATGAGTTTATAAAAATTAGAAATGCGCCAAGAAATGTTGTTGACTAATTTTCTTTTGTGGAAATGTTTTTGCCTAATTTAAAGTGTACACAGAAAGAAAAAATTATTATTTATATATATGTATGTCTGTCTGTTCTCATCCAGGAACCAAAAGGTATTACCTAATTAGTGCCTTGAGTAGTGCGGAAATCATAGTACATTTTACATTCATAGTACAGTTTATTTTATGATTGTGTTTGTTTTTGTTTTATTTTGCTGAACGTTTGTCGAAGTCTCACTGGATATTTTGTACAGTAGTACTGAGCAGGACTAGATCAGCCAGTCATGGGAAACTTTCTGGTTTGTAAGCATGTTGGCAAAGATTTATTTGGCATTTGAATAAAATGTATTTTTCTATGAAGTTGTAAGATCTTTCTCAAGGACACGAACCCTTTTTTTCATGTTGTTTTTTTTTTTTATTTTTAAAATTTTTTTTTTTTTTTTTTTTTTTTTTTTTTTAGTTCCTAAGAGTTGATTAATTGTACATAGCAGCGTTCCATGAATGACTGATGTCTCACAAATCATTTTGAGAATAAGGGACTGTTTCCACTTTGGTTTAAAATGTCTTCTGTTTCTAATAAAAATCTTGTATTCTTTGAGCATGTGAATGTGTGGGCGACTTTGTAACCCAAATGTTATGGGAACTTTTCTCTGAAATGCAAATCCTTTAATATTAACCGTGAATATGCCTCCTGACAGTGAACAAACATTAATGAAACTGCCATACAACTTCAGACATCCATAAGCCAACATGCATAATCCAGTCTTATAAGGAGACCCTATTAGGCCTGCTGTTGGAGTATGCGTAAGACCACTACTCCTGAGAGCCATTTATAAATATATGGAAATGTTCTGTCCAGACTCATTTAAAAATGGAAAAGTTCATCCTTGAAAAACAACACTTATGAAAAGAACCATGCATATTGCTCAATATGCCCTTCACAATATCAGAAAAAATGTCTATGATATTCTAATCATGTCAGTACAAATAGTAGTACTGATTCCAAAATGTCTATGTAATTCAATTTTTGATAATAAATCTCATTATTTATACTATAAAACGTCATGTTTACAAAGCCCATATAGCCCTTTTATTTTTTAGGAAACATAACCTGTGAATATACACCTGTCTGTTGATTAAATTGTTATTGTATTTAATGTTTATAATGATAAAACAGTATAAAATCTGAAAAAGATTGTTTTCTTTGGGGGACTGTAGATCTCCATCATGAATATGCCTTACACATAAATTTAGGCAAAAACATTCTAAGAACTATCTTTTAAAAAATGTCCCTTTCATCAGGCAGTGTATTTAAAACCAAGGCTGACAGTTTCCTGTGATGGAACTTGATTGAAAGGGGCATTGAACTCTTTAGACATCTGGTTCCTATCACTACCACTGGTGCACTATTTTGATTCAGTAATTTTTTAACAATTGTTAACAATTTAATGATTTGACTTATGAACTAAAAAAACATTCCCCTACTTCCGATATGTAAGGATAAATTATTTAGCTTATCTTTTTTTATGCACAATTTGCAACCTACCCCCCATTTATTAACACAGGACATGGTGATATTTGCTGTGGGACCTCACTCAGCACAGCATTGACACTGACTTGGTGTTGTGGTGGTCGCAGTGTAGGTAAACTTTAATGAAATAAGCTTTTTTTTGTAACAAAAATCAGTGTGTAGGTTGAGGTTGGTCCATGACTCAAAACAATTTCACCTAAAGTGGTTTTGTGCTCACTGATGCAAGGTCAGCTCAGATTCTGTTCATAGAGGAGAACTCTGATTCTGGTCATAGAGGGTTGGGGTCCACCAACTAAACCTGGTAATTAAAGAAAAAGTCCACCAAAAAATCAAATGTGCAGTTTTGCACATACACTAAATATTGCTGATTAGCCAAGAAATGTTAGGAACCCATATTTTGCTTATTTTAGTTTAGCACTGGAGCTACAAGGTTGACAGTGAAGAAGTCAAAACTCTAGTTTTTAGTCTGAAGCAGTCAATTATCCAAATCATTTCTGTAAATACTTCCCCAAAACTTCTCTTAACCTCCTCAAACTACATACAGCTCTTCAATAAGATGGCACAGACTTGTTATTGTAGTTTAGAACAGAGTATCACTTACTGTGAGTTATAAAAAGAGAGATAAGATTTCCCTTTTAACCCAAATTTTAGATTACTGAGAAACCAGGAGTAGGAATGCTGAACAACAGAAGTTAGTACTTTAAACATCTTGGCTGATCAACAACATCTGAGGTAAGCTAAGATGCGTTTGACCAGGGAAATCACCAACCTGTACTGGACTACAGCTCCACAGGAATAGAACTGATGACCCCCAAGCTTGAGGATGATTAACACAAACAGCACAGCAACAGCTCTACATCTACAGATATATGCTTAGACCTACACAAGGTGTTTCTAACATAGGGGTGAATGTATCTGTTCTTGTTTGTCTGCATTCAGGCCATATATCTGCTACTAAATCTGTACATATTTAAAGTCTGGATCCTGTTGTTCTCTGCCCTACCAAAATTTAGTCACAGCTGAAAGACAATTCCATCATCAGCCGCCCCCATGGTTGTGCACCTCTCACACCTGTGCCTATCAGTTCCTGACCCTGCATCACCTTCCATTAGGCCCCAGTCAGCACCTACTCCATCACTGTGAGGGAGAATAGATCCTCAGCGCTAAGGGGAAATCGATCACATCAGCACTGCTCTGCTATACAACACGCAGCCTTTTCTTCTCCATATTGACACAGCACCCCCACCTGCCCCACCATGCCGGATCAGGATGCGCAGTACAAGTGAGGTCTTGAACGATTTTCGCTTTTTGTTGATCGAAGCGCTGTGATCTTTGCTTAATGGGGCCACCCCCGTTAACTGATATTCTGAAAGGCTCTGGCCATGTTCCAGATTAAAAGTATCTTCTGCTCAGGGCTGTCGTTGCAAATCAAATGGACACGCTCTCCCCTTTATCCCAAATGTAGCCCAGCCAAGACATGGTTGCTTTGTTTAGTAATAGACTTGCTAATGTTGCTAATAAGCGATGGAGATTTATACCTGCCCAATTGGCCTCTAGCTCTAACTGCATGCCTAAATCATCACACTCTCATCTTAAATGGTGTTGAGTAATTTTCTCAGTTTTACAATTTGGTCTTCTATTTGGACTTTGGACATGCAGACTTAACATGGCCATTACCCAAAGTCCACAGGGCCATAGGGCTGTCTAATTCTGCCCTTTATCTTGGCTAATGCAGACATATTGGCAGCTTCAACAGAAGACATTTGGGAAACAGGCTGCAATTGTGGTTGTAGAATTAACCTCAATAGTCAAAGCACTTTAAAAAAGAGGAAGAGTTCCAGTAATATTCTAAATTAAGTTTTAATAAAAATGTCTTAAAATTTCTGTAATACACAATACATGTTCAAATGTGCAGATTTTGGAGAGAAGCCAGTCAAGATGATCATTAGTTTTTTTTTGTGCGCATGCAGGCAAGTGGCCACATCTTCCACATGATGTTGAATACTTTTCGGAACATTACAGTCGAGGTCCAAAATCCATGAGACCAGAGTCCATCGAAGAGAGAGTCCATTAAGGATGGGCAGTTCCGGGCAACTGGAAATACACATGATTGAGCATAGATAAGATAAGGGCCATAGTGTTTAATTTCAGCATGTATACTTGTAAGTAAACATTATCTCAGTTTAAGTGAATAGTAAAGTGAAAATTGAGACTCTATTTTGATAGATGGATACCCATTAGCAAAGATGCATTCAGTTAGAAGAATGGGTTGATGGGAAATGTAGGGACCAGGAAAGGCACAGATAAATATAGTTTTTTGACCGTGCTTGCTGTGTTTGCGAGAACTATGCTGAAGGAAATTGTGAAATGAGGAACCTTTTCTTTTTATGGAACATTAAAGATTTACATGTTCTAGATAAAGATTTTTTCTGTAAAATTCACGGTGTTGCAGGCTTCCATTATATTCCAAGAGTGCCTTTAGAGTGACACAGATACTGGATCTGCTGCCTTAACAAATATAATGTATTAAATTAATTAAATTAAATTATTATTTTCCTTCATAAATAGTACTTCTAAAATATTTTAGTCACAAAATATAGCATAACATTATTTTTTTTTTTCATTTGAAACCCCGTCTCTTAGCATGTTGGCCTCACAGGACAGAACATTTAGACAGCCCTGACATACATACTATAGTTTTACAGTTTTTAGTAGGAAATATTTTTTTACCCTTTAATGAATGGTAAAAGCCTTTCACTAATGGTATTGCCATAAGGTAACAATGACTTTTTTTGCTGCTTTACCTGAGTGCAATTTAAAATAAATTTTTTTTCCTTTGGGAAACTTAAGTAAAATTATCCACTTTTGCTCATCACAGGCCTTTCTGCTGACTGTACTTCTTGGTGAGTGAAACCAGACTTCTGTATGTGTGTTTAAATAAAGTGTGTGAATACAAGTGTGTATAAATCAATCTTCACTACTTAAAACAAACACAATATGAACATTTGAAGGTTGGTGGGGCAACAGCATGATTATTATAATTATTTATTATTATTATATTAATATAATATAATATATTATACAATATATAAATGATATATTTTTAAAGTGTTTGCAGATGTGTATGTGCCCAATTGCAGTTTTCAGCCATGTGTAATGCAAACATGATGGGGGAAAAACTCACTGCTGAATCACCTCTGACGCCTGAAATAAACAGCCGAATCCCTGCTGTGCTTTCACTACTTTGGTGGCCATGGTGTGCTGTGTAAAGCATGAGGGTTCTTGTGCTGTCCTGTTGTCTGACAGTGGTAACCCCAGTGTGATCAGTCATTCTCCTGTTTGTGCAGCCTGAGAGTAAATACCTCTTTATGCTGCTGTGCTCGAGTTGCTTCCCCTCTCTGTCTTTAAGAGCTAATCTGTCGCCTGTCTTCATGCTTTCAGCCCAGTTTATTTTCTCCCACCGAATCTGTCAGCAAGTGTGTTTTGTGGCTGCACCTCCCAAATGCTTCACTTCTCTTTTCACTCCACCAAGAACACTTGGGCTGGGTTGGAGGAAATGTGACTGTGTCCTCCTTTAGCAATCTGTATTTCTGTGTTAAATCCAGTGCAGGCGCACTCCCTAATAAACTCCATTTGGAAGTGTGTGAGTGTGGTTCGTGTTTCCTCTGGCCCTAAATCAGAACCCCTGATGGGTTACAGTTGCTTGGATTAAAACAACAACAAAAAAGGGAATATTATAGTTATAGGGCAGGCCACCCCAGTCTCGTGTTCACCTGAGGGAAAAAAAAGGAAAGCAGAAAGATCAAAACTATTGTTGGCTAATGAACACAAGCCAAGCAATGGGGAGCGCACATCAAAGGCCAGGGCTGACGCAGCAGAACCGACAAATTGTTTGAGCTCACGGATTTGGAACTAACGAAATGCAGCAAGAGAGTGTAAGGGAGAGAGCGGGGTGTGTGGGTGGGGGTGCATCATACTTCAAACTATTCCATAATATACAATTAGGTGCTGAAAAATAAAACTATAGGTAAGTGAACATATAAACACTGTTACATTTTTAAACTGAAAATATTAGGCAAAAAAATTGGCTTTAGTGAGTATGTATTTGTTTGTTTGTTTACAGTAATGGAGTAACAAAATCAAAATCAAATTTACATACAGTTGAGTTGATCTGATCAAGCAAACATTTCGCCCACTTTAATGCTGTGCCTACAGTTAAAGATGATATACTCCAACAAATTACACATAAAATTGACATCTTGTAGCAATTTTCATAATTTCAATAACCAAAAAACAGATCCTTTACTATCATATGGAAAACTGTAAGTATAAACTTACATCCAGAAAATGTCCAGAAAATCAAAATCAGGTGTTCCAGATTGGTTGCCATTAATTAGAACTTCCTGCAGGTGGAATACGTCTTATTTAAATCTGACATCCTGACACCAGGATCTTGTGTTCTCTTTGTTATTGATATGTGTGGTGCCATCATGCCAAGACCTAAAGAACTCTCTAAAGTCTAAAGTCTATAAAGGTTGTGGATTCATGGGGATTTAAAAAGTTCTCTTAATTATGTAAAATAAATTGTTCCGCTGTAAGGAAAATCATCTACATATGCTGTAGATTTCAAATAACTGGCTATTTGTCTATGACCAGCTGCCCAAAAGATTAATCCTGAGAGATGCAAAAAAAGTCTCAAGAAGAACCTCAAGAAGAATCTGCAAGTGACTCTTGCAACCGACTGGTGTAAAAAAGCCTACAATCAGAAACAATATTGACAAATTTCACCTCCATGGGAGGAATGCCAAGAAAAAAGACCACAATTTGCCATAGAACATGTAGGTAAAGACCAGACCTGTAAATTAAGCACATATTTAAACTGGAACCATATCACTCAGCAACTTTAACTTCAAAATTTTACATAAAAATTATGTAAATGTATATGTTCAACAGGTGAGTAAATCTATCTAACCTGTAAATCCTGTACACCTATATACTCATTTGCCACCAGTCCCTACTGAAACAGAGGGCATCTCAACATGTCCTAGCAGGTGGGGGGAGGGGGGCCCATCCTGATGCTACATTTGCCTTGACTAGACTTTCTCTTTTCATGAGAGCAACTGCTGTAAAGTAAATGAGGTTTCATTTCACTTCAGGGTTTTTTATGTCGTATAAAATGTCTGTGTATGGGCCTAATACTTAAAATAGGAAATGCTGTAGCAGAACTTTCTGCTTAAGCCGTGTTCACACCACACCATTTTAAGTCCATTTTTAAGTTGGCAACAGGTTGAACACAATTCAACGTTTGATCAGCAGTTAACATTCACTGTGTGTGAACACAACAATGACCAGTGGCTGACTACGATCAGATGCTTATTAAATATCTGGGCCAGTCGCCGGTGAGCTACAGCCAATGAGAGCACAACTGTGTTACAGTGGACTACTTATTTACCTCTAACTCTCTCTGTAGATCAGACAAAACGTACTGTCCTTGTGTGCTAATCCATTCCTCCACATCTTTTTTTCCTTTTGCACATTTTTTCAGGGCTTATGATCGGACAGACAGTGCTTGTTTATGTTGGACTTCCATTTTAAAACTGTCAGATGGACCAGTTGTGCTGAAAGATGGTGTAGTTGGTGACCTGCAGTCATTCACTCCACACTGTCTGACTTATGATCAGGACTCTTGAGGTTGTGTAGTGTGAACAGTACAGTGGTCCAACCACTTTCAGAATCATGAAGTGTGACATGAATGAATATCATTTGAAATGCTCTAAATACACCTATTTTGGTAATATGAACATCAATTTCATATTAGGTCAAATGGGATTTTGTTAGCATTCTGCAAAGCTTGTCTGAACTGATTTTGACTATATCCACAGATCGCGACAGACCAGTGCAACCCTAGTTAGATGAGAACACACAATTAGGGAGAAACACATCATTCTGAGGCAGCAATCTGTAATGATGATCATAACATGTCAAGTACATTTTCAGGGAGCTCCTGTTTGCATGTGAAAGGTCGCAATTAACTAAAAGATTAATTAGGGGATCTTGGACCTGCCAGTATCCCCTGGGGCCCCCTTCTATGTTGTACCTTGCACACTCTGTGTGGAAAAGAAGCCCTTTCGCCAGATTACCACTTGGGTCAGTGCCACAGATCTGACCGTGGGAGTGTGTTTGGAGAGTGAGGGGGAGGGGACGAGGAGGGTGTTAGAAGAGGCTCCACTTACATCAGCAGAAAAGCACTGTCTCCATAGACACTTGGCAGGATTCCTGCTGCAAAACCAGGACACAGTCAGTGACAAGCACAGGGTTTGTCTATTTGGTCCTTCTCTGAGTTTCCTCCAATATTTACCTAACAACTCCCACAGGCTGCTTAGTGTTATGATGCGAAGGAAACTCTTCTTATCTCACCTGTGTTTGTAATGCAGCTCACTAATAACAGTCAAGCAGCCTCCATCATTCTCAGATGAGTATCTAAAGACCTCTTGACTTCTTTAAAGCATGTATTCTTTACTTTTACCATGTTTTTGCTACAAACCCCATTTTTCAAAATCCAATAAAAACTAATCCTGTGATATGTTAATTTATATGAACCTTTATTTAACTGACAAAAGCACAAAGAAAAGATTTTCAACAGTTTTACTGAATGACAATTGTATTTTGTAAATATACACAAATTCAAAATTTGATGGCTTTAACACAATGAGGAAAAGTAGGGACAGAGGCCTGTTAACCATTGTGTTACATTACATTTCCATTTAACATTATTATTCATTTTAGAACTGAGGATATTAACTGTAGTAGTTTTGCAACTTGAAATTTTGTTCATCTGTTCATCTGACTGATATCTGACTTCAGCTGCTCAACAGTTTGTGGCCGCTGTTGTCTGGTTCTCCTGCACCATACATGTTCAATAGTAGACAGATCTGGACTGGCAGCAGCCAACTCAAGCACAGTCAGGCTTTTGGAGCCCACACTGTGGTCTGGCATTGTTCTGCTGGAATAAGCACGGACATCCTGGGTCACTTCAATGGTGAGCTATGTCTCTCTAAAATCCTAATATACACCTCAGTCAATGGTACCTTCACATACATGCAACTCACCCATTCTGTGGCACTGATGAAGGCAGTGGTGGTCGTGGACATTTGTGGCCTTGTGGTTAGGACCTTGCCCTAGTCAACTTAAGGTCGCAGGTTTAAGTCTCAGCCCGGGCACCACTGGGGTACCCTTGAGCAAGGTACCATCCTGCTACACTGCTCCCCGGGTGGCCCCACTGTTGATAGCTGCCCACTGCTCTACATGTGCACGTGTGATGGGTTAAATGCAGAGGTCATATTTCGTTGTGGTGCTTGAGTGTGTTCACAATGACAAATAGTCACTTTCACCCCCATATCATAACAGATGTATTTTGCATATTTTGTTGATAACAATCTGGTTGGGCGAACTCACCCATTTTTTCTAAAAAGCAAGCTGCAATGTGGACTCATCTGACCACAGCACATGGTTCCATAGTCTTTCGATCCATCTGAGATTAGCTTGGGCCCAGAGAACACACCAGCTTTTCTATGTAGAGTTGATGAATGGCATTCAAGTTGCATTTATTAATGCAGTGACAGACTATGTTTAGTGGCAAAGTTCTCCTTAGCCCTGGTGGCTGTATTTGTCTCACTAGCATGACCCTTTTTTTAGGCAGTGCAACCAGAGGGCTCGGAGAATATGTGCATTCAACATTCGCTTCTGACCTTGTCCTTTACACTCTGAATTCTCTGAATCTTTTCACAATATTACGTACTGTAGAAGCTGAAAGACTTAAATTCTCAGCAATCTCGAGAAATGTTCGTTTTGAACTGATTAACATTTCTCTCACGTTTTGACACCAAATAATGAGCTATGACCTATTCTTGCATGCAAAAACTGAGCCTTTGATGGATACTACTTTTATACCCATGATACCTCACCTGCTACCAATTAGCCGGCTTAATGTCTTCCAGACCAGCATAACTTGAATATTCAGTATATTTACAAAAGACAATTGTATCAGTAAAACTACTGAAAATCCTCTTTGTTGTAGTTCTTAGTTAAATAAAGGTTCACAGGAACTAACACATCGCAGATTTTTGTTTGTATTGCATGTTGCAGTTTTCTGGAAATTAAGTTTGTAGATATGAACAGTCATCACCATCATTTCAGGTATGGCAAAGCAAAACCTCACATATATCCAGTAGGTACATCCGCACCACATAAGATAAACAAGCTGAAGTGGGGGGTGGGGAGGTGGCAGCAGATTGTCTTTCAAAAACTAGCAGAAGGCTTCAGAAGAGAGGTGGCTTGTCTGAATGAAACAGCGGACACTGGTTGTTTTCCAACTGAGAGGTTTGATTTGTGCGAACCCTTCAGAGAGGGCAACAGTGACAAAAGTTCCTTTGTGCTTTGAACTCCTCGGGGAGTGAGAGCAAAGACAATGCAAGGATTTCACCGATGTGCTTCATTGTTGCTGGCTTTTATTTTAGAAGCTTTTGACTGGCTGGTTGCAAGTTCCCAGCCCAAGTATCTTTAAATCATTTGTTATCTGAGAAAGTAAAACAAGTTGAACTTTTTACTGAATGAGGCTACTGTGTCAGCCTTTTGTCTAGATATTTTTATAACCTAACCTGCTACATGATAGTGCTGGCAAGTTAACTCAATGACCTATTTAAGAATATTTCTTCTGATTTTTCACGACATCTGCATAATTAAATGGTTATGAAGTAGACAAATACATTCCAAATCTTTCATCCTAGAGAAATTTACAGAGGCAGCAGAAGTAACATACAGAGACAACCATCTGAAGTGTTCAATGAACTTTTTTCAAATTGGTTTTTAGAGCCCTGAGACAGTCCATGTTTGGAGCAAAGACCATCTTGGTGGAGGGTTACATGCAGGGTGTTATAGCAAAAAGTCCTCAAAGAAAACTTTTTTTTAATTATCAACATTACATATACAAATCAATAGACACATTGTTTTACAGACATTGTGACCTCAGATTCCAATCACAATTTAAAAAAAAAGGAGTTGGCAAGTTTCTTTACAATTAACCTTTTCACACTGAAGCCACTCTGAATGACCTTGTTTATACCTGTGGAATTATGCAGAAATTGCGAAAAGGTCTGTGGACTTCCCCTTTAAGGATGAACTTTCATTCAGCAAGAGCCAGCTTCTGGCCTTCATAACTCAAAGTTCTCCAGTAGCTGAGGTTTTTGGCACCAAGAGTACATGTGTGCTATTAAGCCTTTCTCATGACCAGGACTCTAATTAGCATCATGACCTGTTAGGCCTGTGAACACAATGGGTGGGCAGTATTTTATCTTTAAATTGACATCAACCACCCTCTACTCCAACATACCCCCATCCCCCAGTCCAAGCTAAGTTTGTTTAATCCTAGGTGAATGTAAATCCTATACAAACGATACCATGCTCACCCATGGGAAAAAGATGTATGAAGTTTTAGGAACAAGAGAGTGTAGTGGAGCATGTGGAGAACCCTGGAGGGCAGCCTGGCTCCAGAGCAGGGATTCCACTCATGACAGCAGTGTGTGAGGTGTGGAGTCCAGTGCCATGTGTTCAGCATGTTTTGCTTTGTCTGCCTGTGGGCCTGTCGTCTGTGGGCAACACTGTATTGCCAGTGGCTACAGTGTTGTTGTTAGGATTTTAATGTGTTTGTCCCACCTGCTTTCTGCTGTCGCTCTAGAACAGGTGGGCAGCAAGAGCACATGAGAAGGCAGAAGGAGCTGGATATCACTCTGTAGATAAATGCTATGTAGAGTCGAATGACTTGATTTTTTGGACTGCACTTATGTTTGTGTGTCTAAGTGTGTGTGTGTGTGTGTGTGTGTGTGTGTGTGTGCTTGCTGTTTGTGCAAGAGTCTGTTTGGTCTGTTTAAACCCTGACAAAGACAGGAAACATGTGAACAAAAACAGTTTTCATTTCATTTCCTTGCATTTGCTTTTTTCACATTAGCTTAAAATGCCTTATCTGCCTGCCTTAAAGTGCCATCACCTGATCCTTGTAGGTGAGCTAGCAAGTTAGCATTTATTAAAGTGTTTTTATTGTGTTTAAATGTTTTATATTGTGTAGAGAACTTGCCGTTCATTTTATATTGTCACAGCTGTTTTTCAGAAGGAGTGTGAATGGTTTTCACAGCAGGGGGCCTGTCCTTTCACTCCTCATTGCTCACTAGCAGCTCAACACAGAGTAACAGAGAGCCACCAGTTTCCTAGTTCATCTGAAGAAAGATATAATGTTGTATTTTATTTAATTATGTTTATTAATTAGTATGAAAGGTGAGATTCATTTGGTTTGCCCATTGTTAGCAAGATGGCCATTCAGGAACCCACAGAAAGTGGGTTTAAAGTAGGGTTTAGGTTTATTGTAAGCATAACAATGTTTAGTATAATTCTATTTTAAAGTGAAAGTTTGAGGGGAAATCATCAAATATCCAAGTTCAAATGTAGTGTATTAGCCAAGACAAATTCTTTAGTTTCTCACTGAAGCAACATTGCTAATGTAGCTAACACAGACATAAGCTAACACAGACATAAGCTTTCACATGTAATCAGTACTGTGCAAATCGAATGCTTATTCAACACACAACAAGGTGAAATCTAACTCTTAACTAATATCTGCTTTACAGTTGTCTGGAACCTCTCATATCATCACTTTTGTGTTTTCCGCATATTTTCAGGAGAGTTTTTATTAGCTGCCTAATGTACCCTGGTGAATTAGTGCTTAGCTCTTACTTGTTAAATGCCCATTGATGAGAGCAGTGATTGCTGTAGACCTGTTTCACTAGTGTTAAACTGTTACACAATGGCTGAGAGAGAGATGAGGCCAACCAGCACTGGTGCCAAACCTAATAAATTATATATGATTGAGCTTGGAGAGAACAGGCAGCCTTTTAAAGCTATTAAAGGCAGGCAGCATGAAGTCCTAATTACAGGGACTAAGCACTGGCCTGTGCTGCACTCCCGCAGTGACGGTCAGGAGTTAGGGCCTGTTCCTCCTGCTGAGCTGTAGGAAGGAGAATAGACTGACCCTGTCACGGCACTGAGAGGCGCCCAGGTCAGGACTTTGCTGGTGTTGTGAAGGCAAATGTAAGGAATGTGAAGTTAGTTTGTTGATTTGCATTCTTCGTCCAATTCTATGAGATTTTTATTAAACTTGACTAAAATAAAAGAATGCAGGTAAAGAGAGGATGCATGAATGTAAATGATCTTTGCCGAGCTTCTGCTTTTGAAAATCAAAGGTGCGTTTTCAGAGTATTGTACAACAGTTTTCACCCCGGTTCTCAGAGAGCCCAATCCAGTCCACATTTTTGTTTTATTCTGTTTCCCAGGCTAGGTGTCCCTGGCAATGACCCTGCCTCAGTGTGGTCACTAAATGGGCATTTCTCCTACAAAAATGGGTGTGCTGTTATTCAATCAAAAGGTTTCAAAGCATTAATGGAGCCCCAGTACTATTTGCAAATATTACATTATTATTAAAAATCCATCACCGACCTCCATGATTTCAGACACTCCATGTTAAGTTCCTTCAGTTTGTGTTCTTGTAAAAATGGCTTGGAAATACACTTCTAGAAAAATAAAGTACATTTACATTAGGTCAAGCTTCTTCATTCAATTCTTCTTCACACTCAGATGTTATTTTTAGATGTTATTAAAAAAAAAATTTGTCAGCAATAAATCCCTATTTTCTACTATCTCTCTACCCTCCGACCCACCTTACTGAACCTTACAGATTTTGCTTGCTTTCTAATCTTGGTTATTTTCTCACACAAGAGACATGACAGTGTTGTAGGACATTATTAATTACTGTGGGGGCTGGATGGCTGAATTGTGATTGGTTTGCACGTATGTTCAATGTTCAAAGATGGTCTGCCATTACTAAACAACTGAATATGGCCAAAGTCGATTTAAAAAAAAATGACAAAGTTGAGATAAAAATTCTGAACATTTTCACAGGCCTCCTTAGTGCCCCCCTGTGGCCCTCAGTTTGAGAACAACTGTTTTACAGAACCTTATTTGAACTTTCACTGAAATGTTCTTTAGGGAACTAAAAGTGATTCTACTGTGGGAGTCAATTTTAACTCACCCCAGATAGTCCATGGTATCTGTATGCATTGTGAGTTATGTTGGAGCCAAAATGTGGACTTTCGTGGGTGTTCACAGGGCTCCTTTAAAGACCACTGTTGTTTGGCATTGCTTTAAAGAACTGTATGTGAAAGCTTTATAAAGAAGTCCATTTAAAGCTTTGAATGAAATAGGAGCCAATGGAATAAAACGAATTACTTGTTTTGAAGCCACAAAATAGACTACAGAACTACCTATCTGCTCTCCTCAGATTGGTTGATACACCGCAGGTGATTGTTTTAGGTCTGTAAACTCTGGCTTTTCAGCAGATCTGATCAGATTCTTTACTTTCATAATGACATACCTTATATATTGATTTCATAACAGTTACTGTGCAACTCATTGAATTCACAGGATAATATGTTTTAATAATCGAAAAAACTTAAGAATTTAAGGGGCTACTTGGCTGAGGGGGAGGAGGGAGCTGAGTTTTTTAGCCTGTCCTAAAGGAATCCACTATATATGGAAACAAATTTTAATATCTGCCACTGGACCATAGCACACCTGAATCAGGTAGAAGTTGTTCTAAACGCCCTTCTAACAAAGGTTGGCCTTGGCCAGTGTGTTGATTTCACATGCCCCAGGTCCCAGCACTTCACATTTCACAGGGGTTGTCCAAAAGTTGATGGCTACAGAAATAAAAAACAAATACCATAGGAAAGTACTGTACAAAGCCAAAGAAAACTACTAACACCTCTTTCACCAGACCTGTTCTGTCCATTATCAGTATCATACTGACTAAAAAGTCATGCTAATCTCTCTGAAGCAATGCTATCTGCTGCCATACCATTGCCTGTCTCTGAAAATTAACTAAACGCTGTTGGTCTTGCAAGTGCGTGAAGCACTGTCTGGGAAAACTTTCAAAGAGTGTGTACTGTTTCTTGTTTAAGTGTGACATGGTTTCGGGGGAAACTCAAAATGCTCATTACACAATGCACGATACTGTTGCAAAACCTTCCAAAAGTTCTTGCTCTTTAGCTTTGCTGCATCTTTATATGCATCTTATTTAGCTGAAGTCAAATATGCAGATCTTTATATTTTTTTAACTCTTTTGGACAGTATTCATTCCTTGAAACACATGACACTTCCTCTTCTGGGTATTCTTGTTATACATTTTCTCAGAAGTACAGATTCTAAGTTTTCAGTCCACACCTAATTTGCAGCTGAAAATGAAATATGAGATATATTATATCATAATTTGAAAATGATTAAAAGTTATTGTTATATCTAGTGTCTAGACAAAACACCATTTTGCCTCGTTTATCTTTTGAAATAAAAAACGGGAAAAAAAGCTTCTAAAATGAATGAATCTTGAGATGGGCAACTGTCCAAGCTTTGTTGCCGGGAGTCCAAGAAAGCATAGATGACCTCACTCTTTCTAGGATGGCCCTCCCTCTCCCCCATTCTTTAGTGTAAAATACAAGCATCTGTTAAAATTGAAAGTAAATCTTTCCTCTAGGCATTTTGAGCTATACAATCGCATTTTGAAAACAGCATTTTAGAAAATGCAAGGGCTATTTTTCTACTTCCGACCATGGCAGCATTATACAGTGGAGGAGGCTTAATCAGTGGAAGCAACTGTACATGACTAAACAGATGGAGAAATGGATGGATAGATGGATGGAAAACTGGGTAAAAATATACATAAAAGCAATACATACCAGAACCAATAAAGAATGTAAATGTAATTCATCACATAGAAATGCTTATCTCTACCACTAAATATTAGTCTGTGGTCTACAATCTAATAACTATCATAACCTCTCATTCCTCATACTGTACATAGATAAGAGACATAAAGGTTGATCAGCATGACCCAGTAGTTTCAGTCTTGTAACTGTTTGTCCGTATTAGGACAATCACATTTCAGAGGCCTCCTTTCATAGAAAGAGTTTAAAGAAAATTTAGAAAGAAAATTGTGCTCACATAAGCTTTAAGACATATCCTTCACTCCACAGTCCACATAGTCCATATATTGAACACAGACCACATATTACAAAAGCAGCCTATTTTGATCTTACTGGTTATGTGTTGTCACAAAACCCAACAGTCCTGCACTGGAGTGGTAAGTAGTGGCTCATTACTACACTGCTTTTTAAATAAGGCTCAACGCAGGGCAGGCAATCATAACATAGGTCAAATTTTATGTAGACCGGACACAGTAACATAAACAGTCCATTTAATTGTAAGAAATAAAGAGTTGTTAGAAAATGGTAATGTAAAAATTGATTATGACTTTTTTGGCACTCACACCAATGTCAGTGTAAGTAGTCCTCAAAGGACAAACTAGAAGAAGAAGAAGAGAAATGTAGGATATGGGCCCTTTAAATCATTCACACTGGAACAAAGCCCTTTAGCTCACGGCTGTAACCCCGCCAACTGTAAATCACACACTTATATAGTGCTCTCAGTCAGCTCTGTCTGCTAGTAGCTGCTCTGGGGCCTTCAGAACAAAGGCTCTACGGCAGCTCTGTGCATTCTCCCCCAGCAGCAGCACTGTCTGGAAGTTTGGCCACATTATTAAATTCACCACTGGCAGCACTACCTGGAGGGCCTATGTATTTGTGTCACTCCAGTGTTGGGGGGATTGCAGGCTGGGAGCTGTGACGGCGTACTTTCATTTCAGCCTGCTTGTATAATAACAGAACGCAATAAAACTGTCTGGCCCCACGTCTGGCTCCAGTCAGACCTCTTTTATTGACCCAAAAATTCTGGCCCCAAAGATTATTAGGAGGGGGAAATGTCATGCTCAAAATAGAATCTCATGCTTCGGGTTGAAACATTGGACACCATTAAGCAGTCGCCGGACAAGTATGAGTCACTAATTACATAGAAGATAAGCCCTGTGTGTTTTAATGAGGAGCCAGGCAAAATGGAGGCTCCTGTAACACTGCAGTTGGGGGCCAAAGGGCATCCCAGTTGGACGTCTTTTGTGTATATCTTGGCAATCACAAAATTTTATGTGAGATGACTGCGTGCGTAGGAGCATTTTGTTTTTGGTTATCCTTTAAAAGTTTATGGCGTCATTTTGGTTTCGAATTGCTGGTTGCTGGGAGTCCTGGAAAAAGCTCCAAGCTCATATGGAAGTTGGATGAGATGGGAATACCAGGGTTTCCCATTGAGGCAGTCTGTCATTTTGCAAAGAGTTAGGAGAGAAAGTCTTTTTTTGCAATATGTTAGGCGCCACAGTAACAACAACCACAACTCTCACTCCACAGTGTATTTTGCCCTCAATGTAACTGAATCAGAGCACAAAATTAAGTGTGAAGAGATTTGTAACACTTGTTGAGAGCTGTATTGTGATTACACGTTTCTTTTTTTTAATTTCCTGTTTTTTCTTTTCTTAATTACTGATCAAGGGCACCCACAGTGCTCAAATACATGCAGCACAATGACTTAACTGATTCCTCATAATTAACCTCAGACCATTAAGAAAATCAATAGCACTCTCTAACGTGATGCGCTGCAGCTGGTGTGTATAGGCAGAGTGGTGTAAAGACTCTCCACAAATTGGTAGACAGAAGTCATTATAACGCTGCTTACATGACAAACACAGAAAGCAAGAGTAGCATGGAATGTCTAAAAGATCACTCATGAAAAAGGATTATAGGCACCAGCACACAGTTAAAAATGATGGCAAGTTAGAAGGCACTGCATTCAGACAAGTTAAAAATACTCTTCAACCCTCAGTCATAGTAATAGATATAAATGTCAGTATGCTTTTCAAATATAAATCAGTCCATATTCATCAGTATTCATGAGTTATGCATGCCTTTGATAATATCAGACATCTTCACAGATGTGTAAAAGTCTTCTTTTTGTGAGGGTATGTTATATGGGGTGTAATTCAATTTCTTGAACAGTTCCTAAAATGTGTAAATGATTAAAGTATTTGGAAACCGAAACATGGCCCCAGTCAGCCCCCATTATTCATTAACACATTAAAGCTGAAGCTTAGTGATAAAATCTCTCACTAATCACATGCTTGAAGGCCTGTGTCCCTGAACAATAAAGCAAGTGAGGCATCTGCACCCAACTTTTATTAAAGACCCCATATCTCAGGGAAACAAAATGTCCTTGCTTTTTAAAGTAGAAGTTAAATATAGTACAGCTAAAAAGTATTTGTTCCCAAAAAAACAGCCCGTTTTGAATGAATTTGCATACATCTATCTATAGCCGTTTAGCCCTTCCAATTCATACTGAAATTATAGAGAGTGTTTCATCCTTGATAACTTTTTGAAGGAGGTACAATACAGGACACTCAATCATAGAAGAGGTCATTTACATATAAAAGCAACTGTCTGTGTAAAAATGTCTAAAACTATTTGATTCTAGGAGAATAAAGAGAGGACAGAAATTAATTTAAGGAATTTGAAAATATAGCCACATAAATTCCATGAGCATATGTTAGGGGGAAAAATACTATACAGCAAAATGTAGGATACGGGCCATTTAAAGGAAAAATCCACAAGTCTCCCCTCAGCCCCTTAGCTTCTTTTCTGTAGTGCACAACTAAATAGAGATGAACTCAATTTTATCAACCTCTCTTAAAAAAAAGCTGACACAGCAGAGTAGAGTCATGATTCGACAGAGGCAGACAGTTTTAGCTGTTGTCTCTCTGGAACAAAATTTGTTAGGATTAGAGGATTATTTACAAGATAATATAATAAAAAATCAATTAGTTACTTTCAGTTATTTGACTCAGTTGTCTGTCTCAGGGGTCACCTATCTTATCCGCAAAGTTCCAGTGAGGCTGAGGCTCTTCACTAAAATCAAGCGGAAACTTACCAGATTCTGGTAGTTGGTCTCAAAAAACTGATGAGATGAGCTGAGCTCTTGCTTCATTGGAATAATGACCTCCAGCAACACCAGCCCTAAGCAAGAATGACTGGTGACCCCTGGTCTAGCTTAAACACTGCAAGAACTGAGTTAGAGCTAGCTTAGAAATTCTCCAGAACTCAAGTATTTCTCCTACAGCTTTAGGCCCTATATTTTCACACAAAATCACAGTCATTTGCTTTGAGGTAAATACAGATTTGCTGGCAATCCTTGTAAAATATGATGACCCTCAGTCTGTTTATCCAAGAAATCTTTTAAAATTTGCCCATGCTGAGCAAAGGGGCTATGCTTCTGTGGGTCATGTTCATTTTTAACAGAAAAGATACTAAACATTTTGGCCATGAATATCTATAAAACATGCCTTTTCATTATAAACACTGCCTTTGATGCATAGCATGCCCTTTCTGACCTTTACAGTTAGTTGACTTTGGACTCATTAAACTTGGATCAATAATGCAAAATGACTTGACAAAACACTTGCAGCAGTGCAGAGCAGTGCAGTGTTCTACCTAAGCAGGTTTGCTCTTGCATAATTACTACTTCCTTGGTAAATGGACAACAGTTTATTATAGAAAATGTGCTGATTGTGGTTAGAACTGATCTTATTTATACATCACCTATTTTTCAGCATGGTACTAAGCTCTCCCATTATTTTGGCTGCATTGTTTGCTTTTTCCTTTTTGCTTGTCACAATTATTGCATTGGTACTGCTTGTACATGAGCAACTCTTGCCCATAGATGGCACTCTTGAACAGAGATCAGCACGATATAGTATTTATGACATCTGTGGCTTGATTTTTTTGCACAAGCAAATGTAACGGCATAAACCATTGGGATTTCTTTATAAAAAAGTCTGGAATCAATGTAGTCTCCGGCAGAAATTAGTATAGAAAAGTGCCCAATCTGAATGTCCTTGTTGAAATATGTGATCTCTATATGGCCAGGCTGTGCAAAGTGCTGACTATGGATTCAGGATGTCCCCAGGGGAGGTCAGGAGAAAAGATCATTTACTGTCAGCCTACCAAGAGAGGCCATTTATGAATGATTCAGCTCATTAAAAATGTATTGATTTGCAACTCTTCTTCATCTCCAAGCTGCATGTGAGCAGTTCATCCTAGTCCTCTTGGGTTGCATTTGAATTTTGTCTGCCTACCATAGTCCCATATGAAATTCTCGTTTAAAATTACTAACTGTTATTATAAAGTGCATTTTATGAAAACTTGAACAACAATGTCCATTCATTTATTGCTCCTTGTGACTAATACTCTTAATCTCAAAATGTAATAACAAAAGCACATCTTTCATAGCTGGTTTAAGCTCAGGTGTGTTAAGAACAAGAAACAATGTAACATATTTAACACACCTACAATAGAGGTTCACCTTGCAGGAGTATATCTAAGGACTCTAGGTCCATTTGTTGCTCTCCATTATTGGATAGACACCACTATAGGGCCACCAGATATTATTTGGGTGATGGTTCATTCTCAGCACAGAAGTGACACTGACATGAAAGTGGCAATGTAGTGTGTGGGGTGTTTGTATTTTAAAGTGAAGGTGACTATTTGTCACTGTGAACACACTCAAGCACCACAACAAAATGTGACTTCTGCATTTAGCCCATCATACAGTCACACATGGATTAGTAGAACAACAATCTAAATATTTAGTTACATTTAAAACCCTGTTATCATCTTTGTTTTATGTTCTTGTTAACAGCACAATGTCTGGCCTTATGCTTTCATAGAAAATGAACTGCATGTAGCACCTCTATAAAAATAGTAAAGGTACCAAGTGCATATGTGATGACTGTTGTGGTTAAGCCTGGTCGTGAAGAGAAACCCCTTGCTGATATCAGCTCTTGGCTAAGGTGTAGGTGGACTCCTCTGTGTTGGCTGTCAGTGGAGACTAGTTTGGCCAAGGCTTCCCTCTATGTTCTGGAGAGGGACACATGGCAGAGAATGGCAGAGACTTTACCCAGTCATGGTGTGCAATACCTTGGCTCCTTCTCCACTCTGGACACCCACAACTGTGCCATCTGCTGTAGACCTGGCAGGATGCCATAAAGTAATGGATATATGTAAATGTGGCCTTCAGCTGTGCCTCCTGTGCAACTCGAAGGTCTACTTAAGATATGACATATTTCCGCAAACAAAACTGAATCTGTATGAGCACTGAGACTGTACTGTTACTTAGACTTGTGTAACAGATAAATCAGTCTGTAATCCAAAAATAAAAGAAAAAGAAAAAGTTATGTTGAGCAAAAAGAAGCTTGATTATCTTGGTTAGCTGATTACCTCAAGATATGGCATAATGAAATAGGATTCTCAGAAGAAGATGCGAGTTTTAAAGGTTTTATTTAAAAAACATAAACATGGATAAACAATATACATTAACAATAAACATGGAATAAAAAGGTTAAATGATGAAGCATAGCAACAGGACGAACATCTGTGATAGCAACAAGAACTAACAGTTACAACAGAGATCAGACAATGACAGAACCAAACACAAGAACCTATATATACTACATGTAATAACATAGACAGGCAGCGACATAAACGATACACAGCTGGAACAAACAGGGGACAAAACTAAGGAACACAGATACACATGGCTACAAAAACAAACAAGAGCACGCCACAAGACAGGGGGAGTGTTACATTTGGTTAACAAAGGTTGAGAATCTTTGAAAATAGGAAGAAAAAACCAACCCATTTATCCCTTGCTGTCCAAAAATTACAATGCTATAAAAAAGTATTAATTTATATATTAGATTTATTATATTGGACATTGGCCATTACACCTACATGTACAGGAACTTTAATGACATCTCATTCTAAATCCATAGGCATCAATGTAGAGTTGAACCCCATTTGCAGTTATGACAGCTTCTACTCTTCTGGCAAGGCTTTCCACAAGATTTTAGATTGTGTCTGTGGGAATTTTTGCCCAGTCATCCAGAAAAGCATTTGTTAGGTCAGACACTGATTTTGGATGAGAAGGTCTGTTTCACAATCTCTGTTCTAGTTCATCCCAAAGGAGTGAATTCACTGAACTATTTAGAATGACCCATTTTTTCAGAAACGTTTGTTAACCTGACTTAATGGTTAGCTGATTCATTTTTTACACCTGTAGCCTTGGGTGTGGCTTAAACACCTGAATTCACTAAGACTAAGAAGTATGTCCCTATCATTTTTTCCATATAGCGTATCATATATTTCATCGTATTATCACATTAAATGGCTTCGTTGTATCTTTAAGAAAATTAGTACACAGTTTACAACTACCATTGCATTCAGCTTTAGAAGGAAAAAGATTTTGCACAACCTGTTTGGAAAAAGTGAATGTCCCATAAACTCCTTGTGTCAACATAATCAGAATCAAATTGTTTATATCCATCTAGATTGCCCTACAAGAATGTTCCCATTGTTTCCACAAATATAACACCAAGTACAAGAGTAGGCCTTATTAATGCAACAAGTAGTGTACTGAATAACAGACAGGATAAGAAAATACAACGCACAAATATAAATGTTTTTCATAGGGTAGGAAATATACTGAATATTGACATGTAAAATATACAATGTGCAAAGTGAAATAGACAGATGGAACAGATGTGGAAAAATATGTTTAAATGTGTGTAGAGTCAGTGGGAGGGGGTCTGAGACAGAGTCTGTGTCAGCAAAGGTCAGGGGCCTTGTTGATGAGTTCAAGTGCTGAAGGGAACCAGCAACAGCTGCAACCAAATGCTTCCTATAAATAGAGATCAGTCTTTTACTTTATTGAAAAGGAATTTGCCTCATTCTTCTTCACAGAATTGCTTTAATGAGCAATCTGAGCGTGAAATGCCTGTTTAAGGTTCTGCCACACTATGGGGTTCAAGTCAGGACTTTGACTAAACCACTTCAAAATCTTTGTTTCCATTCTGACATGGACTTGCTCTTGTGCATATACCAACTGGACTTTAGCTTTAGATCCTAGGCTGATGAGCAGATACTCTTCTGTGGGATTTTCTGGTAGAAAGAAGAATGAATTCTTCTCTCAGTTATGGCAAGTTGCCCAGGCAACTGTACTATCCCATCATTATTACTGTTGTCATGACATTCGTATTATGAAATGTTGTGTATGTTTTGGGTCAGGTGCAGCATGACCTCTGTCTTCCATGAGCAAGTCCAAAATATTGTTAGGATGGCCACTTCTGGGAATTATTTTGTAAATCAAAACTATTTATAAACTTTTCTGCTAAATAATTGTCTGTATCTGGAGGATTAAAAGCTACATACAGTAGGGGGCAGGTCAGAGACATAACATTCCTTATTGGCATTTGAATGATTGATTATATCAATTTAGATTTAGTGCAAGGTGATATTGCATAACGTTTTATTCCAGTATTATATTCTTCTATGTTGTAGGTCCATCTTTACATCTATACAGTTATAGAAGTCTTACATTACTGGCCAGTTTCTGACCACAGGGATACACTTGGCTTTATATTTTTGGAGAGAGAACCCAAAGATCTACCTAAGAGATGAGGAAATGTATAAAAACCCAGCAACACTGCTGGTGAGACAGTCCTACCACCATGTATACACTCACATTCTTTTAATATCGTAGGTGTCAATAGGGGAGTTTGTACCCCTTGGCTGCAGTAACAGCCTATACTCTTCTGCAAAGGCTCTACACTAGATACACTAAGGGGTTGATTGCATTATGGAAGCATTCGTGAGGTCAGGTACTAATGATTAGTTCTGGATCACAAACGCTGATCAGAAAGTTTTAGGTTAAAATTATGTGCTGGGCATGGTGACCTTGGGCTGATGTAAGGAGTTTACACAAGCTGTGAGTGTGCAACAGAGTGTCCGTGTCAACAATGAGCACACATTAAAGTAGTAGAATTCCCTTATAAGAAGAATTATGTTAAGGTATCACTGGTCATACAGTGTATGTGGATATAATCAAATGGTATATGGACATCATAGTGTTTGGTGGATCTCATAAAGCGGCACATTGTTGTACACTAGAGCTTCCTTCCAGCTTGAACTGTAACACAATTTATGGTTAATGCATTATTTTCTGGGACAGTGGATATCTCCTTTTTTGATTTGATATGAACACCTAGTGATGAGAGACAATGTGCACAGGTCTGATGTCTTTGTAGTGCCACAACAGGAACCCTATCTGAGGTTAGCTGGCACACAGTCTTCCTGTTTACTTGAACTAACTGGTAGACTGTGGAATGTGTGTGTGTCTGTCTGTGTGTGTGTGTGTCTGTCTGTGTGTGTGTGTGTGTGTGTGTGTGTGTGTGTGTGCGTGTGTGTGTGTATGTGCGTGCGTGCATGCGTGCGTCCATGTGTGTGTGCATAGATCACTGTGCCACTGTGTTTAATGCTTACACATGTGCTTCCGCAGAAGGCCCTTGCTCTTTGTGTTGTATGTCACAAAGCTGCTGACACAATAGCTGCTTAAGTGCACGTGTGATGGGTTAAATACAGAGGTCACATTTTATTGTGGTGCTTGAGTGTGTTCACAATGACAAATAGTCCCTTTCACTTCACTTCTGTTATGAAATATGCCAGTTCTCTGCTGTTGCATGTATACACATTCTCCTTTGAACTCCTTCATTCATTTCCTTCTATCTCTCATTAGTTATTCTCTTTTTTGCTTGTTCATGTGTGTGTGTTATTGGATTATTATTAGGTATGTGAAGTAAAGATTTGGATTTGAGGTTATTCTGCTTGTTTCAGGTTATTCTTCTGTCCTGCCCCATTTGGTTGGATGGATGGGAAAAGGCTTCTTCTTTTACTTTTGTGAAACATTTGTCACTTTGCAGAAATGAACTTAACCCTGACAAATGTGGTGAATTGTGTGTGTTAACAGAATAACTTTCACTTATATGATTGTTGTAGTGTTATCCATTATATGCTAAAAGAGACATGTTCTACCTTTCCCCCAGTGTTTAATGCTGATGGGCCTGATGCAACATTGTTTTTTTTGTAAATTATGTTCACTTCTAACCTGACATCAAGTCTTGTCATGCATTATTTGAGCTCTTACATAATTTAGTATAACAAGGCAGAACAATCAAGGCCACAGTGCAATAAATATTCAGTACAAATTTTATGACATCTTGTCTCCCTTCAATACACAGCCATATCATAGTCAGACAGATGTAAAATGTGGCAATGAAACAGCAATAAGTAACTTTGTGATTTTGTCTCTATCTCTCATTTTAACTTAAACCCTTAGCAGACACCACAAACTCTTTGAAACCTTTAAATGATGTGATGCAAGCTGCCAACACTGTGAGAGCTGTACTTAAGTGCATGGGAAGCTAGCATAGCCTGCTAACAGCAAGCAGCTTTGGGGCTTGCTCTGGTGATGCCAGTAAAGAGGATGGGGAAACAGAGTAATAAAACTTGAACATGCAAGTGCAGGCCTCTGTGCTGTGAATGGAGACCAAGGGAGCCTGTAAGAACTGTTTGCAACACTGCAACGACAAAAAGCATGCTTTCTGCTCTGTTACTCACAGCACACAGGAGCCCATAGGAACCAGAATGCGGGCATCCTGTGAGCACACTCGGTAGGGGAGTAGAGAAAAGCCCTGCACTCCTGTGCTACATCCACAGGCCACAGGAGGCAGAGGGCAGAGAGAGGGGACCTGAAGATGCCGGTGTGAGCAGCGCTCAAGAGTCTGATGTGACCAAAGCACCATGCCAGCCTTTCCTGCCACCAGAGACAGGCACTCTGCCCCAACCTGTGGAGCAACCATGGTTATGACGGCATATACCCAGGTGATACTTTTAAGCACTGATTACCCACACCAGACAGGGCGATAGCTGTTACCTTGGACCGCCGCGGCCCAGCAACCAAGCAAGAGCTTTGAGCTGCCTTCTACCGGCCACCACTCATAGAAGTGACAAAATGTACATACATCTGCATGTAACAGCTACACTCATCAGCCACTTTATTACTTAAACCTTTTCAATTGCTTTTTAACACAAATAGCTAATCAGCGTATCACATGGCAGCAACGTGGAATGGGGAGAAAAGGGGATTGAAGTGACTTTGAATGTAGAATGGTGCCAGAAGGCAGAATACTATTTCTAAAAATACAACATGTCAAACCTTGAAGCAGATGGGCTACAGCAGCAGATGACCACAGCAGGTGCCACTCCTGTCAGCTATGAACAAAAAAAAGAAGGCCACAATTTGCACAGACCCATTAAAATTGGACAATACAAACTTAAAAAAAACATTGGATGGCCTGATAAGTCTTAATTTTAGTTGCAACATTCAGAAAGTAGAGTCAAAATCTGGCATAAACAACATAAAAGCATGGATCTATCCTGTCTTGTATCAGCAGTTCAGGTTGTTGATTGTAATGTAGTGGTGTGGGGGGCAAACTGGTTTCTTGAACATGACAGTGAGTTTACTGTTCTCCAATGGCCTTCACAGTCACCAGATCTCAATCCAATAGAGCACCTTTGAGATGTGGTGGAATGGGAGATTTGCATCATATAGTGAGACATATTGAGCCTTAAGATTAATTTGTGAATAAAATAATAGCTGAATAATAATCAGAATCTTTACTTTTCAGAAATCTTTATATATTTAATGTATTTACTCATTTATATACCAGAAATATTTCATCAGTATCTATTTTCTCATTCCAGGGACAAACTGATGATGAAATTTTTCATCTCTGTGCACAAATGAAACTGCATATGCTTGCAGCACTACTTGTAACGTGCTGGCAGTATCACCGGCCCAGAAGGTTTCAGAAAGGGGAGAAAAGAGACACCTCCACCCCACCAGGGGCACGAACACACACTGCCATGTTTACAAGGTGAGCGCATTACCACTCACACCACCGAGGAGGGGAGTGGTGCTTTGCGAGACTGAATCAGTTTTGGCCCTATGCCGGAAATGGGTGGTAGTACATGTTGCTAAAAAGCAGGTGGGTTTGGTTGCTGATGTGGTGCTGCTTATATGCATGGTTAACAAAGCCCTCTAGGTGTTAGCATGGGACAAAAAGGGCCTGCTCTGGTTGACACTGGTATTTTTCTGCAGCAACCTGGACCAACCTGACCCACCCTGATACTGTATTTCTGGTTGAAGTTTTTACAGCTTTTACCCACTCACTCCTGCTGAGGAGAGCCCATATGAACAACCCTATCCTCCAGAGAACTGATCGAAAGTCATCGTGGCATGCCCTAACCCTTACACCACCACTCTCCCTGATGTCAGAGGAGAAACACTTTAGGGGTATTACAAGTAAAAATGAAAAAAGTAAGAAAAGGTGTTAGATGTGACTGCTACAGGCAAGAGGTTTAGCACAGACAGGAACAAAGAGCACTGGAGATGAAGCAGTGTCTTTATCCAAAACCCTATAAGTGAACTAGACAGAAAAAAAGCCACACACAGCACATGACAGTGCAGGAAAAGCCAGCTTTGACCTGAACTCAGTGTGTGTGTGAGACAGCTGATGCCTTACTGGAATGTATATACAGACAAGTTAAAAAAATGCATCCATGGAAAAAAAATTTTTTTTAATATTTGAACAAGCAATTCACCCTCTTTGGTACACTGCCTACAGATAAAGGTGATATCAGAATTAACTATTTGCAGGCATTTTGGATAACTGTCCAGCAGTCTCTGACCTTGATTTGATGAAATTTTTGAACACACTTTATCTGACCACAGCACACATTTCCACTGCTTTTCAGTACATCTCACATGAGCTTATGTTCATAGAATAGACTAGAATACGTCTATATAGACTTACAGTTTGGCTTTCTCTTTGTGTAATAGAATTTCAGGTTGCATTTCTTGATGTAGCAGTGTAGATTGTGTTAAGTGACAGCTTTTCTGAAGGCCTCTCGAGCCCATGTTGCTATATCTATCATAGTAGCATGACTGTTTCTCATGCAATGCCTTTAGAGGGCTTAAATATTTCTGAGATTTCTCTGGATTTAATCTTTTCACAATATTATGTACTGTAGATGATGAAAGGTCTCAATCTTTGTAATCTTGTGTTGAGAAATGTTCTTTTGAACTGACTAACAATTCTATCATGAATTTTGGCACAAATTGGTTAACCACAAGCCATCCTTGCTTGTAGACACTGAGCCTGTAGGATTCTCCTTTTATACTTTATCATGATTACCAAACCTGTTTTCAGCTTGCCTGATTATTGTGGAATGTTTCAGAATGGCAATACTTGAATATTCTAATAATATCTTGCTTCATCCCATTTGCACGTGTCAAATTCCAAATTTGTTTATATATACAAAATACATTTAAGTTGGTCTAACTAGTTTGAGTCATGAGTTGCACAATGTTGGTATTACCTTTTTTTTTGGGGGGGTTTGATTTTCTTGGTGGCCAACATTTTATCCTCCAAAAGAACCTCTTATTAAACAACATTATTTACGTTATTTTTTAAGTTGAAATAAGTCCCATCCTCTACAGGCACACTATTTAACATACAGATAATAAATATGTTAATTTAAGCCTGTTAATTTATATTTAAGCAAGTACTTGGTAGATAATGAGAACAACATTTCATATAAAAAAAACAACAAAACATAGTGTGTAATGTGTATGGCAGTTTTACACCTACTACAGCCTGCTTGGCAAGTCTGGGAACATAAGATGCTTTTTGAGTCAGAGTGTTAGATCATTGCTCATGCTGCCGTTTACACTGCAGTTGATGTGAGAAACTGAAAAACCTCAAAAACATAGTGTCTGCCTTAGACTGAAACCCCTCTCTGATTATTCGTTGAATGAGTCAAGTTATCGTTGGAAACCTCAGCCTTCATTTCTGTACTATACCAACAGATGATTCAGCAGTTTCTACCTTAGGTTCCTCAGATGTTACACCTCATTCAATATAACTGACAGGAGCCCTCTTGAAAAAAGTAAAAGAGCATTTAGCAGATCATTTAGTCATTGTTGGTGCACAATCACCTAGCACCAAGTGTTCTACTTCTTCTCTTAGGTCAACTGAAGCAAGTATGATTGAATATATTGGTTTTCAGGTCTAGCTGATCACAATAAATAGTAATAAATTAAGAAAAGCAACTTTGTGGGGGTTTTTTTAAAGCTGGCCCATGCTGGGGTTTGGGGTTAGCAATACACACACATACATTACACACACACACACACATACACACACATTCTCTCTCTCTCTCTCTCTCTCTCTCTCTCTCTCTCTCTCTCTCTCTCTCTCTCTCTCTCTCTCATATTCAAATACACCTAACAGCTGATTCTGACCTCTTCTCCCAACCCACTGAAGCACCTCAGCATCACATTTTTTCTCATTAAATAACTCCACCATGGCTTTGCTGTTATTTGTTCTATTAGGAGTTTTCTTTAATCTCTTTCAGGTCATGAAAAGTCAGGGTAAGTGAGCAGAACTTTTCTTCTTTGATTTTTTCAAATGCTTCAAATGTTCTTGTTGAAGTTTTTGAAGACATTAACCCCATTTGTTAGCAAGATATTTATTTACTATTTCTGGAAGATCTGGAAGATTCCTATAAATGAGAAATGCTTTTAGTAAACAAACATACTGAAAAATGAATTTGCAGTGCAGCTTTACAGGATATATTCAACATCTCTTTTCAGTGTGGATTTAGTCCAGTCAGTGAGCCCTCATCTTTGAATAGCATGTGTTACCTGAGCAAACGGGCAATCCTTGGGGTATTTATGACTAGTTCTTGCTATTACTTGACACTTTTAGCTTGTCTTTTGCATGCAGAATTGACTTTAAGACAGAATTTTAACAGTAATTGCAATAAGTAGACATGAAGCTTTTGCTCCATTTTGCAAATATGGAGTGTTTAAAATTGCTATTGCATAGAGGACTAGATGGTATACACAACCATCACTCAATGTACATTAATGAAACCATTTCACCAATTAAGCAGCTGTGTGCTGATGCAAAAAAAACCCCCACAACATTTAATGTATGATTGCCAACATTTTACTCAAGTTGTATATGTTATGCTACATTAGGTGTGTCCAGTCTGGCTGCAGGCTTTTGTTCCAACAATGCAGGGGCACATATGATCAATTTCTAGAGAGAGAGAAAAAATAAATGGAGTAGAAGTAGAATTAGTGTGCCCTGGCTTGTTTGAAATGAAAACCTTCAGACACCCTGGCCTTTTGTAAGACTGGGCACCAATAATAATAAAAAGGGATTACAGTCATATGCAAAGGTTTGAACACCCCTGATCAAATAACATGTCTTGTTAATTTAGCTAAAATAACATTGGAAAAAACAAAATTTGCCAAAACTTTTGCACATACCACATTTTATGTCCCCCCAACCAATATGTTCAGTTCAACAAATGAATAGTGCATTAAGGTGTGTTATGCTGTGTACTCTGCAGACTTATTTTCACTTAGAAAATTAACCAAATGTCATTGTGCATGCAACTGCACTTTAATATATGTGTAGGTCTAAATAAACAATTTGAATGTCTGTTTGAATGTAGATGCCCAAATAAGGCTATTCGCTTTGTTAGTGGGCAAAGTAATAACTGTGGTTTACTGCACTTTGCTGAAAATGCCTCAGCTGGAAACCTCCCAGTATCGAGACTTTACGCATCAAAGTCACATGACTGAATTTGTTGAGAATGGCAGTCCTCGTTGAATAAGCCTACAATAAGGTCCTACATGTCCTTTAAGTAGCAGGGTGTTTTCCCCATGCGTTTGTGAAAGCTTGCAAAGCAGTGCAGGCAGTGATTTTCAGAAATGAAACTGTTTGTAAGCTCATTGTTAAACTGACAGAGTTATCAACTGGCTCATGATCAAGTGATGCTATTGAAGATCCTCAAGATGAAGACAGCAGAGGTCACAGAGGAAATATGTAGGCACACAGACTTTTTTATGGCTGCTTTAGCACAAGCGATTAGATCTGTCAGACTTTGTTAAGTGTCCCCGTACTGACACTTATCCTAATTGTACTGGATAGAATTGTGTGTTGTCGCGTGTGTGGTGGCTATGGGGACAATGAGTAAGGATTTTTCAATTTTATTACCATGTTTACCCTAATGGATTATTTCATTACACCTTGTCTCCTTAGGCAACACCACATCTGTCAAACACTTCTACATAGACTTCAAGCCCTCATGAGGCCTTGGTTACAGGAAGAGTCAATGTGACCTGTATCTACCTATATATATATATATGTAGATACAGGTCACATTGAGAGAGAGAGATAAAATGTATAATGTGTAATGTGTAAAATGTATAATATATAATGAAAGGTATCTTTGTTTTCTGTTGCCACATGTTTGTGTCCTAAAGTGAATGTGTCCCAAAAACCTGTAGGTCTTTTTTACAAACCATGTACCATGGCCTTTCTTATAGCTATGTGACCTTTTGTATTCTTTGAACAGATCTGGACTTGAGAAATGTTATGCTAGACCAGAATGTGACCGGTGTCCTGGGGGAGGAAATGTTCTTGCGCTGCCTTTACACTGGCCAAAAAAACATAATGGTTTCCTCCTGGAACCGTCATGATTCTACAACCATTACAAAGAAAATGGCCGGCTTTAAATATGGTGGCAAACCTTTCAACAATTTTCAACAAAATTCCTCTGCTCCAGCATCTCTCACCAATCTTACTGTGATGGTGAGGATAGACAGCCTATCCATGGAGGGAGAGTACACGTGTACCTTCAGCTCGGATGAGGATGAGACAAAGGGAAACTTGATTCTCAATGTTATTGGTGAGTTTGGATGAACAGAGGTTAGTGTTACACAAGGCAAAGTGTAATATTAAAGATGACAGTGACACTGTGTATCCTCAAGGTACTTTAAACTGCAGACTTATTATTTGGTTATTAATCAAAGGATCATCACCCACCTTTGTTTTTCTTTCCTAAGCCCGTCCTGAAATAAACATTCATGTAGTGGAAGAAGACGTGAATGGGAGTCAGTACCAAATAGTCTCCTGCTCGGCCTATAATGCTAAGCCCATGGCCCTCATCCACTGGGAGATCCGTAGCGTTCCTATGAGTGACAAAATTTTCTCCACGAACACCATGACCTCCACAAATCCAAATGGCACATCCAGTATCATAAGTGTACTCCGTTTTCCTGTCCTGCTGAACAGTGAGAGCAGTGTTACCTGTGTTGTCGAGCATCCAGCCTTGGCTGAACCCAGTATGACTGACATAAAGTTACAGACGTTTGGTAAGTTTTGATTAAAATCTCCAGCTATTAGCTAAAATATGTTTTTTCTTGGAGATCTGCATATGACATTAATGTAGGTTTATGTACAAAAACAGACAATTAATTTTACTAGCAAGCTCTAGCAATAAAAATAGAATAGAATACTCACCCCTTTACAACAGTTAGCAAAGACTGTATGCTTGTAAAACAATGTAGACATATTGAAGACAGGATGTAAGTGCGACTACAAGTGTATTATAAGTGTACAAAACATGAAGCAAACCTGGTAAAGATAAAGTTCGCTGCGAAGTGGGCAGAGCTAGATTTAAACAAAAATACAGCAACAACAAAAACACATGACTAGGAGAAAAAGGGGGGAAACAAGAAAGGCAGATGTAGAGAGGGGCCACATTTTAAATGATCTATTAACCTTTAAGTTGGCCTTCAAGGACAGGTAAGGTGATAGAAAGAAGGGATCTTAAAACACTTGCACTTCCATGGATGCAGAAAAGACAGATTTATTAAGTGTGTTTGTGTTTGTTGTTTTCTGCCTTTTGTGTGAGTCTGACCACATAGTGTTATGCTTCAAAAGCTCTCTCTCTCACTCTCTCTCTAACTCTCTACATATGTTTCCTGTCTAGTTTTAAATATTCACATCACCTGTCTGCCCATAAAGATCACTTCTACTGAAGCTGCTCCTGAACAGCTTATATTGTACTCAAGTAATAATGACACATTGCTGATGTAGTAAATTCCTGTGCTTTGATGTGCAGCAATCATTAATATAATAACAGCAGCTGTTTGACCACCATTGCAGCAAAAGCTTTTAGTTTAAAAGATTAAAATATAAAATTGTTTAAACAGTAAGTGTTATATATCTAAAGTACATCCTTGGAAGACACTTTAGCTAAAGCAGACTGGTGCAGAATATGCTCATACACTCATATATCGTGAGCAAACTTTTGAACACCCTCACCCAATTTACATTACACATTCTTTACAGATAGAAGTTTAACATAAGATATGAAAAATTTAGGAAGATATTCCTAATATTGGAAGATATTAAGGGTGCCAAAATATTTAACAACAAACCCCCACACCCACCCACCAGTATGTGTAAAATTTGCGTTCTCTGTAGAGGATGTGGCTTTTTTTCATGTATAAGCATGTATTTTCTTTACTTAACTAAACATGTCAATGAGCTGTGCATGTCTGTTTTCTTTCATCTTTACTAACATGTTTATCACACTGTCCTGATTCTTTTCTCATACCACTTAGACCCTTGAAACTAGTTCACCTTAAACAATCGGTGTAAACATCCCCAATAAAATTTTTATCCTTTTTTTGTGGGGGTATAAAAAGGCACCCCACATAAACCAAGTGGCGCATCAAATTTTAGGACTGCTTATAATAATAGTCAATTATGTTTGTGTTCATTTTATGTCCAAAATGAAAATCAATTCAAAATTTTTTAATTTTAAAAATAAACACAACAAAATTAAAAAAACGAAATGTATAAATCTATATGTTATTATGGTGTGACTAGTTCTTCCAGTCACGTCTAGTAAGTGTATTTATAAAGTAAGAGAAATATATGATATATATATAAGAACCGAACCCTCCTTTACTGCAGTTTCTCCCAACATCACTATGGAGATGATGCTAAAGCAAAAGGAAGGGAGAGACTTTCTCCAGGTCATTTGCAACGCAACTGGAGGAAGGCCTCATCCCGAAATCACATGGATCCTACCCAACTCTACATACCCACCACTTTCTGAGATGCACAACCTGGGATTTCAATCAGTGGCTAGTTCTCACTGGTTTCCATCAGATCTCTATGAGGGAGAAAATATAACCTGCATTTTTGGCTACTTGCTTCTTCCTGCCTTACACACCAGAACTATCACTCTGCCAACATACTGTGAGTATGATGACCTACACTGATCAGACAAAAAAGCAGTGCACAAAAGCAGTATACAAACAAATACACTTGCTTACACTGTTATTATTGCTCATGCTTTGTCTAATATTTCTTTATTTTTTTTTTAGATATTTCCTCTCTTCAGCTGAAAATCCAAAGTAGTGGCATGAACAGTGATTTGTTGATACTAGAAGAGGGGGTCAGAGGGGTCACCATCAGCATGGAAGTGATGGGGAATGTGCCAAGTTATAAAATCAACTGCACTAAGTGAGAATTCCTAGTGTCTAACTTTTTTTAGCTTTTGTTATAGCCACAGGTAAAGTGTGCTTTAGGGCAAAAGCGATGCTCAACAGCATTGATTTCAGGCCCTTGGGACCTGAAGATCGCAGTTTCAAGTCTCAGCCAGGGCACTACTGAGGTACCCTTGAGCAAGGTATCATCCTACTACACTGCTCCCTGGGCACTGATAGCCAACCTCTGCTCCACATGTGCACGTGTGATGGGCTAAATGCAGAGGTCACATTTCGGTGTGGTGCTTGAGTGTGTTCACAATGACAAATAGTCACTTATTACTCTGAAACTGACTCACACACTAAATACTTTCTGCAACAGTGACATTGTAATGGTTTATGTAATCTTCATGTTCTCCAACTGCAGGGACGGAGAACCTATGCCTGAAGATGTGGATGTGATTGACAGTGATATCTTAATAAAAGGCCCTGTCAGCTCAAACCTTTCCGGCCAGTACCAGTGCCAGGCCTCCTACTACAGACATACAGCCCTCTTAGCGTTTAGCATTGAAGTGAATCCCAAAGTCTTATTACCAGGTACAAAATGCCCTTCATAGACCCTGTTCAAATCTAATTCTTTAGTATACCTATTTTGAGCTGGGTAGATGTTCTGTAGTCTGAACAGTGAAGAGCCACATGAAACTAGACTTTTTCCAAATACTTTTTTTGAAGCAAATCTGAAGTTTTCTGGTTGTATGTCTTATGTTTGACCATACAGGGGTAGTTCTTTATGTCAAAATGTGTAACAAGGGAGTCGCTAGAACACATCATATGTAGATTTAACATGTTGTAACTTTTATGAGACAGTTAGGGCACATATTTTGCCCTTTATGTTGTACTTTTACAGTAAGTTACAATAAAGGTTTGGATGTAAAGTCTGAGTATTGATGACAAAGCCTTATCATTGGTGTTATTTGTCAATCGTCCTACTTTAAAGCCATGTTTTGTTAATATTCTAGTTACTTAGATTAAAAAATACTGTTGTGAGACATTGTATGCTTGTTCTGCTAGTTATAGTCATTGAGGTACAGCACATATCAAGATGTAAGTTCATAAATGCGATAATTTCAATGTGTACTATTACAATATTTTCTTGTATGATTATGACCACATTCATACAACTCCTTTTTCCAGAAACAAAGTATAAATAAATGTCAATAAAATCAGAATGGTTTACAAGTCATGTAAACTCAAAGTTAATTGATTTGAGTTTGATAAAAATGCAATTTGGGTGCATTTTTACCACTGTGTGTTATGACCTCTTCTTTTAACAACACCCTGTAAATGTTTGGGAACTGAGAAGATCAACTTATGCAGTTTTGACAGTGAAATGTTGTCCCAGTCTTGCTTGATGTAGCATTTCAGCTTTTTGATTTGCAAACAATTACATTCTGTTTTTACTTGTTCCCTGCCACCCAACTTTTGGGGAAACAGATATATAAATATGTTCATAATGGTACAAGAAATGACACTTATTTGTAATGAACATATAAAAAATGTGTAGTTAAATACTAAATTAAGAACTATATTTGTTGTTTTCATATGGGTCCATACAAATCTGGTTTGGTCACTTACATGTCAGCTTATCTGTTTTGTCCTGCAGTGTGAACAAAGCCCTAGCCCCTAAATAGTGGTAGTTTCTATTTTATTGCAATAAATGCTGCTGTGGATTGCTGTTATGCTGGCAAATTCGTAAAATGCCTTACATATCAAAGTTATATATTAACTGTATTTTTTTTCTTTCCAGTGACCTTTCCCCCAAACATAAGTGTTCATCTCTGGAAAGAAGCTGGCAATGTCCATGTTGAGTGCTTAGCCTCTGATGCCTCTCCTGCTGCAAATGTATCATGGGTTCTTCCTCAAGACCTTGATGGGAGTATACAGTCCAACATCACTTCTTCAAATGGATCACACACTGTCCAGAGTATCTTTACCTTGCCCATCTGCTTATTCAAAGAGCTCACAATTGTGTGTGTGGTTGAGCATTTGGACCTAGCAGGCCAGGAGAGACGACAAATCATTCTCCCCACATGTGGTATGTGAAATTTTAAATTCACACTATGTTTTAAAACACCTTGGGTCACCAGTTTATCCAGGTTATTTGGTCCACCTACTCACTGGGGATTTTATGAGGTATATGCCTATAATATCAGGGCACTTTGTATGCCAGGTAGATCATATTCGTGTTTGCTATGCTGTGAATAATCTACCACATACACAGATCAGCCACGATTTTAAAACCACTGAGAGGTGAAGTAAATAACATTGATCTCATTTTTGTCATTACACAACCCATTGGCACCTGTCAGTGTGGGAAATTTTTAAAAAATGGAAAAGGGTCTTACTTTGATGGCTATACGACTGAGGGATCATTTAATTTCATATATATCTTTTCTTTTAAAAAATCTTAATTAAATCTTAGTTTCCTAGAAATCTTAGAAAAGTGCAAAAAATACATTACAAATTGGAATATTTTAAAGAAATAAAGAAACTTTCTAAAATAAATGAACATAAATAAAACCATAGTTGCATATCTTAGCCTTCATGTCATAATATTACTAACATCTTACTAAAACTAAGCTGATGTGGAGTTTTGAGGTTTTCAGGCAGTGAATCTGGAGACTGATAAGAGCGTCCTTTGCAACACACGATCCATGTCTGGCCCTAACAAGGTTGGAGCTTTAAACGAGCTTTCCAGAAGCACACCTCCCACCCACACACGCACACAACCACCAAGCCACCCCCCACCCCCACCCCCACACTGATATTTCAAGTCAGCACTTATATTAAAACTTGTTAACCTTGTTTAAAAAGAAATACTTTTTCAGAACTTTAACTCAATCAAGTAAACAAGTACAAGAACACGTTGCATGTTTATAAAACCCACAGACAGAAACAAAGGGTGACCAATCACATTGATTTTACGAAAAAAAATTAAAATGACCAAATGTTTTGCGTCCAACAGCGACAATATGTCGATCAGGTCAGCCCAACTAATTTCATACTTGGTTAGAAAAGGTTACAAAGGTGGACCCTGCATGTGAAATGTCTTGTGAGAACATAACACCTCTGTATCACTCAGTATATTCTTCTTATTGAATTTCTTGCAGCCCCCACCAATGTTACACTGCTGTCCAGTACTGTGTGGGAGGATGGTGTTGCTTATACAGAGGTGAACTGCAGTGCAGATAGCGTACCTCCTGTTTCCACCTTTACCTGGCAAATAGAAGACTGCAAAAGTATAATCAATTCCTCAGAATTGCCTGGGACTCAGCAGAGTAGTGCGCTGGGAGTTCACAGTATGGCACATCTCTCAGTTCAGGCCTACGCTGGATGCACTGTGATCTGTGTCCTGGAGCAACAAGGACTACAGATACTAGGACAACAGAGCATTCATATTCCCTCAATAAGTACGTTTTACATAACTGCCTAAGTTAAGTATCAGGGCCCTAAATAAGAGGCTGCGATAATATTAAGCATTGTAGTATAGCAGTATTGTATATTAGCAGTATTGAAGATTACACATCTCACTATTTATTCAGTAACAGTCACAATAGTCCCTTTCACCTCAAATGTAGTTTTTCTGGCATAACAAGTTCAGTGTTCTTCTTTAGCTTTATGCTGGAGCCACAGTGCTCATGTAGTTAACAAGTAATGGAAGCTTTTGCACAATTAGAATCATGCTGACATCATCACACACTTACTTCAAACTGTGTTTAGTTTATAAATGATACGTTTATTTCCTTGGGTGAGTTCTGTAAGTGTTATTTATAAAATTGAACAAAAGGTACAGCAAAAATTCTACTGTTTTAAATATGTCACCCTGTCGGTAACATAATGACATAAAATTATTCACTCTACATGACTTCACCATGATTTTCCATTCATCAACTCCTTTTTTGGAGATGACAAAACCCCCAGATCAGAGGCAAATCACAATTCAACTGTGGCTCACAAATTGGCTCTTGATCACCATATGTGAAATGTTCAAAGACATCTTGAGATACTTTATGCCTTGCAGACGCCTGACAGATATCAAGTCAATGGGCCCTGTAGCATGTTGTGACTGCACTGAGTGTGTCTACAAGCTACAGCCAATGAGCATCAGCTGTTCTGTGCATTTTTATGACAAAAAATACTTGAAAGCAGACAGACTGAGATTCTTCCTGGTGAAAGATCCCATGTGCTGATCAGTCATGAAGTGTGCCAAACACAATGATATCAAGCCTAGTGGTTAGGACATTGCCCTTGTGAACTGAAGGTTGCAGGTTTAAGTTTCGGCCTGGGCACCACTGAGGTACCCTTCAGCAAAGTACTGTCCCACTACACTGCTGTTGATAGCTGCCTGCTGCTCCATGTGTGCATGTGTGAGGGATTTAATGCACACATTTCTATGTACAGTTTTTTTTTTTTGCCTTAGTCGCCTTTGGCTTGCTCATTAGGGGCACAGACCCGGATTTTGTAAAACTGCTTTGTGACAACGTCAGTTATAAAAAGCGTTATAGAAATAAATTGGCTTGATTTGTCCAAGCCGTAAAGACATTCATTTATGAGAACTCAACAGCTTAACACAGTTTGAAACAAACTATGTGATGATGCAGACCTGCATATTGCATGATGCTAGTTGTTGGAATACAAGCTTCCATTACTTGTTAGCAACATTAGTCTCATATTACCGGTGCAAAACTAAATGTATAGGCTGATAGACTGCACTTAGTTTAGGATCACAAATTAGACTTATAATCATACTCTTTTTCCATGCAACTGCTGTAATATAACATGGGTCACTGACCACTGTAATCTGCCCCCTCTTAGGTCCCCCTAAAATTCAGTTAAGTGTTGGACCACTGAAAGATTCAACTCTCTGGGCTGCTGTGTGTGTATATAGAGGCGATGCAGTTGTACCCAATATTTCCTTGGTCATTTCCAATCACAGCAGCACTAAAGTACCTGCAAGAATCCATCCTATATATGAAGGGGTTAGCGTGCTAGTCAATATCACCTATGAATTTAAACTGAGCCTGCACGAGGGGAAGGACTTTACATGCATGATCCACAAAGACAAAAATAAAACTGTACATGTTCCAAAATACTGTAAGTATGTTTTTCCATAGTGTGCACATTAAGATTTTGTTCTGTTCTTTAATAACATTTATTACTGCACCGACTTAACTGAGTATTATTCCTATACTTGTGCTTTTGATTCTGTGACTCTGATCTGGTGATTGGTTTCATGTTTTCAATTAATTGTGCTTCCTCTGCAGTTATCTCATCCATTGTGGTTGTGAACAAAACCAGTCCAGTGCGTGGGAACCACGGGCAACGTACTGCTGTAAGCAGAGTAGCGCTGCAAAAAGCCCTCTCCAATCAGAAGATTATTTTCAGAGTTCATGGAAACATATCTATATTTAATATTAACTGTTCCAGGTATGCTCAGTCAGGTTCACTATAGATTGACAAGTCCACTGTGAACATTTCTCAGCTTCTTTAAGTAGTTGCCACTACACCTGTTCAAATGTGGTACAAATCTGCCTAGAAACGTGTCTTTGGAAATCATTCTATTATCAGATAAAAAAATTTCTCCCAACCTTAACAGTTTTTAATCAGCTAAGACATGTTTGGTGTCTGAAGTTTGCTTCTTTAGTCTTGCCCTGAAAATTTGAAGGATTGGTAATGAGTAATGTGTGCTTTCACTCCAAAATGCAGGCCTAAATCATTACACACTTGCCTCAAACCATGTTAAGTTGTTAGGTACTCTAAAATGGCATTGCTTTTGTGCATTCTGGCATTGTATTGCATATATAAAGATAAACTTTTTCTTTTAGAATGTCATTTAGGTTACTTACTAACTCAGCATGGTTGAAGGCAAATGTATGATGATCAACCCTGACCTTTGCACATTATAAATATCCATTAATAAGTTTCTACTAGCTACATCATATGCCTAATGCAAAACTAGTAGCAACTACCAACCATATATATATCAATATATATATATATATATATCAATGCTACACTTTAAAATACATTTCTGTTCTCAGAGCTGATGGATCAGCTGCACACACTGTTGCCATGGCCCTGGTGTTTACTGAGCCCATGTCAGAGAAAGACACTGGGTTGTACACATGCCATGTTTCTTGGTACCATCACAAGGCCACGACTTTCGTTCAGGTGGATGTAACCAGTCAGGAAACCCACACCCGTGAGTACTGCATCATCTTACAATGGCGTGACTGGTGTTTGGAAAACCATACACACATGTACAACATTTTTCACCTTATTATTTTCTCTTTATGTTTGAAAAAGTATGTTGAATAGCTAAAAGCAATGGTTTCCGCCTTCATCTTGAACCCTTTATTTGATCCATAATTTTTAACAGTACACATTCAAACTAAGCAAAAGTTTGAAAAAACAAATTTTTTAAATTCTCGTTGCTTTAAATGGTTTGACCAGCTAAGACATGTTTGGCATTTGAGGTTTGTTTCTTTAATTTGCACATTTTATTATTTTATTATAACTTCCATGAGTCTCGTATCTCCAGTGCAACACTGAAGAAACACATTTCAGACACCAAACATGTCTTTAGTAACCGACTACCTAAACTGAATGTGATGTCTTGATTTGTTAAGTTTCATTTTGGCTGAACCATATTGCTTTTGAAGAACTGGCACCTCAAAAGACTTTTTAAGTGCTTTACTCTTGAAGTCACACTGACAACCTCGTTCATGCTCTTTCTTTTTTTTCTGTCCACAGTGACTTTTATACTCATCTGTTTCTCCTCCGCTGCTGCAATCACCCTCTTCATATTCATCACGTTGTGCATATTCTGGTGAGTAGCTGCTCATTGTGCCACCTGCATAGGTGCTTTGTTGGACTCAAAAGAAAAACCATAGGTGAGACTGTAGACAAAACAGGAAGCAAGGTAGTACACCTAGACCCATAACGTGCCGTGCTATTCATAAACAGGATGTGCAGTGGTTCATACAGATTGTGTATGCATTGCCACATTGACCACAACTACACCTAGCAAAAACACCTTCTTTATAACACTGGAGTAGAAATGTGATGTCTGCATTATGTTGTCTACTGCTTGAACTTTTTTGTTTTGTTTTAAGAAGTTTAACAAATGTTACTTTTTTTCTTTCAATACAGCAAACAAAGTGGAGAGAGTCACTCATCAAAGAAGGTAATTACAGATGCAGAGGTTATTACTTTTACAGTCACCATAGCTTACTTTAACAGTTTTTCCAAAAAACCCAGTTATGGAGACAGTACTACACAATTTTATGTCTTACCTGCTGAAACAGCTGAAGAATGCCTTGATCATTAGCTATTGATCAGAGGTTGGTAGTGTATACGTGAGGAAAAAGCCTGCTGCAGTAAAATAAAACCTACAGAATGAGCAGCGTAAGCGAGAGCAAATCAATTTCAAATGGAACTGAGTGAAAAAGCAGATTCCTCACGTCATGAAATTGTGCCATTACAGAAAAAAACATGTTTTTCATGAACATTTGGGAAAAAAGATCCAAGAGTTGTATGTATTGTATAATTCTGTGAATACATGGCTTTTGCATGGACTGGTACTTAAAGCTAAAGTTTCTTTCTGAAACTGTATGACGATTTACAGTATATGAAAATTGACAAAAAAAGGTAGCAGCAGTACTAGCCTTGAGGCCGGCCCATGCCTGTAATTTGTATATGTTTATAGATAACTGTATATCACAGCACAGTAGCAGTTTTTGGGTAAATTCAAGAGTGGAAAAAAGAAAAAATAATTTATCAGACCATGCCTCTTTCCATTGCTTCATGGTCCAGTTCTGCCTATTGTTGGCACATTAGGACAGTAAAGTTAAAGTGACATAGTCATAGTGAAAACACTCAAACCACAACAAAATTTAATCTCTGCATTTAATATATCACACGTGCATAGCTATCAGCAGTGCACGGAGACCAGTGTAGCAGGATGTTACTTTGCTCAAGGGTACCTAGGTGGTGCCTGGGCTGGGACTTGAAACTATGACCTTCAGTTCACAGGGGCAAGGTCCAAACCACTAGGTCACCACTGACAAGAATCAGCATGGGCGTTCTGACTGATCTGTGGTTTTTTAGACACAAACACAGCAAGCTGTGATGCATTGTATGTTCTGAACTTTCAATCATAGCCAGTATTCTCTTTATCAGCAATTCTGCTACACTATATAACAGTATTATGTCTTATCGGACCAGATGGCCTAGCCTTCACTTCACATAAGAACCAATAAGCCTTGTGGCCCGTGACCCTGTCACCGGTTTATTATTTGTCCTTTCTTGGGACACTTTTGGTAAAACCACTGCATGCTGGCAACACTGTTTTGGAGAATCTCTGACTTAGTCATCTATCCATCACAGTTGGGCCCTTATCAAAGTTGCTTCCTGCACTCAGTTTTACGGTTTCCAACATATTTGCTTCATCACTGACTGTACACTTGCTGGCTAATATATCCTACCCCTTGACAGGTGGCATTGAAGCAAGATAATCAATGCAATTCACCTAAACTCTCAGTGGATTTACGTTAGGCTGATCAGTATATATCCAGCTATTAAGGTTAAAGCAGATAAGCACTGCTCATTTACAATAGAGGTAGAAGGAGAGTTTTTTTGCTTTTTGAATAAAGGCATCCCATTATGACAGAGGTTGTTCACATATCAGTCTTACAAGTAGTAATAGTTACTAAAACACCCAGTTTTGGGGGAAAATGCAATTGAAAAATATTACAGAAATATAAAATGTGGGGCTTTTAATAAGTTGTTGTGAATCTGTTAAATCACTTCAGTTCTATGGGCCTTTAGAACCAATTTTAACTAAAGGTTTTATCTTCATGGTGTGGTGATCTAAGCTGGGCAGGAAGCAGCGGGAGTCTCTGGCAGGCCTCATGCAGACCCCTTGCTCCCCAGACCTCCCCAAAGCTGTGCATCCTGGAGGAAAAGGCCCAGAATATGCGGAGCTGGTGCGCTACTCCATAGTGATCGATGTGAAAAGCAATGTCTGAGGACAGGGCTCCAAGATGTCATATGGTCAGTATCCTGTGTGGTGTTTAAAAATGGGATTGGAAAAGCAGCAGGGCATTTTATTCTTACTGTATAGTAATGTAAGGGCACTGAACATTTTCTCAGACTGAAAATAATGTTTCAGTTGCAATTTTTGCTTTTATTAATTTTTGTATCTTTTTAAAATGTTGATAAAGATTCAGCAATAATATTTTAAAAATGTATTCAGTAAGTGGGTGATGTTTTAAATAATTAGTATTATAATAATAATAAAAATGATATGTGGCTCATAATAAGGAGGTGCTGAACATGTCGAGTTGGTGGTCGCGGTTCTCCATTGTGATCAATGTGAAAAACTTTATATAAGGGTGGTCAATATGTGGCCCCAATAAGTGGCTTATTATCGCAAATTATGTTTGTATGGGACTGGAGTAGCAGTAGACTACTATTGGCTTTTGATATAAGAATGTAAAAGCATTACATATATCCTCAACTTGAACAAAAAAAATGTTATATAATTTTTGTTTTACAATTTCAGATACTGTTTTAAGATTTCAATAAACCTGTACAAATAAAAATTTTACTTTTATTAACGTCACTGGGCATCTAAATTTATATACTATGTGTTCTGTGTTTATGTTCATTAATTCATTAAAAGGCATTAACAATATGTATGCTTGTTCATCATTCCACCCCTTCACACACATATGCACATACACACACATACACTTTGATGCATTACTTAGTTTTAAAACATGCTGGCAGCAACAAGGTACAGACAAAAGAAAAACATCTAGCCCATACACACCACATATAGACTACATACATTTCTATGTTTATGGCCGCAAGTTCTCTTTACTAGCTTTTTTTTACAAAGCATCTATTCTTCACTACCCCTGACAAGCTCTCAAGGGATATTTTACAAGCAAAAATAGCAGACTTTACCTTGGACACTTAAATTTGCTTTTTATATGTCTAGGACTAGGTTTAATCCCTGTCCCTGTCATTGGCTTAATTTTCATGACATATTTTGTAAATTAATGTTTAATAATTAATAATTTTTATACAGACAAATGCACTTGTTTTCGCATCACAAAAAATGCACAAATTATTTCAACACTTCTGTTATGTTTTAAAATGCAGTTCAGCTCTGGTTACTGGATTATTACAGTGACAGTATTCAGCTCCCAAAATGCCAGAATGCTACTGTCCTAGCGCCCAAAACCTTTGTTTGATCTGGAAAAACAGACAAATGCTGTTTTTTATGTATTCTACCTTCCACAAAAAATAACATGACAAACTCGAGAATTATTATTTTTTACAGTTTAAGCCATTTAGCCCCAATTAGCCCCCAAAAGGAGCTTCTCTCGGGCGCCCTCTAGTGTTAATCAGTCATTTAAGGAGTGATGGGAAGAAAAGGAAGAGGCTCCATTAGCTACACGCTGCTGCCGTTTGCCGTCAGTAGAGTCTCATTGCGGCAGGATTTTTTTTTTCAAATAAATAGCTACATAATAATATTTGAGTTCATGAAGTTACTGTAGAATATAATGAAGAGTGACTGAAAGCTCATGCAGTCAGCAGTCTATAGTTGAAAGTATATTCTAATCTATATTTCTTGTTGGAAGAATTGTTCATTGCTATTAATTAAATTGTTATTAATTATAAAATATAACAATAATTGTTTACGTATTTCATTTTATTTTATGATCCTGCTGTTTTATGAAAGCAATAAGCCACTTTATTCAGTAATTTAGCACAGGTAATAGAGGCAAAAAAGCAAAGTAAGATAAGTCTGTTTGCTTCAGATAAAATCTAAATATTACACTGCCTGTCATGGCTTATTCCCTTATTGTGCCAAGTTTAGTCTGTTTTGTAGTCGCATCTTTGAACAGCTGCTGAGAATTTTTCTTAACATCAGATATTTTTTCATTTACATCTTAAACGTTTCTCATTTTTCAGTGCAGACACAACATTACTAATTACACTTATTGTGTATTTCTAAATCAAAGCCACCAACAGCATAATGCAAGAAAGGGAATTGTGCTCCACACCTAGTCCCACAGACTGTGGGTGCTGGGATAACTGCTTCTCCAGACTGGCTAAATACTGAAGAAGCAGAAAAAGGAAGAGCAGCTCCAACAACTTCATAGAGAAACCAGAGAGACAGAGAGACAGATGGAGCTGATGAAGAAGAAGATGAAGAGAATGACAAAAGAGAAGAGGCAACTGAAAAAGAAGATTCGGCAGCATGAGAGAGCAAGAAAAAAGAGACAAAGAGAAGATGGAGTTCCTCAGAGAGCTGGAGGAACATCTGCATCTGAGTGACATGGAGAAACAATGCATAAGGACAGAGCATATTAGAGAGTGTGATGGAGAAAAGTCTGCATGCTAACACCATTACTGCAGCCTTCCAGTCACACATAGAGAGGAAAAGAGGAGTGCAGGAGAAAGTGACAGAGCTCCAGAAAGAGGGCAGTAAGAAGATGGGTATGGTTAGTATTAAACAGGAGAAACAGATCAGATGCTTTGAAGAGGAAGTCAGACAAAATGACATGGAGATTCTGAGATGCAAAGGGAGAGAAGAAGCACTAGAGCAGCAGGTGGAGAAAATGAGAAAAAGTTTTGAGGAAAGAGCGCAGAGAAGACAAGAACAAAACAGATGTGGAGGGAGAAAGCTTGCTTCTTTTTCAGCAAATCCAGAAAGAGAGACAGATTAGGGAGGTTGTGGTTGAGAGAGAAAAGGAACCATCTTTAGTTCTCAGGGTGTAGAATTCCAACTGATTTTTTTCTGTCTAATGCCTGGGTGGAAGTAATGCTATTTTTTCACAGCAGTTACTGTTGGTTGCTAGGAAGGTGAAGGACAGCAGGACATCTATCTGTGTGATCACAGATGCCAATTCTGACAAGGCTGTGGGACAACTCAGGTGGGTACAGACTTCTGTAAAACCCAGATCCAGTGTTAAGGGGGAGGTGTACATGAATAAGCTTTTATCCATATCATATATCTTTGCTCTCCATAATCCTGTCTCCCTCTTTCAGAGGGTGTGTATTGTATATTCTAAATATTCTCTGTGTCTACTGTAGATCCAATCAAAAAAGGACTGAAATTACACTGTATGATAATGGCAAAAACCTGGACCTGAACCACAGAGCTCTAATGGCAGAGAACTGCTTGCAGCAGGAGCTGGTCTCTGTCTGCTATGTATATAAATGCATGCAGAGAGATCTGCATCTGCTGTGATCCCTATGATAGACATGAACTTGAAGCATGTTCCTGTTAACATCCACTCTGCTGATGTAAGTTTAAAATGCACCCTAGGTCTCACATGGTCACTGTCCACTCACACTTCTCATGGGCTCTAACATCTAGTGACATAATAACTAACTAAACTTACATTTACATTTGATATTAAATTTTCAGTCTGACTATATTTACCTTATTACAATTACCTTAATATATGTAACTTAATAGAGTTAGATTTAAATCATTTTTTGTAAGAATGATTGATCTTGAGTTGCCACTTAATGTTCACCTACCTCGTACAAAGTGCAGCTACAAATGATGGCTCTACACTGCAGAATAAGAATGAAAGATTAAAGATTGCATATATCTGTGTGTACTTATCCTTAACACTGCTCTTTAATAAAAAGAATGCATAATAATAAGTGGACCACCCTGATTGGACTGAAGAGTAAAACTCTGGAGAAGAACAAGAGCAAGGGAGCACATGAGTTTGATTTCCAAGGAAGGGTCATAGAGCCCTTTGTGAAAAACTTTCAGCTTATCCATCCCGACAAACGTGAGTTCACCACCTTTTACATTCAGCTTGTTTTTGGATGATTGTCAAGTCAAGTCAAGTTTATTTGTATAGCTCTTTTTACAACTGATGTTGTCAAAAAGCAGCTCTACAGAAACCGGGTCCGAGCCCCCAAAGAGCAAGCCAAGGGCGACAGTGGCAAGGAAAAACTCCCTAGCAGTAGGAAGAAACCTTGGGAGGAAACAAGGATCAGAAGGGGGAACCCATCCTCCTCTGGTTGACAACGGATAGCAAAAACAAGCAAAAGAAAAGAAAGAAAAATAACA
>JBBPDA010000001.1:19802677-19814500 GCA_037974385.1 Arnoldichthys spilopterus | reverse complement strand
CTCAAGCAAGAGGGTAAGACACAGAAAGAAATTTCTGAACTAATAGGCTGTTCCCAGAGTGCTGTATCAAGGCACCTTATGATAATGTAGACTATATAAACCCCTAAGAAAATAATGTTAATTAGTGTATTTTTAGTATTTCTCTGGGTATGTGCATATGTATTATTTATGCACATCCAATGCACATGTTTTTATTTATTTTTTATGATATGTCACTTTTGAAAAAAATATTTATTTGTTTGTTTGTTTATGCATTATACACTGAATTGATCAAATGACGATGTTGTGTACAATATTTACTTAGTTAGTTTGGTGCGATTGGGGCTCCAGCACACTAGGTGGGGCTATGCACTGTGTAGTGGAGTCCAAGCTGGACTGTTTATCCCAGAGGAAGACAAAAGGAAAGGAAGAAAGACAGGATGAAGAGCTAACATAATTAGAAAGCTTTGAGATCCCAAAGGGGGAAGACAGAACGTGTTCCTAAAACTTTTCACATTTTGAGTAGAGGGTTTTTTCTACATTTGCAAGCTAAATTGACCACGATGGCCTCCAGTCAGCAGGCTGGTCCTGCAAACCCTGCCGTCGGTGCTCATCAGGCAGCTGTACTTCAGCAAGCTCAGCCTCAACAACAACAACAGGATTTTGACCCAGTTCACAGATTTAAAATGCTTATACCACAGTTAAAAGAGAGTTTACAGGTTTGTTACATGTTTAATATGTCTTCCACTGTATAGTCGTTCTACTAGGTTGTAGTATTAGTATAAGTAATTGTTGGAAATGGTGACTTGCCTGGTGCTTTTTTGGAGAGCATGTTAATTAATTCCCTGGCTTTTTTGTTTTCTTTTTCTTTTTAGAATGTCATGAGCATCGCTTCACAAAATTTTGCACATAATACTGCAATTGATAACGGCATGTAAGTACACGTGTTTTCATTGCTTTAGCTAGTGAATGAGTATTGTGTGTATTCGTGTTTATTAAATAAAGCCCAGTCTTTGTGTTTGAGGGAAGTCTGTGGAATTTGCTACAAGTGCTTTATGCTATATAATACTGTCCTCAGTTGAGGGATAGTAGAGAGATCGTAGTGTTCACGTTGTGGTTGAAGAAGTCAACCTTCCATACCCTTCAAGTTCAAGTTTATTGTCATATACAGGAAACAATGGAACATTATTACCAGCAGTGACATTTTTGGACTCAAAGCCTCCTCAGAAATTGCACAAATAAATAATATTAATAAAATCACAAAAGTAGAAAAAAATAGTCAAAAAGAGAAAGGTAATACAGGAACATTAAAATTAATATAATACAAAAGAAGAAGATAAAGGCATTCTTATATACAATAAAACTGTGATGCTTAAAATGACAAGAGAGTATTTAAAGCATCAAAGTTTAGTGTTCAGCAGTTCAGGAGCTTGATGGCTTGTGGGTAGAAACTGTCCCTGAATCTGCTGGTGTGGGTCTGGTGAAGCAGGTTGTTGTCCTGACACCATGACTTCAGGGCACTCACCTCTGCTCTGTAGGCACTCATTACCATCAGATATGCAGCCGATGATGGTTGTGTTTTTGTATATTTGATGATGGTGCAGGAGCTTTGTGTGGCCATGCAATCGTGTGAACAATGAATACAAGAGGGGACTGAGCACACATCCTTGGGAGACACTGGTGTTGAGTGTCAGTGTGGAGGAGATGATGTTGCCAAACCTCACCACTTGTGGTCTGCTAGTCAGAAAGTCCAGGATCCAGTTGCAAAGGGATGCACTGATAAGTTTCCAAAGCTTTGTGACCACCCTGGAAGGGATTATGGAGTTGAAGGTGGAGCCATAGTCCGTGAACAACATCGCACACTATAGAGGGAGAGTAGGAAGTGATTTGAGATTTAGTTCTCAAAACATGATTACCTGATTGTGTAAATATTCTAATGTCTTTAGAATAAATATAACTGCTTAGAACTTACTGTTGTCCTGGAGTAGTCGCACATCAGTATAAGGTCACTGTTTCCAAGGCTAAGTTGTGGCTATTGGGGTGTAAAGTCCCCCTAGCATTAAGAAATAGTTCTCTAAAATTATGAAGCTCCATCCTTTACCTTTCGGAGAAGTGGGAATTGAGTTTGAAATCTAGAAGCAATTGTCTAACAGCAGTACATGAAATGCTAATCCTGTTGTGGCTAAATGTTATCAGATTTTCAAATGTAGTGTAAAGCCTTCTTTGAATAGTAGAATGGAATAAAATGTCTGTTATACCCTCTACTCAATTGAAAGGCATGTGTAAAAATTTCAGGGACCTGACAACCTTAAGATGGGATAAACCAGCAGTGCATTGTATGTCTTTGAAAATTCAGCTTTCACTTAGTAGATTGTAAATATATCATCAAGCCCCTTTTCCTTTTTTTTATTCTTTTTGTTCTCTCTTCATATGTAGAAAGAGTAATGATGCCACAGTTCAGCGATTTGACAAGAGTTTAGAAGAGTTCTACGCCCTCTGTGATCAGCTTGAGCTCTGTTTGGTAAAGACTTCACATCTCTCACTGTGTCCTGCACACTTTTATTCAGGAAATAGTGTTTGGAAATACCATGATACATTTGAGTTTACAGCATCCATTCCTGTCAGCACATAACTATTACAACCTCAGTTTGTATCACCCAGCGTGACATGATCATGAATTCCAATCATATGACTAGGATCTGTGCAACTCGAAGTGTGTGTAAAATATGTTTATAATGACTTATTTTCCGCTATATTCTTTTATCAGAGGTTACCACCATGTCATGGTTAAATTAAGTCTTGAGAGTTGCAGAATCTGCTCCATTGACTCTAGTGCAGAGGTTCTCAAATCTTTTTTTTTTTAATCACCAGTGGATATGACTCTAGGGGCCAAACAAGTATATCAACAGTTCAGTTAACTACCAGTAATTAAAAATACAGGAGTGGAATCTGGATTCAAGGTCCAGATTTAAGAACCCCTGCTCTGTGTGTAAGAAGCATCATCATTGAGTGGATGAATGAATGAAAAGATAACCCGTTTGTTGTTTGTCTAATCTTGTAACACATTATTTTCATGTCTTAACGTTTTTTTTGTGTCTCCTTTAGCGGTTAGCCCACGAATGCCTCTCCCAGAGTATTGACAGTGCAAAACACTCTCCAAACCTGGTGCCTACAGCTACCAAGCCTGACACCGTACAAACAGAATCTCTGTCCTATTCTCAGTATCTCAGCATGATCAAGTCCCAGATATCATGCGCAAAAGACATCCATAACGCTCTTCTGGAGTGTTCCAAGAAGATTGCTGGAAAAGGTCAGCAACAAGGGATTCTGTAATGGAGCTGAATACCTTCTGTTTACAATTTCATAAATGGATTGTCCAGAGAAATTAAGTGGCTTGAGGTGGGATTTGTTCATAGACATGACACAAAATAATATTAACCATCACATTATGTAACTTTGGACATAATTGGGGAAATAAATGCACATGTTTTTTGGTAAACCGTTTTAAAAAATAAAATTGGCATTGTTTAAGAAAACTTTTCAATTCTTACTTTTTTGCACTTAGGGTTAGAAAAAAGTGAACTTGCTGTTTCATGGTACTTAAAGCCAGCAATAGACTAATACGGGTACAGAATGTCTCAAAGAAGTGACCCCCCCGGTCTTTATAAAACATTTATTTTACAAAGATTCTATTCTCACGTAAGAGGTTTATTCTTACTCCTCTGTGTAGTGTCTTCAGAGGCAAATATACTGTTAGTCATCCTCACTGCAACTGCATATACAATATTGCTCTACCTGGTTTGTTTACAGAATCTAGTCTGAAAATTGTGGAGCACACTTCTGAACAGATCAAAAATGAAGGTATGGCATCAAAAACATGCTTCAGTAAAGTCAAAATTATCTATCTGAATTAAAAACAAAATATTGTTACAACCATTAAGTTTTTTTTAACAAAGTTACCTTAATGCTGGGCACGAGTGGTGCTTGTGATGCAAAACTCCCAACTGCAAGAAAATAAGCTTGACACACTGCTGCCAGAAACAGGTGGTGAAAAAAGCCATTAGTAATTTTTTTCCCCTTTTACCATACAGAACTGGCTTAAACATGAATTTGTTTTAATTAAAAACAATAAAAATGTGAGAACTTTTAAACATCCACCCATTCATTCATTTTCAGAGTCTCTTATCCTAACCAGGGCCACACTTTATGCTGGAGCTTATCCCAGAAACAGAACAGAAAAAGACATTAAATCCTTTACAGTTTGGAAGTGAATATAAGAAGTAAAAAAAATAAATAAAATTAAGTGTTTCAATAATATTAAAGTACAAATAAAAACATACTTCAGTACAGAATGAAAAAAAGAAATGTAGGACCCTAGTCTTTCAGTGATTTAAGAGACAATTTATATTTCATTAGAAAGCGCCTTTATAACTCTACAAATAAATCACAAACAGTTCAGGTGAAAAACATCCAGAGGTAAACCACTTTATTTGCAAAGCATGCAAGTCCCAACATAAATATATTTATCTTTTGACCTGACCTGTTACACTGCACTACCATCAATTCTAAGTATGTGTTATTTTGTGAACCTGCCCTGATGTCACCGTGACTCCAGGATAAAAGACAAGCACTTTCTGCATTACAGTCCCTCTGTGTTCAAATATGAACATATATACAAACATTAGGTCAGAATTTTGCACCCTTTTTAGAACAAAGGGTGCTCTGTAAGGCCTAGAAAATCCACAGTATACGTAGTTCCAATCCAGTGCTGGATTATAGCTTTGAACATTTGTACAGTGCACTAAAAACCAATCACAACTGTTCTCATCCCGTTTGGATTTGAATATTGCTGCCATATTAATGCTTGTGGGAACTTTTAAGAGTGGAGAGAGGCTGACGATTGGGCTGATTAGGTCCAATGTACTTCAGGGGAGTGTACTTGGGCTTTTCAATCACCTCCAACCCAAGGTAAGGCTGCAGGACCTCTGGAACCCGCACAGTTCCTTCCTGAAAACAAACAGTTGGTAAACACCTCACTCATCGTAGAGGCCCACCATCCTACACAGATGACATGTAGTCTTTTTCCTGCTCCCAAACAGTGTTGTGTAAGTAACAGTCACTAGTTGCCAATTACTTCTTTCAAAGTAATGAAGTTACTGATTACTGCATATAAACACTTAATTATTAAGGAAAGTAACTTATGCATTATGTTTGCTTCAGTTTTCTTATTAATGCATATGTAACAGTATTATTTAGGTGTAGCTGTGACAAGTGATTGATTCACCATTATTTTATCAAACAAATAAAAAAAAAACATAGGTTTACTGATAATGTTACACAATACAATGTTGTACTGAGTGTTGAAGCAGGCGAAACACTAAAATATGCAAGGCAGTGGGCTCCTGGGCTGGGAAACACTATTGTAGACATTGTAATGCAAGGTTCCCATTACCACCATTGCAAAGAAATAAATGCACCCAGTCAGAAAGTTTCTCAACAATGTAGTTTACCTTCAAATGAACTTTATTGTCTATTGGCTAATCTACTTAAATGGTTAACACTGTTAACTCTTCTGTATCCCATGTGGTGATGTGTTGCACATACTTTATTCTTCTACCACAATCACAACAATAATCTTTCAGGGTAGTTCTTGATACACTGAAATGTTTATATCCTCACAGTACCCATACTCATTCTCCCAGATTTTCTCCCATTTGTTTCAGTTGATAAGGATATGGCTCTATCACCACTGCATGTGAATGGTCATTCTCGGTTTTTAGTAAGGAGCCAATTTGCCAATTTGTGAAGTGTACAGGGGGAAAAAGTTTATTAATGATGCAATTAAACAAAACAAGGCACATGTTCAAACATTCCAATCTCTTTATAAGAATTTATAATTATAACTTTTGAGCCAGCATTAAATCTATACCAGAAATCTGCATAAATCTGCATTAGAAGCTAGAAAGAGTGTTGATGAGATGAGATTTCCAACAGTTGCTTTCAAATATTATAAAGAAACAGCCTAACTTGTACCTATTACAAACCTCACCTTAGTTTGATGAGTCTCCAAAACAGCAATAATGGTACGTGGAATAGCACATGCTGTAGCATTCACCTAGAAACAGACATATTGCTGATTATAAGTTTGGGGCTATTCTAAAACACTGGATGATTTTTTTTCTTCCATTTTAATTGGAGCACTTGGAGCACAGAGAAACCTGTTTTTTTAATCAAGCAATGACATTATATGGCCCATGCCTATTAGTTAAAGTCTTGTGTACCAGTTTACTCTGACAGCTTGTAGAAGTCACTCACTGTGTGTGCATACTTCAGACTGCCATCACTTCTCTCGTAGAAGATATTAAGTCGCCGGCTCTGATAGTCAGTGCAGTTTGATGCACTGGAGATCTAGTGGAGGGTTAAGAAAGAACATTTTCAATATCAAATAAAGCAAAACATTGACTGGGACATATTGCTACCACATAATCCAGAGGTTTATTTATAATAAATTAAAAGGGCTTTACTAATATTCATTGTTTATTTTTATTTCCCATTACACTGCAATGTTATAGTCTAAGCCATCATTGTGCAGCAAGGTTTATATTCTAAAATCTGTTTATTCGAGGAAGATGGCGCTATGGGGTAAAAAGGCAGATTATTGCTGACTCTCACCTAAGGAAAGTTCTTTCAGCTTAAAAAAACAGTTGGTTGTAAAATCTAATTTACATTTTTACCACTTACTACAAACACTATCAGTCAAGATATGTTTAATAGTGATTTATCTCTGGGAGCTACAAAGCTAATGTTGCAAACAAACACCACAAGTCAACAGTCACCAAAACTGTTTCTGTAAATACACAACCAAAACTTCTCAACTCACTTCTCAAACCATATTCATCTCTTTATTAAGGTGATTCAGACTTGTATATTTGGTGTAGGACACAGTAATGACTTACTGTGAGCTATAAAAACTATGAAAACATTAATAGTCAAGCCAAATTTCATGGCTTCATTTGATCTGTTTTCAGAAACCAACTAGGAGTTTTGATCTAGATTCATTGCCATAACTAAAAAAAGAACCGCCATAAATACTAAGAAATCTGAAATGGAACTTTTTTATACTTAAGTTCTTATTCTATAGGAAGATGGATGGATGGATCTGGGGTAAATGGGAAATTGAGTAAAAATCATTGTATTCCTATAATGCTTTAAATCATTCTAATACAAATCTGACACATTCCAAATTCTTATGACAGTCATCAAAAAAGCAGCACTTATTAATCCAGCTGTGATTAATGATTAAGGACTGCTATTTCCTTAAAGCCTCAGATGACTGACTTCAGGCTAATTAATAATTTAACCAAGGTATTAACCTCTCCAAAGCTGCCACGGCCTGGCATCCAGGCTTCAATATCATATTTCCTGAAGGCTGGTGGTCCAAGCTCTTCTGTAGGCATGTCCAAAACCCTGAGAAGGAAGTAAAGGGAGTATTAACAACAAATTTTAACAAAACAACTGCTTATAAAACATTATACACTGTTTTCAAACAATATTACTCACAAATCTGTCAAGTCAATGATTTAAAGTTTTATAGTGCGAGTTTCTACATCCTAACGTCCAACTGACGTGCAGATATACATCAGGATTACAGACAATGCATGACAATATTGCTATCAGCATATATATGTACATGAAAAATATTTGCTTTGGCCTACAAAACACACATTGGTTTTTGCATCCCTAATTTTTTAAATAAAATGTTTTATCTTTTTGCTCCTTTATTGTTATTCACCATACCAGAATACCCACATATTTGCTGGAAAAATGAATATTGCTGACAAATGTTATGTACTCATTTTGATTAATATGTAATTTCTTATTAAATATATTTTATATTATTTTATATTACAGAATAAAATGCCACACTTAGATCCAAATAAAACAACAAAAATCAATAGACTAATGGCAACAAAACTCAAAATATTGATGTGTTACTTTATTAATGCAAATGGCAGTATTTCATAAATATACTCTGCACTGTTCTTATATTACTTTACAATTTTGCATATCTTACAGGCCTTTTGCTTATTTTACAGACCTGAAATGAAGCTTGAGGGAAGAAAAGATCTCCTTCTGCAAGGACACAAATTCATCCAACAACTGAGAACTCTCCTCACCCGTCTCATCTGCAGTCACACCAAACATCTCCACCTGCATTAAAAGATATTGATGTAACTTGGACTGGCCAGGGTTCTCACAAACTTACAAGTTAAATTTAGTCATTGCAGAAATACTTACTCACAATGACGCAGTGACAAATCTCATCCTAGCATCCTAACATGCAATAGTACAATATGTGCAACCATCCAGCATTGCTTGAGCAAAAGGAATTATAAACTTTGATCATGCATGAAAACTGAACAGTGCTATTACTATTAAATTAGTGATTTTTAAAACATTTTCCCTGATCTACCCCTATTTCTGTAAACCGCATCTTGCCTTTAATTACCTTGTTAAAATGATGAACCCTGTAAAGTCCCCAAGTCTCTCGGCCAGTGTCCGTTTCTGCTCTGTAACACGTGCTACTGCAAACTGTCCTGTAAGGTTCCATTACGAAACAAAGAAAATAATTTATCTTCTGGGAAACACTCAATTTACAGAAGCGAAATGTAGAATGTGTAAAGTATAGAAAACAGAGGGTAGAATGTGGAGATTAGGTCGGCTGGAACTTCACTGACCTAGCAGGCAAATCCTTGAAATTTACTGCATGATCCATAAAGTAACCTTAGAAGAAAACGTTCAGTTATTAACTAGTGTTAGGTCTAGGACAATAAGCAAATCTGTAAAATAGGTAAATCAGTATAGAATCAATAATCATCAACAAATAGTCACTTTAGATTTAGTAAAATTTGGTTTCCATTTGGCCCAGAGGAGGGAGACAGAGCCTAATGCCTTTTCACACCTAGTCCAGGCTTACAGACAAAAAAAAGTGATTAATTATTTTGTAGTTGCCATTAAGTTGGATTTTTGAATTCATCTTTGCATGTGAATGTTTAATAAAAGCCCATCCCAAAAATTGTTAACCTTGTCACAGTAACTCAGATGTCCTCATTGCTATGTTTGTGAATAATGCAAAGCCAGGACCCCTGTTCTGCATCACAAGTACACGCAAAGAACGTTCAAATCAATGGTGGTTCTACTAGACTGGAGTGAAAATCTACAGCAACACCCACTGACCCTTTATGGATAAGACTGGACAACCTTGACATGAAGCATGTGGTCATCATATAGTCAATATCACCACCCAGGATATCGTCCATAGGTATTTTGCAACTTTTGCTTACCTGCTATACCAACTTCCCCAGTGCCAGCAAGGTTAAGGTCAGGAAAGCGAATGGGGTCTAAAGAGTACACCTGCGAACGATGAGCATGAGGCTGCATCCCACAGCCCTCCTAAAGCAGAGATACAAAAGGGGGTTAGATACAGATACAAGGGACATAATAACTAAGCCATGACACATCACAAGTTGTGTATTTCCCCCACACTGGAGAACATGTTCATTCTAAAAGTGCTTGAATATATTAGAAACAAAAAAAATGATTTTGAAAAAAAAATCAATAAAAAAATGAAATTAATATCAATGTATATAGAAGGTTCTGACCGACAGAAGGAGAGTTACTTACAAACACAACACCTTTCAGCATGTCTGGAACAACCATGGGGATAAAACCCTGAAAGATATAGAGAGAGATACCATTTCTACATCTGCTCAAGCCAAATATTGAAAGGCACGCTCACAAGCAGAATGAAGGCCACAGAAGACAATGTCAATGTATATCTTCATGGTAATTTTGGTGCTATTTTAACATCTCAGCTGCTGTAGTGGTGTATTAAAGGGTGAGACTTCTAATATGGCAATAATAATAATTATGCATGTCCATTTTTTATTCTGATTTGACCCAAGTACTTTGACCCAAGTACTAAGTAACCCAATCTTAGTTTTTGTAAATATGCCAGTCTGCTAATTAATGCTGCAGCACAATCACTTCTTTTGTATTATTTTTTTTGCCATTGTTTTAATAAAATGCTCTTATTTTGGCTTATGATCTAATTTAGTTGATCAATTTGATGATTTGTACCAACATTTTTCTTGTGTTCTTTTTTTAGCACTTATGTCTACATTGCTCTGCACACAGTAGCCTGCCCCTTATTCTTGATTTGAACACAATGCTTCTGCTAACACTGGTTTAAAACCAAAAGCAGCATGCTGCAGATGTTCTTGACGTTTCACACTGCTGAGATCTAGGTTCTTTTGAAAACACACCTCACTTTTGCAGTGTAGAGCCCATCTATTCATTTATTATCCAAACTCCTTCTTCCATTTCCTGAATTACTTCTTCTAAGCTGGAGCCAATCCCAGCTGACTACGGGCCCAAGGCGGGGTACATCCAGGACAGGAGGCCAACCCCTCATAGGGCAACACAGAGACAGATGACCACTCTCACTCACACCTACGTGCAATTTAGAGAATCCAATCAACCTATTGCAAGCCTTTGGACAGCGGGAGGAAACTGGAGCACCCAGAGAAAACCCAAACAAACAGGGGGAGAGCTTGCAAACTCCACACAGAAAGGCTTAAAGTAAAAAAGTTATTTTTTACTACTCTACAGGTTGCCAAACCTGGACCCTTAATACCCCCATTCTACTTTAACCCAGAAAGGGTTTACTGATTATTAGTTGGATCAGGTGTGTGATTGTGACTAAAAAAACACTAATGTGTACACAGATCCACATTAAATGTTGGGATCCACTGAAAAACATGTTTTAAAAACACCAATATGCCTCACTAACCCTTTTCTGAAGATGATCCAAAGCAAAATTCTGCAAGGCAGTCTGAAGTCTGGCACCTGCTCCCCTCAGGTAGTATGACCTATGACCTGACACATGGGCAAGGCGTCTAAAAAAAAAGGGCAGAATAATAGAAGAGATGAAAAGGAAATTTCATTTTAAATTTGAAAAAAAAAAAAAAAGAAAAGAAATGGGTGATGGGAAAAGCAACCTACCTTTGTCTTATAATGTCAAGTCCCTCCCCAAATTCTAGGTGGCCTCTGGCTTTGAAATCAAAGTCTGGGGTAGAAAAAAGCCATTCGGTCACATTATTTCTAACATAAGAAAGATCGTTGCTTTTGGGCTTGGGCTGTTTTTCTCTGCATTATTAGGCAAAGTGTGGTCAAAATAATTCATTTTTTCTGCTGAAGTTAATGAAGGGGTTCAGCACAAAGTTAAAATGACAATTTTCCACTTGACCCACATGTTGATGCTCAGTCAGCACGTTTGGTGACCAAGTTTTGGTTCTTTAGCACTATAGCTATGAGGCTAACACTAGATGTCAAAGAACTTACACAAATACTTTCTGTTAATGTTCAGACATGCTCAAGCCAAAAAATTTGTGTGGGAATTAGGCACAACACCTTGTTGTGTGAGGCCCAAGACAAAACTGGGTGACTACCAGACATTGGGCTGTTGGTGAGCATTGGTGACTGACTGTCACCATAGTCAGTGCGGTGTGTAAAGCACAGTAAGCTCCAGTCACCTCTTGTTAGTGCCATTTTGGCTGACTGAGCATAATGAATCAGCTGCAGAGCACATGAGGAAAAGAACAGAAAGGGAGGAATAGAACAACATAAGAAATGGCTTTTCTCAAAACAGCACACAGAACAAGCCCTCATTTGTAAACAAATAATTATTGAATTTCCAATTACAATAATTTTATATACACACATGGACAAAATTGTTGGTACCCTTCAGTCAATGAAAGAAAAACTCAAAATGGTCACAAAAAT
>JBBPDA010000001.1:19784419-19802577 GCA_037974385.1 Arnoldichthys spilopterus | reverse complement strand
ATTGTGAACACACTCAAGCACCACAACGAAATGTGACCTCTGCATTTAACCCATCACACATGGAGCAGTGGGCAGCTTCCAACAGCGCCCGTGGAGCAGTGTAGTGGGACGGTACCTTGCTCAAGGGTACCTCAGTAGGGCCGGGATTCGAACCTGCGACCTTCAAGTTGCAAAGGCAGCGTCCTAACCACTAGGCCACCACTGCCCACAAAAATAAAATACTACCACTAAAATAGTAAAAAACAGTGTGTGTTTTATTTTCCAGTATGTAGAGACATTCTCTGGCTTTGTACTGTGAGGAAAAATAAATTGAAAACACTTCTTTAAACACTTCTTTATTGATGGCTAACAAATAATGTATTTTTCTATATTTATTTTACCACATTGATTACTCTCTAACATTACAGAATGGAAATAAATACTTTCTCGCAGAAACGACAACAATTAGATTTTAATGTAATACACTGTGTGCGCCACAAGAAGGCAGAATGCTGGTCAATTGTGTTCAACAGTGGGCTCCAGCTAAGTAGCTACAAGTGATTATATGGAATTAGTCAAAAAGACCAATATCTCAGCTGTTCTCTGGGAGTATTTTGCGTTTGTCAGTTTAGTCAAATCCTTCCTTTTATTACAGATAAAATTCATATTTTAACTGATAAACAGCCACCTGCATTCTGCTCACAATATTTAGAGCATTAGTTCTATTAAGGACCTTAATTTTCACCAAATCCATTAAATAAACATTGGTCAAAATTAAGATGAATTACAGGAAATCCAACATTTTAATTACATGTCCAAAATGTATTGTTGATTTTCAATGTAAAAGAAGGTTAAACATTTAAATATTTAATTCTGTTTCTCATTGACTGTCCTATTGAGCATCAATTCACTTCTCATAAGAAACAGCATATATTATTCCCTATCCACGTTTATTATTTCAGAGTTATCTAAATTACTGATAATTAAACTATATCAGCCATAGCATTATGACCACTGACAGGTGAAGTGATTAACACTGATTATCTGATTACAGTGGCACTCGGCCGTGGATGGGATTTATTAGGCAGAAGAAAAAGCCTAAAGATATAATGTAAAATGTGAAACACACTTTATCTCCAACAACTTACCAAGGGCCATTGTTCTTCCATCCTTCTTCAATAGTCTTACGTGTCTGTTAATACATAAAATATGTCTGCACATATACTGTAGTGATATATTATGAAGTGTAATACTCTATATACATTACACAATCATAATACAGATACAAATAAAGTACAAGCTACATACTGTTTGAGCAAGGCAGACATTCTTTCTCTCTTCTAGAAAATGGAAACAATAGAAATAAAGTTATGCCATGGAAAGAAGCCTGGAAAAATAGCTAGTCTTTCTAATTGGTAGTTCCATCTAAACTAACCTAATTCACATGCTATGACCATATACAGATAGTTACTGGCAGATAATTTAAATTATGGTTTATTTCTGTAATTTTTAGAGGACCATGGAAAAAGTGAACATACCTATCCATCTCTTTCTGTCAGAAAGGGTCTAATTTAGTGTGGTCATTCACAAATGATTCGTTCAAAAGAATTAATCTTTTAAGGGAACATACTGAACCGAATCACATCCTCAAGTGATTCGTTTGTTTCTCAGTTCAGTTTATTGAAATAGTGTAAATATTACTTTCCCAACTAACTACTAACTTTCATATCCAGTGATTAGTAAGATAATTAATTCAAGATTTCAATAATTTTTCAATAATCTCCATTTGGCACTGGATTCATGATCATAACTTTCAGACTGTTTAGATTCTAAACTACATAAACAATCTTTAGTTTGCCACTTATTGTTAGGGAATGAAATAAGAAATAAGACATTTAGAGAACTTTCATTAATCCTAAATCTGGATAAGCATAGCCCACCCCCTAAATTCACACCTGAAAAAATAACACTACTTACTACTGTCCTTAATTTACCCCTTAATAAAAGAACCCCCTGAATTAACAACTTAAATTTAATATTAAGGGGTTTCACACTCATGCCTTCAATCTAGTTTTTAAAATTAAGGGGTAGGTTTCGCAGATTAAGGGCCACTTAATTCAAATTAAGGGCTTTGGTGTATTTTCAGGGGTAAATTAAGGTAGAGTTAAGCACATTTTAAGTACATTGTGTTTCGTAGTGCATTGCTGAAGCAATGAACCTTTGGTGAAACATGTCTGCAATTATTGTCTTCTTTATAACGTGCTGCAGTATTTATTCCCTTATTTCAGTAAATACATTTTATTTAGTGGACTTTTTAACGGAGGTTAACCTCGGAGCTTGAGCAATGCTTCTCATAGCAAAACGGATAAGTGCGATTAACCATAAAGCATGTAACTAATGTTTTTTTAAAATCCTTTAACAGCTGTATCTTGTTATTTTTGTATTTACGATGCAAAAACTTCATTTGAGCGCGACCTGTTTTTTAAAAGCCCCGCCCATCCGCATCGTCATATCCGGTTTGTTAAGGAAAAGGAAAGCGCGTGTACTGCTGTTCCGGCATGGAGCCCCAGAAAATCCCTAAGCTTCAGCACACGGTAAGAGAAATAAAGCTGTTCGTCACGGAGCGACCATAAAGCCGAGGCTAAATCCACTGGACGTGGTCCTGGTGATGCGAAGTTGAGGGGCGCAGCCGACAGGGAAGCCCAGTTCGGCCGTTGGAAGAGACGGGGAGTTTATTTGTGTGGAGCCGTGGCCGGCGCTCTGGACACTGCCTGGGTCTCTAATGATGAGCTGTCCGACTTTCGGTGGAAGAGCACAGGAGCAGCCCGAGGCGTGTGAAAACGGCCTCACGTCATTGTGGCACGAACCTACGACTGCTGTCCTCCGATTAACGTAACCTGGTTTATCTGCGCGACCGCTCCAGCAGCTGACGCAGGCCACTCCGAGATTCATCTCGCTCACACATAATCTCACTTAACGGTAATAGTCCTTGAACAGATCGCTCGCTTCTGTGGCGTCGTGTCAAACAGCTCCGTGCTGACGCCTTTGTATTGGCTAATGTTTCCTTCTAGTCCAGTGAGGAGGCCCACCTACAATGCACAGGTTTCTGTTTTTCATGCTCTACACACCTGATTCAGCTCAAGGATGGCCGTGGCTTAATGGCACGACTACAGTGCGGGGAAGACATAGCTATGCAGTGCCCATGGTCCTACAGGACTGAAGAAAACGTTTCCAAATCCAATTATTTCCCATTATATAGATTTTTCCCAATTCTCTCATGTAGTAAAATGTTTTTCTAAAAAAGCATAAAGACTTTGGTTTATTTGTGTGGCATGTAGTTGTGAGTGTGTTGTATGTGTGGCGAATGTCCTAGTGATTGTTTTTGTAAAATGAGTTTGTGTATGAACCGCTCCAGATGAATACTGTAAAAGGTGGGACAGTGACTTGGAGGCCGCAGCCATGGCAGGATGCTGACAGTGGAGGTGGGGAACCCCTCTCCGACAGTGATTCAGAGGAAGAAGATTTTCCAGACGACACAACTACACCCCTTGGAGAATACATTACTCAGGGTAAGACACATAAACACACCTCTCTTTTGGGGTTTCAGCAGGTCACTGCCAGGCCTTGTTGATGTTTGTGAGGCCTCCAAACATTTTTTCATAAGCTTTGTGTTTTTATTTGATGCATCAGTGCATGGCTGAACAGTTTGGGCCAGTTATCTAATGGTGGTTTGTCTGAACAGTGCTGTGACCGGGATTTTAATCATTATTATTTTCTATAAATTGAGGGCCAGGTATGCTTTTGTAGAACAAGAACACCAGTGTGTCAACTTTTTGGGAGGCTTGGGGCTTGAATGTGCATAATATTTCAAGCAGCAAGTAACTTGTTTGTGCTGTCATGGGTAGAGCACATGGATGTGTGCTTCTGATTAGTCTATATAATCTCAGTTATCCCAGGATTAATTTTCCCATTTTTATAAAAGTTGACATTTTTTCATAAAATGCAACAAAAACTGGAATGTTCTTTAACTCTTGAACCATTTATCTTACAAAGGTTCAGAGAAAGGATTTCCAATATTTTTACTGATCAGGTTAAATGTATTTTGTAAATTTAAACAAATAAAAAATTTGACATCTGCAACGCATTAAAAAATGTTGGTACAGCGGCGTGTTAACCACTGTTACGTCACCTTTTCTGTTGATTACAGTCCGGAGACTCATTTTTGCAGTCCTGCAGGTAGAATTTTTGCCCATGCTTGCTTGAGCCAAGATTTCAGCTGCTCAACCATCTGTTGTCTGATTCTGCTCTTCATGAAGCTCCATGTGTTTTCAATATAGAACTAGACTATAATAGATAGACAACATAGATATAGATTGCTCTCAAGCTGTTGGTGGCCTAGTGGTTAGGAACTGCGGTACCCTTGAGCAAGGTACCATCCTGTTAAACTGCTCCTCAGGTGCTGTTAATAGCTGCCCACTGCTTCATGTGTGGATGGGTTAAATCCAGAGGTCACATTTCATCGTGGGGCACTTTGTGTGATTGGGTATATTCACAATGACATGGTCACTTTTATTTTCACACTCTGTGTCTGCAAAGCCACTCTGTAAAAATAGTTGAATTCCAGGAAAAGATGCTGCCTTGATGGCAGAATAGATCTCTCCTAAATCCTAAAATACTCCAGTATCAGTGGGACCTTTACACTCACGGCATCAGTGCCGACTGCCCATGCAAATACAGCACAAAAGTCTGGTACTCATTAGTACAAATGGCATTCTTTGCCTAAAACCTGCCAAGTAATAAACCCAAGCTCTGATAGAATAGTTGAATGAAGCCTTCTTTCCTTTCTGCTTGCCACAATTTCATCTGATCTGTAGCTCAAGCTGGATGCATAGGAATGGATAATAAATTTACATTAAACTTTTCAGATGCAGCCATGGTCCTTTTAGTTCTGATTTGCAGACTCGTTCAGAGAAGAGCATCTCCGTCCAAGATTTTAAAAAATCAATGCATTTGGTCTCAGAAAAATTTTAAAAATAATTTACATGCTTGTTTTCATATAGCACAGGGAAGGCAGATCTGATCACAAGTGGTCATTTGGAGAAGGATTCTAATACCATATGTGATTAGAAGTACTTTGCACTATCCACTTGTGATTGGATCACTTAGGACGCATGTGAACAGGTCAACACATGTTTTCTCAATTTTTATCGTTTTAGGTAACCATATGTGTCAGCAACCACAAGCAAGTCTGTTTGATTTTTTTACTGAACAACACATTTGTGGCAAGTGTGCGATAAAGGCCAGAAACATATTCAATGCAAGTGCACAAATGAAAATGACAATGACAACAAATGTAAATGCTCAGCCCTTCACAAACAGAACGTCTGTTCTTGTTTTACTTTTGTGGTTAAAACACAGTATTCAAGCAGGCAATAGAGGACAAATTGGAGCATCTGTATGCAGTATCTGATGTTATTCCAGCAGCAGCTTTCCCAACAACTAAATATGTGCCTAGTAGAGGGATTTGTGCTCCAATAATTGTTCTATTGAAGTGAATAAAGCAATGATGTGTCACATTTATACAGGCAGACAAGTTATGTGTGCCCCTTGGTGCAGCGTATTGTTTTAAATTGCATGGTAAGAAAACAACAATGTGTAAAACTGTAAAACCTTGCAGTAACTGCAATTGAGGTGTAAGCTCTCATAACTTGCTATATTAGCCCTTATTGCAGTCTTGCAAAACTCCGCACACCCTGTCTTGCTGATAAAGTACATCTGGAATAAGGAGATAATTGTTTCTCAAAAGTATCACTATAGTTAGTTATAATTTAGTTTGTGATTAGCATGTGTGATTAACTTACATTCTCATAATTGCCAAAGGACTGAAACAATCCCTTACTCTTACCATTCAGCTGTATATGTCATATTTTCTCCTTTGTCTTACTCAGGGTTAAAGCAACTACTTGATGCTCAGCAGCTGTGTGATGTCACTCTTTTAGTGGAAGGAAAGAGGTTCATGTGCCACAGGTATGTGCCAAATGTCTATTTGTCTCCGTATTTATAGTGTCAGACATTGTTCTAAGCATTTTATATATTAAAATGTGACATTCTCATTATTTTTCTTTTGTAGCACTCAAATAATTTATTCCAGTCTATTATTTTACTTTATTTTTTCTTTATTTTACAGAGTCCTCTTGGCTGCTGTCAGTCCATATTTTCGTGCTATGTTTACCAGCCCCCTCGTGGAGTCTCGACTTGCAGAGATTCGACTAGAAGAAGTGACGCCATCAGTTATGGAGACAGTTATACATTTTATCTATACAGGGGAGGCAGGGCTCTGTCTTGACACCGCAGAAGACTTGTTTGTGGCAGCCAATCGACTTCAAGTGATGCCCTTGCAAGATCTTTGCTCCAGGTAATGATTAACCGATCAGCCAGCACATTAAAACCATAGATAGCTGGAATCAATGTCATTGATTATCTTGTTGCAATGGCACCTGTCAGGGGGTGGGATTTATTAGATATCAAGTGAACAGCCAGTTGATGTGTTGGAAGCAGGAAAAATGAGCGAACATCTGAGCAATTTGATAATGATGACTGGGTCAGAGAATCTCCAAAGCAGCAGGTCTTGTTGGGTGGTCTCAGTAAGCAGTGGTTAGTACCTACCAAAAGTGGTCCATGAAAGGACAGTCAGTGGTCAAAAAGGGTTGTTTTATTTTTTTATGTATTCAGTTAATGCCTGAGGGGCGATTGGTCTCTGCCTTTTACCCATCTGGAGCAGTGAGTGCATACGTTATGAACTGTGAGTAGTTAGTGCAAACTCCCAGAGCAGTAGGCAACCACATCTGCTGTGCATGGGGAGAAGTTGGGGGTTAGGGGCCTTGCTGAAGGCCATTTTGTCATGGGTGTTCCTGCTAGTGCAGGAATTTGAACCAGGCACCATTTGGTCACAAAGCAGCTTTTTTGACCTTTAGCTCTTTAACCTTCTCATTAATGCACATTGATTGATTTCACAAAAGAACTACTGTAGCACAAAGTTATTGCTGGTTATAATAGAAAGGTGTAGCACTGTTTTGGCGACTGAAGGGGACTGACAATATTAGGCAGGTGGGTTTAATGTTATGCCCCATCGCTGTATATGAGATTCAGCCCTGTGAAACACTTATTTTATGACAGAGACAGCCTGAAGGCCTTGTCTGTGTCCCTTTTGGGTCAATTGCATGTACTTATCAGGAATGTGAGGACGTAGTGTCCTATTTCTTATTTAGGTGTTCTAAGGGGTTCTCACAAGCATCCTCTGTGTTGTTAGAGTGACTTTTGACTAAAGCCTTGTTCACACTATATGATTTTAAGGCTGTTTTGTTAAGTGCTTGATTGGGAACGATTCCACCTTTGATTAATGATGAACAGTAGCTATGTGTGAACACTAGAATGACTAGTCACAGACTGGGACCAGATATCTAGCCTGTTAAATATCTAGGCCAGTCACCGATGAGATACAATGAGAGAGCAGGACACAAGAGAATGGCTGTTTTGCACTGGACTCAGCAAACTGAAAAAAATGTAATTACTTTTCTACTGCTCTCTCTGTAGAACAGACAACCCATACTGCTCATGTGTGCTGATCCATTTCTTTACCCATATCTGTTTCTATTTCCTTATGCACAATTGTAAGGAACTTATGATTGTACAGACAGTGCTTGTTTTTGTTGGACAGTTATTTTTAAACTCTTCACTCCTCGTTTTGTAGACCAGATGGACCAGTCATGCTTAAAGATCATGTGATTGAGGACCCCCTGTCAGCACTCTGTTTACACTGCACAACTGTATGAACTGTGATCGGGAGTCTCGAGGTTGTGTAGTGTGAACAGTACAGCAATCCAACCACTTTCAGAATTGTGTAGTGTGAACAAGGAATAAGCACATACTTTTGTGGATTTAGCCATGGCCTTTTGTTCATAATTTTTTTTTCCATTCAATGACCAAAAATAGTGTAAGTTATAGGAATAGTTCCAACAATATATGCTAATGTTGCTAACGATTAATGGAAGCTAGTTGTAAACGGCTAGCAAGAGAGCAATTGAATTGATTAATTTTAGCCACATTAGCATTTTTGACTGAACTACTCCTTTAAACTGCATTTAATTTTTTTAACGCAACACTAACCTCCATAATGCTTGTGATCAACATTGAGCTAATATAGATAAGTAAATTAAGGTAGGTAAGGTGCTTGCTTGTATGTCACATGTTTTTATGACCTTGTGCACTCTATAGTCTTTTGAACTAATCTCTGCAGAACAGTTGATTTCCAGAACAGGCGTCCCTGTTTTGATATACAGTTGTTTTTTGAAAGTTGGTGAATCCTTTAAAAATGTTTGATATTTTTATATAAATGTGACCTAGTTCCTAAAAGTAGATGTAGGAAACCTAGGTAAACAAATGAAATAAAAATTATGTTTGGTCATGTATTTATTGAAAAAACATTATCCAGAATCATACCTGTGTGTGGCAAAAGTAAGTAAATTGAGCTCTCTGTATTTGGTGTAAAGCCCTTGTGCCACTATAACTGCAATTAAACTTTTGCAGTAACTGCTGATCAGTCCTACACCTCAACTTGAAGGATTTTTAGCCCATTCCTTTTCAAGAATGGCTTCAACTCTTGGATGTTGATGGGTTTCCTCACATGAACCGCTTGCTTTAGGTCTTTCCACAACATTTTAATTGGATTAAGGTCAGGACATTGACTTAGCTATTTAGCTTAGCATTTACTTTTTTTTGTCTTTGGTAGAACAACTTGTGTATTTAGCAATGTTGTGTTGCTGCATGGCCCACTGTCTCTTGAGATTTAGTTCACATACAGATTTCTTGACATTTTCCTTTAGAATTCGCTGGTATAGTTCAGAAATCATTGTTCCATCAATGACTGCAAGCAGTCCAGGCCCAGATGCAACAAAACGGACCCAAACCAGAACTCCTACCACCATGTTTCACAGATGGGATAAGGTTTTTATGCTGAAATGCACTGTTTTTCTTTCTCCAAACATGACCCTTCTCATGCCAAATGGTTCTATTTTGGCTTCTGTCCTCCTGGTTTGTTCACATGGTCTTTAGCAAACTGTAGACGGTCAGCAATATTTTTGGGGGAGAGCTATGGCTTTCTCCCTGCTAACCTGCCATACCAACACACATTTTCTCATGGATTTCTTGATACATTTTTGTTTCATTTGTTTTAATAGGTTTTCTTCATCTACTTTTAGGACTTGATTTGAAAATCAGAAGATCTTTTAGGTCACATTCATATAAAAAAATATAGAAACTATTACAGGGTTCACAAACTTTCAAGTTCATGCTGTAGTATGATTTTAATACAATGTACAGGATTAGTAAAATGTTTTTCTATTCTTGCAGGTTCCTCTTCGAGCATTTATCTGTGGAGAATTGTCTAGGCATGTACTCTCTTGCCCGTTCACATCACGACCAGCTCCTGCTCAGGGCTTCCCTAAGGCTAGTGGCCCAGCATTTCCCTCGGGTGGCCCGGCAGCGGGACTTCCTCCTACTGGATTCAGGCACTTTGGGCAGCCTGTTGGAGTCAGACCGGCTGGGTGTGGAGTCAGAGACTGAGGTTTACAACGCAGCACGACGCTGGGCAGAGCATCGGCCAGCTGAACGCTACATTTACATGCCCACACTTTTGCGTAATTTACGCCCCGGCTTGCTGGCTCCCGAAGAAAGCCGGAGGCTTAACAAAGAGCTCGGTCCAAGGGCCAGTACTGAGGGCATGGGTGGCCCACTGAGACCAAGGGAGGGTATGTTTGAGAAGAAGATAGTATGTGTGGACCTTAAGCCTAGGGAGGATGATGCTTTGAGAGAAAGTGACTACACAGTGGATTGCTTTGACCCGCGCACTGGAAAATGGGAGAAACTGTCAGCTCTGGGCTCTTTGCTGTGCCCCGGCTGTACGGCTGTGGGGGGACGACTGTTTGTAGCCGGGGGTATCCTGCGGACAGGCCAGGTATCGGCATCAGTGCACGAGTATGACGTAGTGCTGGACCAGTGGATCTCACGCCCTTCAATGGAGCAACCACGTGCTATGTTTGGACTGCTAGGCTCAGGAAACTCCCTTTATGCTATGGGGGGCTGCAACAGGTCAGCACTTCTTGACACTTGTGAAATTTTTGACCTCTCCAAGTTGACTTGGGTTCCAGGTCCCCGTTTACCATTGCCGCTCCGCTGCTTTGCTTGTGCAGCTCTGCGGGGGCGTCTCTACTTGCTCGGAGGTGCCACACTGGAACAGAACAGGGCTGTGGTACATGCTGGCGTGTTAATCTACCACACAGTCACGAAGACCTGGAGCCGTGTCAGTCTGGACTCCGGGGCTACCTGCCTAGCTGGAGGAGTAGCAGTGCGGGGTGGCGTGTGTGCAGTGGGTGGTTACATGCGTGACGCAGCCAAATTTCTGGATGGCAATTATACCCAGCTAGAACCACTTGATGCGACAGGGCGAGTGCTTTTTTTCAGAGAGGGACGAGCAACAGGGGCAGAACGGGAGATCCTGGCTGGAACAGACAGAGCAGGAGGTGGTGGCGGTAGTGACCGTGCCCCCAGCCCTGTGGTTTTTCCAGGCCTGCCGCGACGCATCGCTGCTGGAGGAGTTGCCAGATGGAAGCGCCGTATATATGTACTAGGTGGTGAGAATGGCTCAAGGTTTTATGACAGTGTGTACTGCTGGAAGCCCGGGTGGCGCAGTTGGGTCCAGAGACGCGAGAAACTCCCAGGAGATACTGGGGGAGTAAGCCAGTTTGGATGTACCACTTTAAAATTCCCCAAAAAACACATCTTGGCACGGCTTAGGTCAGCTCTGGAGAAGCAGGGGAAAGAAAAGAGATCTAACCGGAAAACAGATGACAGAAACAGGCGGACGAGAAGGGCAAATCAGGAAGCGTGATTTTATTTATGGAGTAAATTTGGGATCTGATATTAATACCTGTTTAGACTGACTTAATGACTTTAGACTGCATCTGTTAATTAAGGCCGGTTGTTTTGGTGAACACAGCTTTATTGTAGGACAAGTAATGTTTTGGCTTTTTTTTTTGGGGTGGGGTGGGGGGGGTTACACGTGTTTCATTTAAATATGATTCTTTTTCAGTATGTTGTGCTGAAATCTTATTTAAGCATGACAGTAAAAGAAAATACTACTGGGTGGAGTTTATTCCTGCTCCGTAAAAGCTACTATTCTGGAGATAATAAACTTTCTTTTAATAGAAGTTAATGGACTACAACTGGAAAGCAAAACAACCGGTAATAATGAGCTTAAATAGGTCTAAATGTCTGAATCCCAAACTGTTTAAAATAAGAATGAATCCATAAAGAGACAGAAAAGACTTCAGTGTTCATGTTTGAAATTGCATCTAAATTAACTTTGCGTCTGTATTATTTTGTGTTTTAATTTAACCTTTAATTGACTGGGCAGTCCCACTGAGGTCACTAGTGTTTTCTTCAAACACAATTTAAAAAAGAATTTAAGAGAACAATACAAGCCATCAGACAAACAGAGCTAATTAAACCGGCCATCTGTAAAATCATTTGAAATGCGATGCTAATTGCAGTAAAATATCTTGGAATGAAAACACTTTGGAACATATCTGTGTCAGATGTACACACACACGGAAGCAGTTATGGATCATTGAAACATGTTAGGATTTCTGAATTTTGAGTTTTGCAATCTACAGTTAGGGTAAACTAACTTTTAATCATACAGTCAACAGTAATTTTCACGTGAACCTTATTGTAATATTAATCATGGTTTGTTTACATTAGTGTAAAATGACACTTTTGGATCCATGATGTCATTTTTTCCAGCACTTATCAAGAGCAACCTCATGGAAGCTATGAGTAGCCATTTTAACAAGTTTAATGACCGGTTAAAGCATTTAACCAACATTACCAGCACTTTCATCCTTACATTGCAACTGCACAGTTGTCCTACAAAAAAGACAATAAAGCTGGTGTTAAAACCACAGAATGTAGGGGTGTAACAATGCAGAACTATCATGGTATGCATTGTGATGATTGCTATTGGCTGCATCTTGTTAATCATGACATTCAATGCAGTTGCAGTGTTTAAACACCAAAGGTCACAATCTACTTAAGCAACACCAGCATTTTCAAAGTCAAATGTCTCAGTAGGTTGTGCATCAACATGGATGCAGTCAATCTTTTGTGAGAATTTTAAATCTTTAACTCATATGTGTGACTGAAATCATGATGAGTGTATCGTTATATCCCTAGAAGGATGACCTGATCAATATATATTGCTGTCCTCATACTTTGGCACTGTGGTCAGTGCATTTGTCAAATGCATTAAATAATGTTTATTTGGTCTCCTGTAAGAGATGACCTCATGCAATCAGTCAACCAAACGGTCGACTTACAGCGGATGATTTTTTTCAAGAGCCAAAAGAATAAAAAACCATGGCTGACCCATTTTCATCATGAGATAAACCTGTCAGATGTGATCTGACTGTCAGATGTGATGGTCAAGAAATGCATTGCTGATGTTATAAAATGGGCTGTTTGATTTGGTAATATGCTGCTTTGAATCACAATAAAATCATTGTTTTGACTGCAAGTGTTTTGTTGTAATGCTTCCTGAGTCACGGTCAGGTCAAAACCACATCCGAGCGAAAAAAAAAATAAAACCTTACACATGTTTTTGCACAATGTATAATTATAATCTGATTATATAATAAGCAGTACCATACTACCATTTGAAAATTAGGAGTCATTTGTCACATTAATTTTTATATACAATAATAACTTCACAAACCAGTCACTAAAATGTAAAATTTTGAAGCTGGGACAGAGACATGTTTACCTCTGTGACCTTTTAATTACACTAATCGTTTAGGGACTGAGGAGGCTAATTGTGGAATTTTTACTCATTTTTGTTCAAATATAAAATCAACAGCCTGTTGTCTCATTGTCCTGCTGAAATAACCATGGAAATCCTGGAAAATGACAATGTCTTGATGGCAGAATGTCTCAAATCCTAACTTGCTGCAGTTTTGAGTTGATGTTATAGTAAAACTTTGGGTGTGCCTAAAAATATTGTACACAACTTAAGTCATTAAGTTTATGTTCTGTATCTTAACCAATATATTTAGCTTGTGGGCCTGAGAGGGGTCATTCTCACACACACTACTTGAAGTTCACATACAATATCTGCAGACTTAAAGGTCAATGCCAGTGAACACATTATATACTTGCAACATTGAAATACACCCAGAACATTGAAATACATTTGCAAGCAAATAATGGTGGGAAGAAGGGAAATACGAATTGGAAAAATAACGAGTGTATTGAATAAATTAACAAAGATTGAAATAAAGGTGGGAAATGGGGAGATGGCTACATTTACACCCAATCATGATAATGCTAATTTAACTCTGCCCCAACTTTTGTTGAGTATACTGTAACCCTCATATTCTAAATTTGTGATATTTGTAAATATTCTAAAGTTGGTCAGTAGAATTACTATATAAAATATTTGTACTTTTGTCTGTCAATTAAAATTTCATGTGAAGTAACTTATCACAAATCCTTTTAGGGTGTTTTGCATTTTGGAAAATATCACAACTTTTCTGGTAATGAGGTTTGTACAAAGATGCTGAGTTTTGAGAGGCAGCCTTTTCTAGCATCTGGTTGGTGTAATGCAGCCTCTACTTCAAGATAATTGATTCCCTGAGATATTCTGAGCCTGGGCTCAGTTAAATGCAGCACTTTGTTAAACTAAATAGTTAGTTAAATAGTAAATCAGCTCTGTAACCAGTCAATATATTGAGCTAGTATGATTTACTTTAAAATAAATATAGAAATGAAGAACATGAAAATGTTTACTGTGTACTGACTAAGCTCCTCTTGCATTTCCCCAAACTGCTTTAATGGCTGAGATTATTAACTAGACCACAATGTTCTGGTGGATCACTCCTGTTCACTCATGCATCTCTAACCTAATCACTTCACTTTAACATTTTTTTCCTCCTTAGCAAGGCTCATGTGAGCAACTGTTGATTCAGGCTATTATTGGTTCTTTTAGGGTTAGGGTCTCTTGTCTATCTACAGTCATTCTAGACTGACATGAAATATGTCATTAAAGTATTTCCATAAATTAAAACACCTTGTTCTCTCTAATGTTCCTTTAGACCCATGAATAAATAGTAACACCCAGGGTTCAGAAAGGCTTTAGCTTTAGTTAGGTCTAGCTGTAGATAATTCTGTTAATTATGCTAAGGATACTTTCCACTGGAAGCACTTAACCATAAATGCTACTATACAGAAGCAGTCATGCTAGTAGTTACCTAAAGAAAATACCTCACAAAATATGTTGGACAACATTTTCACTTCATATAAGAGTTCATGGGGATGTTATCATATTTTGTGACATATGTATTAATGTTGTCCAATTTAACAAGCACAGGCCAACAATCGTGGTCTAATTATGAATGAGACATTTAGTGTCAAAGTAGGATTTGGAGAAAATTAATTATGCCTTTATAGCATGCAGGCTCTTCTCAGTGGCCTCCCACCAAAAGACAATCCGACAGCTATGGCTTATCCAAAATGCAGCTGCTAGAATTTCAAGAAAAGAGAGCCCATTACTCCAGTCCTCAGCTCCTTACAATGGCTTCCAATAAGATACAGATTTGAGTTCAAAGTCATTAATGGTTTGGTCCTCAAATATTCATCTGTATTGGCTCCAGCTTCCCCGTTACCTGGAAACGGAAGAAGCGGTTGGAAAATGGATGGATGGATGGATGGATGGATATTTATCTGTAATGTTTGACAAATACGAGCCTGGAAGGCCTATTAGATCAGCAAGGGCTGGTCAGCTAGGGAAAAAGTTATTTTGGAGGTCATTAGCGTCTCTGTTACCTGTAACTCACCTGCTGCCCACCATGCTAATACAATGGCTATCATGACAAAGCTGCCACGTTAGTACAGTTGTACTTTATATTGGTTCATCTATAATAACAGTTACACGCTTCATCGGTTACCCATCCCTGACAGTGTGGCAATGTGTTAATTATTATTTTCACTAATATCCTTCTTCAGCTTTTTTTTTTCTTGTGAACAAAGGTCTTGGATTGTACCCTCAGTGTCTACTGCCGTTTTGGAGAGATCTTTTCTCAACTCAACACCACTGAACTCGGATTTTCTACTTCAAAAAATCGAAGGAGATCTTCAAACTGGAAAGAAATGGCTCTTACTAAAGAAAAAGTGTCCATCAACAACCCAGCGGACATCGCCGTGATTCTTTTCTACTTTGTGATTGTCATCGGCGTGGGCATTTGGGTTAGTGCTTTTATGTGGTTGCACAAAAAAAACTTTTGACCGTTCCATCTTCATGACATGTATTATGCTGTAACAGTGCCTTCATTTGAAATACTTTACATTGTGTTACCTAACTTTTGCACAGTCTATAGAAGTATGTCCTGATGTCTAGAAAACATCCATCAGATTTGTACTCAGAGATAATTATACAAGAAAACAAACTCTTCTTTCCTTCTTAAATTTCTCAGTCAATGTTTAGGACTAATCGTGGCACAGTAGGTGGCTACTTCCTTGCGGGACGGTCCATGGTGTGGTGGCCAGTAAGTGTTTGTGTCCATTGGCTTCTCTACTTGTTCCTGTTCCTGGTAGATCACAACCAGGTCTGAGTAATGTGACAATTTTTATCTTTATCATAATAAATCACCACCATATGTCACATTAGCTTTCTGAGCATATTGTGGACATTGTCAGTATCAACTGCATTACAAAAAGAGCATATATATAGTCCTGCTTGGATTACACACAAAGTGTGTGAAAATGATTTGTGCTCAGTTTTTGATAGTAGCTTTATTTTTTTTGTCTATTCCAACCTATCAGATGTCAGAAAAAATGGATATCATAACAAATTTTTTTCAAATTGCCCAGCCTTAACTACAACTAATATTATGTCCAAACTTTTTTTGGACTTAAGGTTCCGTTTTGTTAAAAATTAACTGTTCATTATTTTTCTCTACATCATTCCAACAGGTAGGAGCTTCTCTGTTCGCAAGCAACATAGGCAGTGGCCATTTTGTCGGCCTTGCAGGCACAGGGGCTGCCAGTGGAATAGCTGTCGGAGGCTTTGAATGGAATGTAAGTTGGGCTACATCTCTAATGTGCCATACTGAAAGCTCAAGATAGCGTTTACATATTGAATGCAGCAGAATTACTGTATTTGTATGTTTGTCACTTTTAATATGTTACACTAATACAGTGACATTCAACATTCACTGGTTACTTTATTAGGTACCCCTCCCTCATGCCCACACTCAATACATTTTAACATTTTATTAGCTCCATATTTGTGCACTTTGTAGTTTGCAATTACACACCCTGCCCATTCATGCATAAGTGTGTTTCAACCTGGATTACTTTTTTAATGTAAATGTAAATGTGGCAAACAGGGTGTTTTAGCTAGTAGGTGAAACTGCACCCAAATAAACTGGGAAGAAAATCTGACAAACTGACAAATATGACAACAACCCCCCCACCACCCCCCCACCCCCCCCAAAAAATATATAAATCATCATTTTTCATTTTGTGTGCTTGAGCCAGTACATGCTGCCACCTGGCCAATAAAAGATATTCTTATGGTTCTGGTAAACAAGTATTTAAGTCATTGAAGAAATACAGGGTAAACTCTTTTATGTACCAGACAGTTTGTCATTGTTGCATTATCCATTATATTCTGCAATTTGATGTGTTATTTTTGTAGGCCCTGCTTTGACTGTTTACTCTTTTTTCAGGCTTTATTCATTGTGCTTCTGCTTGGATGGCTGTTTGTACCGGTCTATTTAACTGCTGGAGTATGTTCCTTTTTCATATCAGATTGTCTTGTTCCAGTAGGTTATTGATGCGATAGAAATTGTAGATGTGTATACAGAACTGATTAGAATGTTAAATTTGACACCTTCCATTTTTCAACAGGTGATCACAATGCCACAGTACCTGAAAAAGAGATTTGGTGGGACGAGAATCAGTTTGTACCTCTCCGTCATCTCACTTTTCCTTTACATTTTTACAAAGATCTCTGTGAGTACAAATAAATTATATACATTACTCTGTAAAAACTGCTGGGGAAGAGATTTTTCTTGGCAGTAAGCATGTTTCTGCCAGTAAAAACAGCCATGTGTGCACAATTCCTGTAAAAAGGGTAAATACAATACTTCCTCAAGGTGGGGTTTATAAATGTTTAAGCTAGTACAAACACACAGCAAATTGCAATGTATTGACATTGTAAATGCTTACCATCCATTGTTTTCATTTTTGCACATTACTGTAGATTTTGTTCATCAGATATTGTGTTGCAAAATATGTTCCCCTGATTTTATTTTCTCTTTTGCTTTAGGTTGATATGTTCTCTGGAGCAGTGTTCATACAGCAGGCACTGGGATGGAATATTTACATTGCAGTCATTGCTCTGCTTACCATTACAGCCCTCTATACTGTCACAGGTAAAATACATATTAATTTTCAATATGTCTAAAGCGAACAGAGACAAAAAGAGAAACACTACATGAACAAGGGTTTAGGGTTTAAGGGTTAAGGGAAGGAACCCCTGGAAGCAAGCTAACTAACCACTCCCGGCCAGATGCAGGAGCCCTTCTGAGCCAGACGCGGACCTCCCCGGCCCTCAGCCTTTAGGGAGTCCGCCTAATACTAGCCGGTCAGCACTATTCGGTCAGCACACCCACCACCAGGGAGAAGGGGAAAGGGTCTCTAGAAGCAAGCGTGGGCTCCTACTAGCCGTACCCCAGCCGCATGCGGGAACCCGCCAGAGCTAGACAGGGACCAGGGAAAGAGGGCCCTCTGCCAACCTATGACTGCCTACAGAGCCACAGGCTGATTTTGGCATACAGCTCATGAAAACCCAAAATTCCTATCTCAAAAAATTAGCATATCATGAAAAGGTTTTCTAAACGAGCTATTAACCTAATCATCTGAATCAACTAATTAAATCTAAACACCTGCAAAAGATTCCTGAGGCTTTTAAAAAGTCCCAGGCTGGTTCATAACTCAAAACCGCAATCATGGGTAAGACTGCCGACCTGACTGCTGTCCAGAAGGCCATCATTGACACCCTCAAGCAA
>JBBPDA010000001.1:19734290-19780307 GCA_037974385.1 Arnoldichthys spilopterus | reverse complement strand
TAATGTTTATCAGTACATTACAGAAAATAATGAACTTTATCACAATATGCTAATTTTTTGAGAAGGACCTGTATAAGCATGATTGACATAACCATGGCAACGCGCCCCCAGATGGCCCCACACAGCGCTGCAAAGGCAGGGCTCTCAACCACCCCCTATCGGCCCGTCCGGGTACAGTTGTAGTGCATGCAGAATGAGGTCTGGCATTGTTAAAAAAAAGGAATATGTCTGTGGTAAATGACAGCAGTTTTTCAAAGTCCTCCCTAGCCCATGTAGCTATATTTATCACAATAGCATGATGCTTTCTCATGCAGTGCAGAGAAGCAGAGTTTTTCTGAGGGTTCAAATGTTTCCAGCCTTGTCCTACAGGGACTGAGATTTTTTTGGATTCCTTGAAACTTTTTACAATATTATGTACTGTAGATGGAGAAAGACCTCAATTGTTTGTAATCTTGTGTTGAAAAATGTTCTTTATGAATTGAATGACAATAGTCAAAGTGGTGAGCCACGTTCAATCTTTGCTTGCAAAGAATAAGTCTTTGGTGGATGCTTCTTTTATAGCCAATCATGATCCCCCTTACCTGATTCCAGCTCATCTGCTTATCGTGGAATGTTTCATAATGACATAACTTAAATATATTCTAAGTTTTTACTCTTATATTTCTCCAGCGCAACAGTTTTTTAGTGTGTTGTAGGCATCAAATTTTTGTTACTTTTACTTAGTATATGTTAGGTATGACATATGAAAAGATATAATTGTTACTTTAACATTGTTAAAAAAAACAAGGAAAACTTTTTCAGCATATTTAAACAAGCAAACATTTCACCCTCTTTGATACAGTGGCTACAAATAAAGGTGATTATACTTAAAAAGTATTTTTGTATTTATTTTAATGAATTAAATTATTAAAAACATTCTCATAAAGAACATTCTCATGGAAAAAGTAATTACATGCTTACATTTATAATACCCTCAGGTCCATTAAGTTAAGGTAACTGATTAGAACCTCCTGCAGGTGAAGGTGCATATATTTAGAATTAGAATATAAAGAATTATTAAACTCAATATCTAAGGCCAGGTGTTCTTGTTTATATTGAAGTGTCATCATGCCAAGACCTAGGAACTCTCTAAAGTCAAAATATTGTGGATGTCTATGAATCTGGCAAGGGTGTTAAAAGGTCTCTAAATCATTTTAAATATATTATTCTAATTTAAAGAAAATCATCTAGTGGCATAGCTGTTAAAGAACTTGTTGCCCCATTAAATTCAGCAGACCATGTGATGTGAAAAGAAGTCTATAAACCTCATAATTACATCCCAGAATCTGCAGGTAACTCCTGTTGATGTGAAAGTGTGCAATGAAAAAGAGATTCAACAAATTTTATATGCATATTAGGTAAATTATTCAAAAATAAAGTTGTTTGGCCATGGTAAGGGTACACATGTTGTGTAGACCAAAGACCAAAGTTTTTCAGAAGAGGACCTTCATACTAATTATGACACATAGGGCAGAATGCAATCATTGATTCAGCTATGAATTCCGCATCATATCAAGGACTGCTTGAATATAATGTAAAGTGAAGTTAAACTGCAAGTCTTTTTTTTTTTCAACTGGACAATAATCCTTAAGACACACTAGCAAGTCCACCAAGGAATGACTTTGAAAAAGAAGAAATGTGAAATTACGGAATGGCCTGGTCTAAACCCAGATATGAACCTTATTGAAATGTTTGGGGAGAAACCCATCAAATTTCTTTCAACTTTGCATGGAGGAGTGGTAAAACTTATCAGCACACTAGTGTTAGAGATTAGCGGACAATTTCCCAAAATACCTACAAGAAGTTATTTCTGCTAAAGGGTGCATTACTAAAAAAATAATGTTGGTATAATACATGTTGATAATCATGTTGGACTATTTCACAGGTGGACTGGCTGCTCTGATGTATACAGACACTGTCCAGACCTTTATCATCATTACAGGGGCCTTCGTCCTCATGGGCTTCTGTAAGTTCAGTGTCTCATGCGACTCACTTATCTTGCATATCAGGCCAAGTCAGCACATCACCACACAAGCAATATGATTCTCAAGAGGATACGGTGGTATTCTGAAACATCTCTGTACTGACATACTTTTATCTCCTTTATTGTGCCCTTTTTGACAGCCTTCAACGAGGTTGGAGGTTACAGTGCCTTACTTGAGAAATACAGTTCAGCTTTTCCAGTCATGACAGGATCTCAAGGGCAAGAGCTTAACTACAACATCTCTGAAGTGTGTTACATGCCACGTGAAGATGCCTTTCATTTACTAAGAGACCCTGTGTCTGGAGACCTGCCATGGCCTGGTGTGCTGTTTGGCATTGCCATTGTAGGGGGCTGGTACTGGTGCACTGACCAGGTGAGCTGTCCCAACGTTGTAGTTTTGTAAAAGTTTTGCAACATTTCTCCTGTACCACCATCAAAGGTGAGCAATCACTCTACTAGCACTGCAAAAAAGGCAAGATACTGCAGGTGAATAAGGTAATTTTTAACTGAGAAAACTCACTAAACAACTGAAATGTATTTGGTAAATATAAACAAATTTAGAATTTGACATCTGCAACACAGTCAAAAAACCATGAACTTCCTGAGAAAAAAATATCATTTTGATGGTAGCATTTGTCTCTTTAAAATCCCAGTATATGCCTAGCTCAATGGTACCTTAAATTATATTCAGCCATGCTTTGGGCACTGAAAGCCCCCCTACCATTACAGACACCTTTAGCTGAAAACACTCTGAATTGGGATTTCATCCTTGGCTAGGAGAACTTGATGTGCATTTTCAACGAAGTCTTTCTGTCTTAAGTCAAAAATGCTTTCCAAAGTACTTCCAAGCTATTTGGTGATATTTATCAATTATCATCATCTAATGAAAATGAAAGTGACTGTAATTGTGAACACCACACATCACACAATGTGCACAAAATGCATCTGAGGGTTCAAAAGGTCAGGTACATTTAACAGTGGATTCCTGCACAAACTGAGATTTCTCTTTTCACAATATTACTTACTGTACATGGTAAAAAAAAAACTTGTGTTAAGAAATGTTTTTTTTTTTACTTAATGCCAAATCATGACTCCCTCACCTTTTTATAACTATACTAATTGTTGTTGAATGTTTTAAAATGATAAATGCTGTAAATATAAATTCTGTGAAAGCAAGGGTTACGGGACACAGTGCTGTGCTACAAAAGAATACAGAGTACCAAGAGCAGTAATTAGTCATTTTAGATGACCATTTTCTAACCTCTCTTTATACCTTATAAATGAGCTCTGTTCTGACCATTGTGAATTGCGCTTTATTGACAAATCATTGAGGATGGAAACACTATAAATTCAGTGTGTATGGGCAGGGCTAAACTGCTGTAGGCTGAACAGGGGTCTGTATGTAAATATGTGTGTTTGTGACATTACTAAAACAAACTCAGAAAAGGCCTATTTTACAGCTTCATTTTCACACATGGAATGGTGCATATTGAAGTGCTTTAATTGTGACATGATTCACCAAACTCTTATTTTAAAAAAGTGAGGAAAAAAAACATTATATGGGCCCTTATGTTAGTGTTAGAAGTACTATTTTCACCAGATTCATTTGTGTTTCCCCTTAAGTCAGTTTCTTCATAAGGTATCTTTCCTGAGTATGAGTTTAGGTGTGAAAGAAGACAACAGAACAGTATGACACCTCAATACACTAAATTCATCCTGCTTTGTGCTGTAGGTGATCGTGCAGCGCTGTTTGGCTGCCAAAAGTCTGACCCACGTGAAGGCTGGATGTATTATGTGCGGGTACCTGAAGCTACTCCCTATGTTTCTCATGGTGCTTCCAGGCATGATCAGCAGAGTGCTTTACCCTGGTAAGCCATACAACTTAACCAAACACATTAAAATGTATGAAACATGTTAAATTCCGGGCTTCCATTTTTATTTTCATAAAGTTTTAAATACAGCCGGTTAAGCAATTTACAGGCCTTTTTATTAGTCTATTCCTTTATTAGAGGAGGTGGGGTGTGTACTGCCACATGTGTGTAGGAAAGTGTGTGGTACAGAAGTTGGCTGCTCTAACATCGCTTACCCCAAACTGGTAGTGTCCGTCATGCCCAATGGTGAGATATATTTTTTTTAATTACTCCCTTAACAGTGCCATGACAATTAAAATGCTCTTTGCAGAGGTTTATTGTAATGTAAACTGAGGACAATAGGTGGAATGATTGATTTTTTTTTCAATTTCTGGAAAAGCTGGTACATTGTGTAAAATGCAGTCAAAATAAAAATGTAAAATAAAAATTGTAGGTTGTCTTGAAAATTTTTTAATACAAAGTTTCTAAGGTTTTTGCTGAGTAACTTGATTTGACTTTGTTTATAACAATTTTTTAATTTGATGCCTGCAACACACTCAAATGAACAGATAAATGTTAATGGAATATTCAAGTTACACCATTTTGAAATATTCGACAAACAGGTAAACTGGTAACAGGTTATCGTATCATATTTTGGTGTGGAATATCCACCAAAGGTTCAGTCTTTGCAAGCAGACATTAGATCACAAACCTGTGCCAAACATAGCAGGAGAACTGTCACTCAGTTCACAATGAACTGTGTATTTCTCAGTGCAAGATTGCAAAGCATCTTTCACCATCTACAGTACCTAGTATTGCAAGAAGATTCAGGGAACTCTCAGTGAAATCTCAGTCCATGTAGGGCAGGGGTGTGCAATTCCATTCCTGGTGTCTATCACAGTTTGGTAGATCCCCTGCTTAAACATACTCACTACACCTAGCAATTAACATGTGAGCTGAACCAGGTGTGTTTGAACAAGAAAATAGCCAAACTGCTTTGGACACTGGACCTCCAGGACCAGAGTAGAACACCCCATATGTAGGGCAAGAATGTGCATGACCTTAGAGCCCTCAAAAGGCATTGCATTAGAACTTATCAAGCAGCTGTATTAAATACATGCACATGGGCTCAGGAGGATTAATTAAATCATTGTCACTTAAGACAATCTGCTGCTGCATCAAGACACGCAACATTAAACTCCATACATCACTTTTATGTAGAAAGATCACCAAATTCTTTGGGCTCTAACCTATTTCAGATGGGCTGAAATAGTGGAAAAGTGTGCTGCAGCCCAGCTTGTTCTCAGCAAAAATGCACATTGAGTTCTCAGTGCCAGAGACAAAATGGACCATCCAGACTGTACCAGTGAAAGGTGCAAAAGCCAACATATATGTGATTGTATGGAGCTTTATCAAATCCCACAGCATGGGTGTCTTGCAAAAATGTGAAGGTACTAGAAGGTGCTATTGATGCAGAGGCATATAATGGAATTTTAGAGAGGCATATGGCCACCACATGCTGTAGAGCATCTTAATTCTTGCAAGAATGGTGGTGTGTTGCAGGCATCATATTTTAAATTTGTTTATATTTACAAAAAAACATTTAAGCTATTCAGTGAAAACAATGGAAATCTTTTCTTTGTACATTTGATAGTAAAATAAAGGTTCAAGAAATGTACCATTTCAAAATGTCCCAATGTTTTCCTGGCTTGTTCGTTCAATTGTATTTTTAATTGATAATACTTTTACTTACACCCGATATATAAGAATATATACTTCTTACTTGTATAATACTTGTACTACAGATGGGTGTATTGTCTTCATTCACAGTTTGTTCTTAATTCCAAATTTGAGTCATTATTTCTTTGATCTTTGAAGTAACAATACAATAGAGTTTGGGCTACTGTACCTAACTCAAAATGGTGCTAACACCACCTTTCAGTTTCTTGTTGTGCCCCATACCATCATTTTTGTTTAGGTCTGAGGGGATTAATGCTAGCTGTCATGCTAGCTGCACTCATGAGTTCCTTGGCTTCCATCTTCAATAGCAGCAGCACCCTGTTCACCATGGACATATGGACACGCATCAGGCCTCAGGCCCGAGACAGAGAGCTCATGATAGTTGGCAGGTTTGCACCACATTGTGACACTTTTTGCTTGTGACAGGTATTCTGCTTGGAAGTAAGACCTTGCCCACCAAACACCTAAGTAAAATGTACAAAACTTTGCAAAAGCCACCTGACAAATGCATGTATGAGGCTATTTATCAGGGCAGTAAGTATTTACTCTGAATAAAAAAGACATTACAACTAGAAAAGAGCATATCCCATATACATGTAGAGTGATTAAGCACAGCTTAAGCAAATCCCAGGAGATTGCTATGGTGTCTCTGGTGGATTCTAGGGTGTGGTTGGTGGATGTTATATTTTTAAAGCTGATTGCTAGGGTGATGCTAAGTGGTAGCCAATGGGGTAGCTAGGGTGCTTCTAACCAGTTGCTATGATATCTCTGGCAGTTGCAAGGTGCTTGTTTTGGTGTTTCGTGTGGTTGCCAGTAGGGGTGGGAATTGCCATAGAGAAGAAAATATGATACGATCATGATATTTGAGCCGAAATACAATTTGTACAACATTATTACTAGTGTTCTTTGACTTGAAAGCAGACATCTTGGTGATTCTAACTAATTTTCAGTGCAATGCAAGAGAAGAACAAGGTTTTTTTTATTAACACTTGTACAGTTGTCATTGTACTTAGCATTACATGTTGTGTAGCATCTAAAATATAGGGCGAAGATGTTTGTAACTGATGTAGTTTATAGTATTAGTATTTATTATTTATTTATTTAATTACAGAAACCACACAAATACAAATTATACTGTAATACAACGCAATGCATTTCTTCAGTTGTTCCAACTGTATATTAGTCACTAATGCTTTTTACAATTCATCTGTTCAACAGCTCTATTTGTCAAATGCCTTCCCCTTTATCTCTTTTGGAATAATTGATATAGATCACAGTGATGTCACAGTTTTGTTTTTTTTACAAACACACTCGCTGCCCAACTAAATAGTTTTAAATAGTTTCCTTCAGTGGACACTTTTGCACAGCAGCACATATGGGTATTTTTAGTACTTCTGGTGTTCAGGTCTCAGTAGGTAATGATATGTGTGATATTTGCAGTAGCGTTGTTTTTGCTCTCCTCACAGGATGTGGGTACTCTGCATTGTTGCCATCAGCATTTGCTGGATCCCTGTAGTCCAGGCTGCCCAGAGTGGCCAGTTGTTTGACTACATCCAATCAGTAACCAGTTACCTGGCCCCACCAATAGCAGCAGTCTTTTTTCTGGCTATTTTTGTGAAGAGAGTAAATGAGCCGGTAATTAAATCATGTTTTTACTCATTAGAATAGCCATATTTACATTACGTTATGAAATAATTATGCTGATTAATGTGCTCCACTGTGTCCCAACTGTATAGTAGTTACTAATGCTTGTGTTTTGGGTATATAGTATCTTGTGAACACTTAAACAATCCAACATGCATACTAACACGCAGACACGCACTGACAAAAACACACTTCGATCCATTCAGGCTGTTCAGCTTTACCTGACAGAGTCAGCATTGCACCCAACTTATAATGGCTTAGTCCTACCACCTTCTGGGTGTAGTAATGCATTACAGGAGGTGGTATATTTTTAAAGACAACAGTTGTAACCTATTCACATTTTTACAGCATAACTATTTAAAAATTTGAAAATCATAACCCATCCCTACAGTATTGTCCTACAGTGCAAAGCAATGCAGATTGGGAGAAGCTTGAAAATGCTGAAGTACCCTACAGGGTCAGAACACCAGTTAGCTTCACTTCCCATACAGTACAGTGCTACATACTGCAATCGTACATTACTTAGTGTTTAGTATACAGTTGGGACTCAGCATGAGTATTTTTTAATGGTTTGGCATTCATTGTCCTCTGATAGGGGGCTTTTTGGGGCCTAATGGGTGGCCTGCTCATGGGCCTGTGCCGGATGGGGCCCGAGTTCTACTTTGGCTCGGGTAGCTGCCTCTTTCCTTCCAACTGCCCCAAACTAATTTGTGGGGTTCACTACCTGTACTTCGCAGTACTGCTCTTCTTCTGCACTGGTATTCTAGTGCTCCTTGTGAGCTACTACACACCACCCATCGACGATAAACATGTAAGTGAACCCACAGTATCTGACAATGTGTGTGGTTGCTCATGTGTTTTATTGTGAACGTAAATACTCACTTCACAGTTTGTCCGATTCTCTCTTCCAAGCTGCATCGCCTTGTCTTCAGCACACGCCACTCTAAAGAAGACAGAGTTGATCTGGACTGGGAAGAAGAGGAACGAGGGAGGAAAGCTCGAAGAGAAGTGGAGGAAAAAAATAAGGCCATGTGTGTCGAGAATAAAAGTAAGTTGTTTCAACAGCTTCATCCATTATATTGCAAAAGTAAAAATTGTTTTACAAGTTTTACTCAGTTTTACAAAGTACGTAGCAACTAACATGACAATCCACAATTTTTTTTGTTGCAGCTGCCAACGAGGAGAAGACTGCAATTGTCCGTCTGATTAGCTGGTTTTGTGGCTTAAGTGGCTCTCAGGCTCCTGAGCCCACTGAGGAGGAAGTCGCTCAGGCCTCGAAACAGATACCAGACATAAGTGAAGACCCAGTTTGGAAGCACTTTGTCAATGCTAATGCACTTATAATGATGGCAGTAGCGGTTTATTTTTGGGGGTTTTACGCTTAAAACCAGCATTGGCTCATACTGATTCATATTACTTCTTTAGGAACAAACTGCTAAGCTTTAAAATTAGCCATTTTAAATCGAAGATCTTCACTTAAAATGAGCATCTTAAAGTAGGCTACCATGCTCAGATGTCTCAAATACTATAGTAGTCCTACACTCAAACTACTCCACAGGAAAAACATGCAGCTAACAACATGATGTCACAATGTGAGCTAGAGCCATTTTTAGCTAGAATTATTACAGGGCTCATTCTTATTCCTTCTGAAATCCAATCCATTTTTTGCTGATAAAATACCATATCTAGTTAGTCGAGATGCACTGATATCACTTTTTTCTCAAATGATATCAAGAGATATCCAGTTCTCAAATGTTAGCTTATACTAAGTATCCCTATTGACTCTAACCTAACTACATACCTAAACATCATATTTTAGCCATTCCACTTTTTTGCATGTTTTATTAAAATACTAATCTTTAGTTAATGGCATTTACTGGTTGGAGAAATTCACATTTGAATGGCTGCAGATCTAGTAAAACAAAAATTGATGTGCTTTTTTACATGTTTAATCTATAAAAGCTTCAATAAATTTGATGTATTGATATACTTGTTGGTCAACGCCAAAAACAGGCCTAAAAGATTTCAGAAGCATTTTTAGTACTGCTCGTTTCAAGCCTGAAATCATATTACTGTCTAGATGTTCAGCACAGTTTCCCACAGATTTGTGAGGTCTTGTTTGGATGGTGGATATATTGGGATGGCATTGGAAGGTCAACAACTCTTAAACACATACAGTTAAATAAAATTCACATTCAAAAGATACCCTTGCATGCACAGGTATACCAATCCATATTTATCTGCCATCTGTGCGACTTTTCTGGCTTTGGTGGGTCAAAAATGCCCCTATTACAGGCATTTCTTTATATGCTCCAGCATGAGAAAAACAGTGAACTGATGTGTTTTATGACTGTCAGAAGACATGCAGGTGTGATTGGTTTTGTATAAAACAAAACCATTGTTTTAAAAAAAAAAAAAGCTAACCATGTCAAAAAGAACATTCTGCCACTGGTTTTTCCTCTATCTTCTTCCCACCTCTCCTGACCCAAGCTGCATTCAGTAGTCAAATTACAGCAAAATTGCAATGTTTTATATTAAAAAAAACCCTACCCCTAAGAGTATTTGGGTGTGCAGTAGTTCAGCATGGACGACAAGCATAAAACACCCAACAATAAAGTTATAGATTTAGTAGTTATAGAGTTGTACCAGCAATAATAAAGCCATAGATTTATACCAGCTTTACTACATGAATTATGATATATTTTTAAATGAGGACACATCATCTCCTTAAACTTATAATCAATAAAAAGATAAAAACATATCAACTGGACTTTGGCCACTGTGCTGTGAAATCCTTGTAGCAAAATAAAAGTGGGCCACACTTTGGTACAGGTAACAGTTTTAAATAACTTTTATTTACTTTAGAGGCAAAAATTTCCCTATAGCATCAGCTGACAGTGAAACCTACAACGGTCTCCCAAACCAAAGGATCAGCATCAACATTTGATTCTGTTTCAAAGATTTTACAGATTGATGTGAGCAGAATGAATGGGGTTAAGGCTGGAACCTGGTGTTGTTTCTCTCACCCACAGAAAGCAAAGACTGCCCTCTACTAGCAAGCAGACAGGTAGTAGCAGCCTGGCTGGTGCAGTGATAGGGCAGAGAAAACAGATCTGGACAAGAAATAAAGACTTGTTTAATTAATGCTTTCAAAATGCTTTTTGAAATCTCTCAAACACCACAAGGAGGAAAAAAAGAAAAAAAACACTCATACCCACACAAAAATAAACCAAAAAAAAACAAAAAACTAAAGCAGTAGAACTGTTGCTTACAAAGTGACATCAGGTATTTGTAAAGTGACATCATTTTGCTCATTTTTTTTGCCCCAGGGTCAGCAAACAAAACTTGACATCCAACCTCAGAACATTTAATTACTTTCACGAGACAAGTCAGTGCCTAGCCTGCAGCTTTTGCAAGGTTGGGGTCGGCTTCAGAGCTGGTCTTAGGAAAAGATTGCCAAGCCAGAAGAATTTCTAACCAATTCACAAATACATGTAAAGATCTAGTCCCATGCAGCAGACATTAACCTCATTTAATCAGCATCTGTATTCACACGAGAGCACTGGTCTGCATATTATGGGAGTAAGAATTAAGCATGGTGCACTGCTAAGAACTGATACTGACATGATAGCAAGGTTAACAAGCTGAGACAAGGGAGGCGAGCTCAACCATAAATATTACAGTGGCATGAGGTTTAGGCAAAGTTGGGAGGAGGGAAGGAATCCAGAATCCCCGCCCTCCAGCCTTTACCTCCCATCGTCTCTTTTGGCGCGGGCCTGAACCATATCACAAGGCTGTACCCAGTTGTTGTCATGCAGTCCAACTCTGCAGCCAGGTGTGTCCTTGTCTGTGCGGCGACAGCACATCCAATATGAGCGTCCATAAGGCAGGTCATGGTGGTAAGGTTTGGGGTGCCAACGGCAGAGTGAAACGTCCCCCCGCTCGTACTGCCGCTTGCACTGTTTGCAGGGGTCATCGCGGTACAGTGGGTCCTGGTTCCAGCGGGAATCTGTAGCACGCACACCATAGGTCTCGATCAGGGCCTTGAAGTCATGGCAGGTGCACTTGAGGGCTGCTAGAGAGCGGGTGGGTAAGTAGCTGAAGATGTTGACCATGATGTGGTCTGGAAGCATGAGCATGTACTGTCGTGGTTCCAGAAGCCGCTGGATCTGAAAACGTATCTCCAGGAAGTCGTGGGAGACATGCCGGTAGAGGCGGCAGAGTGATTTATCAGCACAATCATCCACGCTGGCAATGGGGCTGTCTGGCCTCTCTACTGTACCTCCCACCGGCCCATTGTTATTTGCACAATCCAAAGAACACATTCCACTGGAGACCCCTGTACTGCCTTCATCTTCGGCAGTCGGGGTCTGTAGAAAGAACAGCTGGCCAGGTGGGGGATCTTCTGAAACATCAGATGGCTTAGCCCCACTAGGCATAGCAAAGCAAACAGTCTCTTCCTGGACATTCTCTGTGCTGTCCTTACCATAAAAGACACACTGGTCCACAGCACCAGTGACTACAACTTCAACGTGGAAGCCAGTCACCCTTTCCCTCGCCACAGCCTTCTTTTCTCCTGAGCAGTAATCTTGGTTAGGGTCAGGAGATGTGGAGGGAGGCCGCTCGGTGATGCCTTCCCCTAAGGGATCAGACTTTGGTGAGCCAGCCAGGATGGCACCTGGGTCTCGAGATGATGGACTAACCAGTTGGTAGAGGTCACATGTGATCTTTTCTTTGGCCCTTGCTCCTGCCTGCCCCGCTCCAGCCCCACAGCTCATAAACATGCATCTGGAGCGTCCGACGGGCTCAGACTGGGAACGAGGATCCAAACTAGACACCCGGAAAGCGATTCTGACTTCCCCTCGACCATGGCTTTGGCCACTACCCCCACTCTCACAACCACAATCCCGTTCTTTGCTAGAGCCATGAATCTGAGGCCGTAGTACTGTACTGTCAAGATTTTGTTGTTGAGACTCAAAGTGCGCTACAGCCTGAGCAACACGTCGAGATTCCTGTTGCTGCTGCTGTTCAAAGTCTGTTTTAGAGGCTGGTGCAGATGGAACGGATTCTGAAAGAAACACAACAGGTGAGGAATCTGAAACTGAATTCTGAAGGATTGTATGTTGCTGGTGGCTTGAAGTTGTCTGTCCTTGAGCCACTATGCCTTGTAGGGCCATAGCGGTGCGCTGCTCAACGAGGGCCACCATCTCAGCTACAGAAAGCAGATCAGTCTCGCTTACTCCAACACCATCCTCCGGGGGGTTTGGCTCTGAAGGCAGTTCAGAGGTAACATTCTGAGCTCTCGCTGGAGGATCATAGGAAGAGCATCGCCGACGACGTTTAGCCTTGGTACAGTCAGTGCCCCAGTTTCCCTTCACCTTCATGGCACTTGGCCTTGGAATGCCTGCTCCACTACACTGGTGAGCCACAAAGAAGGCAATTTTCTCTTTGGTGTTGCCTGGTTTGATAACATACCACGTATCAAGCAACACCCTACCATCTTCCATTTGGGATGTAGGAGAGGGTGGCACAGGGGGTGGAGGGGCCAGGAGAGAAGAAGGTGGGGCAGGAGGGGTGTTCTCAGTGTCTACATCCTCGTTATGTTCTTCTACAACTCCACCGGTCTCTATGGAGGTGCAGCCAGCAGCATCAGCTTTACACAGAGTAGCCGTTGTCCCACCCCCAATTGTGCCATTGCTGTATGGCTTATTCTGCGAGTAGGTGCCAAAAGGACGTGGGCACCACAGCCGGATGTGAGAAAAGGTGTCACGGTTCATTGTGAGCCCATGGAGAGCATATCTGCCACTACGCAGGGCAGTTACTTTGTACTCCACCACTTATTCTCATTGTTCAGGTTTCTGCCCTCCACCATGGTTTACAATCTGAGAAGAGACAGAGACATGTTATTAATAAAAAAAAAGATTCAATCCATGTATTTACAACACTACACTATGCTGACACAGCCATTTATGTGTCACCTAAATCAGACATAAGTTGCGGACAAGTACATTTCACAATTGTGTACTTGGAAAGCATTCAGACTAGCAACTTTGTGCCAACCATCACTACAATATAGGAATGTTTTGAGAGCATATTTGTGTACTGGCTATAGCATGCTACTCATCACATACAGAGCTTAGTCAAATAAACCGGTCTTGTAAAAAAAATCTCCCACGTCTCCCACTTAAAGATGACCTGTTTATTAACTAGTAGGATGAAGTCAGCTTTGTGTTCACCCTACTTGTTTATGTTTACTTTGTTAATAAAATGCAAAAATATATTTTGTGTACATAATATAAAGCCACTAAACATGGTTTACAAATAACGCTTCCAGGTCTTCTTCTCTGGCTCTTACAATGGCTGTGTTGCTGCCATGACATACACCAGAACAGCAAACCATACCTACTGATGCCTTTCTCAGCTCATCAGAGCACAGTGCAGGCAGGTAAAAAAAAAGGTAATTATAAGCCATAGTTTGTTTGATTCACTCCAAAATGGGAAGTCTGGATAATTATATTTTAAACAGATAAACATCATGCCTACAGATTTATGCAGAATTTTTCACTAATGCCCCTTTTCAAATACTGTTTAAAGCTTTACTGTTATTTAGTGACACCATAAGCTAACCCACGTCATGAGAAAGGTCACAGGCCTGCCTCCTTTTCTCAAGATGGAACAACAAGGCTTGCCTGTGATGGTGTACATCGAAGGTAACCGGTAAAAAAAATTATTAAGCACCTTTACCGCTATAGTGGACAAAACACCGTCGAGCAACCCCAGTGGCTAAATATTCCCAGTAAACACACAAGTGACCCCAAAAATGAACATGTATATGTTCGCTGTACATAAAACGTATGTGGTAAACAAACAGGAACTGTTCTGACTGACCGCGTCGGTAATATTAGCCAAATGTTAAATAACAAAATCAGCGGTCCAGCATATCAATTTAAAGGTTAAACTGTGGTCCACCGCCATTTAAAGGTTTGTTGATCAACGTGTAAATCAGATTACCATCCGTCAATACAAAGTACTACAATATGGCTCGCAAAAGCAAGCGCAGCGAATCCGAGCCGAGGAACAACTTGTTCTAAATGCTTTAAGCTAACGTGCCTGACGGTTATCGTTGTGCCTAACCTGGCGTTACCTCACCAACACTGCCAGTTACGATTACTTAGATAAGTTACTATTTAAAAAAAAAAAAGTACTAAATAACGCGAAGCAGTGGCTAGTTTTGTCTACGGCTAAGTCGGTCAAGTTTAGCTAGCTAACGTGTTAGCTTACCTTCCGCATTATTTATGCTGGCTAATGAAGCTTTTATGCAGTAAAATTGACGAGATATATATGAAGCAACCTCGACACGGTGTGGAAAATGTTTTGCTGGGAACCCTACAACGGGTGTCACTGTATTTAATCAAACTTCAGTGTTAGCAGGAGGATAAGCCTGTGGGCCCGAATAAGTTTAGCTCGCTGGCTAGCCTGAGAAGCACATCGATTTAATACTTTGTCCGTCACTTGAAGTTAAGTAATTCAAAGCGGTGTGTTTCACTAGAAGACACCACTTGGTCAGTCTGGTCACATCAGTTGTGTTGTCAGTCGTTTCAGCTTCACGGGGTCAACAGCGGATAACTGGCCGTTGTGCGCAGGTTAAAGTAGCCTGGCTAGCAGACCGATTGCTCCTTTACCTTTACCGTGTATATCAACATGCGATGCGATCCAACTCATCTTACCTTTACAACAGTGTAAAGTTATATGGCTTCACTCCGGCGGCTGTCCCACAATAACGACAGGGGAAAAAAGTAAAAACGTCTCTAAAAACACACGGACGGGATAGAAGCAAGGCCGGCCTGTCGCGGGTTGTGCTACAACAACATTAGCCCTGCGACCTAGTAGCTGCGAAGCCAATGACAATGTCCTGCTTCGCTTTGCTGTCCCTTTGGACAGCCAACATATGCGTTCACCTCACTAATAACTAGCGATAGGGAGCTAGCTCGGCCTATTACTAAACGATGGCTTTAACACGCATAAGAAAAGATGGTGTTTTCGTAAAACAAATATAGTTTTATGGTCTTCGAAAAGCAACTGAAGAAGGCCATCTTGTTGACAGGCAGCTGCAAAACGCCAGCAGCCAATAGGAAAAGCGAGTTGATGGCGTGTCCATATATGGTCGCTGCAAACTCCCCTCTCTGCCCCCACGTTTGCTAGGCAGAGGAAGAGAGAGGGAGAAAAAAAGAGATCTGCTGCTTCTTGTTCTTCCATACTGTATTTCTGCCACACGCGTGGCTTCAATAGATGCTGACAAGAGTCTTTTGTGCTGGTTTCATTGAAGCAGCACATCCAAAGAAAGCTTATGAAGGAGGTATTGGATGCTGTTTAAACATCCTGGCACTGTGAAGTCCATAACAGTCCATCACACCACAGCCACATGAGATAGGCCTCCACAGAAAGAAAAAAAACACAGTTGGGCCTGTTTTGAAATTTGTCTTTTATGTCCCAAAGTTGTTTGCTAACCCTAACTGTAACCCATGCTGCTACAAAGGTTATTATATGATTAGATGCTTGGTCATAAAAAGTGGGCAGCTGTAGCTTAATGTTTAGGGACTTGCCCAGTTGATTGGAGGGTTGCAGGTACAAATCCTGGCCCAGGTAAGACTTGGGTACCCTTTAGCAAGGTACCATCCTGATCATATCATATAGGTCCACTTTGTAGTTTACATTTACAGAAACTGACCCTTGATGAAAGACAAGAGGCTTGCAAACTGCAGCATTATACAAACTATCATTAGTAGCTTTACATTAGCAAGGGCCAACAGGGTAGTTGTTTCTAATAAAGTGGACAGCAAGTGAAAACAGTGCTTAAAAACACCAGCAGCATGGCTGTGGGGTTATTCACTATGACACAAACATATCGCTACAGTGTCACTGCTGAGTTAGGAATGATCCACCCAAATGAAACCTGCTCACTGGTGGTCTTGTGGGGGTCCTGTCTATTAATAAACAGGATAAAGGTGTGCTAGCAAATTATACAGAGGAACTGAGGTTTGTAGTTTGCAATTGTAAAGTACAAAGTGCACTGGAATGTTCAGTGGGGCTGATAAAATGGACATTGAGTACAGACACAAGGCATACCCAAAGAAGCAGCTCATCTGTATGTATATGCACATACACATATATATGATTTTCCTACTCCAAAAGCAGTTTACTTTTCAGACCTTGAGGAAATTTTTATTATAATTTGAAAAATCGAGATGTTTAGGACACACTGTAGCTGCACAAAAATAGAAATTAATGAGTGGTTATGACTTCTAGGTTGGAAAATTAAAGTCAGCATGAATCAGAAATCATAACATTCTTCTATACTGTCACATGTCTTACACATCAGGGAAGGTCTCTAAGTTAGCTGAGCATTTTATTCAATGATAGGTGGATGGTGAAAGGGGGATGTGAAGCATGAAATGAGTTAATACTATTGTTTGCCAACCAGCAGGTGCATGGTGACATAGTAAAGAGGATCAGATGATGTTTTTGGGGCCGATACATTTTGATGGAAATCAAGCAAAGCAAGGCTTTTGTCTTTTAAAGACTACCACGGTCAAAAATGGAACATTTTGAGTTCCATTACATTCCAGGTACATTTTAATGCCACGTTTAGCTGGATAACACAGTTATATTATGCTAGATTTGTTCAGAGTTTCTCATACAGTGAGTATTATTATCAGCTTGATTTATTCCATTGGAAAGTCCACTGCTGGAGAAGTGTGGCTGAAAACATGGGATACACTGTAAAGACATTGTTTTGAGCAGCTCCTGTATTAGCTGCATTATCAGATTATTCATTTCTAAAACCACTTACAGCAACAAAAAGATCTAAAGATTTTGAGTGTGCATTTGTTTTCTAACATATATATGCATATATTTTTAAATGCTGATGCTTATCCTCAGGAATATGTATGAGCAAAGGCATTTACTTTCCATGTTAGCCATTTAGGGGCAGTGGTGGCCTAGTGGTTAGGACACTGCCTTTGAGACCTGAAGGTTGCAGGTTTGAGTCCTGGCCTGGGCACTACTGAGGTACCCTTGAGTAAGGTACCGTCCCACTACACTGCTCCCCGGGCGCTGTTGATAGCTGATCGCTGCTCCACGTGTGATGGGTTAAATGCATAGGTCACATTTCGTTATGGTGCTTGAGTGTGTTCACAATGACAGTCACTTTCACTTCTTTAGTGAGTTCCTTAATTACTTTTACTCACTTATGTAGTCTACTTTTTGTACTTGTGCCCGTTTGCTTTTGTGTTTTGCTGTTTGCTCACATCTCTCACTTTTATCACTTTATTATAGACCAAATATATCCCAAAAAGCGTAATAGTGTATCTGACAAATTGCTTGTTTTAATGTAAGCTGAAAATACCAATGTACTTTTATATCTCATTATTTGAATATTTTCTTAGGGTTAGTGGGGGTTTCGGCAGGCACTGTTTTCTCCTGATCAAATCGTTCTTTTTATCTGCGTGTCTATGCAGGTTATTCCACACTTCTGCTCGTCTCAATCAACGAAAATGGGTTTACGCCATAGCGGTAGACTGGACGGTGTCACTTCAGTACTCGCATATGACTGGACGTTCCCACACGAAAGCCCGCCCTAATCTTTGTGCTCTAAGAATGATTGGCCAGGGGGCACATTCATTTGCTCAACATTTCCGGGTCCGGTGGCGGTAAGAAAATAGTGTAGTAAATTGGGAGCATTAGAAGGGCATCAGCTAAGATTAGTCTCCTCTGTTAGCCGTTGTGTGGGACCTAAGTTTTAAACGGCGGTGAGCAGCTCTCTGGCATGTCCATTATTGTTATGATCATTTTAATATAAGACCGAGCTGGACTAATCTCTTGCGTAGCGGCGGTGTAGTAATGTTAAAACGTCATGTTGGTGAAGCGCAGGTCTGTAAGCTGATTGCTTTTTGGATGTGCATAGAAACCAGATAGAAATTTCAAATGTATTACTTTGGCAGAATGCTATTCTTCCATTTCAGTAATCCATTTGCTTCAGTATGAGTAGTGTTTTGTAATTTTGGGCTACGTTTTGTCTCATCTAGCTATGTAACTGCACAGATATTTTCAGATCAGTTTTTATTTTGTCCCCTGTTGGCTAACTTTACTATTAATAAAGATAATCCATTATGGTTTATTAGCAATTTTGGGATCAAATCAAATTAGCATTTGTTCAGGTGTGGTTCCACATTTTTCTAGCTTTTTTTTCCACACACGTGCTTAATCCTGTCTATCCAGTCCAAGCAATCTGAACCTATAGATGAAGTTTATGCAAGGTCCTTGTGAAATGTGGTTTGCTGCCTAGTCACAGTTACGTCCATGTTAAAAGCTATTCTTATCGCCTCCGCTTTTCTCTTTTTTCTTTTAAATGTCTAAGATGCTTTAATCATTCACAGGTTGTTTTGCATCCCTCTTTGCCTCCTGTCACTGCATAAAACACCCTGCACTCTTTTATTTTACTTAGATTCTGTCCAGGACTAGCCTTAATTTATAACTCGCAAAGCAATTCTCGATCTTCAGACAATTTTTTCCTATTTGACTGTATACCGATATGATTTCCTTAACAGTGATGCTGTCCGAGGTGCTACAAGTTCTGAGGGGTGCTGGCAAGGTGGGTGCTGCCTTTGCCACCACTCAAGGCGAGCAGCTGAGACTGGTGACTTGCAACTCCACGTTGGGTGCAGGGGTCAGAGCTGCCCAGGAGATGGTGGAGAGCCTGGCGAGCACTGTTATGGGAGAAAAAGAGGTATGCAGTGTAATGGATGAAAGAAAGTCATTTATTATATACTCTAGGCATGTAAAATGTATGGTGTGAGTTGGGATTTGGTTGCATATGTTTTTGAAACCTTTGGGTGTCCAATTTTCTGCCCAATTTATTTATATGCAATTCTACCCTCTAGCTAGGATTCACCCATCACACTATACTGCCAAGGCTAGCATGTGCTTTCTCTGAGTCATGTAAAGCATCTTTTTAGAACTGCTGCTAATGCAACTTTATTAGACAGCATACAGCACTTGGAGGAGAACTTCCAATTCTATTACATCAGGAAGCACAGGCCCATGCATGATAAAGGTAGAGGTATGGACATCCTACCCACCCAGATAGAGCAAAGCCAGCTGGCTGTCTATGACTGCAGCACCCCCAGAGTACATATCTCACTCACATCTTCTGTCTCTATTGACCTGACTTTTTCATAAAAGGGTGTTTATCTTTTCCATGTGTTTCTACTAGACACCGAAATCGGAGGAGTTCCCTGACATTGAGGATTGGGAGCAGATGGAGCAGGATGAGGCTGAGAAATGGGCTATGGGCTCAGAACTACCACCTGATATGAACAATGAGGGTGCCACAGCCACTACAGGAACACCCACAGGAACGCCAAGTGGCACTGGGTGGCCTGGACAAACCACTCGTTTTCTGCATGTTTCCACATCTCTTCGTCACGTCAGGTTTGTCCACGACTCTGTAGTGGCCAGGCTGACTCCAGAAGATATCAAAAAGGCCAGGGAGGCAAAACAGAGTATTGCCAAACCTGTTCGACAGAAGGTGAGGAAAGTTAATGTGTTAACCTACTTTTCAAGCTGTATTTTATGAGGAGAAAAATCTGTTGATGTCATGCCACATATTCACATTTACTTGGATGCGCTGCATAATTTGAATGTACTGTATGTATACATATTTTTTGCTCCTCATTGGACCGTATGTCTTCAGTGTACTTTAAAAGCTGTTTAATTCATCATTTGGCTTTCATTATTGAGTAGTGTCTGTAATAAGTAAGAGTTTGCAGTAGAGTTGCACATATTAATGAAAGTTCAATATTTAATAATAATACAGATTGGCAAACGGTTTAATATTCTGTCAATACTTTTAATTATGTATTGAAATAAGCTACCACCATCTTGACATTGTATTTTGTATACATTTAAGAGATTTGTATTCATTTACAAATGAGATTGAATTAAAATCAGATGTTAATTAAACTGACTGTAAATTTTGTATGATTAAACAAGTAATATACACACTATTCATGACAGAAAATATGTAATAGTGCTTGATTACATGAAAATCCTACTCATAGACATGTGCATGAACATAAATAAGAACCTGCGGATATTCGTGTCCTCTCTTTTTAGAATTTTGTATGCTAACTGTGCCCCCTGTTGGAGAATGTTCAGACTGTTGAAAATGACTCTATCATTCAAATTACAAAGTAACCAATAAGTTGGTTCATCAGGGATGTTTTTTGAGCAATTGTTTTTAAATAGGTATTATAATCAACGAATCACAATGGCCATAGAGGGGACACATTAAATTTGGAAACAGTCAAAAGCTGAATTGATCACTTAATTTAGTCTACAATAGTGGATTTTTTCACTGAACATTCTCTGAACAGATTTTACTCATTTAAGCTAAAAGGAAAACATACGGTTAGTATTTTTAATATTTTCTATGGGTAGATTGAAAATGTGAGTTCGGAAGTAGCTAATGATGTTCTTGCCCTATCAATGGACAAGACAGGAACTAGAAGGCTACTGTCACCAAAACACACCTTGGGCAGGACAAGAAGCCTAAAATGTTGACTCTGTGTATCTAATCTCTCCATCTGTGTTTGTCTACACAGCGGTCTGAAAGGGCAGTAAATAAACTCGCTAATAAATCTGACATTGAAGAATTTTTGCGTTCTGAGTCTCTTACATTAATTGCACATTTTAGAGCTGCAGCGGTTTCTGATATATTTTCAGCTAAGCGAACGTGCCAGAGAACGGAAGGTCCCTACCACACAGATTAGTCGTCTTGTCAATTTTGGGGGTGAGTGAGTTTTAAAGAATGTGCTTGATTGATATCCATGTCGTACATTTGTTATAAGGTCCAGTTATGACGTTTGTGTGGTTTTATGTACAATAATAGTCATAATTAATTTATACATGATCATTTTCCAACTCTGTCTATTAAAATTAAATAGGTTGCTTATGGTACTGTGCTTTTAAATTTTATTTTTGTAATCTCCGTTTGGATTGGCTACCATGTATTTTGCCTTATTCAAAATGCAGTATGGACTGGAACCCTCTTTAAAACTTTAGTGTGAATGGGGGTGCTAAATTGATATTGGTGAATATGTGTAAATATGGTTTTTCATGACATAAAAATAATGAATTCAGTACTGTGTCTTAGTTGCCAGTGGATTGAGGAGTAAATGATACATTTTGAAACTCTTTACATGGTACATCAGATTTTGGGCCCTTTAAATGCATAGTTTAGGTGCATCTAAGACTGAAATGTGACCCAAGACCTAATTTCTTCCTCTTATTTTAAACAGACAAGTAACAAAATATTTAAATTTAACAACAGTTCAAAAATGTTTTGACAGTTTTACATTATTATAGCACCTGTGATACAATAATGACCGTGTACATATTCATGGATTAAGTGTAGCTCTGGACTAAATTGCCCTGGCAGTAGAGATTTGCCTATGAAATTCTTCTTACTTCAGGTTTAGTCCCAATCTGGATCTTCAAAACTGGCTTTAAGAATTAAGAACGTTGAGTTTTGAAATTTGTAATTGGTCTGACCTGATTCATTTTCCATATAAGATCTGATTCTGTTTTGATGCTACAACTGATACTGTAACATTGAAGTTAAGGCTAATGGAGACTTGCAAAGCTTACTCTGTAATACAAGTCACTTTATTGCAAAACTAATTAGATAAGTTTCATGTCATTGATTCAACACCACTGATTTGATTCCATCTTCATTCTGGGCTCTGTTGCAGGTTTAGCACTTGGTCTTGGCCTTGGTGCCATTGCTGAGGTAGCAAAGCAGTCTTTTGGAGGGAAACATTCAGGTGGGCCTACAACCTTAAGAAACCTTTACCTTCAGCTGTCTCCCATCTAGTGTAGGTTTTGATTGACTAGTTTAGCCAAAAAATGCCATTTTCCCTTTGCCCCAAATGTAGCCAGTCAAGTATATAAAGTTTACTTTTTCAGTTTTGACTTTAGCTTCAAGGCTAATGTAACTAACAAGTAATGAAACCAGCAGTACAGTGTATGAGGGGATTACGAACAGATATTTACCAAATTATGCATAGCATTCAGGCTTTAAGATGACCCATATGACTGTTTTTAGGTATTCACTTGACAGCATGTCTTGTATTGTCAGAAACCACATACATAAGGCTGTTTGAAATCACAACAACTTCATGTTCAGACTAATTGATGGTGCTAAGCTTCCAATAGTTTCAGCGCAAAACTGAAGAAGTAAACTCCAAACATGTCCTGGCTGACCAGCTGTATTTGGGGTTGCGGAGGGAAATTGTGTAAATTGTGTAAAGCTAGTCTCAAAGAATTTTTGAGATTTTGAACTTTTCTCTGTCAGATGGTAGAGCTGTGTTAGATTCTCCACTCTTGTCTGAGGCCAACGCTGAGAGGATTGTTGACACGTTATGTAAGGTGCGAGGCGCAGCGCTCAAGCTTGGACAGATGCTTAGCATTCAGGGTACGGTTTAAGAAATTCTTTTTTTGCATCCTACCTTAAACACTTGGCTTCCTAATTTGAGTTTTTCAATCTTGGAAACAGAAGTGAACCTGAACTTTAGCTCTGTGACCATTTGTTTTGGTAATTTGACCTACTTTTTTAAAGATTGATCTAGTGATCATTATTACTAATGAAAAAGCAGTTGTTTTTATCATGTGATGACCCATTTCCTTACTAATAGTTGGTCTCTTTTTTTCCAATGTCATATATAGATAACAGCTTCATCAGTCCACAGCTACAGAAGATATTTGAGAGGGTTCGGCAAAGTGCAGACTTTATGCCAGCCTGGCAAATGAATGCAAGTTTCCCTGCTTTCCATAACTGTCTTCCTGGCTTCTCTTTAGGTCACAGATGTTATTAGAGCAAACAACTAAAAATCAGTCAAGAAATTATGGATTATGACTTCTGTTTTGGTCTGTGGTCTTCAGTGTTGATTTACTGTAACAGAAAAGACTGTTTTCTAAAATGGTTGTACCACAGTTAGTTCACATTGTGATTGGCTGAAAGGCATCCAATGACTGCCAATATCAGAGAATTTGTAGTGAGGAGAAATGCTAACTTACGATGTCCTCTGGGACATTTTACCAGGGGCTCCCTAGCAAGTCTAGAATCAGTGGATTAATATGAAGCTTATATGCAAAAATGTAATTTTAAAATTGTAATACTCATCTTTTCTATACAGATATATAGCGACACTGCTATCAAATTGTAAAACCCTGTTCAGCTCCACTTTTTAGCCCCAGCTTCATGTCAGTGAGCATGAACAACCAATTTTTCATAAACTTCCCTGCCTACCGATATCATATCGTGTTCAGTACAAGCTACTTCTCATTACCTTCAAAACCCTCCATGGCTTTGCTCCTCTCAATTCTTCACTTATACACTCCTGCTTGCTCCTTATGCTCCTCTGACAGTGGCCTGCTTCTTGTTGCCAAGTTTCGTCTTAAATCAATGGGAGGCAGATCATTTAGTGTTCTTGCAGCTAAACTATGGAATTTTCTCCCCCTAAATCTTTGCAACATTTCCTCTCTCCCAACTTTCAAATCACTAAAAAACCACTAAAACTAAAAACCTATATTTTTTTCTGAGTACTATGCCTCTTCTTCCTGCTCCTGACTTGTATTCTTTGTGATTTTTACTCTTGTTATTCTTGGTGTTCCTTGTTGTTATTAATTTTCCCATGTAAAGTGACCTTGGGTTTGAGAAGGGTGCTGTATAAATAAAAATTATTATTATCAGTGAAGGGATCATAGCACTTTGTACATTACAAAATTAAAGAACATTCCTGTGTAAAATTTTTATCTAAAATGTTATCTGATTAGCCTCTTTAGGCATGGGTTCAATGCAAAGTTCACATTTCACTGTTGTGAGTGTGTTCACAATGACAAATCAGTCACTTTTAATTTCCTCAAGTCAGTGGCTGCCCTTCTTGTGTAGAGTGGCCTAATGTTATTAATATAAAGTTAACATTGTGTGCTGAAAAGCTTATGCACTCAAATATATGCAAATACAGTTAATGGCAGAATAATTTCTATCAATTAATTTTGATTTTATTTTGCCAACCCATTAAATTTCCCAATGAGTCTAACATGACCACCCTGTTATAAACAGTCTTTGTGCCTCTAATTGTCACTGTTATTCTGAAAAGCTGTTGCTTCTCACTTGCTGGCATGAGAGTGACTGATGTGTTTGTGTATTTATAGAAAGTTCTGGAAGAGGAGCTGGGCTCTGGCTGGAGGGAAAAGCTTTTATCCTTTCAGGACAAACCTTTCGCAGCTGCATCCATTGGGCAAGTGCACCATGGAGTCTTGCCAGATGGAAGGGAAGTGGCCATGAAGATACAGGTAAATTTGGACTTTATTTTGATAGTCTTACACACTGAACAGTGAGCAGTGAATTTGTCCTCTGCATTTAACCAGTGTACATTCACCAGGCGCAGAAGCAGTAGGTTGCACACCTGTGGCACCTATGGTTTGTGGTACTGTGTGAGGGTGGTCCTAGTTAATGAGTATGAACTGGACATCATCTAATCTTTTTTTTTTTTTTTTTTTAATTACTAACTAAATTGCCTACTATAAACGTCTGTATTACAGTATCCTGGAGTGGCTGAAAGCATCAAAAGTGACATTAACAACCTAATGTCTGTGCTGAAGCTGAGCGTAGTGCTTCCTGATGGTGAGGGACATTAAAAGCTTTTGACACTTGATGAAGGAGATCCTGCATAACCAGCTTTGCAGAAATGTTCATTATGCTGCATGCAGAATTATCAGCTGTGCATTGGGAATGATATTTGTGGAAATAGTTGCTGTTTTGTGCCAGGGTTATTTGCTGATAGCAGCCTAGAAGTCCTTCAGAGGGAGCTCACCTGGGAGTGTGACTACAAAAGAGAGGCGGCATGCGCTAAGCGCTTCAGGTACATCCAGTGAAGTACTGAGACTGAGCTGCAATATTATCACATTTTCACGATTTCTAGTCCTCCTAGCCAAGTCGCTTGATAAAAGCCAATTAGAATCTGTTACAATTTTGCAAATTGCATGCCTAGATCATCATGCACGTGCCTCAATGTCATAAGTCATTTCAAATAGACTTGCTCATGCTATCTTAACTTGAAACCTGATTTTTTATCTTTAAAGACATTTTTACATTAACTGAATACATCTAAACCAAGGCTATTTTAAGAGAGTATGGAAACATCGACTCCACAAGGTTTTAATGTACAGTTCTAAACCTTTAATTGGTGTAGAACCTTTATATTATATTGGGGATCATAGAACATCTTCATTTACAACAGACAATTTTAAAAACAGTCCCTTAGGGCAGACAGTCCAGTTTTTTTTTTTTTTTTACCAAAGGCCCTGGGAACCTTGTTGGGACACCCTGCATCATGAGCCCCTGCATCATGAGCCCCTGCATCATAAAGTTACTGGGTTTACCATGTTTAGATCATTCAGTAAATGAAAAATCAAGGTTTTGACATGCCTGTCTCATTCCTCTGACTTATGCCTCATTACCAAAGAGAGAACTTAGGAACCTAGAGGTGCTTTTGTTTACCATGGTTTCAGTATGGATCAGACTGTATATACTTTGATGAGCTGCTTTACAGTATTACTTTGTATCTACACTAGCACTGTGTAACTTACTTACAATTAGTCTACAGTCTATATCTGTTTCACATCAGTTACCCTCTCATGGGAGGGACCACCAGTGAGCAGGTATTCTTTGGGTGATGGATAATTTGTGTTGGCGTTTTTAAGCACCGTGTCCATATACTGTCCACGTTACTGGGGAAATGTAACCTCTGGGACCCCCTTCCAGACGTGACACTATTGATGATAGTTAACACACACACACACAAACAGGCCATTACCATGTCAGTGTTACTGCTGTGCTGAGAATGATCCATCATGCAAATAATACCTTCTCACTGGTGGGGGGTCCTGTGGGGGTCCTGACTATTGATGGACAAAGTAAAGGGGGTGACAAATGATGCAGGTTAACAGATGGGCTACAGTCAGCAGTTGTGGAGCTGATAAAATTGATCATCAGTATTTGTGTACATGAAATACATTAGCTTTATTTGACAAAGTTGGAGGCACATTGAAGTGACCAATGTGATGCATGACTCTTGTAGGGCTCTACTGGAAGGAGACTTCGTGTTCAAAGTGCCTCAAGTCATTGATGAGCTCACCACCAGTCGGGTGATCACCATGGAGCTAGTTAGCGGAGTCCCACTGGACGCCTGTGTAGATTTGGATCAGGAGACCAGAAATAAAGTGAGTTAGCTGCCATTTGCCAGTGAAGAGATACTGATATTTTAGAAAATACAAGTAATAATTCAATCATTAATAAAATACTGTGATTATATTTTTTCAGTATTTCCTTGATAATTTACCTGCCTTAGATTTCTTCACTACTTCTCAAACACAAGTTCTAGATATTGTTTTTTTTCATGCTTAATCTATAGCTTTCTTGGTTATTTTACAATCATCTGTTGTTCTGTTTACCTTTCTGGGCACATGTTAATGTATTTTTTTTAAAATACCTACAGATTAGCTTAAACTATGAATTTGTGGAGTAGAAGCTTCTTAATAGATTCATTTTAGACGTGCACATAAATGAAAGCAGAGATTCCAAACAGTAGTGTTAAGAATATCCTTGTACGACTGGTACATCTGATGTTTAACACACAACCTCATCAAGTAAGTTTGATTAAGTTTTGTGACCTGTTAAACATCAACACCACATTAAACCTGAAAGCTAGTTATAAAATGATGAGAGCACACACGTTATTTCCCACATTACCTCATCTTTATGTCTTGTGTTTTGTTCCTACAACTGTTAAGGATGTAATTATTGTATTTCTATTATTGTATTATTGTATTTATTGTATAAAAATAGGGAATTGGGCATAGTTTTAATATTAGAGCTGATTGGTGTAGTGTAATTATTTCACATTCCTTTTTTACAGATAAGCTACAGCATCTTGCAGTTGTGTCTTCGAGAACTTTTTGACTTTCGCTTCATGCAAACAGATCCAAACTGGTCCAATTTCTTCTACAATGCTGAGGAGAAAAAGGTGAATGCCATGGTGTTTTTGTCAATGGCTATGTTGCTGTCACTTTTAAACTTCAAAACCACACTGATTTTCCTTTATTGCTTAAGAGAAACCAACATTGTTTTCCAGAAAAGACATAACCGCACATCAGTAAGCACAGCATAGTAATTTGTAACACATGGCTCTTGTTAATTCTATGTTTAACCTTTTGTTTGCTTTAAGAAACATTTGAATATTTTTACACAGTTTCTCTTCCGTCCAACAGATAAACCTGTTGGATTTCGGAGCTTGCCGAGAATACCCAGAGACCTTCACTGATGACTACATAGAGGTATAGCAAATAAAAAGCGGTTGAGATTCTCACACACTAGCGGTAGAATTTTTTTTTAATGCTTTCATGTAGGATAACTCTCTCTACTTACTTCCTTAATTGAAAGCCTGAATTAGCTCTAAGGAACATGTACAAAATTCAACCACACCCAGCATGTAGTCCAGAACACTAAAACTCCTGAAACAACAAAAGAAGTAGCTGTGGTCTGCCCATACTTAGTTAATTCTGATTCGCTGTCTGCACATCTTTGTGTAAGCACATCTGTGCACTGGTTTTAATGGAATAGTTAGGAGTAGTTGGCAAAAAATCAAATCACAATTTTTCACTTATCCCAGATGTAGATGATCAGCCAAAAATGTGAGTGGAGTGCAGATTTAACCTGGAGAACAGAACTTACATTCTTGGGACATAATTAAAATGTGTGTTTTTTTTTAATTAGTCAATGTTCCAGAATTTCCAACTCGGCTAATAAATACAGTGGTCTGACTGTTTATTTGTTCAGTGACTTGGTACAAAACCACATTACATTACTATATTGCTCCAGGTGCTGTTGATAACTGACTGAGTTTTTTATGTAGGTGCTTAAGAGAGAATGCAAGAACTTCTAAATTTCCTTTCACTTTCTTTGCTGGCCTTTTGCCTGAAATGTTCCCACTTACCTGTTTACCTTAAATGCTTTACATTTTTAAATCCACTAGGTGGTGCTTGCAGCCTCAGTTGGCGATCGAGCAACAGTTCTACAGAAGTCAAAAGACCTGAAGTTCCTGACAGGCTTTGAAACCAAGGTTTGGGACTGAATTTCATAATTTTCTTCTTTTTCCTATCTTACCACATGGAATGGAATTTTTTCCCATTGTTTTCTGCTTGAAATATATTCTTTCTCTCTTGGAGTTATCAAACCTTTCACTTCTTCTTTGTAAATGTGACCCTACCACCCTACTGATCCTCCTATTCCTGTGACTCTGTTGCCATAAATATATGAAATTATAGTGCTGTCAAGGCAGCATTTAAACACATGTACTTTATTTAAAGGCCATATCTGCTGTAACAGGTAGTGCAGTGTATGTATATGGGCAGTGGTGTCCTAGTGCTTAGGACATTGCCCTTGGGACCTGAAAGTCTCAGGTTCAAGTCCGAGCCTGGGCACTTGAGCAAGGTACCGTCCCACTACACTGCTGCCAGGGCGATGTTGGTAGCTGCCTGCTGCTCCACGTGTGCATGTGTGATGGGTTAAATGCAGAGGTCACATTTCGTTGTGGTGCTTGAATTTGTTCACAATGTTTCACTTCACTTAATATTATCGAACCTTAGGAATATCTCTTTCTTGTTATCTCTCTAGGCATTTGAAGATGCCCATGTTGAGGCCGTGATGATCTTGGGGGAGGCCTTCGCCTCTCCAGGTGTCTTTGACTTTGGCACTCAGAGCACCACCCGTCGTATCCACAGCCTGATCCCGGTCATGCTCCGCCATCGACTCACCCCACCTCCAGAGGAGTCCTACTCCCTGCATCGCAAAATGGCTGGCTCGTTCCTCATCTGCTCTAAGCTAAGGGCACGCATTCCCTGCAAAGACATGTTCCTTGACATCTATAACGAATACAGCCTCAGACGCCAGGAACGGGCAGCCCAGGTATAATGTGAACTGGCTCAAAACACCCCAGGACTTGTCGATGGACTTGGTCTCCAGTTTTGCAGTAATGATGTTTAGTAACTGTCTTTTGCTACTGGATGTCATAACCAAGGAGGTAAACTATAAATAAAAGGAAAAAATAATTTAAGTTTATTTAACAAGTCATTGGTGTGTAATTTATCTCTGGGATGTTTATTATTATTATTTCTTAGCTATTTGTGATGATTATTAGTATGTAGGTAAGTTTGATTGGCTTCTAACCATTCTACTCTTGTAATAGATTTTAATAGAACATATATGCACAGCATTACCTATATTTTGCTACATTATAGCCTTGAAACATTGGCACAATTATTAAGATGTAACTTTTTTAAATGGATTTGTGAGTTTAGGGATTGGTAAAAATGATGGCATCAGTATTTCAAACATTCTGATCAGTTTCCTTAGATAAGGAAGAGTTCAGTGTTTATTGGTTGTCTACATACAATTTAAAAGTCTATGGGGCTAGATTTAAAAGCATTGTGCATGGTCTAAATTTTCATCAACTTGACAAATCTAGTGGGTTTATATCAATTTTTTTTTCATAATCCCAGATATCTCAGAAAGCACAATGATGGTACAAACAAAAACATTTAAGTACAAAGAACGTCTAATTGAACATTTGTACCTTTTATGTGGTAGTAATATGGTCCAGCCTGTGCAGATCGAAACTAAAGCAAATTTACTTCAATGCGGTTAAGATAAAAGGAAAGTTGCATTCTTATTTAGGTAGCTATAAACAAATGCAGGTGATCTTTGTTCCTGCAGATTATTGTTCAAACTTGGCACATGCTTATCAGTCTCATGTGATTGTTGATGGTAACTGCTGCATTATTCATTTACTTGACAAATACACTTCATACTATCCTACACCTGATCATGCCACACTTAACCCCTTATTAAGTATCATCAGGTATCATAATGTCGTGCTGTAGTCCATTTCTGTATTCTATCTTGGACAAGAGGGTATTTAATATTGTTCAGAGCTAATGTGGAGAAGTTATTACAGGTTTGTTAGTAAACCAGCTGTGTGGAACTGCTGGCTGCATAACCAGATGAGAGCTGTAACAAATGCCAAAGGATGATTACTGAAATACTCAATTGACTTTAATGATCTGAGAAAAAAATGATCTTATATATATTAAAATATCCTACAAATCGGGAACATTTTTGTACAAAACGAAAAACTATTCTGCTCGTGTGCCGCCAGAGGTCAGTGTTTTAGCTCGCAGGAAGCATCTCTGGACCGGAGCTAATTTGCATGGGGGGGCTCTGCGCCAATGGGGTCCCGCGGGAGGCGGGGCCTGCGCCACTGGGTGGAGATCCGAGAGCACTCCAGACCCGTGCGCCAGCGAGTGCGCGGAATAACAAAAGCGTAGAGATAATCCCCCAAAACAAAATTGCTCCAAAGCTGTACGTTTGATTGCTCCGTGGTTTTATTTCGTGCCATTACCCGAAGTGTTTGGTTCACGTGTGCTCCAGTGTGTCGGTTCTATGTTCTGATCTAGATGTGCTGAAATTGTCTTCGCTTGTTTTCTGTGGATTACACAAAAGGCGGTGTGTCCTCTCGGTGCTGTAGCCTTCAGTTCGGTAAGTCTGCTGGAGAGTCATTGTGCATTACTGGGTTTAATGTAGGCTCTGTAATTTCTGGTTTGGGCAAAAACAACCGGGCTTGCATGGGCCGTGCTCCCGCTGTGGCAGTGGGCTGTTACTGCCTGCTGAACTCAAACATCTTGCCGAGGCCAACATGCCCGTGTCCCCCCCATTCAGTTTAGCCTCCGCATCAGTGGGCTCATTTCTTACTGTCGTTGCACCACAATATTTAGGAATTGCGTTTTGAACTCACGATGGTTTACTTTCCAACACATGGAGGTTGTTTTTGCAAACACACAAGCCTTCTTTTGTTACAGCCTATGTGTCTTTGTTGCACTGGCTGTTCTCTAACGGTAGCCAGGCTAGATCTCAGTTCTGACGGGCTTAATTGATCTTCTGTGTCGTGCTTTTACCGTAAATGGACTGGTTCGCGGATTGTCGTACAACCCACATCCCTGGAAGATAACCAGCATCACTGCAGCAAGTGCACTTCGCCTGTCCATCTTTAGCATAAAAACACGGCTCCTGATCGATATCTGAACTTTCCCTGGCACTGTGTTTTAAGAAACGACTCGGGATCCTCTCTTTATCGTCTCAGATCGTCACCAGGAGTCCGGAGTGATGTTACAGGCGGACTTGCAGGCAGAGGAAGCCTGATCGGTCGTTATCTGTGCACCGTTTGTCCGCTGCTAAAAATATTAGTAACTAAGTGTTTCCCTAGTGTGCCGAGGAGTGTTCCTCAACTGTGTGGAAAAGCCCCAAACCGAGCGGTGCTGGCTCACGTTTGTGCGTGGGCTGAGGAGTTTCTTGTGGCGTGAGACTCTTCCATGTTGGGGAAGACGCTGCTCACGTAAAGTTTCTCACTACAGTACTGGCTTTTCACTGGAGAGCAACTGTGTTTAGCGGTTGCAAATGTGTCGTCTCCAGTGTTTACCCACCAGTAGACGTCTATAAAGCAATGAAAACAAAATTTGTTCTGCAATGGCTATTTTTCTCCCTGAAAGTAGTTCATAAATCTCTACAGAACTGAACGCCCCTGTAGAAACATCCAGTGTGGGGGAAAGTGCTCCTCAGCTGTGTAAGAAGTGCTGAGAATGAGCAGTATGTGACTTTGAGCCGTACGTTTATGCGCTTTTGGTCATTTTCTACATAATAAAATCGCCAAAAACAGTGGGCAGTTGTGGCCTAGTGGTTAGGACACTGCCATTGGGACCCGAAGGTCGCAGGTTCAAGTCCCGGCCCAGGCACTACTAAGGTACCCTTGAGCAAGGTACCGTCCCACTACACTGCTCCCTGGGTGCTGTTGGTAGCTGCCCGCTGCTCCATGTGTGCACGTGTGATGGGTTAAATGCAGAGGTCACATTTCGTTGTGGTGCTTGAGTGTGTTCACAAAGTGACAAATAGTCACTTTCACTTCACTTTCAAACAGCGATTTAGAGTCAACCTGCACAAGTCTGCAGAGTTTTGGGTGCTTAAGTGTTATTTTGCTAATGTTAAAATGATAAGTCTAAAATAGTTTTCTAAATAAAAAGTTTTCTTTGTGTGTCTCTCATCTATAAATGCATTTAAAGGCTGAAACCTTGTCTCTGTGAACAATATCTCAGGGATCAGGCAGTGCATTTGTATTTGTTTTATGTATTAACTATATATCACATGGCTTCAGGAGGCTTGAAACATTTCATACATCTGGTTAACGTCAACGCTGTAAATGATTCTTGTGTTTTTCTTTTAAATGACCCATTTCTCAAGTTGACATTGTTGGGCAAGAAGCTTCTTACGTGAAGTTCCTCTCCAGTTTCATAGATTCAGGATCATGCTTTGAAATTATTCATCACAGATGAAATACACTGTGTCCTTAAAGTTATTTTCTTTAATTTACTGACCTGCTGTGTTAATATAGTGTATTTATGTGGATGCTTAATGAGTCAAATTGAAGGCAGCGGTTTCCTTTTCCACTGTAGGTTCTTTTCGTGTAGCTGTGCATGAAAATCACTTGCCTGGGCTGATGGTTTCAAGTCAGCCCCTCTTTGTCAGCCGGTTGAAAAAAATGAGGGGCTATAGCAGCTGGAGCCACAATAGCGCAGGGTCAGAGGGCAGCCAGCAAGTTGTGGGCTGGACTCTGAAACTGAAGGAGCACGTCACTCCCTTTGTAGTAATCTGGGTGTGACCTTCAAGAACTAGCAGTGGGATAGAACATTGCATCATGCTGCAAACAAGCAAAAGACCTTTTCAGCTTTGTCTCTTTGGCAAAGCTGCTGATAACCGCACTCTGCTATGCTACACCATGTATTTCTTCATGTATTTGAATTTCATTTGTAATACAGAAAGTCAGCATATGCTAATTTAGGAAGCGCTCTTGAGCACCTTCAAATGGTCCACTGCCAAATGACCATTTAACATGATGCAGAATATGTGAGAGTTTCTAACATGACCTTCTGTTAGCGCTTACTAAGGGAATGTGCAAAGTAAAAATATTGTCAGGCATTTTATTTTAAATGTTGTAAATTAATGCAATTATTAATGTCGGTGAGCACACTTCTGAGATAAAGTAAGGCACTGGCAAATGAAGCACAGGGAAGAGAATATGTGGAAGGAAGTCGTGTTGAAGCAGTTAATAGGCCAACAGTTTTGAATGATTCATGAAGACATGTTCTTCAGAGGCCAGCACATGATTTGGCTAAATTGACTGAAATATGGGGATATATATTTATATATATATATGTGTGTGTGTGTGTGTGTGTGTATAAATGTATATGTGTGTATATATATATGCATTTTTGAATTTGTTTGTATAAATATTAACAAAAATGTATGCACAAGAATTTGCCTAGGAGAAGTTTTTATAACATCAATTCTTCTCCAAAGCTGTTGTTGGTAATTACAGACTTTTGCTCTTGGCAAACCATCTTCAGTTCTTATGAGTGTCCCTCTGGTGAATATGGAGTTTCAAAATTCTCAGTGGGATTGATGTCAAGCTGTGCAAGCATCCGTACCTTTCTTCGGTTGGGATGCATGTTTATTGTGTTTTGAAACGTCCATGTTCTGCCATTACTTGGTCAATAAAATTAAATTCTTCTCTATAATCTCCTGGAACATTGCCCTATTTATGTTTTTTTAATGTCGTAGAATTCCCCATTACCATTGCAGAGAAGCAGCCCCATATCCTGATGCTCCCACCTCCATATTTCACTGTACGATGTTCTTGGAAACAACAATCTCCATTTATTTAAACACAATGAACTGATTTAATGCAAAAAGCACTATTTTTGATTAGTCTGACAAGAGAACACTGTTCCAGAAGAGTGGTTTAATTTGATCTGATAGGTCTATATGCTTGTGTGCACATTTTAGACACATCTCTATGCTTCTTTTTTTGAGCAGAGGAATTTTGCATAGGGTGAAGGATATGAGATGATGCTGGACTGTGATTGAGTGCTGGAAAACAGCAGTTTTCTGACATAGAAGTTTGAACAGCTGTCCAGTTTGTATTTACAAGAGATTCTAGATGATGTAGAACTTCACCAGGTGTGACATATAATACAACCTTGCATCTTTACTGCCAGTGCTGAGCTACTGCATGTGACAAATTATGTAGTGATCAGTGCAGTTTTGCCCATAATTTTCTCCCCAGTTTAATCTTTTACTACCAGCTTGTTCCTTCTCAAAAGGCTGCCAGTGCTAGGAGGGTGAAGGGTTCCCACAAGACATGTTAAAGCAGCCACAGCATCTTCCTAAAGTACCATTAATCCAACGTCATTGGACAACTCCATGCTAAATGCTAATTCTGGTATGTGCTGGATCACAGTGATGAGGACAGAAGAAGGCCAACCCCCCCTCTCCAGAGATTGAGACCAATTATGCTCTCTTTTGGAATTTGGCCCTGGATGTCTGTAGCATCTTCAGAGATCAAATGTTTGATATTTCTGTGAAAGGGGGCAACATTTTGACAATTTAGTTAAATAAAGTTGTACTTCTAGGTTGGCCGTCAGACATGATTAACCTTCCGATGAGCTCATGAATTCAGCTAAAGTGTATATGATATTATGGGCAGTTTTATGCAGATGTTTGAGCTCCAATGGTCAGTTTATATACAGGAAACATTTGATGCCCAAATGTCATGTATTAGCCAAAAAATAAGATATGAAATGTAGCCTCATCAAAAATGGGCACATTTTATATATATTATGTTTTATTTGTGTATTGTAGGGCTTTGCAGAAGAATATTTTCCTGGTCCTGGAGGGCCCCCCTGCTCTGCACATTGTAGTAATGTCCTTGGTCCCAGTTAACCAGTTTAACAACCCCTTTTCTGAGTTCAAGCAAGGAAGACGTTAAAATCTGCAGGCCTGGAGGAAGGTCGAGGATGTTACTTATTATTAATAACAATCAAGTAATAACCTCTAATTGTGATTATATTACTGTTCTATTAATATTACACTATTTTTCCTGAATCCTAGAAGAGTGACAAGTTAAAAAAGGACATAGCTGCGCTTTGTAAAGCCTGAACAGTTCCGGAATGCTTTATACTGAAAGTGTTGCATCCCTGTGGGTGTGGATCTGACAAATCTGACAAATCTGACAAAATAAGAGAGGAGGTTCCTTCTGCGGCTGCAGTAGCTCCATCTTAGGGTGGATTGTATGTATGTGTGTGTGCGTGCATGCATGTGTGTAAAGGAAGAAGTTTTTCAATGACATGCTTGTGTCTGTCAGCCTCAGTCGTAAGGCTCCCTGTGCAGCGCAGGTTCAGTCTAGAAGATGCAGAGATTAAACAGTAAGAGAAGTGATTCCCCAGAGGGCCCGCAGCCTCTGATCACACTCCGAGCAGGAGCTTTGTGTTCCCTCCATCTGCTGGGCCTCGAGCAGCAGGCCACTCAGCCACCCGCTTTCAACGGATGCATTTCCGCAAAAGTCATGCACAGCCAAATGCGCAGCGATGAATGAACAGTGCTCGTTTGTGTCGAGCGGGAGTTATTTGAGCTAGAGTCTGAACGGCTGATATAAGTGAAAAATTTTGTGGGCGATGCACACTTAACTATGGCTGAAACACTTCAAATGTAGGGGTGGGAAATGCAACTAGTGAAAGTGACTATAACAACATTTGTCACAATGAAATGTCAGCACTACAAAGATGACCCTAAGCTCTGCATGTGGAGAGTATATTACTGTAGAACAGTCCCAGCCCTGCTGCTGAAGGCCCACATTTTAGGATTTCTCCTGCTCCCAACACACCCGATCTAACTAATCCAGTCCTTAACAATACCTCATGGAGCTGAAGTGGCTTTGTTAAAGCAGAAAAACACAAATGTTCAGGGCAGTGGGGCTCCAGCAGCAGGAATGGGAACCACTGCCGTAGAATTTGAACCCGTATAAAATCAGATGGAGCTGTTGGAGTCTTCTGAAGGATTCTGACTTACCATCATGTACACAGTGGATTCTGTTTAAGCCAGTCATCACTTAATCAGTTAAGCAAGGCTGCTGAATGTCCTTTTTTGCTAGATCTGGTTTAAGTGAAACCTGAAATGCACCTGTTTTTACACCAGCTCTCTCTTCACAAACGTTTTCTTCTGCCTTCACATGATGTGGCTAAAGCAGCAGCTTGCTGTGCTTGAAGCATGGTCTTTCCTCTCTAAGCTCATTTCACATTACGGTTGTATCTGATAGTAGTGCTGCCAAGTGTGCAGATTCAGATCGCCATTCCTTTGTTTCACTCTTTCTTCCATTCCATCTTTCTGAATGTCTGGTAGGCTTTAACTGTTGCCCAGATGAGGCTGAGTAGGAGCAGAAGGAAGGATTTAGTGCAAAGTAGATGCAAAGACACCTTGAATGTTCAGCATGAGTGAATCCTGGAGCATGGATATTCTAATGGTTCTGGGAAAGGCAGAAAGTGGGAGATGGCTTCGCCACTGGTGCAGATTGCCCTTCGGATTGCCATGACGTTCGCCCTCACGTTGGATGGATTCTTTATGTGCGGTCATTGCCAGACTGTGTCTGTTTGCCTTGAGACAAACAGCTTCATTGTCCATCTCTCTGATTAGCCAGCGGGGCCGCCCAGGGTAACGAGGCTGTCAGTCTAACTTGGAGACACATCGTCCTGGAATAATGAGAAGAACATTTTTATTCCATAGATAAGTAGATGAAGATAAATGAAGCTTGATGGATATGTTCAGTTAAACCCCAGAGTTTAGAGGTTGTCTGATATGTGTTTTTCAGTTGCTCCAGTGACCTGAAGGTTGCCGTTTAAATCCCAGACTGGTACAAGTACCACTGAAGTACCCATGAGCAAGGCACAATCTCCAAGCACTGCTCCCCAGGCGCTGCCCATGTCAGCTGCCCACTGCTCCTACACAGATGTGTCAAAGGCAGAGGTCACATTTTGCTGTGGTGTGTCCATAGTGAGAAATATTCACGTTCACCTTTCATGTACATATTTTACCAACATACACTTAAACATTTATTGTGACTAATCCCATATGTATGATGTAAAAGTCTGTAATTGACAGACAACGTGTTAAAATGCCAATTCTAATAATGCCAAATGATAATTATTTGCCCTGATTATGAGCTTGGCCAATAATCTGTTGACCCCTACTATCTATTGCTGCAGATATTCAAGGTATTGGAGAGTAATACAGTTGTAACAATCTCAGTACATGATTTTCAAACATAGAAACATACAAGTGAGTTGCGCCCCTCAGACTTTTCAGAGGGTCTTTGGCTACATCAGAGTAAAGTGTGCAAGGAGTAGGGCGGACAGACACATTATATAGACATAGTGGTTGAGCTAAACCAATTATAAATCCTAAAGGATGTGATTTTTTAGGGTTATTTTGTTAAGAGATCAGGACAGCAGGCACTGAAACTTTCCTTGTTATTTATCTGAACCTGATCTATACAGTATTTAAATAAAGCTCAAAATACTGAAAATGGAACTGAATCTTAAACCTGAAATCTTAAAACTGAAATTTAAAAAAACTGAAAGTGCATGTAAGCTGTGGTGCAAAATCTGACATATTAACATTAGCTTTAGAACATCAGGCACATGAACATCAGGCATTGCTTATCTGCTGTATCTGCCACTAATGTGTAACTAAATATGTACTAAAGTAGCTGCAGACTATTATTGTGCAATCAAGCACCTGTGTTAGGCAGCGGAGAGCCATTCAGTCTGAAGGAAGGTCAATACCTCCCTGGCTACAGTGAATATACTCACTATGCCCCCCAGAGTTTACAGTTGTATGCAAAAGGGTGAGCGGCCTTCAATCAATAACATGTTCTGTTGTTTTTTTAAATTGATAATAAGTGCACATCCACTACAGAGGAAACACTTTTTGTTATGGCACATTCATTCATTCATTTACCTGCATGTAATTTACATTTATTTTGTAGGTTTAAAGTGAGAAAAAAAAGAGAAAAATGTATTTTTAGCACAGTGTTATATAAATGTTCTGCTCTTCCAGAGTACAATAAATGTACAATAAATCAAATATCAGTTTGTAATATCAGTCACATTTAAATCTGGTGATATTATATTTTTTGAAGAAAATATCTGCCAAAAACAATATGATTCTGAAATAATCATGCATCCCCTTTGGTTCTTGACATTGCAGCAACAATAGTAATAAAAAAATAGAACAGAGAATTGTACTTTAGGTGTACACTAATGTGGGATTTGTAGGCTAATATTTTTCATTTATGTTTGCTGATATTTCCAGCAAACATCCGCCAATAACGGTATGATGGTAATATCACTGTGCATCCCTAATATTAATCTGTCATTATAATTCAACATGTGGACTGGAATGAACTTTAGATGAAAAAAGCTGTAATCGTTTTCTGTGGGATGTTTGCTGCTCATCCCATTAAATTGGCAGCTCTTGAGTGCACAAGATTCTTCATTAAGACGCCTGTACCATTAAAAAGTTAAATTTCCTCCCTTTAAAAAAATAAATAAATAGTAATAAATAGAGTGTGCAGTATGTGAGCATTGTTAAACATTTCTAAATGTACTGTTCACTGCCTAATCATATGCATATGGATATGGAAACTGAGCTGCAAAACCCCTGCAAATACATCCTGTTATGAATTCATTGTTTTTGTGATGCCATTTTCATGCATCCATCTATTCAGCCTACAGCACTTAATTCATGCCGAAGCTATACGGAGTGTTTTAAGCTGCTCTACTTTCAGTGGCACACAATAGAGGACAGCCAATCAAAACAGAGGTTGTTTACCTATATCAGCCTCAAAGGCTCAGTAATTAAACTGCCTGTTTAATTCTAAGGGATAAAGAAAAGTTGAAAAATGTTTACGTAGGAGTGAATAAACACATATAAAGTGAGCCAGATGGAAAAATGAAGGACATAAACTATGAAAAATGCAAGATGTGGATCCTGGAGGAGGAAAACTCCAGTGTTTTATGAAATAATCTCTGTGCCGCATCTGAGTTGTATGATCGATTAGCACAAAAAAATGCAGTGTGTCACCCTGCACTTAGAAAAGAACCGTTAACTTATTATTATATTTTTTCTTTTTATTGTTTGTTATTGATATGGGCGGCAAGGTGGTGCAGTGGTTAGCGCTGTCGCCTCACAGCCAGAAGGTCCTGGGTTCGATCCCTGGGTGGGTGCCTTTCTGTGTGGAGTTTGCAAGCTCTCCCAGTGTTTGCGTGTTTCCTCCGGGTTCTCTGGTTTCTTCCCACTGTCCAAAGGCTGCAGTAGGTTGATTGGATTCGCTAAAATTGCCCTTAGGTGTGAGTGTGTGTATGAATAATTTTTTGTTTATGTGTTGCCCTGTGATGGGTTGGCCTCCTGTCCTGGGTGTACCCCGCCTTAGGCCCGCAGTCAGCTGGGATTGGCTCCAGCTTCCCCACGACCCGGAAACAGAAGGAGCAGTTTAGAAAAAGGATGGATGGATGGATGGATGTTAATGATATCCGGTGTCAACCAGAGGAAGATGGATTCCCCTTTTTGCGCCTTGGTTTCTTCCTACAGCTTGTTCTTGCCTCTGTCGCCTTTGGCTTGCTCGTTAGGGGCTCGGACCCGGATTCTGTAAAGCTGCTTTTTAACAACGTCAATTGTAAAATGCGCTATAGAAATAAAACTGCATTTATATTTTTTAAAACGAAGTAAAAGTTTCAAGTTTGTTAAATTGGTGAATTCTGTAAGGAAGATGAATGAGCTCATTAGTGGGTTGGATGCTGCAGTGAGACATGCTTGAGCGAGAACAAACATCTACTGCGAAAAACAAAGAGTGGAAAAAGGAGAAGAAAAGATGCTGGTAGCAAGACTACAGTGATAGCATGCTGGAGAGAGAAAATACAGAGAGAAAGAGAGAGAGAGAGGAGATTGCAGAGCCCCCAGGAGAGCCCGGTGTTCTTCTTATTCCTCTTCTGCATTCTGCATTCTGCCTCCCCCCGTTTACCCCTCTGCCCTCAATCAATACTCCTCGTGAGCAGCTCGCCTGTGCTATTAGCGGCCGTCTCCCTCCTTCTGCTGCTACTGCTCTGTCTTGCAAGAGCCAAGAAAATGTAGGTATTACTGTTAGAACAGGCATGCTGGAAATTGAATAGGTACACCGGTGCTTGAAAAGTTTATGAACCCTATTTTTTATATTTTGCATAAATCTATCCTAAAACATAACCAGATTTTCTGAATTGTAGACCAAATGGTAGATAAAGAGAACATAAATAAACAAGTGAGACAAAAATATTATGCCTAGTATGCCTTTTTGTTGAAAATGATCCAATATGACATATCCATGAGTGGCAAAAGTATGTGAACTTCTATTTTTAGCAGTAATTTGAAGGCAAAACAATGTAATTTGTTTTCAGTCAATCAGATGACAGTCAGTTGTGAATGTGTGCCCTATTTTGTCAGGGATCCGTCAAAGTCTGGTATTCACAACACATTTGTGGAAGTGTTTCATGGCACAAACAAAGAGAATTTCTGAAGAGCTCTGAAAATGAGTTGTTGATGCTCATCAAGCTGGAAACTAAATCTCTAAACCGTCTCTGAAGAGTAAAGAAATGGATGTGCTTATTAGCAGGGAGATTAGTAGGAGGTTTTAAAATGTGTTATACAAAATGCCACCTAACCACTACTGTAGTTACATTTTCGTTGTCCTTTTTAGACTAAGTATTCATGGCAGCCTTGATATAAGCACCTTATATTTGACGCTAATGGGCTTTAGCTGGAAGGTTAGTGGCTTAGACAGTCAAGCCAAAGAGCCCTAGGTCAAAACGGGATCAAAATGTTAATGGTTATTATGGGGACCACTTATGAGACCTTTCTTGCTGCATGAACTCCAGGAGGTACTGAAGGGTTTAATGCTAGATGATAACCAGACATGTCATGCCTGTTCAGAAGCAGATTGTCTCTGGCAGTTTCCTGTTATTAGCTTTCCCTGCAGAAAAAAATGACTAGGCTACTGATGTACAATGAGAACACCACCTTATATTAAATGCTAATGGACTTTTCGCTGACAGGCTCTTGGTCCAGATAATCAGACCAAAGAGCCTGAAATCTAAACAGGATCTAAATGTAAACCTTTGGGAGATTAGTGTTATTTCTGTCTTTTTGTTATAGCTTTGGTTTACATTAATGTATTAATTACAGTTAGTTGGGCTGCATGTTATTGACAAATTACCACACTGCAATTATTTAACTGCATTTTTGATTGCAACGCTTTACATTATATTCCTGATGGAAAAAGGTAAAAGTGCATTATCCTGACCATAAGTCATTCTGTTGTTGTATGACATGAATCCCACAGAGTCTCACCTGGGTCTGGATGTTAACGAAATGTTTTTGCATGTTTGCATATTATGGGCTTTGTGATATCCAAATCGCAAAAGCCAAAAGCCATTACTGCAGTAATGATTAACAGACATAATGCGGCCCTGATATAAAGTTACACAATTAATTACATGTAGCTTCATTCAGTTTATACAGAAACATGGCAAATGTACGTTCATTTTTTTTAATATGTAATTCTCAGTTTTAATAACATTTTGCCTTTTTTTGTTACAAAGAGAAAACAAAAATAACTGAGCAGCTCCTGAGTGGAGCAGTTGTCTAAGCCAAGGATGCCCAACTTTAGTTCAGGGTCAGTGTCCATCACAGTCTGGGCATTTCTCTGCTCAAACACACCTGGTACACCTCACCTGTTAATTACTAGGTTTAGTGAGCAAGGAAATGACCAAACTGTGGGACACTGGCCATCCAGGACTGGGGTTTGGCACCCTTGGTCTAAACTTTGGCCGTATGGCACACCAGGATATTGTCATATAGTCTTTAGTGCCTGGTGATGCCCCAGCCATCTGTGGATATAAGTCCAAGAGAACACAGTCTCTAGGTGGGTTGGATGTCCCTCCCTCTCCCCACATTACTCAGTGTGATGCTGGTCTGCACAGCCATTTGTGAAGTAAAGTAATTGGCAGTTCGTGATCTGCCCCAAGTTAGAAAAGATGCAACTTCATGTGAATTGGAAGAAGCACAAGATCTTCACACTCCCAGTATTGGTTTAAAAAAATGGAATAACAACAAATTGTAGGATAAGAGGCCCATATGACAAGGGTTACATAGAAGATTCTACTAGCTGTTATGGTGTGCATGCAGAGATGTTTCCCCTCATAGTTAGGTCTGTACACGGCTGCTTTGCATTAAGATAGCTAAATGAGCACAAGCTGTGGAGGGGTTCATCTGGTTTACCCGTTCTGTAATTCCAGGGAATGTTTGTGTTTGTTTTCCAACTGTGTTTGTTTGGGCTTTGCTGCATCTGTGGAAAATGTTTGGCCTTATGCTGCCATACAGGGCTCTAGATTGGTGGGAATGCTCACTCTTGTATGTTCGAGTGTTTATGCACCCAGCCGGTGTGATCTGTAGTTTGTTCTTTGTGTTCAAACTGACCGGGATCATGGGAAAAGCAGACAACATGTAATTAATGTTTGTTTTGCGAAGGCTCTGTAGTGGAGCGAGGCTTAGTGCATATTCCTGGTTCCTTGCCTTGCGTATATTGCTTTTCGCATTTTCGCTGTTTGTGAAGGTCCCACAGTATCTTAAGATCTTTAGACAATTGCATCTAAACCCCACCTCATACATTGTTGTAATGGAACGATGTATTAACCATTACCTTAATTTAGCTATTGGATGATACGTAGAGAGATGCTGGTCATGTGTTAACATGTTTAAATCTTTCCCCACCGTGGTTGGAAAGTGTCCATGATAGTAAAATCAGACAGCAGAAGCATTTAAGGGCTGTAAAAGATACATGCTGCCTGACCAAGTATTTTTTTTATTACAGTTAAACATTTGTTTTGAAAGATTAGTATTGTAAGGTAAAATAGTCAACAAAGGAAACTTTTGTTAGGTTATAACTATCGTCATCAACATCCATCCATTTTCTAAAACACTTCTTCCGTTTCCGGGTCACAGGGAAGCTGCAGCCAATCTCAGCTGAATGCAAGCCTAAGGCAGGGTACACCCAGGAGAGGAGGCCAACCCATCGCAGGGCAACACATAGACAGACAATCACTTATACACACTTTTACACCTACACGCAATTTTAGAGAATCCAATCAACCTACTGCAGCCTATGGACAGTGGGAGGAAACCAGAGAACCCGGAGAAAACCCATGCGGGAGAGCTTGCAAACTCCGCACAGTAAGGCACCCATGGCCGACCAGGGGATCGAACCTCAGAGAACTTGTAGGTTTACTAATGGTAAATTAAAGTCAATATATTTGCATTGTAGGCATTTCAATGCCTGGTTCCTACCACGACCACTGTGAAGTTGCTCCGCAAAGCACCATTTCACATCAAAGCACATTTAAAAGTTTTTTTTTAAATTGTTAGAATCTCCATTTAAAAGCGAGGAGCAATGGTGCTTTTTGTTTGGCCTGTAACACTTGAGCTCATTTTTGGTGGAGCTTAAATACTCGCCACATTTTCTCACTGTTTAAATAGTAAATTATAAAGATCTGTCAGGTTATTTGGAAAATACCTGCCATTCTCACAAAGCTCCAGTTCCCACTGAATTTCTTGATGGGTGTTCTTGAATATAAACAGCTGCTCGGAGGAAATCCATCCAAACTTTCCACAATGTTTGCCTTTGAGAATTCCTTCAGGCTTGTGGAAAAACCTATAAAATATGAAGAGTGAGTGGAGCCCTGCTCCAGCCCTCATTTGCATTTCTGAGGAATCAGTGAGGGATCTGTCCCAGTGCTGTTTGAACTTCTGTGTTACTGGTCATATGTTTCTCCAACCTTACCACATGTCCTTATGGCAGGTGGATGGTATGATAATGTTATACAATCACATGTTTTTATCACAGTAAGCTTTCCTGAGTGTATTGTGGATATCATCGGTACTTTTACAGCACTGATCAGCTGTGTTTTTCATTAAAGTGAGCTATACTACTATCTTCAGTTCCACCCACTAGCTAGGCCTATACTACCAAGGTGGAAACATGGTTTATGAGATATGCCACTGCATCTTTCTGAACTGTCATAAACACAGCATTATTGAACAGCTCAACACGCTTGGAGAACACTAACTGCCAATTCTACATTAACTATTCGATGCCCTGACAAGCATATGCTCTTTTTGACTCTGTACAGATGGCTGTATGTTCATAGGGACTGAACTCGTGATCCCTCAGTTGCTCTACTCAGGAACTCGATATCTGATATTCTACTTGAATTAACATTACAGAGAAACCTTTTTTAGAGCAGACAAATGCAGTAAAATGCAGGCATTTTAGCACATTCTGCTCTTCTTTAGATACACCATTTGTTATTAGTTTCTAATATTGGCAATGGACACATTTGATGCTGACTTTTTTTAAAAGAAATCGTGTGCATGTACCAATATGATATTACTCTGCTTCACTTTCAGAATCACACGTTTTTGTAGGTAACTGCTAAATCATCAGCATTGGACTGATGCTGAGATTTAATCAATGATTCTATTCTAAAGTATCTGCATTTTATTGATTTTTACTTCACTTGAAACCCTATATAAATGTTATATTATATTGGCCTTGTATTTGGATGTTGTTCAGTTTAACAAAAAAAATGTAATCATAGTTTTTGCACTGATGCATTATGTCTGTTCCATTCAAACATCAGAAAATCAAAGAAGCATTTGCTGCATTGCTCAAAGCTTAGGCCTGATTCCAATTCAGGGAACATTAAGCTCCTACATACTCCCCCTACTTCTTTCATCTGGCCAAATCTGTGATGCAGGTGTAGATGAAATAATTATCATTTAGCTGTGCTTTAATGGTCTTTTTGCTTTGTCAGGACTTGGGAGAACTGTGCCTTAACCTAAAAATCTTTGGTGGTACTAATTCTAAAGTTGGTCTTGAAGGAGAAGAAACAACATTTAACAATCCCAGTCATACATCCCTACATCACTCACTATTTATTAAACTCCGCGTGGTAGTACATGGATTTTGTTTCTACAAAGAGTCAAAGCAAGAAAGCAAGGGCACATTATGTTAAATGATTTAGTATATTTTAATGGTGAAATAAAAAGGTCCAGGGGATGATCTTTATTATTGACTGTAAAATCAATAAATGGTGCAGGAAGGTTGTAGATGGAACATACAGACATGAACTGAAATAATGATCTAAGTAATTTCCATTTGTCATGTAAATGTGAATGCTTTGACGCGAAGCCTTAAAGGATAGGTCAGAATGCTCAATATAAATATAGTATCAGATTTCACATATAAATATATATGTGTATGTATATGTAGGTGGAATCTAATACTGTCTGTTTGGTTTCTTTCTGTAAGTTAGTTCATTTTTATGGCTCACAGTAAGTCATCCAGGGCAGTGGAGGCCTAGAGGTTATGACATTGCCCTTGGGACCTGAAGGATGCATGTTCAAGTTCCGGCCCAGGCACTACTGAGGTACCCTTGAGCAAGGTATCGTCCCGCTACACTGCTCCCAGGGCGCTGTTGATAGCTGCCTGCTGCTCCACGTGTGCAGGTGTGATGGGTTAAATGCAGAGGTCACATTTCGTTGTGGTGCTTGAGTGT
>JBBPDA010000001.1:19699141-19724790 GCA_037974385.1 Arnoldichthys spilopterus | reverse complement strand
TGATGGGTTAAATGCAGAGGTCACATTTCGTTGTGGTGCTTGAGTGCGTTCACAATGACAAATAGTCACTTTCACTACTGTGTCCTAACCCACATGAAATAGTCTGCTCCGCCTTAATGAAGAATTGCATGTAGTCTTGCTAATTTTTTTACAGAAACAGTTTGGGCTATTTGGGTGACAATTGCGTTTTAATGTTTGTTCGTGATCGTTCTAAACTAAAAAATCTAAGTTTGCACTTATATCTGGGCTTACTGACAAGTTATGCTAATTTTTAGTCAAAAGCACCCATTATTTGTTCGCCACATTAGCCTCATAGTAAGAGGGAAAAATATTTCAAACATAAACACATCTTGGCTGATCAACTACATTAGGCTTAGGGGTCCGTCACTTTAAAAAACTATCACTTTAAACTATCACTTTAAAAGGCAAAAGACCATAACTGTAGACATTCAGATAAAAACTAATGAAGCTCCAAAAAAAGTCTACAATAGGAAAAAAATGGCTATTAAAGAAAGCATGAGGAAACCACTTAGCAATGAGTCTTTACACTTTATATGTAATATGATTGCTGGATTTCCGGAAACACCTTACCTAGACATCCCTGCCGTTACAGTCTGTACCATTTCAGAATCAGAAAACTTTATTGATCCCAGAGGAAATTGCTTATGTTAACTGCACAGAGAGACAGACATACGGCTCATTGCTGTTTCAGTTTCAGTTCAGTTCCACAGCTCTGAGCTCCTAGGCACAGTCACAGTGTCAAGTTGGAGTGCAGCTTGCTTCCCAAGACCTCCTCGCTGCCTCCCACAGCTACAGCTGGCTGTATTTAGTAAGGGAGCAAAACAAGGGGGAAGGGGTGGCGAGTCAGTGGAAGCACAGCTGGTGTGACCTCCCTAAAACCAGCTGCCGTTACAAAGGACCCCTGTCAGGCTTCCGAAAAGGTGGTTGGCCAGAGCACCCCCCTGCTTCCCCATGCACATTTCCCCTCCACCATTACCTCCCCCAGTCTCTGACTCCATTGTAACCCTATAGATCTGTCCCAGCTGTTTGGGGTTTTTTTTACTCTTTTTTTGCGGAGTGACCTCCCTTCCACTGAATTAACCTCCCTCTATATGCATTCAGGACCCTAACAATCATGCACACACACATGGACACACACATAGGCAAACATTCGCATTACTATGTGCCACACCTTTAATAGAAAAATGGGGTCATACCTAGTAAAGCTGTGCATAATCATTGCCTCTTAAAGTGGTCGTTTTAGGCAAAACCCACAGACCCATTAAGGCTAATGTGGCAAACAAATAATGGGCACGTTTATCTAAAAATAGCATAGTAGTCAGTCAGCCTAGAGATCTGTCCAAATGTTGATTTTTTTTAGTTTAGAACGATAAGTTGTGTGGCTAACAAACACTAAAACCTAATAGTCACCCAAATAACCCAACATGTTTCTGTAAAAAACATCAGCAAGACTTTGCACAAACTACATGCAGTTCTTCATAAGGAGGAGCAGACTAGTTTATGTGGTTTAGGACACAGTATGACTTAGTGTGAGCTATAAAAATTAGCAAAACTTCATGGCAACAGACAGAAACTAGAGCTGGGATTTTGATTCTGCCATATTTCTTGTCACAAATTGTCACAAATTGTCATCTTTTGTCTGACCTGTCATCATCACAATAGCTGATGGTAGATCAGCACTCCAACTCTTAAGGCAGATGGTGCGTATAAACCCTGTTGTCTAAATGGTTGTTAATTTATACAGCTCAGAAAAAGCTACTCTGTGTCCTAAACCACATTGACAACCCAGGACCACCTTTGTGAAGAGTTGCTTTCCTCATACATTTTGGGATAAATGTCCTTTTGAGAAAAAAGATGTTAGTGTTTTTGGTATTGAGATCTAGTGTGTGTTAGCAACATTAGCCTTGCAGCTTCCTTCATAAGCTAAGGAAACAAAAAATGAGCTTTAGTATAATTAACAATTAATTAATTATTTATAGCTTTTATTAATCAGTCTTTTTTTGCTGAACCATTTCTTTAAGATGGCAGGGTCCACAATATAGTAGCTGCAGCAATCTTGCAGCATGCCCGCAGATCTCCAGAGTTAGCCTTATGTCAGGCTGACGCTCTGATGCCCCCCCTCCATTGTTCTACCAGTCAGGAGCAGCACGTGCCTTTCAATTCACTGGGACGGGTGGGGTAGAGGGGGGCAGACAAGCCTTTGTACTCCAGCCATTGTGTCCAGCACACGCTCCTGCTTGACAGACACACGTGCTGACAAAAGGGAGCGGGCCATACCTCTGTCGATTATTCGCCGGGAGGGGGACTGACTGAAAGGATGAGACGCGGCGGCCATCTGTGATTAATGCTTTAATCCCTTCACACCCAGCAAACCCTCCCACCCACCCCCCGCCTCAAATCCCTTCCTTTGTCTGGCCACACTTTCTGGATCTCTGCCATTATTTTGCTCATTGTCTACTCAAAGTTTTTGAAAGTGCTCCCAGAGGTGTCCGGCCGCTGTCTTCACTCGCCACACTTCGGTGGCCTTTTACCACACGCCATTCACGCTTTTGTATCGCGAGGGAAGTTTGATGTCCTCAGGAAGCCTTTCTGCTCTGAGCCGAATAGTCTGAATGCAGCTTTTGTCGTAGTAGAGAGCCCACTATAGCAACTCCATCAAAAAACTTGTGCCAAAAGGGCTCTTGAACTACTCGGAAAGGTCCAAATACATACTCATCTTTTGCTTACTTTAAGAAGAAACTTGACAGTTCACACATACGTTTCAGCCAGTCTACCCTTTCCACTATCTGAGTAACTGTGCAATGTGAAGCCTCTGCTTATTTCGCATTTACAGAAGGCATAGGAATCTACAGAATGTTAGGCTTTGCCCCTGCCTAGGACCCGTATTCAGCTAAGATTGGCTCCAGCTTCCCTGCAAAGGGGCGGCATGGTGATGCAGTGGTTAGCGATGTCGCCTCACAGCAATAAGGTCCTGGGTTTGATTCCTGGGTCGGCCACAGGTGCCTTTCTGTGTGGAGTTTGCAAGCTCTCCTTGTGTTTGCGGGGGTTTCCTCCATGTGCTCTGGCTTGAGATAGGTTGATTGGGTGCTCTAAATTGCCCGTAGGTGTGAGTGTGTGTGAATCGACTCCAGCTTCCCCCGCGACCCAAAACGGAAAAAGTGGTTTAGAAAATGGATGGATGGTTAGGATTTGCCACTTGATGATGCATCACAGAGCAAGCATACCGACCCTGCTTTATAACCACGCCCTCTCACCCAGCCTTCACACTTTGTTGTCACTAGACGTCTTAGCTGGCCAGAGTAAAAAAGTAGAATGTTATGTAATATTATAATGTCTGACTCGAGTTTTTCATTGATGTTAACAGGCTTTCTGAGGGCAAGTTGAAACATATATTCTGTCCTCAATACAATACAATAATCACATTGAATTGTAATTATTGAAATATCAAGGAAAGTCATTCAGAGGTCTTTGCCTTTAGAGCACTTTGACCCTTTCTTTACATTGGTGGTGATGGGAGGCTCCAAAACACAATTATTGCCATTTTATTCACTATCCAAAACAACCAGTAAACCTATAACAACCTGCATGTACCCCTCTGCTATGAATGGGTGATTTAAAAAAAAATACATTTTGTCCACAGACATTAAGCTATTCATAACCACGTCATGTATCAGCATACTATAACATAGTGTAGATTCATTAAACACTTTGTATGTCTTGCTCCTAAAACCAATGGCATGAGTTTCTCTATATCAGTGCATTTTATATCAAACCAAATTTTTTAGGTTTACTTTTTTAAAAAATTAAATCTTACCTGTTCAGTTACAGAGATGGTTTGAAAAATCCGACTTCTCGTCTTTAAGTGCACAAATGGTGACACTTTTATCTGTAAAAAAGATTAAATTTAGAGAAGGATGGTATTTCAACTGTAAAGATAGGAATATGAAATTAGGGTGTCCCAGCAATGTGTAGGATACAAGCACAGAATACACACGGAAGTATCAATTAGAAATAAAACTAAAATTAAATGAGGCAACTTGCTGTTTTCATTCGCTCTCACATTCTTTCCTTTTATTAGTTGACCGTTTGTTATACAGTGTCAGAAACCACATAAGTAAGTCTATTTGCCATGACTTCACACCTTGACGTGGTTTGAGGTAAGTGACTGATGCAGTTTGCATGATTCGTGCTGGGAAATAAGCTTCTCTAACCCGTTGACTACATAAGCCTCGGGTTCCAGTGCAAAGCTAAAGAAACAAACTTTTCAGCATTTGGGAAAAGGGAAAGTGAAGTGAAAATTTGTCATTGTGAACACACTCAAGCACCACAATGAAATGCAACCTCTGATTTAACCCATCACACGTGGAGCAGCGGGCAGCTATCAACAACGCCCGGGGAGCAGTGTAGTGGGACGGTACCTTGCTCAAGGGTACCTCAGTAGTGCCTGGGCCGGGACTTGAACCTGAGACCTTCAGGTCTCAAAGGCAGTGTCCTAACCACTAGGCCACCACTGCCACTACCGTGTAGATTTGATTTCTCACCAAACTGTCACTGTAAACTCCAGAGACAGCTGGCCTCCAGACATTTGCTATGCTCCAGTTGTTGTTTTTTTTCTTTTTTCGGATCAATACTCTAGGCCATGTTGAGCATGCAGCACACTTGACCGATATAAGCTGCCATCAAATCCCAATCAATCTGCCCATAAATAACAGCAGATGTGTCGAAGGATTCAGGGCGATTGGTGCTGATATTTTGGGAGCAGGTTTGATTTGAGTGCTTTATTTAGAGGTGTGTTTACAGATGTGTTCCCGATAGGATATTTTGGCTGTGCAAACTGCTAATGGGCCGCTGGGACAGAGCTGCCATCAGAGCAAACAGTTCCAGTAAATACTCGCTAGAGTAGAACTTGCTGGCACTTGGTTTATATCTTAAATGCTGTATTGATTTTTCTGCCAAATGTCATAGCTGCATCTTACGTTGGATGCCCACATTGTGCTCATACTAGCACTTAAAGGGCCCATATGACAAAAAAGGGGATTTGTTTTTCCAATAAAAGAAGTTGGTATAGTATTTAAACACTGTTAAAGTTTAAGGCTTACTTTTCACTCCCAGTCTGTAGGGTCCATAGATAGAAAGCAAGCTGCATGAACAGGTCACTTTGAAATTGTTTGTGATATCAAACACACAAGAAAAGCATTTACATACAGTCTGTCCATTAACCTTATCATTTAATAATGAGTGTTCCAGTCTGGACTGTTTTTTAAATGATACAGAGGAACCAATCAAAACAGAAGTCATTTACATATTTTAATCTTACCCTGCTTTCACACTGGCAGCGACAACAAGCAACAAAGCAGCCAGAAGTCACTTGTTTTCAGTGTTTGCCGTGCTACACTGAACAACGGGGAGTTGTCTGTGACAGAATAACAGAAAAGTTTCACTTTATGTAAATAAGCAGCGACAGAGTCAAGTGACAACCAATCAGAGGGCAGATGTGTTTCTCTGTCACTGTAAAAAGTTTTCTTACTTTCTATATCAGTATTTTAGTCCCCGGTGTCTCAGGTTAGCTGTGTTCCAAATCACATGCCTCTGTACTTTACACACCCCATTACTTGGTGCAGTTTAGTGGTTATGTACTATTATTACACACTATTTAATTTTGGAACACAACCATTGTCTCCAGGTATGGATAGTGGTGATTGCTAATGCTATTGCGCGGTCTGTGGTGAACATTGGTTTAAAGCAACATTGCACTACTTATAGGAAAATAAATATACATCTGTTGTATATCTTGGGTAGATATTCTTAGCAAATTGATGCATTTCCTGTCAATAAATTTGTAGCCTATATCCTCAAAACTCCATTAGCAACACCCACAGTCTTGCTGTAAGTGACAGCTATTTGGTTGTTAGGCTACTTAGCAACGTTCATAAGACAAAGTGGCTGCCGGTGTGAGTGTGAGTTAGGGGCACAGTAACAATAAACAGCCTGTTTAATGCTAAGGGACAAACAGAAATTAAAAATTGGTCAAGTGAAAATGAACTATGGCTGCAAATGCGCTTCGGTGGAAGAAAAAATACTGGTCAGATGTGGCCCCTTTAACCCAAAGTATCTTTTATTGCTCTGCTCCTGTATCCCTAACTGGGTCTATGACTTACACACCATTATCATTACAGGTACTTTGTTTAATGAGCACCTCCTCATAGGTGGAGAGTTTGTCCAGGATGATGTAACTGTGGTTGATCCCAGCTGTTTTCTTTCCCTCTCAAAGACGGTCTGAATCAATCTTTGTGTTTTCAAACCAAAAAACGTCACAAAGCCACACTTACCCCCATAATTTGAATAATGCAGAATTCGCATGCAAGTGTAAAGGTGGAAATGCATGTTTGATGCAGCTTGCCTTTGGGCCTCCATGCTGGTTGAATTTTCCAGGTCCCAGTTCTGGGAATTCCAGTGTTTTGCACGTTTGTTTTGCCTAATAGAAGATGCTCAGCCTGTCTATCTCTGAACAGTGTTTTTTCTATTCTACCTGAATCTAAATCAGCATGCATTTTTCTTTCTTAACGTGACATTAAGCAGGCTATTTGGGTAGGAACGAATTGTGGGGGTGGGAAGGGTCATGAAATGTGGATGTCCCAAGTGGAAGACCAAGCAGAACAGGTTGTTGGAAACCTGACAAAAATCTGACAGATGTCCCTGATGTCTGTTTTGCCAAAAGCACATAAACGAAAATGGATTTTTACAAAATTACATGATGTGTGTTTTCTGTAGTTTCTGAGTCCAGTTTCCGTTATTGTTGAAAATTTGATTTGAATCAGCATTTTAAAAGACATTTAAAAGACTAAACAAAAAGTAACAGACTAGCTTTTTTAGCCACCACGCTTCTGATGCTCTTTTCAAGTGAATAATGGCACATTCTATAACCACTGTTAACCAATAAGTGAAGTGAACATTTGTCATTGTAAACACACTCAAGCACCACAACAAAATGTGACCTCGGCATTTAACCCATCACACGTGGAGCAGCGGGCAGCTACCAACAGCACCCGGGGAGCAGTGTAGCAGAACGGTACTTTGCTCAAAGGTACCTCATTAGTGCCCGGGGTGGGACTTGAACCTGCAACCTTCAGGTCCCAAAGGCAGCGTCATAACCACTAGGCCACCACATTATAATAAACACAGATGCCGAGTTTCAGTTCCCAACTTATTTTCTGTTTGACCAAGGAAAGCAAATGGTGTACGTTCATCAAGTCGTGAGTTGTTAAACCAGCATAGGTATTTATAGCTTGTACTCATGGTGTGTAAAAGCATGAACAGCAAACATGTTGGCGTGAGTGTCTCTACAATGGCACCTGTACCTGACACCACTACACAACTCCCTAGGAGTGTGGGATGCTGCCATTCTTTTTAAAGGACTAACCTCTGTGCCACATCTGTAGCATCTGGCCAATAACCATTAAGACATTGCATCTGAACTGCATCTGAAAGTCAGTGGGGCAGGTGCCAAAGCAGCTTCTATTAGGCTTTTGCTGAAGCCGGCTTGTATTAAAAGTGCGTTTTGAGCCAGTGGGTTTTCTTTTCTTTCCAAAGTGCAGGCAAATGTGTCCAAATTATTGTCTGTGGTGCTGTATCGTCCAGATGTGGGGCTAGAAATAAGGATGACCACTACTTCACTAACCTCTCCATATCTGGAAAAAGCAAAGTCAGATTTATGAGTCATCTGCGTGGCTCTACTAGGCTTAGTTGTAGTGATGCGTTCACCAGGGTTTGGGATGCTTCTCTCATTAAATGACGTCTACCACGTCGCCCCGTGGCCCGCAGCAGCTGTCCCCATCTATTAGCATGACAAAACTGTCCGCCCCAGCTCCCTGCACCGGACGCCACGAGCTGTCAAGGAGGAGCCATGTGGCGCGTCCCAGCCCTGCTGCGGGCCATCTGTGGGCCTGCCCTGTTTTTTTCTCCCTCTACTTCTGAGTCACACATTCTAATGCTGGGCTGGGGCAGAGTTAGGGGCCTTTCAGAACACACTGAGTCAGACAAATTAGACCAGCACGGTATTGCACATGGTGCAAAAAAATAGTAATTGTCTCCGTACTCTGTATTTTGAGGATGCTAGCTGTGGAAACATTGCGACAGTTTCTGCTGCTTTCCCAACAATTCCCACTGAATTACAGGTTTGAACTGGGTGCACATGATAGTGGATAAATGCAGAATCATGGGCAAAAGAAAGAAAAAATAGAGATTTAACAGCACTGATAAACATCGACTCACTAACTGGCAAGCAGCAAGTCACAGTTTTTCTTTTATCTATATGTTGTAACTGCTTGTAAATGATTTTTTGTGACCTACTTTAATAAACATTAATATATGAATTTTACTCTTTTCAGACACTCTTCATAAAGACAATCTACACTGATCAGCCAATAACATTAACACCACCTGCCTACATTGAGAAGGTCCCCTTCATGCTGCCAAGAGTGTGGTGCACATCATAGTTAGTGTTCCTTTTTTTATACCACAGTAGTTCTCCTCAGACTCTCTTTTCAGTGATTATTGACCCTGTCGTCGATCCACCACTCATCCTTCTATGGATCCCTTATGGTAGGTACTAACTACTGCATAGCTGGAACACTCCCCAAGACCTGCCGTTTTAGAGATGCTCTGACACTGTTATATAGTCATCACAATAAGGCACTCAGAGTGGCTCAGATCCTTATGCTTGCCAGCTTTTTTCTGCTTCCAGCACATCACCTTTCAGAACTGACTGTTCACCTATATGCTGCCTAATATATTCCATCCCACAATAGAACATCCCATAATGTTGTTCCTTTGTTGCCTGTATGTGACCATAAAAACTTGAACTGACAGGTGCCACTGTAACAAAATAAGTAGAGTCAATGTTCTTCACTTTACCCATCAGTGGTGTTAATGTTATGGCTGGTCAGTGTATAATTAGTTTGCATCATCTAAAGTGAACACAATTTTGCACATTTTAATGCACAAATAGTGTTTATTTGCTGACCTGAACACATTAGAGCAAAAAACATGGCCGGTGCAAACGTTGTGCTTTGGTTTATTCAGTATGGTTAACTCAGCAATTAAACCGAAACTGCACAGTACAAAAAAATGTTTAAGTGTGTTCACTGTAGAGGAAAATATTTTTGCTTTAATAAAGCTACAGAGCAATGACATACAGAACCCCTTTGTGCTTCCTGCTTTGAAAGTCCCTCATTTAAACATTGCAATATTCTTTCTTTTTTGTTCTAAAGCAATAATACACTATATTGCATTGGCATGTGTAAGATTTACTCGGTTGGTGAGCAAGTTAACATTTATAAAAGTGTATTTTTTATGTTAAAATGCTGTTTATATTATGCTGTTTATATGTTATTCAGTATTGGTGAGTTTTAAGTACTTAGTTGATTACTTGATTTTGATTACTTGGTGCTTTGGGAGGGTGGCACGGAGTTGTAGTGGGTAGCGCTTTCGCCCACTGTGAGAAGGGTGCCTTTCTGTGCTGAGTTTGCAAGCTCTCCCCGTGTTCGCGTGTGTTTCCTCCGGGTTCTCCGGTTTCCACCCACTGTTCAAAGCCTGCAGTAGGTTTATTGGATACTCTAAAAATTGCCTGTAGGTGTGACTGTGTGTGTGTATGAATGTCTGTCTATGTGTTGCTCTACGATGGGTTGGCCTCCTGTCCTGGGTGTACCCTGCCTTAGACCCGCAGTCAGCTGATTGGCTCCAGCTTTCCTGCGTCCTGGAAATGGAAGAAGCGGTTTAGAAAATGGATGGATGGATGGAGCTTTGGGATATTTCATATAGCATCTAAGCAAATATGAAAAAAAATGGCTTTATTGGCTAAATACGGACCTCGGTGGAATAACAAAATCAATTAAAAATAATTACATTTGAATTGCAGTCACAATATTGGTTAGAGATAATCGCAATTATTTTTTTTCCTCAAAATCCCTAGCGAGCATAGATGCTGTGCAGCAGTGAAGAGGGCAGTATGACTCCATTAGACTAGAAATGACTAGTTCAGTCATTTTTTTGTCAAATTCCAGGAAGCAGAAGCACAGATAATGAATTCAATAGGAATGAACACATCCATATTTTAATCAGTGCACAAAGCATGAAAGCTTTAGGATATGCAGTGCATAATTATCCTGAACTCATTTGGTAAACATCTTCTTTGCCAATTTTCCAAGTGATGTCACAGTGTTGTTGTTGGGATGCGTGAGTAATCACATCAGTAACACCTCTTGTGGCCTCAAAAAATATCCCCACAAATGGCATCAGATGTTGTTTTGAGTGGAATCTCCCTTTTAATGATGTGCTGGTGATGAGATAGTGTCACAACATATGCAGTAGATTGGAAAGGCCTGAATCCTGAGGTGAGAAGAGGAGAGCGGCAGCAGAGGTGCGTTTCAGCACTCGCTTCGCCGTCAGAGGCTCCTCCGCTCGGCACAGCCATTCACCCCTGAAATCTCTGATAGGAGTGGTTGCCATGGGAGCCGGTTGCCAAGCAGCAGAGGGCGGTGTACGCGTGCGTGTGTGTATGTGTGGTCTTTTGGGGGGTGGTGTTGTTGATGCAGATTGGAGGAGGCCATGACATCCAGCAAGATCTCAGCACACTATATTTTTCCTTATCCTACACAGAGCTGACTGACAGCAGTTCATTCGCACTATTACACTAAACCGTAATTTGAGCCCTGACATAAACGGAAGACTTCTACTTATACAGAAGTTACATTTGATTTAAGAAAGCTGCACCACCCTCTTCTCATAATCACATTTTGCTTCGAGCCTTTTTTCCAGAAATCTTTTTTATGCAGAAAGCAGATTTGTGCTAGTTGCTGTTAGGTGTGTTTGCAAAAGTCACAGTTTGGGGGGCTCCTGAGTGGTGCAACTCTTTGATCCCTAATGCTGCCACAGCCATCCTAGAGTGGCAGCTCAAGACAGCAAGCTTGGCTTTGCTTTCCCGCCTTTACTCAGCACACACAATTGGTAGTATTCTGCAAAATGCAGTGTCCGTCTTCGCATGACTCAGGGGAAGCACATGTAAGCCTTCACCCTCCCAGTGTTGGTGATTCTATGTGATGGGGAGCTAGTGGGTGGAACTGAAGATGACTAAATTAGACTTAAAATTAGGAAAAATCCAAACAAAAAAAGTACATTTTTGTTCACCATTTCACAGTTCAACATGTTTTTAATACAGTAAAAAAGACACAGAATTTTCTCTTCATTTATTGCGAAATTGAACTTAATTAAAAAAAATTTAAACTTGTGCTAACAGTGGCAACAATTTCCTGAACACATAAGCAATGCACATAAAGGCGCATACCTGTCTTTCGTTAAAATATGTACCTGTCAAAATGCTTATTTCAGTTGAACAGTGCCAGCAGTTCTACTTTCAGGTTTGCCTATTGCTCCTGTAGTTACCTGGAGAACACCTGTTCCCACACAGAAGGCCTGAAGTATACGGGAGGGCCCTCAAGCACTGGCTTTCTAACTGCCGTACTTATGAGGCTGTATCTCTGAACATGTGTTCATTCTAAATTATGGCTTTGTTATGGAATCATAGAGGAAGTTTTTATTTTACCTTAGCATAGAAATGTAGAAAAGTAAACACACAGTATCTTATCAAGTTTCCCTTTATTTGCTACTGATTCAGTTGACTAAGCATAAAAAGCTATGCTGGCACTCTGCATGGTTAAAGCTAGACAATATTCACCCAGATCACAACGCGACCAAACTGAACATCCTGTGCTGATCAATACGATAGAAATAAGAGTGCCCTTCCTCCCCCTAGTTCCCACCTGAGCTGCATCCCATAGTGCTTCTTTACCACTGTCCCACAGATGTTACATTTTATGATGATCTGTACCACACACCCCTTTTTATGATGTTACAAAGAGTTGGCTTGGGAAAATATTTGTCAAACCTGCTTTTATGTTACGTTAGCAAATCATAAAATTGAACAACCACACATGACATAAACCACTATTGTCACGACCTAAGGGTGATTGGAAGAAAGTGCAGGTACGACGTAGAAAAAAGGGGTTTTATTAAACGAAACGCAAAACACAGCTAAGGGACGTAAGCTGTGAAAACAAAGAAGGACTGGGTACTAAGAGACGTAAACAACATGACGGATACATACACGTGGTGACATGGCTAGGGAACGGAGTCGAAACAACAGCGAATCGTCGAAGGACTGAGGGAAGTACACGAGACTATAAAGAGCACATAAACGAGGGACACCTGACACAGGGAGGTGACGTGAAACAAGACACAGGTGTGAGGCGGGGCTAGGGCATGGCTAGACAGACACGAGACAGGGAGCACGTGAAAAAGTGAAAGTGACTATTTGTCAGTGTGAACACACTCAAGCACCACAACAAAATGCAACCTCTGCATTTAACCCATCACACGTGAACACGTGGAGCAGGGGGCAGCTATTAACAGCACCCGGTGAGCAGTGTAGCGGGACGTACCGTGCTCAAGAGAACCTCAGTAGTGCCCGGGCCGGGACTTGAACCTGCGACCTTCAGGTCTCAGAGGCACTAACCGCTAGGCCACCACTGCCCATGACCAAAACCAGAACAAAACATGGACGGGAAACACGTGGGACGCTACATGTGTCAACTATAGAAAAGTAGCTTCTTTTTTTTTTTTTATCAAGAACCACTTTTAATAATACTAATTTCTGTAAGGGCCAAGCCAGGGTGGTGGTGCAGATTGGATTTTTGTGTGTAATATGTATATTATGTGGATAAATGGGTGAGGAAAAAGATCTTTGAGCACAGAGACAAGAGAGAGATACACTTGATTTGTTCGTTTTTAACTTGTCAGCGGAGACCTCTTCTGTTGTGTGTGGATCTGTTTTTCTGCTAACTAAATGATTGCCACTTTTGCTCCTGCTAACTAAAAATCCTGATTATGATAAATAAAAGGATCATTTAAATTAATTAACGTTACACCTGTAGCATCCATATGGCACACAGAAGCTGTTAAGGTGGTTAAAATTGCTGCTTCTATAGCAAGATACGGCGCAGCAGCTGACTTATAATACAATGTTGTGGTAATACTGAATATTTTATTAATATACTGATATAGTTTGCAGAATTTAAATATTGTCATTTTTTTACCCTTATTGCTGATGTGCTCAGTTTTTACCTACATTTAGTGTCCTAGTGGTTAGGACGCTACCTTTGGGACATACAAAATACAGTTTGGGCCAGCCCTCTGTTTCTGTCATACTGGCCAGCGCTAGCTTGACTTACAGTAAGCTGTGTTATTTTTCTTTGCTACTATGAAACAAATGCCTTAATGTGAGCATGTTCCCAAGGGAACAGAGAACAGAACCCGCAGTGAATGAAAGATTAAATGACCAACATGTTTTTCCCCCTGCGCTTCCGATTATTAGCCTGGTAGTAGCAGTCCTACCACCTGAGATAGCAAGCCATGAGCAGAGGACAGTAAGGGCCAGGGAGTAAAGATTCAGAAGTAGCAGAGGCACTTGCTGCTCTAGCCTGCTTGCTTTCCGAGCATCAGCGTCAGATGGGCTGGTCAGGTCTCTGCCCGGAGGTTGCGAAAATGGGCAGGCAGGGCTGCGTGTGTCAGCATGGGCCTGCAGCTCCCCTCTATGGTGACAGGGCTGAATGCAGGCCAGCGAAGGGGAGCTGCTGGGAATGGAGGCGTTCTGTCTTCACCGGCAGGCACGGCTGCGCGAGAAATAGCATGATAATCGGAAGCCGTGTTTAGATATTCAAAGCAGATGGCACTGCTATTGCGTTACAGCATGACATGATTAAACAGTTTGCCCTATATTGAAACATGTCTTGTTGACATGCATTAATTTCCATCTGATTTTATTCATTATAATATAATGTATTATAATGCAAAATAATATAACGTAATATAATATATGATATATTCTTATAGAGAGTCTGAGGACAGGGGTGCATATTTTATCTGACAAGTGGGGGTAAGAACATGTTAGGAGGCAATACTGCAAATCGCACGTAAAACAGGTAAATAAAATATGCCTTCACTATCCTGTGTAGTATACTATAGTCTATAGTTACACTGTACTGTCTCTATGTCTGATGCTTTGTCAGTATAAAAACACAAAAGCAATCAATATGAATATCCAAAAAGATAATGTGTTTCCTGTTTTCTGATTTTCTTGATTGTCATAGAAATGTTGTGTGTAATCATGCTGTTATGCATATTTGATCAAAACACTTCAATAATAGATGTGAAAATTATACAGAAGAGGAAGCAGCATTAACTGTACACATTCGTGCTTCTTTCTTTATGCATTAACTGCATGTAAAACGTTCACTTTAGTAGAACCAAACACAATTATCCGTGTAGAATTTTGTATGAGTGTATTTCCAACCACCTGGCAGCTTTGTCGCAACTCTATAGTGCACTGTATTTACTCCGTAAGATGTACATTAACAGGCAGGAATCTGTTCTCATGTGAGGGAAATGAGGGCTCTGCATCAGATGGCAGACTCTTTCTGACAAGCCAACACATCTTATGCAGACACTCGACAATAAGCACATAATGCAATAAGAGGTGAGCCTGTTTCACTCTCACTCCCTTTTGATGTCAAAGCATGTGTTGTTAGCCTGTACCCACAGCCTGCACAAGCAGCTCAGCGGTGCATCCCATGAAGTGGAGCTGTGTCTCATGAACGGTTGTGCAGCTTACTGCTCACACAAGCTGCCTGCACTGCACAGCACAAGAAACACTGACATTAGCAATGAGAGCTAGTGAATCAGGAACAAAAGAAAGGCATTACAGCAGGAAAAGGTGAATTTGGTTTGATAATTAACACTCAAATTCTTGTTGTGTATTAAAACAAAAGAATTGCACTTAAGCCTAAAGATGAAAATGATGATGTGTCCAGTTTCATGAACATAAAGGTGACATGTTTTGTATTTAGTAGGAATAGTGTGTTTATGTGGATGCAGAATTTTTCACAGACATGTACCAGAGAACCGAACTGAACTGTGTGTATAAAACATTTACTGTAAGATTGATCTTATATGTATATGTGTGTGTATGTGTGTGTGTGTGTGTTTATATGTTTCATTTCTTTTCCCCTCTAGGTGGTTGTAGGAGTGTTTGGGGGTATATTTCACTGCACGTTGTAGTTGTATAACTGTGTGTGTGTGACAAACTGCTTGAGTCTTGATTGGTTTAAAGCAAGTATTCAAGGCTAGATTTTGGCTTAGAACTATAACAGTCGTTGCTCCTCCAACTGCTCATTAACTGCTGTTACTTTTGTAGAGTATGGAATACAATAGCTAAATTAGCAGCACTGCACGGCAGCTGCCGCATACCAGCGCCAGTCCCTGCATCGATCCCATGGTATTTTATATACATGGTTTGTTCTGTGCTGACAAATACTTCCATTAATTGGTCTATATGCTGGTGGCTGTTGCTAGGTTACAGATGAGTAGGGTGCTAAATACGATTTTTTTGATGTCACAGCGAACAGAAAACCTCATGTCTGTCAGACTGCGAGGTCAGAACTAACTGTGACATAATGTCCAAATATAACATTAGCACTAGTTAAACATGACAGCTCCCTTTCTTTCATTTTAATCCCGGATCTTTTCACTGTGTCGGATTTTACCCCTCTATCTTCTAGGACACATTAACTTTCTGACCACAGAGACTCATTACCACTACTTCTTGTTCAGTCTGGAGAATATCGGCTCCATTCCTTGATTCCAGTTTCAGATATTCGCATATTACAAAACGGAATGTGAGCGGAATCCTTTAGCTAAGCGTGCACACTTCTCTCACCCTGTATTGATCGCCTCCATTGCAGGACTATTACTGATTTATCTCAAATGCAGCAGTGCACGGTTTCCCTGATTTTTAAAATTTATTTATTTATTTTTTGCTGCAGAAATGTTGCTTGCCTCTCTGATTATCTCCTGCTCACACCGATGCAAATGGGCCTCTCGCTGGATCTTTAATGCTTTAAAGTTTTAATGAGTGTATGCAAATTGCCTTATATGTAGCAATGACTTCATCAGCCAAATGCGAAGTCTGTTGTGTGTCGCTGAAATGAGATTATTCGGCTTAATTAGCAAACACTACTTTTTGGCATTTTGACAAAGAACCGTTTAAGTGCTCGAGTCCAAGCTGGGTGTGTAAGTAAGAATTGCGTTTGTCAGTTGCATGTTAATGTCATCTGCACAACATGATCAACATTGTATTTTTATGTATATATAAATATGGCACATCATATTCATGTGTAAGTTACATTCTTTTACACAAAACAAAATTCACATAGAGCATGTTTCATGTATGCATGGGCTAGCTAGTTTTTGTGGAGAAATTAAGATCATGATGCAGGTTTTTACTTGTCTTGTGGATGTTAGAGGAAATTACATCACACAACCACAGCAGGCAGTGTTTGTTTTTTTTTGTTTTTCTTACTGTTACCATGAACCACACACACTGTTTGCTTTGTCTTTCTTTTGGACCAATGTCAAACCATGCCTGTGTGTTGCAGCACTTTAGTTGAATGTGGATGGGCCTCATATTCCCTCCCTGTAGTGGCCACGGTGAAAAAAAGAAATTGGCAATCGCCTTTTATTACAGTGACAGACCTGTCAGCACGTTCATGTGTGAGAATGTGTTTGTGCTGTCAGGGACCCATCTGGCCAGTGACTCCGGGGCAGAATGACCACGTGGCACGGAGGGCACAGTTAGTCTGGTTAAACGACATGTGAGTATGCCGAAGCATCTCTGCTGGTGGGCTCGCATTTGGGTCAGGAGAAATTGGGACGGGTTCAATTAACAGAGCGCGATCAATTCGCTGCCGGAGGGAGCCTACACCAGTCAGTCTGGCCACTTTTCAACTGGCAAGACATCCCCCTCTAAACTCGCTCTAGAAAAAGCTGCTTTAATGTAGAGAATCTAGACGTTCTCAGTAGGGCTGTTATGATTATTTAATAAAATCAATTAATGGAAAAAAAAGTAGTAATTAGGCTTAAAGATTCATTTGTAATTTATATGATGAATAAGGAATCCACTGGCCATTATGAAGCCATGCTTAGCAGATTTTCCACAGGGTGTAGTTATCACTTTACTTATACATGGTTTTCCGGTTTCCTCCCACAGTCCAAAGGGCTACAGTAGGTTGATTGGATGTTCTAAATTGCCTGTAGGTGTGAGTGTGTGTATGAATGGTTGTCTGTCTGTGTGTTGCCCTGCGATGAGTTGGCCTCCTGTCCTGGGTAAAGCCTTAGGCCCACAGTCAGCTGGGATTGGCTCCAGCTTCCCTGCGACCCGGAAACAGAAGAAGCGGTTTAGAAAATGGATGGATGGATGATGAGCAAGGTTTGCTGAGTTTCAGCTATGAAACAGGTCTGACTTGTAAATTAATAGCTGCATATTAATTGTAGCAACAATGTATAACAAATCAGCAGCTGAAGTTTTGTGACCGAGAAAGGTTCAACACATTTCAGGCAATAATATGTGTGGAAGATTTGAGGGGCAGGTTTATTTTTCTTATATTCCTTGTATGCAACAACTACATGGCAACAGCTACATGAGGGTCACATACAATGAGCAGTTAATTGGATTAATACTGTGTGAAGACCATGCCCAGGATGCTATTTTTTTGCCCATTTTCTTATGTAACTAAACCGTTAATAGGCTTATGGATGCCTTGCTCATGCTCTGGCCATGGTGACTGACCAGGCTAATCTGTCAGCACCAGAGAACTGGACGAGTCTGTTTGTTTTGTGGCTAGTTCTGTCGTAATCGTTGCCCGGCAACATTTCAAGTCATTTATCTATTGGCCCCTTTCCTAATCACTGACCTCATCCTGCGCGATAAATGTATCAGGCAAGCTTCATAAGTGCTTTGCTACAGCTGTGCAAAGGAGGATAAGAGGGACACAGGCTTTGTCCCATGTTTTGATTTTGGTTTGAAATGCTTAGTGGATAAACACTGATGCCAAGGTGAGTGGTGAGTGCTGGGCACAGCTAGATTGAACAGGAAGAGAGAGCGAGAGCGAGTGAGAGAGAGAGAGACACACACACACACACACACAACACACACAACCAGCACCACAGATGGGCGACGGAAAAGTGTGTCATTACCATCCCCAGTCTAATCACCTCCACACTCCTCCCTCGCTCTGTCTGTCCCTCTCTCACTCACTGCCTCTCCTCCTGCTCTTCCACACACTCTCTGGCTCGCTGCTCGCGGTGAGACGAAGGAATCAATACATTCCTCTGAGGCGGCACTGCCAGGCATCTGTGGGCAAGGGTGCATGTGGGGATGAGGCGGAGCGCAGGAGTCTTTTCCGCCTCCTCCAAGCTAATCCCGAAGAAGAGGTGTGGTTGTTTCTCGGACCTAGGAGCCGATCTGCAGACATCGCTTTTGCCTTTGGCTCCCCGATCATTTGCTTGTTTCTGGCTCTGTTGAGCCCTCCTTGCTTTTGGGTCAATCCAGCACTGCCCTTTTACCTGTCTGTGTGTCCCACCATCTCTCTGGGATGAGTTTCAACAGTGACATGGAGGAGGCAGGGGAGGGAAGGTGAGTGATACGCCTGGATGTAACTTTTTGGGGGCTTCTTGCAGAGTGCTAGCTCCCAGTCCTGGTCTTTGATTTTGTTCTGGAGTACACTCTTAAAAAAAGTGCTCCTTGGCTTATTACACAGTTCTAGGGAAAATGTTTTAATGTTTACAAAAGGTTCTTCACACTTGCGAGGTGCTTCTGTGGAATCACAGAAAATAGGGGCTTGTTAATTAGTTGGACTCTTTAGGGGGACCTCTGGAAAAGGAAATCTAATGAGCAGGATTGGGATCCACCAAGAGCTGTCTTTCTCTATGGGCAACTTTGGAATAAACGTTGGAATAAGGCATCGTGAATGGAATTCACTACTGTACCACAGGGTGAAAACTGATTAGCAGCCAAGCTTATTTCGTGTGTTTCTGTCTGTCCTGTTAATAGCCTTAGCTGTAACAGCTGCATACGCCTTGAAGCCCATATGGTGCTGATTAATGGCTAAATTGATATACCAAATCGCCGGATTAGCCCATTCTTATCGGCCAAGCTGCTGACTGTTTACTGAGCCTCTCGGCACCGTTTCCTCTTAAATCTGAACAAAGCCGACACACTGTAATCAGACGTCAGGTCCTATATTTTAGGTGATCTTTGAGATGAACGCCATTGTGCCTGCCTTTTAATTGAGGTGTGGTAAAGGGACAGTTATACAGAATTCTTTTGTACTGTCCTGTTGATGACCCTGACTGGTGACCCTAATTCATTAGCAATCTCTGTGGCTGTGTTAACGCTGTACACTGTTTCCCAGCTGTATATCACACTAACTCATTGAAAAACAATTGCAGTAAGACTCAACAAAACACAAGAAACTAGTGTTTTTTTAGAAAGCATTACAAAATTGCTGTATTCCTATTCCTGGCATGCTGAATAATACTTAGAGAACATTTACCATTGCACTGAGTGTATTTTTACTTATTCCTTGGTTTTTCTCATTGTATTCCACCTAGCAGAATTGGACTTGTGAACTTGGAATTGTGCCCATTTGTTTACGTCAGTTTCTGACGGTTTATATCAGCCTTTAGGCCTGTTTTTGTTTTATATGAGGCGTGTTAAGAATGTCACGAGCAATGGTTGAAGTATATGGGGCGAGCAGATGTTGCAAAGGAATGCTTTTATAGAATGCGTGCTCAGTTTATTCTGGAATTGATTGACTTAATTCCTCAAAATTTTTAGAGGCCATTTGTACTCCAGAGTAAAGAGGTTTTTTAAGAGCAGTGAAGTTTTTGTGCCATCTGAAAAGCATTAAAAAAATATGCCCATAACTAGTTGGTGATTAGCTCCAAGATGAGCTCCAAATGTACATTGAGGCTGGCCAACACTTCACCATGAAAAATTCAGTTTAGTTTGATTTAGCAAAAAGCGACTGTCAAGATAGTTTTCGTTTGATTTGAGGTGATGTCCCGGTTGAGTTGAGGTGAATTCTGAAGCATTCAGTACACTGGTCACGTCAGCATACATCCACACTTCAGGGTTCAGGCCAGTTGTGGTATGTGATGTAGCCTGGCCTTGCAAAACTTTACTTAGTTGATTTTATTTTATTTACCTGTTTATGTATTTTACTGTTACTGGTTCTATATATCTATCTATCTATCTATCTATCTATCTATCTGTCTGTCTGTCTGTCTGTCTGTCTGTCTGCCTGTTTATCTGTCTGTCTGTCTATCTATCTATCAGTCTGCATAATGCTCGGCTACACTGTAAATGAGTCACCCTGTACCCTGAGTTTAAATAAAGGTTGGTTGGTTGATTGATCTTGATTAGCTCTCTTGGGACCTCCCAGCCTGCGCCTGTCAATGTCTTTTATTGTAAAGTCAACTAAGATTGCAGACATCCTTAGAAACACTCCTCCACGTCCCCGAAGTGAAAGATTCTTTACTCCACCATGCAGATATCGTGCCGAGAGGGTACTTAGTAAGTCAGGGTTCATGCTAACAGTTTTGACCCCTCCTACATTCGCCTTAGCTGTCTCTCTGTATCTCTGTATCCGAACAGCCCTGGCTCCGGTACTGACACACATACACACAACCAATCCAGGAAACTTTTTCTTGTTCCGGACAGTGCTGTCAATCCAAAACCCCATTTGACCCACATATTACCATGCGCTTGTGATGAGGAGCATTCTGTTCCTCTGTGTATGTCGGGCAGTCATGATATTAGAAATGACCTGTCATGGTGTGGTGACCCCATTTTGCAGAGAGCAATGTAAACAGGACAGCTTGTGTTTATCTTGATGTGTGTGTATATGTGGACAGGGAGTGGAGCGGAGGGAGGTGTAGGTTCCAGATGATTATTAACACTTCAGGAACAGATGTAATGAGGTTCTCCTTACACAAACTGATGAATGCAGGATCAAGAGTTGGGACAGTTACTTAGAAACAATAATCCATCACCTATGTCTAATTACTTCACTTAAACTTCAATGGAAGTATTTTACCTATTATTTCCTGTAAAAGTATGATATCTCAAACTGGGAAGACTGAGGGAAAATGCAGTAGTGTTTCCTGTACTTTATTTAGAACGACATAGCCAGTCACAGTAAATATAATTCAGAATGTATGTGAATACATTAATGATTGGCGAGGGCTAAACTAGCCCAACAAAATGTTCAAAAACAGCCAAAACAAAGCATGCAGAGCTACTTTAGAATGAAAGAAGAAAAATTAACATTTAAATTAAAATAAAAACCAGTTACACTGGACAAATAATATGACATACCATAAAATACTATAAAATCCCACCTTGCCTCACTAATTTCTTTGAAAAAAACAGACCAGTATGGGTGAGCCTACTGGGATGTGGTTTTGGAGGTAGAATAATATTTAGTGAAAAGCTGATGTTAATTAGCTAGTTTTTTTCCAAACTGTCAGTGCTATGTCAACCGAGGAGCGGCTCTTCTGTTTATTTTTATTTTTTTATTTTTTTTGGAATGAAAACCCCTCAGTTGGGCCATCCTGTTTTCTATTGGTTCACACTTCATAGGTTTGTGACTTCACAGTGACTTCTAGGTCCTAGCTAGTATTTGCTACCTTAAGTGAATAGCTGTTTGCATTTCTGCTTCCTCTCCCTTTACAGCATCTTTGTTGCATGAAAAAATTTTAAATATTTTCTGTAACACATTACTTTGTACCATGGCACACACAACATGCACAATGAAATTGGAACAAAATATTGGCGTTAAACTGATGCTTAGATTTGACATATAATTCAAATCAGTATTTGTGTTTGCCTTTATTTTATTATAGAATTGTATTGCTTGTACTGCTTGTACATAACCCTACAGAAAACAGTGGTATATTTTGTTGTGGTAATGCAGGGAAATCTAGTCACTATAACTATATATTAATGTGTGTATCAATTATAGACATAAAAAATGTCTGTAAGCAAGAACACTCATATTATGTTATTCCTACCACAGATATGGTGCCCCTGTGACCTGAAGGTTGCCAGTTCAAATCCCAGACCGGTACCACTGGTCACATTTCATTGTGGTGCACTGTGTGCTGTGATGTGGTATGTTCATAACGACAAATAATCACTCACTTTCATGCTTGATTACATTTCAAGGCTAGCTAGCTAGCTAGCTAACAATTAAGCTTATACCTCGCCAGTTCACATTGTGCAAACTACATGCAGCCGTTACGTATAATAAACTCTTATCTAAAATGAACAAAACTAATATTGTGTCCCTTATATCTTAATAATATGAGTTTAGGATTATTAGCACTGTTACTCTAAAGGCCAGATTAGAACTATGTTAGAAGAGATGTTTTCGACACAAATGAATCAAAAATGGTCATTAACTTTTACCAAGATGCTTTAAGAATGTGTAGATCCTTCCTTTTTATTTCCCACAGCATTGTGGGTCAACAGTGTCCATCAACACCACACTTAGAAATCCACCGGTTTTAAGTGGGTCTTGTGGATATTTGGGTATACTCAAATTTTAAACTTGTAATTATAATACACACCACATAATCAAAACTAGTTAGAATGATATGGTGTATATATAAAGTGTGTAAACTGGAACACGCCTTAAGTTGCTAAGTAACATAACTAAAACCAGCAGTTTTAAATGAAATCGAGCCTGAATTTTGGCTGTACATTTGTAAATAACAAAATGTTGCACAATACCTGAAATTGCTTAAGCATGTTTATATATGATTACTGAACATACTGAATGGATTGATGGTGCAGTTGCATGATGCTAACTGATGAGGTATAAGATATTAATTTTAGCTATGTTAACCTTGCAGCTTCAGTGAAAAAAAAACAAACAAAAAAAGTTCAGGCATCAAACGTGCCCTGAATAATTAACTAGATTAGCATTTAGGGGGAAAAACTTTTTTACTAAAAAGTCAGTTGGCTGTAAAAAGAAGTCACGTTTGCTCAGTGGGTCAAACTCTGGCTATACTGAAGCCCCTGAAACTGGGTCACAACTTGTGTGCTGCACTTTCTCTCCACCTCTCTGCAAGTGTACATTCCACTTTAGGGTCCTTTCATTTTATTAGGCTCAGAAATGACAGCTTTGGATGCGCTTTACCAGATTCGATCAATGGCAGTTTAAAACATCAGGAGGCTGCAAATCAAATTTGCCCCGTTTACTGCCAGGCATGGTTTGTCTCATGGCGGTGGCTCCGTAGTGTTCCCGCAGCCAGGCTTTCAGAAGTAAAACGAGTGGGTCGCTTTCCCACTCATTTCTCCTCGTTGGCAATTTAAGCCTTGGTGGAAAGAGGTTAGAGCACAGTCAAACAATAACTCTCCTCATGCCAAGCGTCGAAAAGCCCCCATTACACCGTCCACCCACAGTGCCAGCGTTAATGAGCACAGCCATGCCGCTGCAGTTTGTCTCCATAAGCACTGAAAGCATTGATTACGTGGAGATGGGCTGAGAAAGTATCTGTGTCTGTTCTGCTGCCTTGTTATTTTGCCACCGGGGGCCCAGCTGTAATCTTTGACTTTTATCAGCGCTGTTAGTATAAAAAGAGAGGACAGAAATGGATGTGGTTAGGAGTTCTTCTGCCTGTTTATATCAACCTTTCTGACTTAATCTCCTTTTTTAGGATCTCTTGCTGTGCTGAGCTTTATCCTCGCTCTATCTTTGCTCTCTCTCTCTCTCTCTCTCTCTCTTCCTCTCTCCCTCTCTCCCTTTCATGGTTTGCCTCAGGTCTCACACTCACTTAAGCTTGTTCAGTAATTCTACATCCCTTCCACTGCTCTCTCTCTCTATCTATCTATCTATCTATCTATCTATCTATCTATCTATCTATCTATCTATCTATCTATCTATCTCTCTCACCCTCTCTCCCACTTTATCTTTCCTTTTCTTTCTTGCTCTCTCATTTCTTTCACCATTCTCACTTTCTTTTCTGTTTTTTTCATTCAGTCGTTCTCTGTCCCTGACTCTCTCTCTCTCTCTCCTTCCCTCTCTCTCTCTGTCTGTCTCTCTCACATTCTCTATCTAACCCCCCCACGCACAATTTTCTTCCACTCTCTGTAGCACATAGCTTTCCAACTTTCTCTCACTTTTCTCAGTTTGTTTCCAAATCATGCCACACACACACACACATTAGTTTTGTCCTCCTGCACCATTTGTGTCGTCCTCGTGTTGAACGTAAGCCAGGAGCTTAGAGCAGAGTGCAGAAAAAACATGCAGTCATAATCTAGCTCTGAATATACTGACACATCTACTGGCTTGGGGGAGTGTGTGTGTGTGTGTGTGTGTGTGTGTGTGTGTGTGTGATAGCATGCAGCGGGAGGGGATAGATTGACAGATGTAATAGAAAGCCAGGATCAAACAACAGGTGGAAAGCACAGCAATGGTTCTTGTGAGTTAACCTGTAAGTGGGCCTCAGCCTAGTGCTCTGTTCTTTCCATTCTCAGCTGTTTCCCTCTTACACTCCCTTTCCATCGACTGAGCTGTGAGCACAGGCCGTCCTAAATGAACGGCTTGAGCGTTATATATATTTTTCTCCCATTCAAAATGTCGTCTGTCGGCCAAGAAGCAGGCTCACTGCCTTTTTACTTGTTGGGTTTCTCCTGTATAATGTTTCAGCTGTATGCAAAAGTAAGGCACCATGCTCAGATGACATAAGTCACATCTTTCGCAGAGAAAACATTTCTGCACATTTTAGTGCACAACTACTGTTTGTTTACAGAACAAAAAGTATATATTGTTGTATGTAAGTTTTGGACACAGTGGTCAGATATTGCATTTAACATACTGGGGGAACAAAAAAACATGAAAATGCAGCCTGAGCCAAAGTTATGGCACATTTTATATTTGATTTGTGTTAAACTGAGCAATTAAACAGAAATTGCGGAGTACAAATAAAAACAGATGCTGTATTTAAATGAGCATGTGTACTTATTTCACCTCAATATCAATAAAACATGTGGTTTGTTCAGAATTTCAAATTTTTTATCATTATATTACCATTAATGCCATGTTTTATTGACCACAAAACTTTTTTGACTTGTTAAGAAATGTTCAAGAGTTGTGCCCTGTGATTGCAACAATTAGTGGGAATATTTTCACAGAGGACCTTTCCTCAGTCACTTTACTCAAGCTTCCGAGCTTGTGTCTGGTTTAGTGCAGTTTCTATTTATTAAATTTATTTCTATTTATTTAAATGTGATATATAAAATTTGCATTGTACTGAGGTGGGCATTCTGACATTTTGTATTGCAATCAGTCTTAAAAATTTGCACAATCTACTTCTCAGTCAAATCGTAGAAATCTTGACCTTTTATGTCCTATCAGTGTTGCCATACTTCACATAAAACTTTAATGGTTAATCATCATTTTAAATCCACACTGAATTCACCAACCAACAGAATGTCTGTCTACTAGATGACCGCTCTGATTGACCAAATATTATAACCCATGCCTCTATCACATGTCTTTCAGGTGTGATCTATTTGAAAAACAATAATATATATTCTAAATATGTTTAGAAAACACACACACATACACATGCACACACATACACATGCACACACACACACACATACATACATA
>JBBPDA010000001.1:19679927-19690600 GCA_037974385.1 Arnoldichthys spilopterus | reverse complement strand
AGTAAGCATTTTTCCAAATATTAAAAAACACTCCAGAACACACACTTTTCCAAAAAAAAATATAAGTAGCATTAATTCAGAAGACTTGACCATTTCCAGACTTATAGTTACCATCAAATACCTACCATCCAAAAAAGTTAATTTCAATAGCGCTATTTTACACTGATGTTGCCACGAAGCAGCTTTACAGAAACCGGGTCTGAGATCCCAGTGAGCAAGCCAAAGGCGACAGAGGCAAGGAAAAACTCCCTAAGCTGTAGGAAAATATAGCAAAATATCAACTACTGTTTACTAGCAAAAGCAATCTTGATACTTTTTACTGGCTTCTTATTTGTTTAGCTTTTGTTTTGCTGGCATAAAGACACTTACTGCTGAGATCATTGGCCTAAAGGTATTTGCATAGTTGCCTAAGACTTTTGCACAGTACTGTGTGTGTATGTGTATATATATATATATGTGCGTGTGTGTATGTGTATGTGTTCCCCAACATGAGTGGAGGCAAAACTAAGCCCCCTTTGCCTTGATGCAGATTTTTACTTTTGATCACTCCTCAAGCAGCTTCATGAGGGATAATTTTAACAAGAATGAATAAAATACACAGATAGTGAGACCTTGATGTTTCTGAAAACCACTTGCTGGGAGGCATTTGAGAAGCAACCTGCAAAAGGCAACTAAGCTCATTTAAAACCATTCATCTTCACAGTAACTGTGTTTGTTATGAAGAAAACACAATACAACATTAAAATAAAAGTGAGTTAACACAAAAACAGTAAAAACTACAATACCTAATGTTAAAAAAATCAAAGGTACCATGGGAGCTTGTTTGCATGTTTGTTTGGTTCCACATTGTTCCTCAGCATGTCCACCTGCGACAGGAGTTTATTAAATGCCAGACAGCGCTCCTGATTTAACTTAATGAAGCACTGATTAAACCATGGATTAGAAGGTAATTGTTCATAGTACTGGCTTTCCTTAAAATATGGCTGAAGAGTGTAATCGACCCTGGTCCATCGCTGGCCATCACTTGCCATTCTAACCAGCGTAGGTGTCTGTTAGCTGATGTAGAAAAACTGTGATTAGTGTTCTCCTGCAAGCATGTTTGATGACGTTGGTGCTGTTCAAAAAGACGTGATGGTCTGTTTTGAGAACTTAAGATTCATGAAATGACATGTTTATTGTTAGCCTGTCCATATACAATCATACAGTAGGGTTGAAACAACATTTCTCTTGGACCCATAGTATAACATGCAACAGTACAAGAAGTAGACATAGCACAACATTACGCAAAAAAACAAAAATTCAGTGTTGGTACCAGTAGCTGCTTGCTATGACCAACAGGGGTTGGGAAATGAGCAATGTCTAATGTATAATAAACTAAATTGTGGGAAATAAAGTGTCTTTCTAACAATTATAGTATATAATATTATATAGAGAATATAATATAGGTTCCTTCTAAATAGTGACAGTACAGAGTGACTATTATTGTAACCAACTGGCTGTGGGTTGTGGTGGCCCTTGGGACCTGAAGGTCGCAAGTTCAAGTCCCGACCCAGGCACTATTGAGGTACCCTTGAGCAAGGTACTGTCCCACTACACTGCTCGCTGTTGGTAGCTGCCTGCTGCTCCATATGTGCACATGCGATGAGTTAAATGCAGAGGTCACATTTTGTTGTGGTGTTTGAGTGTGTTCACAATGACAAATAATCACTTTCACTTTAAACAGTATTCAGTGCAATAAAACAGTAATAGTATAGAATGTCTGTATATTAACCAAGTGGCTTTAAACATTATGTAACCAGTACATAGTACTGATACAGTATTAGTGCAATTAGTGCAAACAATAGCAGTATATAAGCCATTACCCACTCAGTCAGTACAGGTGGTATTGTATGATTAGGGGAGTCCTAGGTACAACTGGACATGACTAAATTAAGCATAAATTTGGAATAGGGCAAAAAAAAAAACTATTTACAAATAATCGCATTCTAAATAATCATATTTAATTCAAACTGTTTTGTGATTAGTGATTTAACACCCTGTCTCAAAGGGTAATCAGTAGAAGAAGGAACACTTTAAAAAGGGGATGAAAATTGTTCTGCCTTTCTGAAAGTAAAGCTGAGCTCTCAAATTATTAAGTGACAGGAAAGTCTCATTGCAGAAGAGTTCGCATAATTAAATTTAACCTCATTTTTCCTAGCAGCCTGGGGCATCCAGAGTGTCTGGGAAAGAGAGATGTAATCCTCTCACGGTCCCACTCCTCACTGCTCACATAATCAAATAATACACACCGGACCCGCTGCAAATGAAACGCACCACAGCAAAGTCATCATTCTCTGTTAGCGTATTCAGTATGTCCTGTATTAATACGAAGGCTGTAGAATGTGATTACTTTGTCATTTAGTAGTTTTTTATGTTTATGGTCATAAACTGCAGTTATATGACCAAACCCCTGTAATGAAGGGCCTTCAAGAATTACTGACATTCTTGGTAAATATTTTTCCAATCATGGTTCTGCAGGGCCAGCACTGGAAAAAATCAGTCTAACATATCATGTTTGATATGTGATGTGCCTTTTGAAGGATTAAAGAGCCTTCTCCTAAAGTAAAGGTTCTATACCAGTTTAGGTATTCTGATCTTAGTCATTTTCAACAGGGAAAAGGAAGAAAAAAAGAGTAAGGGACACTTTGATGAAAAGCAGTGTGAACTTGACTCACAGCCTGCTGATAAAGCCCTGTCTACCTGTCCAGACAGACGTCTGAATTAAGCATTTTTCTGACATTTGTGACGTCGGAGCGATTCAAACCGGCGTTCAACAGAGACAAACGAACGCGAATGTTGCGTCATATTCAAGTCAATCAACCACCGCTACAAACCGCAACCAAAACGCCACCGTCGCTCAGAGCGCGTTCACATATACAAGATTAGGGCTTAGACTAGGGCTCAAGAGTTGAGCTGGTATGCAGAATTCGCTCTCAAGCAGTGTAGCAGTGAATAGCCAAACAAATGAGTTTATAAATTGTGTGTTGAGGGTATACCTACATAGGTCCATCTGAAGAAAAGCTTTGAATCAAACTAGAACTCATCATGCTTCTAGCAGCTACTTTTACTGTTGGCTGCATAGTGTAGCTTTGCTAAATCCACATTTATAGCTTTTACAGACAAAAAAAGTTTTTGTAGTATTTGAGGCAGAATGGATATCATATGATTCCATTTTGAACAGAAAAAATAATATACATTATAATTGTAAAAGACTGTCAGGCTTCACAGAAATCTTTAGGTCAAAGGGGTTTTAAGAAGATTTGCGCACTTGAGAAAGAAAGCAAGTTATTAGAATTCCTTGATTTCTTGAGTGAGATGTTCATTCACATGTGTTGTAGACAGACATGAGCCTGAAGGCCGCTGGACAGTGGACGCATACAATTGGTGGAAGTACGGTCATGAAAGCCTTCATTTAGGTGCTCCTCTAATGTAAAGTGCTGCAATTAATAATTTAAAACTGAGAATATGGTTAAATTAAAAAAATTTAATGTCTTTATTGGCCCATACTCAAGGTTCACACATCAGTATGAGCAGCTATTATTTTTCCATTTACTGAGAAGGTCAATTTAAATTAATATTTCTTAATATTTAAGTGACAATTTTATCTGAATAATCTCTCTCTCTCTCTCTCTCTCTCTCTCTCTCTTTCTCTCTCTATTTTTGCAGTATTTGGGCTTGGTGGAGGTGGAGGAGTCCAGAGGCATGCATGTCTGTGAGGAGGCAGTGAAGAAACTCAAAGTGGTGAGCGTTTCCATCCAGTCTTTTTCTGTTTCATTAGACTGATATCTCTCCGTTTCAGGCGCTTAGCCACGGTCAGACTTTATGATTTTAAACTTGTGATGTTCAGCCTGGACTGTTTGCTGAACTAAGTGAATAAGTTGTATGAGGTGGATTGAATACAGTAGGTCCTCAAGATCATGTTGCAGCTGCTCCTTACACAGAGCTGTGCTTTTAATAGGTAAATAGTACCAAAGGAGAAGGCTAAAAAAGACGAGGGTGGTGAACTGAAGTAAAAATCGGCAGCACAGCTGAAAATCTGGTCGTTCAGCTGGCTTTCAAGTCAAAGCTTTTACGGCCACGTGGCCTAACATTCATTCCTAGGGAGCTCTGGCATGCTTTTGGCCTCTGAGCCACAGGGGGCCGGTCAGATAAGAGTCACAATGCGGTGCCACTTCCAGTGAGCTTTCGTCAGTTCTCATCAGCTGAACGAGTCAGTGGACTGGGCTTTTCTTTGAACCCTTTAAGACCTAAGATGAAAAGTATAAGAGTGCAGATTGGTAATCCAAAATATCACACAGCCCAGAAGCCTTGCTTCTCCAGTTTAATATGTGTTGATATCCCAAACAAGTACTGTTATGGGCAGCATTATCATGAAATCATGAGCAAGACTTTATTGTGTACCATCTCCTTGTGGCCTTGTCTTAAATAATAACTTGCTTTCATTCACTTAAAAAAGGGAAAAAAGGGCAGTGGTGGTGTGACCATTAGGGAGTTGACCCTGTGACCTGAAGGTTGTCAGATCAAATCCCAGACTGATATCACTGAAGTGTGCAAGGTGCTGTCCCCAAGCACTACTCCACAGCGCTGCCTACGTCAGCTGCCCACTGCTCTTACAAGGATGGGTTAAATGCAGAAGTCACATTTTTTTGTGGTGCACTGTGTGCTGTGCTGCGGTGTGTTCACAAAGACAAATAATTACTCACTTTCATAGCTGATTATATCTGAATGTTCTTCGTATACACATTTAAAAGACAAGTTCTGCCACATTTGAGATCTGAATGTGCTCATGTCCAGAGTCCTGTTCTCAAGGTGGTTTGATCTGTGTGTCTATATGTAAACACATGTGGCCAGCTTGGCTGCATTAGCTTGTGAACTGAGTCAGTTTTTCACATGTATTCAAGTGTGTGCTTGAATACGCCATTTGCCTGTGAAGGACAAGAAAACGTTTTCACACCACTCCTGGCTGGAGCTTAACTTTCTTTCAGTTGTGCTTGCTAACAGAACCCATAACTTGTCTTTCTTGTCATTTAAAATACGTGAAGTTCTGCAGAAGGTTTTGTAAAACTTTTATTCATCATGATGTGGCTCTTAAAGGCTCTGTCTACTCTGATCGGACCCCATGCCAGCCTGATTAAAAATTGAAATATTGTGCAGTGAAGAGGGATTTGATGAAAATCTGGAGTCAGAAGCTACATTTGAACAGGGCAAGTGTAAACATATCCAGTCACTATGATTGGATGGTAAATCCAAGTGTAAACATGTCGTTTGAAGTATAAATCAAAAGTGGGTGTGGCTTAATCCACAAATATATGGTTTTCAGACAGGTACAACAATGCTCATTATCCACCATTATACACTTAAAACCGATCAGCCATAACATTAAACTTGTTGTAAGACTTTGTAGATCCCCTTGTGCTGCCAGAACATCCCTGACTATGGGGTGCTGTGTGACCCCTTTCTACCAATAGTCAGCTTTAACTTTTTATGCTATAGTAGTTCTTCTGTGGAATCGGACCAGACAGGCTTACCATGCATCAATTCACCGGTTGTCTTTCCCTGGATCATCTATCCACTGGACATAGGGAACAACCAATGAGACCTGCAGTGCTGGAACTGCTTTGAACCAGCATCACATTATGGCCTATGCAAAATCACTCAGATCCTTACACTCATCCTTCTTTCCTGCTTCCCTTTCCTGTCAACTTCAGGATCTGACTGTTATAAAGCAGTATAAGCATTGTCCCGAGCGCTGCCGGACAGCCCTAAATGTGTGTCTGCTGGACTGAGTGTGTGGTCTCTGTCGTGGTACTTTCCATCCCCCAGTCCTCTTGTCTTCTGTCTCCTAGCAGAGCTCTCCAGCTGTTTCCAGCCGTTCCCTCCCCCTCTCATCTTTGCCTGTTCCTTCCTTTCTCTCCCCAAGCGTCTTCAACTTCACCCTTGGTCCCTGCAGGCTTTGCTATCTTCCGCATTTTAATTGCTTTTCTGTGCACTGCTGTCTTAGCAGATTTGGAGCATGGCTTCTGGGCCCCATTTAAAAAGTTGATGGAATTCCTTCAGGTCCTTCTGCTCTATCTAAGGCCTGAAGATTCACTCTGTGCTCCTCCTTATTTACATTCCATTTCTCTGTCTTATTCATTTTCTGTCTCTCTCTCTCTCACACACACACACACACACTCTCTCTGTCTGTCTCTCTCAAATACACATGCCCACTCAGTCTACTGCTTCCAGACAGAGCTTCTGCTGCCACATACAGGCCTTTGTGGATCTTCTTTTTTCCCTTCAGTGTTCTCATCACTTTAGCATGGTTCAGCACCTTAGTGACTGCCCAAACAATAAGCTACAGAGAGAGTGGGGCAGTTTTTAGTCATGGGGGTCAGTAGGCCGAAAACAGTGCACCTCCATTGTCCAATCAAAGAGACACGTCAAGGCAGGGCAGATTTAAAGGGCCCGTGTCATGTGAAACTCAAATTCCATTCTCTCCACAGTCCATTCAATCCATATATGACTACTCTGTTTTGAATTTGTCATGGTTGTAATATCACAGCATGAACACGTTTAGAAATAGGCCCCAATTCAGTCTATAGCAGTTAAGTCTCCCCCTTCGTGAGATGAGGTGTTACTGCTGCCAGTCAGTCAGAGCTATTGAGCAGAAGGTGTGTGGGGGAGACAATTAAACATGCTATTCCTCACTATTGGGAAGCACTACAGCCTTAAGAGAGCTAGGCTTCCAAAAGGACTGACCAAAGTGTATTTGTTTCCAGCTTTCCTAATGGTTTAAGTCTGAACCTACTGTAACATAAGTGTAAACATAATACAGGCCAGACAATCATGACAGAGTACAAATAGCAGTCTTAAAGACACAATAACAGCAACCTGTTTAATTTTAAGGTTTGAAGAAGTTAAAAAGGGGTCATGTTAAATTGATTTATGGCTGTTTTGTGCATAAATGTACATTATGAGTGGCTTTCAGGGAAAAAACAGCATGTAGCATATGTGTCCTCTAACGGTGTGAAGCTGTTGTTTTCACAGAGCGGAAAGAAAACTGTCAAAGCCGTGCTGTGGGTCTCAGCCGATGGCCTTAGAGTGGTGGACGACAAAACCAAGGTAAGCTTGGCGTCAGGCCCACACCTTAACATATGCAAATCTGGGAAAACCACAGAACGTGGAGAGATTTGGCCAAGCTGTCACTTGAATGGCTCTTACTGACTGTCCCAAGCCAGCAGTTAGCCTTAGCTTACAGGAAATCCTCTGAATGAGAAAGAAAGAGAGAGAGTAAGGCAGAGAGAAAGTGCAGAAAATGCCCAGCAGGAGGATTTGGCTGGTCTCCAAAAGCCCAGTCACATGACGGACTCCACTTTATGTCCAGCCGCTGAGGCCACCAGTGAGGCCACACATTGAGACTGCTTTTGAGGTCAAGAGCTTTAAAGGCTGTGTCGTTGATGGGCGGTAACGGTTTTTATGAGTTTTGTGAGCAGGGGGGTGGTCTGAGGAAAATGACATACTTACATACACACACACACACACACACACACACACACACTACTGTCTCTTAGTTCTTTAAGTGAAAACTACATTTTGTGTTATTCACTCGTATGTTTGGAGTTCATTTCTTTGATTAGTATTTGGATGTAATCTTTTACTTGGATCACTCTCATGGATTTTTGAAAATGTTTAAAGTTAGAGGCTTTTTTGTCTTTCAAACCCAGTATTTTTCTATAATACCAGCAAAAAACTGCAAATACATAACCATGTGTGTGATATCGTCCTATAAAAAATCTTCTCATACCCAGCTAATATTAGCTAATGTCTAAAAACACAACTTTTTGGATACTTTTATTAATTTAAACAATTAAAGTATTTTGTATTCAAAGTATAAGTAATATTTAGAACATTTTATCCTTATTTTGCCTGTTAATTTTTGGTTTAATATTTAAAAAGCATTTCCTGTAGGATATTCAGGTGAAGAAGCTGTGTCCAATGTTTCCTCAGTCACTCGTTTACCTGCACTGAGCTGAGAGAGAGACAAACAGAGATCGAAGACTAGCGTACCAGTTTAGCTGATTCCTACATATTCTGAAGACTTATCTTTATGAATTTTACATAAAGTACACTTTTTAGTCTTGAAAGTTACTTTTAGCAATGGAATATGAACTTGGCTCCTCATTCAGTAAAGCAGCTAAACCCACTCGCTTAATACAGATTGTAAAAGATTTACATCTCAAACTTACCTCTGTTTCATCACTGCTATCTAGGTCAGCAGAAATCCAGTCATCTGTCTCCTTTTACAGCACATCTGTCTGTGTGCATCTTTGTGAGGGCCAGCATTAAAAAGGGGAATGTATAACATTAAATGTGCAACAGTAATTGTTGCAACAACAAAAAAATATTTCGATAAATTAAAGTGAATGATGAATAAATAATGATTTAATCTAAAATTAATAAGCATTCTTAAAATTATGGTTAAAAATGAAATGTAAACATTGTTTTAAGGGGTCGTGTTGAGAAGGAGTGTTTGAATAATTAAGTACTGCTTCAGAAATGCCAACAAAAATTCAAAACCTGTAAAATCCTGTTTGGCACAGCCTAAATTATAGTAATTATTTATAGGTAATTGAGTAATCTCTCAATCTAAATATTTTGATGATTAACTAAACTTTTCCCAAGTGCTTTTCCCAAAATGCTTTGCTGTAAAAGGATAATAAAGAAGTTTGAGAGTAAAAAAAAACACTATGTATCACAAATACATGTGGATTATCATGCATTATCCTCATAAAATCTGAAGAAAAAGAATCAAAGCTCATTTTTTGAGATGATTAATTTTAAACGATCATTGTATTAGTTTAGTAATCAAGTCTTACTGAGTGTAATCAAGTCAAGTAATTTTTACACAACAAGGTAGCTGGGTCTAGACACACACCCACATCCACACATGAACGCACTTACACAAACTCTCAGTGGGCCTTAGCCTGAAAAAGTAAAGTCACAAGAGGCCTCACTGCTTTACAGCTACAGTCATCTTCTGTTTCTGTCCAGCTCTTGAAAGGGGAGGCACAAAGCGATCTCTTTTTTTTTTTTGTTTCCTGTAAACCCTCCCCCTACACAACTAGACATCTATCCCTCTCCCCCTCCCTCCTTCCTTTTCTCCCTGCCCTTCTGGTAATCCTTTAGCATCTCTATGAGTCAGCACAGAGACCAAATCCCCCTCGCTACTGTCCATATGTCTCCAGAGCAGTGAAGCCGGGCAAAGGCGTTTGGGGTCCAAGCCTGACATTTAGAAAAACCAGCCCCATTCCCTCTCTTCCCAGACGTGTGACGTGAGTCAGCAGCCCCTCAACTGTTTCCTCTCTTCCTCCCTTTTTTCACCCACCGGAACGCAGTCGTCTGTGACCAGCCTTTCAGTGCTCTCCTTGCTGTCCATTAAGAGGTTCGCAGTGAATGGGCCCCTCACCTTGCACATTTGCTCCCAGCTCTGTTTTCTTATGTAAAATAGCTACATTGATGTATGTGAGGCCCTTCCCTTATCACTTATGCCCTCAAGCTCATGCATTATGCAGCCTTTGTAGCTCTTTACATGCAAACGTGATCCATTATTGCCTCAAGAGGATTCTGTTACAAAGTGGCTAAACACATTGAAGATAAGTCTTTGGAAAAATCTGATTTATAAATGTTCCAGGAAGAAATTTGCTTTAAGAACAGGTTTTTACTGCATTGTTTCCTGTTCAAATAACCACAGATTTCAACAGATAGTATTGCAATATCCCTAAAAAGCACATTTTAAGCATGGCTTAACATTACATTATTGCATGCATCTATCATAAGCATTGATATACCAGATAGTTTGGTTGATATAGGGATAAGAACTCGCACAACTTAAATCATTATCATTTGTATGAATTATTTCTTTTTATCTCCACTGTTTTTGTTAATATTTGGCTCACACTACAGGATAATTGGGCTAATTTTGAGGCTGATTTGCACCTCTTGACAGTTGCCAATTGTCACCTGATATCAAGATCTTAAAGTTCTCTAGTCTATTCCTAGTCCAGTCAGGGCCATTCTGATTGTGAACCTTAAAAATATTTAACACGTTCAGTGTTCTGTATTGTGGGATGAATGCCAGTTCCCTGGTGTGAAATGCAATGTAGACATCCTGCTAAAGTATGGTGGTGCTAAAGATGAATGCATGCTAGTAGTCACTAGTTAGCATGGTATTATTTAAATAATGCTAATTTGGGGCTATTGACTTTGATTCATTGATTAGCATTATGCATAATGATTAGCATTTTCGATTGAAATGTTCTTTAAAGTAAACACATATTAATGTTGTGTTTGACTGGCACCCATAAAAACAGTTGCCATTGAAAGACAAAATTGTAAAAACATGATAGACTAGAGAGAGTTCTGTCTTACCGAAGTTGTGATGTTTCTTTAGCCAGTACCTTCTCTAATACCATAGGAAAAGAAAACACATAGCGTAACTGTTTCTAGCTGATATCCTTATAATGTCTATATATATACAGGTCCTTCTAAAAAATTAGCATATTGTGATAAAGTTCTTTATTTTCTGTAATGTACTGATAAACATTAGACTTTCATATATTTTAGATCCATTACATACAACTGAAGTACTTCAA
>JBBPDA010000001.1:19638585-19658003 GCA_037974385.1 Arnoldichthys spilopterus | reverse complement strand
AGGGGTGTGGCTAACTCAAACACGAGGAAACTCAAAATATCAACACAAGGAGACAAGGAGGGGTGTATACGTGACAGTATCCAGAGTTAGCTGCTTTAGTTTTGCACATATCGTGGATGAAGTTTTACTGGTTGGCCCCAAAAATCTTATATCTCTTCGATTAACATTGATGAGGTATTGATTAGGTCTGCTTCTGCTGTCAGAAATCTTGATGTACTTTTTGATTCATCACTCAACTTTAAAGCACATATTAAATCAATTACCAAAGTGGCATTTGTAACATTGCTCACCTCCGTCCATTGCTGTCTAGTATCGATGCCCATACTCTTGTTCATGCTGTTATTACATCTCGTATTGACTACTGTAACTCCCTCTTTGCTGGTCTCCCTGCTAAGTCTCTACAAAAACTTCAGTATATTCAAAACTCTGCTGCTCAGCTCCTCATTCATACAAAACCTTCAGCTCACATCACCCCCATCCTCTTCCAACTACACTGGTAAACCGTTCAGTCTCGTATTCAGTTTAAAATACTGCTTCTCACTTTCAATGCTCTGCATAATCTTGCTCCTTCCTCTCTTTCTGATCTTCTCATGCCTTACTCCCCTGCTCGCTCTCTCAGGTCTACTGGTAGTAATCTTCTTGCTGTTCCTCGCACAAGACTTTCCACTATTGGAGGCAGGTCCTTTAGTGCCAAAGCCTCCAAACTTTGTAATTCTATTTCTCAGTCTCTCCGTGATTGTTCTTGCCTGTCTACCTTTAAGTCAGAACTAAAAACTTATCTTTTCAATGATTACTCTTCCACTTTCCAATTTTCTTAAATAATAATAATAATTTTTTTGTATATGTTATCTTTGTATGTTAAGCGACCTTGGGATTGTGAAAGGCACTATATAAATTCAAGTTATTATTATTATTAGTAGTAGTAGTATTACTTAACTGTGAGGCTAATGTCGCTAACACCGTATGCAAATGTATAGCCCACAAATTAGTACCATGCATCTAATTTAACAATCACACATGCTTCAAGCTGCCTTTTAAATCATTTTAAATCATTTACTTGCTTATGTTTCTGATACTGTATGACAAGACTGCTAAAACTTTTTGTGAAAGGAGTTAAAGTGAAATTTGTATGGGTGCCACAAGGGTTTAAAGGACAAAATGATACACAGATATAGAAAGTGGATGGGTTTTTAAATAAATAATTTAGTAAGTTATATGTAGTATAAAAATGTTTGCTGTCTCATTGGGTGAGGTGGTGGTGTTTGAGTAACTTTCTGATGGGTCGAAAAAGGGTTTCTTTGGGCTTTGGACCACCCTTTAGTCAGCCCTGCTGTATGAATTACAGTTAGCAATAAACATGCACAAAACTATGAATAGGATTCAGGTTTCAGTCTTGCCTATGCTACTACTGTTTAAAGCTATGTTATGCACTTTTTGCATTAGAAATTGTTCACTGATTTTCAAAATATAAACTGAGAATTTCCTCAGTATCAGGAGTGGAAAAAATACAGAATAGAAATACAGCTAGTGCTGTAGCATCTAGCACCAAGACATTAGCAGCAGATCCTTTAACTCAAGGTGTGAGGTGGGACATCCATGGATCAGATTACTTTGTCCAGCACATCCCACAGATGCTTGTTCAGAATGAGATATTTGGAAATTGGAGGCCAAGTCAACAATGTTCCTCAGACCATTCCTGAACAATTTTTGCTGCATGCCAAGACACATTATCTAGCTGTAAGAGGCCACTGCCATTAGGGAACACCATGAAGTGTTGTACTTGCTCTACAACAATGTTATGGTAATTGGTACATGTCAAAGTAACATTTGCATGAATTAATGAATTTCCTTCCTCCCGTAGTGCATCCTGCTCCTTCATCCAGCTTTGGTGCACACATGTCCATTGTAAGTGCTTGAATGGAAAGTGATGAAGGGTGGTGTGCGGCTACACAGCAAGCTGCAGTTCATTGTGTATTTTAACATCTTTCTTAGCAAGCATTAATTTTTACAGGACTTTATGCTACAGTAGCTCTTCTGTGGAATAGAACCTTGGTTAGTTTTTCTTACAATACATTCATATATATGGGAACATAGAAAATAATTTCCTGGCCTTTGAGATTTGTAAGAAGTGTTTTAAAAGTCTTAATGAAAATGATTAAGTCTTAATTAATAAATTAAAAGTAACTTAAGTTTGAAAAGAAAGTTCAATTACAAATATTTTCCCTAGGCAATATAAAAGCTCATCATTAGCCATAGTACTTATATGCTAAATCTATTAAGCAATTATCACATCATGCTGTGCAAAACATCATAACAAGACAGCCATGATATTGTCATCTAAAGTGGCTGCAATGTAAAAAAAGCGTGTTTGCATAGCAGCACCCAGCTGAGTAATCTCTTCATGTAAATTCATTTAGTGTCTCCAGACGGTGGCTTATTTGTAAGAAGGGTGTTCAATGGTGTTGTTGGCCTGTGGAACTGTGATACAAAACACTGTACAAAATGCACAGAGCCGTCAGAGCTTAGACAGGGATATTTTCTGTATGTATATACTAAGTCCTAGACAAGAAGACCAATATGTGTCTAACCCAAACCTAATTTACAAGCTTATGACAAGTTTATGCTGGGGCCTAAAGCCCAGGCCAGGGGGGACATACATTCATCAACGTCAGTTACATACCTGGTGACAATGGCACAGAAATCTGATGCACTAGTGCATCAAGCTGCTTGGAGAAACAGGTACAAAATGATTGTACTATCCTGTACAACATCACAGGTTTCAAATGTATGGAGTGTTCAGAATGATGAACAGAGCTGTAGATGAATCTGAATTGAGAATGCTTTGGAACAAAGAGAGTGTAAATAGGGAAATTACAGTATTTTGTGTATCACTGAACTGTTTTGCTGTTCCCAAAATGCTTAAAATGTTGAATAAAGCTAAAATCAGTTTGTGGTATTTAAATCCACATTGTGTAAATTAGTATTACACACAACATAATAATAATTATTTATTTAAAAGATAGTGCCAAGCTTTTGAAACTGTAGCAGATCTGTAAGCATGTACAGCTTGTGCTTGCCAGTGTTTCTTAAAGGAAAACTTCACATTTCACATAATTCAGATATTTAGATGTAGACACCATAGTTTAGAATGATATGTTATCAGATGACTCATAGTAGAGAAACTGACTCTTACTTTACAGTAGTGGTAAAGGTAAACATGGGGCAGTCAGTTTCATTTATGACCCAAAATGACCAGTGAACCTACACATCTTCCAAAATTTTATATAATTACTATAACAAGCAAAGTAAAATCTTTTCGCATGTTGAAGAGGCATCCCCTAAGGAACTGGAAATATTATAAAACAATTCAGAATATGCACAACCTGCACCTCTCTTGCATGTCCAGACACATTTTTAAAAAATCTCCTAATTGGATGTTATTATATAGGTCTCAGAACTATCACGTAACAATGTCTCAGGCATCAGGCATCGTAATCATGACCTTTTGAGAAAAGATGGCTGAGCAAAACAGCAGTGTTAGTGACAAGGGTAGAAACCCCTTGTACCAGCATCATACACACTACCACATCTGTTTTAATGCCAAGTGGTCTAGTATCAAGTCTACAGCATTCTTGTAGTCAACTGACTGATGAGGAGTGAAGCAGAAGGTGGCTGACAAACTGTGCAGAGACAAAAGGCCTACGGTTCAACACAAACAGAGTGGACCTAGAATGTGTAATGAATTCTTGGTTCTTCATCCCAACTTCCTAAAAGTTATGTATGTGTGGGAACACTGCTCTTTGCTTCCCTCTGTTTCTTGTGGAATTGATGTTAAGTTATACCTGCTTCTTTTTATTGCTATAGCTTGTTTTCTACATTTGTTGCAATGCATGGACCCTGCTCAGCCATCTTTTCTTCTCATGTTGCTAACCAGGACTCATAACACATGTACACATAAATGCATGCTCCTTCCTTGCATCCTTCCCCTGCTGCTCCCCTCCTACATAAGGCAACCTCATCCTGTCCAGGGAATGGAAGCATAATGTAGGTGTAGGATTACAAGTGTATACAAAAATAAATTCAACCGCATGCGCTTTGAAGGCCTAGAAGGTTTCTTCTGAGGTCCTTTGACCTTTCTGATTTGATTTCTACCAGCATCCATTAATCACGTTGGATAATCATCCTATTTTATCATAAGGCTTAGCAGTTACTATGGTGACGTAACTAATTACCCAAGACAATGAAGACATATAATGACATCACGGTATGCAAGACTCAGATAACAGGAAAAGTAAAGAGGCTTTATATTATGCAACGATGGAAGACTGTTATTAAAACAGGGGTCAGCTGCTCACCCTAAGCATGACTGTTTGTCCAAGATGCTTTTAATCTCAGAAGGCACGTGACGTCACGCATGGAGCCAGTGACGACATGGGGCCAGTGTGGTTCAGGCAATAATACTGCTATTGTAGAATGAGGACATCTAGTGGTGTGACTTGGAGCCACAGTCACCCCTGCCCCAGCTGTCCCCAAAAGTGATTTGGGACACAACGAGTCTTACACATTGTCTCATTTTCCTTGAGAATCACCTTCTCAGATATCTTTTCACTGAATTTTTATCTTAATCTCCAATGAAAAGTACTTTACAATAATATTAATGTAATGCTGGTAAGTAGTGAGTTCAGTGAAAGCCTAAGGCTAAAACTCAAACTGCTCCCTACACCCTACATAGTGCATTGTTGTGAGTCAAAATCCTGGCTTTAAAACAGCTCGATTTGTACAATATTGAATTGTATTAACCTTTGGCTGAATGCCAAAAAAACAACATTTGCTAGACACTACGTGGATGCGCGAGCCAGTATTTTAAAAAGAAGTGTAGAGAGTAAGCAGCCAATTGAGACGTGACCTGAGAAGTACTTAAAACACTTAGCGCCTTATTGTGAGGTGTCAGTGTTGTCGCCCTCTGCTGGTAACTCAAGGAACTCATTCACGGCAGTGGTTTCTCGATGGAGAGGAAAGTCAAAGGCTGCGTCCCAAATAAAGCCACACTACACAATATGTTAAACGTGCACAGCCGTTTGAAATACATTTAGTAATGGTATGTACAGAATAGAAGTGTGCTCTTCGAAAAGATGGCCTATAAAATGAAATATTTTTAATAAGTGTTGAATCGATGTCCGTAAAAGTTAGTATCGCCTCTGTGCATACTAGTTGGGCATGGGGGCCCTGTGCATGACCGACGCGTGTTTCTATGTAATTGAGAGAGGGCCAGACAGGATGCTGCGAGAGGAGGAAATGCTTGCAGGCATCCCGTGATTTTAATCAGATTCTGACCTAATAATGGGACAGCCGTACCGCCACCAGTCTCAATAATCTTTCATTTATTGATCATTACACTGTTGCCACAACATCTGTCATTAAGATGCTGCAGGGAACCTGAAATGAACCTTAATCGAATGGCACAGAGGAAACAAACACGCTCATGTTCAGTTTTAAATTTCCTTTGCCTACATGTGCAAACTCCATTTCCAGAAAAGCTAGGATAATTTTTTTAAATGTACTGTACTGGATTTAATTGTACTGGATAGCAATAACAAACAAGAGAGAAGAAAAGGAGAAAAAAAAATAAAATAAATACATATAATAATAATAGTTCCTTGTGTACAGGTGCCGTGATGACTTTAGATCAGTACTTTGGCAGATAGGGCTGTTCATATGGGCTCCTCAGCAGGAGTGAGTGGGTTAAAAGCCATAAATCTTCAGCCAGTAAGAGGGTATCAGGGTGGGTCAGGCTGGTCCAGATAGCAGAGAGATACATACAATTGTACATACAAAAATGTACAATTTGAAAGCTACGAAACATTACGTTGGGACAGGGGCATGTTTACTATTGTGTTACATATGTTTTCCTTTTAATTACACTTTTTAAACATTTAGGAACTGAAGAAAATAATTGTAGTGGGTTTGAAATTGGAAAATTAGTCCATTCTTGCTTGATATACGACTTCCGCTGTTTAACAATCTCTTCATGATGCTCTATATATTTTCAGTAGTATATATGAGAATGTGAGTGATTGTCATTGTGAACACACCAAAGCACAGCACACAGTGCACCATAATTAAATGTAACCTCTGCATTTTCCCCATCTGTGTAGGAGCAGTGGGCAGCTGCAAGAGCAGCACCTGGGGAGCAGTGCTTGGGGTGGGCATCTTGCTCACAGGTACATCACAGGGGCAACTCGCTAACTGTTACATCACCACTTTGTTGGCTCTAAACCATTTTCCAGGCTTCAAACCCAGTATTATATGTAGTTTTTATCAAATATCTGATTTGGTTTCCTTACTCTACATCAAATGCTGCAGATTTCACACATTCATGTAAAAATTGGAGGCACTGAACAGAAATCTGGAGGCAAACCCATCTTCTAAAAATCAACTCACCAAATATTAAATTCTTTCAGAAATAAAAAATAATGTTATTACTGCTTTCTTGTTTGTTTGCACTTATTCTGCTACTTTGCTGGCAGACACTGCTGAGATGCCTTGAACAGTTTGCAAAGGTGCCCAAGACATTTGCACAGTACTGCATATTACATTTTAATGTCTACCTACCATTTAAAACATTTTTGTGGACTTAATTAATTAGCAAAATTAAACAACTGAAAAATATAACTTCTGAAAAATTTCAACAGCCCTCTTAGTGTCCCCCTATAAGCAGCAGACCACAGTTTGAGATCCACTGATTTAAAAGATTAATTATTAAAACAGGGTGGTGCAGTGGTTAGCGCTGAATGAATGGTTGTCTGTCTGTGTTGCCTTGCGATGGGTTGGCCTCCTGTCCTGAGTGAACCCCCGCCTTAGGCCTGCAGTCAGCTGGGACTGGCTCAGATGGGCAGTGGTGGCATAGCGGTTAGGACACTGTCTTTGGGACATGCAGGTTCGGGTCCCGGTACCCTTGAGGAAGTAACTGTCCCACTACACTGCTCCCGGGGCGCTGTTGATAGCTGCCTGCCGCTCCACACGTGATGGGTTAAATAAGGTCACATTTCATTGTGGTGCTTGAGTGTGTTCACAGTGACAAATTTTTACTTTACCCAACCCTGTTTAACAGGAACCCAGCTTTTGTCGTTCCACAGGTAATAAGATTCACGGACACACTTGCTCTGTATTCCAAGGAGACAAACAAAGGCAAATGTTCATAAACACCTTTATTACTCAGAAAAGCCTGAAAGATAAAACAGGATTACCTTATATGTGCAATTAAAATCATTGCTTTGGTTCAACCACTCCACAGAAGGTCAGAGTGATCTGTCCAGTCCACAGGTTAATTAAAAAAAAAAGTTAATAGCCCACAGTTTAGAAAATTCCCTAATGATTCCCTCCCTTAAACTGCTTAAAATCTTACGGTTAGTTTCCCAGACAAAGATTATTCCTAGCAATAGACCAAATGGAATTTGCAGTGGTGAAAAACCAATGGAATGGTGATTACGCCCAATACTAGGCTTAACCCATATCTAGGGAACCAGCCCTTAAAAGTGCTATAATAAGCCATATATGAAACGTTCAACCTTGTAAAACAAGTACAAGCCAAGATGCACCAGCACAGGGACAAGAATTCCTCTAATTAATTTAGGCACTTTCTTCTTCTTCTGTCCTTTGGAAAAGATTCGCATAAAGATTCCAGTCGCTTTGGTGCAGCACGGTTATCCAAGCACAAGCAGACAATGTACAAAGCAGAATATGTTATAGATAGAAAACAAAGCCTTTACTTTTTCCAGTGAGTTTCTTAGCACCCAAAAAAACAATCTTCTGCAACTGCAACTACCATTACTGCTGGATAAGGCTCTTAATAAAGTGCAAAAAGTAGGTGCGAGAGCAGATATCACAGATGTTGTACATTGTGGATGTACTGAGTGTTAAAATCTGCTTTAATTTGCATCTCCTGAAGTTTGGAGTTGATGTGGTGTTTTAGTGTTGATGCTGAATTTCTCCAGTAGAACTGTCAGAACTACTATCTGCTTTCTGCATGTCCCTACACGCGCTTGAGTTCACCACAGAGGTGTATAGTCCAGTTGCGATGGTGCCCACTGAGACAGCTGCTTTCCAGTTATGAGATGCTGCACAGAGAGAAGTGAATGTCCTTACTGCAATTACTATTCGACATAATCAGCATCACTAACGTCTCGCTTTTCCCATAATGCTACTCACTGGTACTTGCTCCATTCCTACAAACACAGTATTTCAAAGAAACTGATGATTTAAGGTCTTTTTAACGTATGGTGACCCCGTTAAGAAAATCAAGGTTGCAACACAGAGAGCGAACTATATTACTGGGTTGGGTCCAGTAGAAAAATGGAAAAACAGTTTACAAAGAGGCCCTGAACTCAGACATGTTGGAGGGCGTGCGTTGGAGTAAGGCAGCTCTGTTAAAGTGGAATTCTTTCAATCTTGCTTAACTGTATTATGTAAACAAAGTCATTCAGAGGGTTGATGTGAAATGTGGGATTCTAGAGAAAACAGAGTCAGAATTATGCAGTGGTGGTCATGGGAACCAGGTGTCCAAAGCGGACAATGCCTTTAAAAGCAAACTTGTAGAAGGTTAAACAAAATGGTTACAAATGCACTGCGTGAAACATGGTTTTACACTTTTAAAGATAAGGTTTTGATATAAAAGATTTGTAAAAGTAATATCGCACTCAGGCGGTCACAATAAATAATTCACAATAAATAAAGTGACTGTCTTGTAGACATCATGACCCCCTGGCTCCTACCACTACCACTGGGACTGCGTTTTTCTACAACTAACCAATTCACGTCAAACAACTCCTAATAACTGTTCACATTTTGATGCAAAAATGTTGAGAAATCAGAGGAAATTCTCCTTTAACTGCAGGCGATTGGCAACCTGCTGCATAATTTGTAGCTGTGCTTTCTATGGCCTTGGTGAGTGGATTCCTGCAGCACATGATCATTTTTATAAATCACTATATGCCACGCCATTCTTTCTATTCCTGATCAAGCAGGCTGAGCTAAATGTGCAAAGTGTAAATTCTTGCACTATTCAACAATATTTAAACAAAAGAAAAATTTGTTGAAATAGGCTATGAACAAAAATTTGCTGCTCAGTCTCCTTAGTTAGTCAAAAGCAGACAATATCATATAAAAAATTATGTATGGATCAGTGCAATTTTTTTGATGCATCACTGAGTAATTTTGATTATTTGTGTCCCAAACAAACTAGCAGGCTGTTTATCCTGAAAGGCTAGTAATACATGGGTATAGATGTGTAGGCGGTATCAGTATGTGACACATTCCTATCGATTGTCCCACCCAGTAAACGAAACAAGGTTTCGGGAACTTTGCTCCCGTGTACATTTGGGAGAAGGTTCTTTATGACCAGTAAAACCTTAGTGCTAAAACCATAAAACTAGAACTAGACGATCAAACGAATAAAATACAGAATTAAACTATTTTCCCTTTCGTTCTCTGTCTAAGCGAAGGCATAATAAACCTATTCCAGTTCTCCAGTGAAAGCCTGGGTACAGCCTGAAGATCTCCACTCCCAGCATGATACTCTTTTTCATTTTCCTACTGTTCCTATTGACATTAGCTCCTGCAAATAAGACATTCACAGCATGCTAAATACTCAGTAGCATGAAGAATACAATCTGCCCCTGGGTCACACCCCATGCTTGCTTTGAGAGCACTGCTGAGTTCCATTGGTTATTCTCATGGCTATTAGGATTCCAGGTGAGTGGCGCAGGTGTCACAGACTCGCACAGGGTGGTCCCAGCCACGGGAGGGCACGGCCCGAGTCTGGGTCGAGCATCCCCCGCACACACCCTGGCCGCATGAACGGCAGTGATGCTTGGGAACATTGGAGGTGAAGGCCTTGGTGCATTGGTGGCACTTTGTGATCTCATGGTCCGGCACCCAGTAGTCAGGCCGTGCCACGCCTTTTACAAAGCCTACGGAGAAATATCAGGAGCAGAAAAGTCATGGCTTTATGTGTTCACACTATTCTGTCACTTAAATTTGTTTGTAAAGAGTATTTACTTAAAAAGGTGTCATACAATGTTCTGTACTGAAACATTACATGTCACAGCTTTGACAGAATGTATGGTTTCCTGTAATCTTCTGTGGTGCCAATAAGTCCTGACTATGAGCATAGCCACTGATCTAAAGTTAATACATTCAACTAGCATTAGTGTAGGTGTCTGTCTATGTGTGATTGGTTGGCCTCTTGTCCTGGATGTACCCTGCCTTTGTCCCACAGTCACCTGGGATTGCCTCCAGCTTCCCCGCGACACGAAATGCATAAGCCACTTGGATAATGAATAAATGAATGAATTAATTTTCTTAAACCAGAAATTCTCACTAAGGCAAAGGTGTCTTGAACTCTGCCTCTGTAGGGCCGGAAATCCTGCACTGTTGGGTGACTTTCTTGCTCTGCTATTTTCTGATTTAAATTCTTAGTTTATTGCCAGGTGTGTTTGAGTAGAGAAGTCATCAAATTGTGCAAAACCAATCCAGGAGACCCCTGCTTTAGAAACGCCTTCAACGTTTATCAAGTGTATAAATATATACAAGTTTATAAGGGCAGTGGTGGACTGGTGGTTAGGGACTTGCACATGTGATCGGAGGGTCGCAGGTTTGAGTCCCAGCCCAGGTTCCACGGAGGTACCCTTGAGCAAGGTACCGTCCCACTACACTGCTGCCCTACAAATTTCAACTCATGGAGCAGTGCTGACAAATGAATCGTTTTTATACCTAAATTATAATTTTCAAATCATTATTACAAGCTATTATCTATAAATGCTTTAACTAAAATGAACTAATTAACTAAAATATATCCAATAATTAATTATTGACTATAATATCAACATGGGTAACAGCATAAAATAACATGGTCTGCCTGTGGGACCAGTCAAAAGCAGTCAAACACCAACTAACTAACAGTACGGTGTAGTTGTGCAGTGGTGGCCTAGTTAGTGAAGTGAAAGTGACTATTTGTCATTGTGAACACACTCAAGCACCAGTTGTTAGGACATTGCCCTTGGGACCTGAAGGTTGTAGGTCTAGGGAATAGCCCAGGCACTACTGAGGCACCCTTGCTACACTGCTCCCCGGGTGCTGTTGATGGCTGCCCACTGCTCCATGTGCGGATGGCTTAAACGCAGGGGTCACTTTTGGTGTGGCGCACTTTATGTGTGTTCACAATGACAAACAACAATCTTTTTCAAATTTTGAACACTTTCTTTTTCAGTTCTTCTGAAAAACTGGGAGGGACTCAAATGTAATTCACTTTTGGTTTTGCTTGCGCATCATTGGACCTTCATTTTATTTTATAACTGCCATTACTACATAACTAGCAGCAGAAGGTGATCACAATATCCTTATAAATGCAGGATGACAAATGTAAAGTTGTGTAAGTGCAAAACAATAGATTACTGTGTTTAAAAGAACAGCAATTTCCATGATTAGAATGTCAGGTAATTTGTAGCCTGCCATGTGACACAGATGAGGTTAATGTTTGTGTTCTGAAGTTGGCACACTCACAAAGAGGGTAGTCCACTGCATTGGAGACCATGTCTAGCGTGGTCTGGGCCATCTCCGTCACCCTGCGTGCCACCAGCGTCCGAGGCTCTGTCGTGGATACTTCAGAAAGCAAGAAAAAAAATTTTTTTGGGCTTAGCATTAAATATTAAATACCAAAAGTTTGTTCTTCCCAAAAAGAAGATAATGATAACTGAGAAAATATGCAAAAATGTGTACAGTGTTCAGATGCATGCAATCACAAAATTGTCCAACCATACAAGTCCAAAAAAGCGCAGAAGCACTCTTCTTAATCTTTGGTGCAGAACGTAACGTGCAATTGACTACCATGCAACTTCGACATAACTCCTGGTCCCAAGCCCTGTAGGCTCTGTTTATACTGGAACACTTGTTTATGTTTATTAGTGGTTTCTGCACAGTTTGAACATTAATGCCACTACACAGACCAAGCAATGTCCCGACATCCTTTGTAGGATTTCTTCCCTGAGGTTTGTATTCTTACCTTGGACTGTTTGTGGAGCTCCTCCTTCACGGTGGCAGGCATCACACACCCTTACTGGGCTACTGCCCCAGCCTTTGTCTGGCACAGGCATGCTGCGTGTGGAGCAGGCTTGGCAGAAGCCCTCACCGCATGAACGACAATGGTGCTTCCTCTCCGCTTCCTCGAATGTTCGCTTACAGGCATGGCATTCCTTCACAAGGAAAGCACTACGCGTGAGAATCAACTTCATTCATTCAATAATTGCTTATCCTAATCAGGGTCAAGAAGGGGAACCTACCATCAACTAATCATAATGGAATATACTTAGAAACACAATGGACACACAGAAAACCACACACGATCAAACAGAAAGGCAATTTAACATGTCCAATTTACCTGATGTGCAGGTCTCGTTTCACAGACACAAGAAGAACATGCAAACCCACTCAGGAATCGAACTCAGGATGTTAACGCTATCCACAGCAACACTATGCTGCCATAGGACTAACAGCATCTAACTCAATGAATACACCACAGAAGCACTGGAGTTTCATGCAGTGAAACTAACCAAAATATAAATTAAAGCCAGATAGGGTTCAAACTCAGGTCAATGAAGGCTACAGCACAGCAGAGTTTAGTGTTTCATTCTGACATACAAATTTCAACTCATGGAGCAGTGCTGACGAATGAATCGTTTTTATACCTAAATTATAATTTTCAAGTCATTATTATAAGCTATTATTTATAAATGCTTTTATAGCCTAAATTAACTAAAATATAGCCAATAATTATTGCCTAAAATATCAACATGAGTAACAGCATAAAATAACATGGTCTGCCTTTGGGACCAGTCAAAAGCAGTCAAACACCAACTAACTAGCAGTACGGTGCAGTTGTGCAGTGGTGGCCTAGTTGTTAGGACATTGCCCTTGGGACCTGAAGGTTATAGGTTTAGGGAATAGCCCGGGCACTACTGAGGCACCCTCGCTACACTGCTCCCTGGGTGCTGTTGATAGCTGCCCACTGCTCCACATGTGCACTTGTAATGGTTTAAATGCAGAGGTCACATTTTGTTGTGGTGCTTGAGTGTGTTCACGATGACAAATAGTCACTTTCACTTCACTATATATAGTGTTCAGACCTCAAACCAGAAAAAATTGTGGGCAGTGGTGGCCTAGTGGTTAAGACACTGCCTTTGAGACCTGAAGGTCGCAGATTCGAGGCCCAACCCAGGCACTACTGAGGTACCCTTGAGCAAGGTACCATCCCACTACACTGCTCCCCGGGCTATGTTGGTAGCTGCCCGCTGCTCCACGTGTGCATGTGTGATGGGTTAAATGCAGAGATTACTTTTTGTTGTGGTGCTTGAGTGTGTTCCCAATGACGAATAGTCACTTTCACTTTCAAAATGAATATTCTTGTCTTTCAGGCCAAAATAACAAATCTGGAACATCAATTTATTAAAAAAATTGAAATTGCAATCACATTAGTCAGAAAATGTGCAATTAGATATTTCAATTCAGTACTTTAGACTAAGTTGGGGTGGCATTTGAGATCCCAAACTAATCACCCAACATCTAGTGTAAAGCCTTCCTAGAAGACTAGTGACTATTACTTCAGCATCGTGCGGAAGATCTCTCTATTAATAAACCTCATATTGGTAGAAACACTAGCTGTTAACTTACTGTGATCTCTGCATTAGGTCTCCAGTACGGGGGAGCCACCTGGTCTGTGATCCAGGCAGTTACTGCTTTGGTGGGGCCAGCGCTGTACTCAGCCATAGACTGGATGACATAGTTGACCCCATCCAGCACCCGCTGAGCAGCATTCTGATTGTCTGTCTGGAAGCACTCCGACTACAAAATTCAGATGGAATATGAGTGTCTCTCAAAGTATGGGTGATTATGTTAAGAAGACAAGATCAATGACTTACCCCCTGCCAGACATGCTTGACTTCAGGTCGCACCACAGAGCTCTCAGGGTCCTGGTTGCCCATCCAATACTGCCTGCTCCGGTAGATGATGCCGCAGTTTGGACACTCCAAGACATAACTGAGCAAGAACATAATGTTGGGGGATGAATCAAACAAGAGGTAAGATAGCGGTTTCCTACTCACTTACCCTGACCAGGCGTACTTGGCCAGACCAAACCATGGGTTATCAGAAGAGGCAGATGTTTTGGGCACAACGATCATCTCCCTTCCACCCTCATAGCACCGCTAAAAAAAGGCAAAAAAGCATAAAAATATATGGTCTATCTCCTTTTACAGGGTACCCTGTTTGACAATAAATCATAAATTGATCATAAATATGATGTTAAATTACCTTGCAGATGAGGACTTTGTTATTGTATTGATGGGCATATTGGCATAGTCCATCAGCCATATGTGGAACTCTGTCTTTCTGGTGGTTCATTCCATTCTTACATCGAACACTGAAACCATAAGAAAAGTCCTTGTGTAAAGATAAGCCTTCCTGCTTTCATTGGCAAAACAACTGATTACAGTGCTGGCTTTCGGAGATCTAAATAGTGATTCCTGCTAGTGAGCTCTAAAACACTGATAAAAATCAGTGCGTGAGGTAAGCTTGCAAAATCACCACTAAGTTACACAATTATGCAGCATTCCACAAAAACCTCACAAACCTTCGGACCACCAGCTTTTACAGATAACATGCACTGATGCAGCATAAAAATGAGGTACACTTACTTGCAGCTGAGGCAGACAGAAGGGCAGGTGAAATACTCATCAGGAAAGAAGGAGTACATGCTGATTTTGTCATCTGAGATCTCCCCACAGAACCTATTGCTCAAAGTCTGGCACAAAAGTACAGTAAAACAATGTAAATTCACAGAGCCAGGGGCTCATATATGCTTCTCCTGAACTAATATACAGATTCAAGTCATTCAAATGCAAAGTGCATACACACAAATACACACAAAGGAATCTGGGGGAAAGCTACCTGCAGTGCACTAAAGACGATGGCTGGCTGGCGAGGGGCTCGAGAGGCTGTGTTCTTCACCTGCTGCCTGACTATCTCCAGCAACTGGGAGTAGTTTGTGGGGGGAGTGATGGTCTGTGTGCCCACATACTGCACTGAGCTGAAGGCCTCTGTGCTCTGGCCTAGGTCATGAAAACGTTTCTGAAGCAGGACATCTGCTGGACATTCGCTGTCTATAGGGGGTGAAAAGTTCACAGTAGTCAACACATTCAGCACAATCAGTACTAATTTATTTACCACAAATCTCATCATTAACAACAAACCAGGCAGAGGCTATTGCATTCTCAACTTTACTGGCCAGATGTTTAATACTCTGCGACTGGAAAAAGGTTGCACCACCATCTTATAGGCGCTGGGTAGAAGAAGCAATGTCATATCTCAAACTTAAACGGCTTGAGTATATGGCTCGTGGGTCTATGCAGAAGTTTCTTAAGGTTTGGCAACCCTTTTTGTCTTATGCTGAGGCCGAGTTCCCCTTCAACACACAAGAAACATGAAACTCTATGGGGTGTTTATCTCTATGGCACTGGTTAAGAAGAGAACGCATATGTCATGCTTTTTGGCTCTTTACTGAAACCTTGCAATTCTTTTTATTGTACATTTGGTTTTAAACTTATTTAGCTTTATTGTTTTTTGGGGTTTTTTTCTCCTTAAAGGTTTGTGTATTTATCTGTTTGTCTTTATAGTTTATTTGTGTAGGATGTTTCTCCTTCACTGTTTTGGTATATCCAGTTCTGAAAGAAAATCAATAAAAAATATTTCAATAGTAAGTAGGCCACAAATCATGATATGAACTTGCCTGACTTCTTAAAGCAAACAATTACAGGCTACGCACATGTAAAAAGTGTCTTCTTATAATAAAATAATGCCATAATTTACCTTACTAATGCTACACCCTGTTTACTAGGGGTGTAAAAACAATAATTGCAGACACTGGAGCTTTAAAAATCTATTAATATTCAAATTATATTTATAGTCTGATTAGCATTTTAGAGGCTTTCAATATTCAGTGGTTTCATTTGAAGTATGTCAATTCATTGCTGTTCAAAATACGCAAAGATACAACATATGTATGGTCAGTTATGCTGCTACAGAAGCTGGGTTTGTAGACTCTCATTCAAATACAGCTTTTATGGGTCATGCAAACACTAAAGGCATAATAAATGATAATTGTCAATTACATTTTGGTTTGGATTTGTTTTAGCTACTAGCTTTTATTTAATATAGTGAGTTTTTTAAAATGTTGCAAGGGCATAATTATTTTTCTTGGAAAGCTGCAGTTAAGGTGACATGCAGGCCAGTCAGTCATAGCTAAAGAGCGTTGAGTGGAGCACTGAGAAACTGTTGGAACTACAGGCTTTTCGGAATGTGGGAAAAACCACCATGGAAATGACAGAAAAGGCCTCATTCACTCTCATTCACTGAGCTCACAGTTTTATGGTTGGCCACACCAGAGGACTTGCATGTGTATAACTATACTCACATATCTGAGATGATTCATCAAACTTGCCTTGCTTTCATACTAGTCTCTTTTCATATTTTTTTTCTTGTTGTGTGATTAATTTAAAAGCTTCCACACATGTGATTACTCAATGGTGAAGTGATTAACATTTACAATGCTGTAACACTGACTTTTTAAAAGGCATATGCCTATAACGTAAAAAAAAGCACTTTTGCAATGCTTAACATAGTATGGACTTATACTGTTTGAATTATTTGGCCCAGCCCAAAATAACTGAATATTCAGTAATGCATGTTGTCATTTTTTCCAAGCTAAAGCAGAATAATCATTGAATTTTTAAACAAAGTCTAATAAAAACACTTGGTGTGCTATGGTGGAACCAGTTACTCCACAGTTCTTGTGTTAATGTCACAGGATTACATAACCAGAGAGTTATAGCAAACAAATGACAGTTATTATTACAGTTTTTGCAGCAGATTTCACTATGTCAGCTTTTCTGTGTAAAATCTAATTCCTTACCGTGGCCAAGAAGCTGAGTGCGCGAGGTCTCCTGGAACACCACCACTGCAGGCCCCAGGTTAGAGAGTGGAACGTCCAGCCCACAGCGGCTGGAGAGGGCACGCAGCTGGGGGGTAAAGTGCTTCAGGTAAGCAGCTGAAGCACTTCCCAGAAACTGGAAGAGGTCATTGTGCAGCCGCTCAGCTCGAGTGCGGTACACAGCGATGTCTGACACAGCCAGGACTTTCAGCAGCAAGCGCATTCGCTGGTTCAGCTGTGCAGAGGCACCGAGCAAGCCCTCAGTGTCTAGCACCACCAAATCCAGGTGCCGGTCATATGCAGCCCACACCCCAATTGTGCAGGAACTTGGGGAGGGAGACGTGACAAAGACTTCCTCGCCATCAAAAAGGACATGATTGAGTGTGTGGGACTTGCCATCACCGGTGTTGCCAAAGATGGACAGCACTTTGACTCCTTGCCCAGCATTGCAGCCTAACTTCTGCAGGAAGTGGGCTTCATCCTTGACCTGCCATACAGAGAAAGTACTGGAGCTGGAATGAAAGGTCCGGCACTTGTATGCCACTCAAATGGGGCACAATTACAATCACTACACTGCCAAACAAATTTCCACGTGTCTTGTAAAAAAAAACCCGTAAAGGAACAGAACATAAACAGAAAATATTCCCAGAATGTAATAATATATGCACACGTGGTTGTTCCTACAGCACAACAGTCTTTGTGGCCTTTGTCCAGCTCAGAGACCCTGACCTGGCTGACGGACTAATGATAAGCACGAATGAAGGGGGGTAACGTAACCTAAGGGACTTTCCACTGACACAATAAAAAAATTAAGGGACTGGACACGTGACAATGCTTTAGCTAAGAGGAAATACAATACAATATTAACAATAGACTTTAATACACTCGTAGAAACTTGTACAAAACTTCTCGATGTACCTAAACGCTAAAAGAACTGTTAGCATAGCTGGCTACCAAAACAAACAAACCTGCACGCCTCCGGTGATAGCGCTGTGGGCTAGCTAGCCGCATTAGTTTCACACAGTTCATGTAAGATGTAAAAACGTCGTTTATAAATATATCTCTCTAATGTCTAATAACAAAACTTTTAACTGTTAAGAATGCTCCCAAGCCATGTTAAGCGTCATAAGCGTTAGCTTAGCTGCCTAGCCAGTAAATTGCTTGTTCCTAGTACAGGCTTAGCTAACTTCCCCGATCGTTTATGCAACATCAGAACGTCGAACTAACGAAAAGCTGACCGCTGTGTTGGCCAGACCCAGCTGGGTCTCAATCGCGCTAAATCTGCAATAGTCATGTTTTTGTTTTCGTTAAAAAAATATTTTGACTTTTCTACAGTTGCGCTAGCTAGGGTAACGTTGGCTGCACTTTGACATGACGCGACGGACGTTACCTGCAGGGTTTCGTTTTCATCAACTAGAAGAAAACTCCGTCCATTTTCCTTCTCTTCTTTCTTAGAAGACGGCTGAGAAAGAGACACTTCTTCCATCTCTTTTAGCAACAGTTCCGACATGTTGTCAATGCTTTGGCCAAGAAAAACGAGCTAGTTGAGTAGTCTGAATGTACTCACTAGCTGAGAGCTGCGCGAGCTCCGGCAGGCTTTGCCTGTCTGTTGTTGTTGTGTTCAGCGTGAACGGAAGAGGGCGAGAGCTTCTCCTCACCAAACCGCTGGAGAAGCTCCAACTCTGGTAAAGTACCCAGTATGTTATGGTTATAGCCGTATTGCATTGACTTCTCAAGTTGTAAACGCTAAAATGTAGGTCAGTGCATACTAGTCACAGACAGAAACAGGGTGTGCGCCGGACCAGATGAACAAACATTTTATTCACATCTCTAACTTATTTTAACATCAGCTTTATAACCTTGATGTAGTTTAATATGATAGCACATACACCGATCAGCCATCACATTAACACCCCTGACAGGTAAAATTGACCATCTGGTTATTACATTGGCACCTGCCAGGGGGGTGGGATATACACTACTCACAATAAGTTAGGGATATTGCTATTTGCATGAGTGCTTTTCCTATTTGCTCTGAATTTTAATGAAATAAATAAAAGTTCCCATTTGATATTACTAATAATGTATGAGAAGAAACACCATTTTTATTAGTTTAATATTTATTACCCCAAAAATGTAGACACTAACAGGGATAGCCCCGAATAACAAAAATTGACATTGTCAGTAGCGGGTGTTTCCACTATTTGCCGCAATGACAGCTTGACAGCGACGTCTCATGCTCCTCAAAAGCCTCATGATGTTGTCCTAAGGGCAATGGGTTCCACTCTTCCACAAGTGCTACACTCAGTTCTGCCAGGTCACGTGGGGGTGGGGTACGATCATGCAGTCTCTGCTTCAACTGCTCCCAGACGTGCTCTATGGG
>JBBPDA010000001.1:19605443-19634986 GCA_037974385.1 Arnoldichthys spilopterus | reverse complement strand
ACACAGAATCACACACACAAACACACACACACATTCATACACACATACTACACTGCACAGAGCCCAGCAGTCCAACCTTGACTTTACAGTCTGTGTTTTGGCTTCGAGGCGGGACTGCTGGACACTTATGCCGTGATACATTCTGGTCCTTGTAGTATTGACCCGTCCCCCGCTTTAATACAGCCTGCGATAAAAAACTACATTTCCCCTGCTTTGCCATTCGCGAATCCCGCTCCTATTGGCTGGCACGACCAGCCGCAGCCCCAGAGAATGAATGAAATTGAAATTGCTGGTATATTAGGACGCTTCATGTACAATACCGGGGATCTGCAGCCTTACATTGTATCATTCTATATCAAAATGGCCACAGCGGTCCAAAACCCTCTGAAATCGTAAGTAAAATAATTCCAGCTTTTATTAATGATTTTTCCCCCTTTCGGCGCGAGAGCGAGAACTCGCGGTGGGAATAATCAGAATGACAGAGAATCGCTTAAACATGGAGAAAAGTCTGGGTTGCCGGTAGGATTGTAAGCTTATGGTTATAGGTGCTGAAGACGTAGTGCGAGCGAACCTGATGTTTCAGCATCTCGCCTAATGCGTTCATGAATCGAAGCGCAGAGGTGATTATTATTTCCCAGCCTGTATTGATGTTATATATTTTTTGCACTCTGCCGATATGGAGGAATGTTAAAGTGGCTTTTAATGCGCCCCGGCGTCCCATCGTTCAATACATCGATCGCGGCGAACTTGCTTGAGGAGTCGGCGAGTTTTAGTCGTGCGTGCCTCGAACAGAAGCGACTGTTTTCCCCTCGTTTTTTGGGGGGGAGAATTTCACCTGTGTGCATTGTGCGAGGAGCCACGGTGTTCATTGGTATGCTGGCTGTGGCAGGGTAACACCGGCCACTGTGGGAATCCAGGTCCACACGGTCCGTGTTTCTTTTCTGTCTTTGGTTTTAGATTAAAAATACCCCCGTGACGAACTCTTCTTGCGTGTAAACCGGGTAGTACTAACAGTACGAAGTGACAACTGCTTTCGTGGGCGATATTTGGGCTAGCCTAGCTTAATTCTCCTCCGCTCTCTGTTCTGGCATCCGAGCTACTAGCATGGGAGTGAGAACGCAGCCAAAACACTGAGGGAGATGCAGCAGCGGACGCTCAGTCAAGTTTCCATTAGATTCCTTTGTGTGGAGTGACAGGAGAAACGTCTCAGCAGGCAGGCAGAAAGGCGCGTTCCCCTATGCTTTCACCAGGTCTGGAGACAGGGAACTCTCTATTTCTGTATCTCCACAGTTCATTAATAGGTTCTGTGTGTGCCTTGCTTTTGGTATGGTGAGGATATGAGGCAGCAGTAGCATCAGCAGTGCGTTGGAGCTGCGTTTGCCGCTGCCATGAGTGAAATTGCAATTGTTTCCACAGCATAGAAGAGAAATTTGGTAAAAAAAAAAATAATCCTGGCAAAAACTGAGGTAGATGAGAACCCTTTTTTTCTCTCTACGTGCTTTGCATGGGGAAAGTGTAGGGCTCTTGTACTGAGGCACTTTGACTCCAGGCATTTGTGTTATTACCTGACTGTGATGGTAGTTAATCTGGACCGTAAGTGATGAAGAGCTGAACCGCTGGCTTGTATTGCTCAGGTGTGTTTGATTTGTCTTCTGTGCAGAAATTTTAACAGACAGTACAGTCAGAGCAGTCCTGGTTCACCTCTCTGAATGATAGATGAAAAGAATAGATTGAAAGTTGCCTTCAGCCAAATGATCTCAAGTGGTTGACTCTTGCTGTTCGTTGGAAACAGTAGTGATCCATGGAGGAGCAAGTGAAACTCTGGTCTGATTTCTGTGGTCAGTTTTTGGAACTGAGCCGGCTATCTGGTCATTAACTCTTCTTCAGGCCCTTGTTCGTATATAAAGCTTATGTCTCCGCTCATTTCTGAATTCACATATAAAAACACAGAAATCCAAAGACAGGACGATGGAAAGGGCTGTTATGGGAGCACAGTAGCTGATTTATTCTGACATGTCGACCTTCAGTGGCCGTATTCCAAGGACCTAGTTAAAATGCAGTATAGTTTTGGAACAACAACTTGGGCTCGAAGGTTTTCTTGGGAGCTTCATTGTTTACAGCATAGCCTAAGGGTATTCCGTACTTTTAGAAACAAACGTTGCCTGACCGTATATTCAACTATATATTAACTGGCATCTTCCCCAAAATGGACACTTCATCGAGAATCTCTTAACCTTTGCCGCTGGATTAGTGTTCTTTTAATCTCTGTCCCAGTTCTCCAACTTGAGCGGTCCAGTCTTGCGCTGCTGTTTCTTGAGAGGCTTTGCCGTTTCTGAGCCTTTGACTGATCTGACGGAATGCATTGGTGTTTCACTCAACTGATTTTTCTCAGCATTTATTTCTCTTTCTTTTGCTGACTTTTTCCATTTCACCCTATCTCAGACCACCTATTGTGGTGAATTCCCACTCTCTCTCCGCCACCTCTTCCGAGGAAGGATGCTGTCCGCTGACGGTTCTGATAGTTATTCCGCTTTGCTTCACTGATTTGAGGAAAATGAATTCTATACGATTCTGTGCCTTAGGAAGGCCCAGCGTCAAGTGCACTGAAGCCTAAGAGTGTAGCCTTCATCCTGGCTCTTTCTTTTTGCCGTTCTCCTGCTCCTGCTCCCCCTCCACCACCCCACCTCCTCTTTTGTTTGTTTGCATAACATGAACTAGAATCCTGTAGGGGCATTTTCTCTCTTTCTGAGGCTGGTGGGCTGTTCTCTTCATTCTTCCTTTTTTATTTTCCAGAGAAATTCTTTGTCTTCACCAGAAGGAGAGAGAGAGAGATGGGGAGAGACACAGAGAGAGAGAGGGAGAAATAGAGAGATAGGTATTTTTAGCTCTATGACCTATTTCTCCAAAGCTACCTAACTGACTGTCAGTCATTGCACTGGAGCTCAGGGACCTCATGGCGAACAGTCACCGTCAGTAGGCCACATGCATTGTACTGAGTTGCACCTCAATGGGGGTAAGTGATTGTGCAGAGTGGCAGAGTGGTGTTCGGACCTGGCCGAAACTTCGCTAAAGTGTAGGCAGATGGAACTACTTGAGGGAAGAGCGTGAGACAAATCTCTCATGAACGTATTAGCTTGTGCTATGCAAACAAATAAAAAGGAAGAAAGAGGGAGGGTGTCAGTTCCTGGTGATTGAGTATAATCAGCATTAAGATTGCAGCCAAACCAGAATGAGCCCTGGAGATGCACTGTGTTTAAACATCAATATGGATTGTGATCTAAGCTGACACTTTCTTTGGCTTTCTTTTTGTTCTGAGGGCTTGTGGATGCCACGTTCACGTCTTCTTTTGTAGTGCATCAACTCCTTGTTCAAGCACCTCATGAGCTCTGGTCCTCTTATGGGAGGCACCTTTCTCTGAGCTGTAAGGCATTGAACTGAGCCGGGCAGTTTGATTGAAAGGGTTCTTAAATGCTCTAACATAACTGTAGTCCGGCCTCCATAGAGAATGCCTACAGGGCAGGCCTTTAAACAAACAGATCTAACAAATGTTCCTTCTAGTGCTTCAGTTGCAGAAAAAAAATCATGTTTTTTGGCACATATATGTCCTCTTCTAATACTTTTGGTGTATTGCATGTGTAATTACTTGAAGCGTGTGGGTGTTTTGTCCTTTGGTGAGAGTGTGTGTATGAACTTGCGTGTGTCGTATGTTCTTGCCTCTATTTTTCTACATCTGTGTTTATTTTTCAACCAGCCAAGCACAGTAAATCTGTCTGAAATGTCTGCATTGTTGTGCCATCTGCACGTGAATCTTCTCTTACTACTACAGCGTCCATGTGTGTTGTGCGCTGCTGAGAGTTGATGTGCAGTGCGTATGTGTATGTGTGTGTCAGAGCGAATCAGCCTGTGCATTTTCAAGTCGTACAGCAATGCGCAGCCCAGTCTGGCCGCTGGAACGCCATTCCATCAGAAGAGATTTATGGGTCTTCCACTTTGCCTGTTATTACGTGGTTGGATCCTCTACACAGACCCTCAGACATTATTAAAGTGCTGAAGGAAGAAAAATTTCTCTCTGCACTGACCAGTCTGGGCTGGCTGTTTTCATTGGAGGATTCATAAGTGTGTTCTCTTTAAGGAGTCCAAAAATGATATTGGCCTGAATGGGCAGAGATGGACACATTACCAAAAAAAAAAAATAAGGATAAATGCTTGTTGAGAGGCAGAATGATGATGTTACCAAGGGACCAGTGAACAGGTGCCTATGAGTCAGAAGGCACAGAGAAAGTGCTGAGGCCTTGTAGGCTATACATTAGATGTTATACTTGAGTATAAGCTTCATATGACATAATCCCTGTTCCATGGACCCTACATTTTATATTTTATCATTTTCTAACAGACATGATTAATATGGAGCTGATAAGTTGAATTAAATCTGTTTGACTAGGGACTGCTTGGGACATTGACCTAGACCAGTGGTTCCCATCCCAGGTCCTGGAGGCCTCTCCTGTTCGGCACGTAGGTTTCAATGAGTCTTTCCTGGATTGAAGTCTGTATATAAAAGCAGAGAAAACATGTTCTGGACAGGGTGACCCTCAGGATTGAGGCTAGGGTCCACTGATCTGGCCTATTACCCCAAAAAACATTGGTTTTACAGGCCTTTGGGACCCTACACCCTTCATATTTTTTGTTTTCCAGCTAACACACCTACGAAGCAGAGTTGAATCAGGTTTGAATTTTATAGCCTTCAGTATTAGGCACCTGTTGTTTGGTTTTTTTGGTAACATCAAACAATGGACTAGACCATTCCCAATTGAGGGACCTTACACTTTGCAGATTTCTGCATTTTGATAACTGGATGGACACTTGAATCGGGCAGACACAAAAATTAGCAGCAATGTTGTTTTTTCTTTATATATGCTGTAATAGCTGTATTAGTTTAGACAAACACTAATAGATGTATATTTCAACAGACCGCATTGGAATCATGTCCAGGAGTTTGCTTGAGGTGGGACAACGGCTGGTCTTTGTTTGTACTGATGCAGGTCACTGATTGAGAGTGAGGCTGGACATCAGGAACATGTCCCAGCGCTGGCTGTGATTTATGGATGCAAGAGGGCCATGCCAGCGAAAGCGCGGCAGTAATTCAGTATAATGGGCAAATGTTTCAGGGGATTTTTAGCAATAGATATGAATCCTGGGTATTGGTATATTGACGTCACGTCCAAGCACAAATGCTGTTGCAAAGAAACTGGGTGCTGTGTGCTGCGTATGTACATTCATTGTGAGGTGAAAGCTGTACAGCTGTGCAAATCTGCACTGTGGCTGTTAATGCAGGCCTTCGTAACCAAATACAGCTACTGTGCTGAACAGATTTTATGCTAATACACATAGAAAGGTAGTTATTATTAAATAGGAAGTTCTGCCATATGGATAAGTCACTATATATAACATAATATATAATTACTATATAGTAACTGTTTATAGTGTTTATACGGCGTAAAAATTCTAGTGATGTAACAAAGTTGTAGAAGGTAATTTGGACAATTTAACACTGTCTCTATATTTCTCAGTCTTCAGCACCCCTGTAAGCTGGTAATCTTCAGAATGCCGGGCTCGTGTTCCGGCACATCTGTGAGAGAGTGAGAGAGAAAGAGAGAAGGAGAAAGAGACGAAAAAGGAACAAGATAAATCATTGGACTGGTAGAGTAGTGAGTGAGGGAGGTGGAGGTGGTGGGAGATGGAAAGGGAGGAGTGCTTGAGAATTGCATAGTGTAATTCCAGCAGTGTTGGGGGAGGGGTGTGTATGTATGTTTGTGTGTGTGTGTGGGTGTTTAGATCGTCCCTCTAACCAGTCCCAGAAAGGCCCCGGACAAGACCATTAGCATCCAGCATCTGGGTTCAACACTCTCACCTCTGTGTATTCATTCGTGACTCCTCGCATCTGCAGTGTCGAGTGTCTGACATGTCTGGATGGAGACGGGCAGACAGTTAACTTGTGCATTTCTGGAGATTTGCACTTGCCAGGCTGCAAGGTGGCTACATGACACTACAGGACACACTTGTAAATTAATGAATGAATGACAATAAAACAATAAAAGCATTTTGTAAGCATCTGTAGGGTCAAAAACGTGACACGCTCTGGTGTAGGCTTATGATTATTTGGTTAAAGGTAGTAATCTGGTTGTCTCTGTGACCACTAAGGAAAAGTGTGCCACAGATATTAATATTAGGTCTTCTTTAATTTTTTATGAGTTATTCAGTGATAGTCATTTGGTAATATTTTATTTATATTTTTTTTATGTTAATATTTTGTGAATGTTCAGTAACAGTATCAGTATCAACAATATCAAGTTTTTTAGATACACCTGCACGGGATGTTGCTCTGTTTATGCTGAGAGTGATGTGGACATAGCAAATGGTGTATTATTGTGTATAATAATGTCACTTTTATATTTGTAGGCAGTGAAGCCTATTGCATGTTTTCTGTGACCTAAGGTCTTTTCGAGAGAGAGGGCCCTTGGCAGTCTAGCAGAGTGAAGATTTGCCTCCTCTACTGACAAACCATCTCCTCTAGAGGGAGCCCTCTAATTCTGTTAAGGGGAAAGCCCTGTTAATTGAGACTAATTGGAGTGATGCTGGTGAGTCGCTGGATGATGTGGTCAGTAAGTTACAAGCTGTGTGTTCAGGGGTCTGTTTTAGACTGTGCATTCCACCATCCTCTTTACTGGGCCAGATTAAAATAGGTTAGAGGAGATGGTTTCTTTGTGTGTGTGTATATGTGTGTGTGTCAGTGAGTTGCTACCTTAGAGGGTCGTGCCTCTGCCTCTGCCTGGCACTGGAACTCGGATGCTCCTAGCTATTTGCTACCCACTTCTTTCTGCCTTTGATTTTACCCAATCATCCCCCTTGGTTTGCCTTGTGTTGAGACTGTGTATTTTTTTTTTGTTTCTTCCTTTCTTCCTTGTTTTAAAGAATTGGGCTAAAGGCACCCCCCCCATCTTCGAGGCTCCCATTGTTTATTCCTTTGTCTTGTTAGGCATGTTGTTCACAAGCTTGTGTTTTAAACGTGAGCCCATGATGATCATGAATACTTCCTTTACACGTGATTTCTGAGAATAAACCCTCAAAGATGCAGACGCAACCCCAAACATCCGCATGAGTTCACAAGTGTGGTGAATTAGAATTCGGAGGCTTTTTCTTTGCACCAAGCTGACTTTGCATTCTGCCAGTGTGGTGACAAGTGCCACTTGCCACACTGTTGCGACTTTGAATTATAGGTTCTAATGAACTCAAATGTAATCAAAGCACAGGAGTAATTGCTGAAGATGCTTGCTCATTTCATCTGCGTCGCCCATTGCTGACAAAAAATCTGTGTCTGCCTTTAAAGTTGCTCTCTGGATTTTCTCAGCCAGACCCAGCCTTCATATGCACCGGTCTGTTACCCTAGAAACCATTCGTGCTTGTTTACTTTCCGGTTCTACGTGGACCAAATTGGGTTCTGTGTAGTAATATATTATTTTCTGACGTGACATGGGCAGGGACTTTACATTTCATCCAAAATAAACAAAGCCTCTCGTTCACTGTTTTTTTTTAGCCAAGAGTTGACACGAGCCAATATCCTACTCTCAGCATTGGCTAACATGTAATCAGGGTGGACAATGGGACAGAAATGTAGCATTACAACTCTTAAAGACTTTGTCAGTGCATATGATGAATATCACATCCTTTTGTTTTTCTGTGGGTTTAAAATTTCTGAGGGAAAAGACCCAGCACTTGCACAAAACCTTCAAAATACCTTATTAACTATGAGCCTATTGTCGCTAGTTACCTTCGATACCAGGGGTCCATAGAATTATTTTTACACTGAAAAGTGTCGCTGGCCAAACACGTGCACATATGAAGCAGCGGGCAGCTATCATCAGTGCCTGGGGAGCAGTGTAGCAGGATGGTACCTTGCCCAAGGGAACCCCAGTGGTGCCAGGACTTGAACCTGCGACCTTCAGTTTACAAGGGCAAAGTCTTAACCACTGCCTGTGTTGGTCAGGCTCTAGTCCTTCATCAATAGTCAGTTTATGGACACAGTGGTCAAAGGTTCTGAAGTCACTGGGCTTACCAACAGTCAGGTGACCATGGAGCTAGTTAATTTGTGCAACACACAAACACACACGCTAAAAGACAACAATAACTACAACAGCAACAACAATACATGTTTACTGATGGTCCTGTGAGGGTCCTGACCATTGATGAAGTGGTTAACAAATGAGGCAGCACCAATGTGATCTGGAGCTGACTAAGGGTAGATACAAGGTAGGTGTACGGTACTGTGGCTGGTTGTTTTACGTTCTGTTGCTAGTAACAGAAGTGATTTTTAAGCCAGAATTTTTGTCTATACTCTTATCCAAACCCTGACCGCCTTTAAGGTCAAAATGAAAATCGTGTACATTTGTCAGACTGTTGCTTTAACTTTAGAGAGTGAATCAGCAAGGACAGCAGCCTCCATCAGGTAACGTGGACTGTGTGGCCTGACGAGGCTGCTGCTGCTCTTAGCTACTCTGGCCTATTTTTGCTGCGTTTTCTCAGTCAGTCAGTTCCCCGGCATCCTCCAGCAAAAACACTTTACTGAGCTTTCAAGGGCACACAGGCGCAGCATAATGTAATGAGATTGTGTGGAGAAGCAACCAAATCGAGAGCGGCCATTTTCTACAGCTGTCAACTTATTATTGAAGTGCTGAGTTATTCGGGGAGCTCTAGGAATGGGGCGAGTACAGGGTGGTTGGAGGAGGGATTGGAGGAAGGGGTTAGGGTTAGGATTCTGATTGGGAACGGCAAGAATGAGGAGGGGCTTCAGGAGGAGCCCGGAGACCAGCGGCTTTGTGCCTTTTTTTTCAGCTTTGAGAATTAGTGTGGCTGCTTTTAAGTCCATGCCTCTTTTCACATCACACACTCAATATTTAAAAGGCTCATGCATGTGTGTTGGGGGAGGTGGGGGGTTGGTGGTGGTGGTGTTGGTGTGTGTGTGTTAGAGGTTCACTGATTTAAGTTTTTTTTCTGATTCTGATAACAAGCACTTTATAATGTTGACGGATACTGAGTACTGCTGCGAATGCATTTTGTGGCTTGCTAAGCTGGAACGGGCACAGCGCACCAGAATGCACCAACGAAAACAGTGCTGCTCCATTTTAAAAAGGCCATGGAAAACTTTCAGCACAAAATATTGTTTTTGTAAATTCAAAAGGTCAGTATTGACTCTTAGTAATTTACCAAAATAAATGATTTAAGATGGAACTAGAGGGAAAATTTTGATAAAAACAAATTTGATAGGAATGTTGATATAAAAGCCTTGAGTTTGCCAGCTCTCTCTGTGTTCGCATGGGCTTCCTCTGGGTGCTCAGTTTCCTCCCACTGTCCAAATGCTTGTGATAGGTTGACTGGATACTGTAAATTGCATGTAGGTGTGAGTGTATGTATGATTGGTTGTCTGTCTATGTGTTGCCCTGAGATGGGTTGGCCTCCTGTTCTGGGTGTACCCTGCCTTGGGGCCATGGTCGGCTGGGATTGGCTCTAGCTTCCTCCGCAACCTATAATGGAAGAATGGGTGTTGATATTTAAAAATGCATAATGAACTGACATCCAATCAGTTACTAGCTAATAATCAGTTGCTGTGTAGTTGACCTAGACTGACAATAGTTAAACCATCATATTTTTGGGCCAAACATTGAATCATTTTATATTAAATCACAGTTTGAAAGAGTGCAATGCTCAAACCGCAGAGACTACAATCTTAATTATATTTTATATTGTCCAACATTGTTGACAAGTTACAATTAAAGTTTAATAATAATTTAATATTAAATGCAGAGCTTGTAAACTGGTGACCCAGCACATTATATTTAGTGTTTTTGATGAATAAAAGGACCTGAACATTTATTTGAAGGAAAAAAATGTTTTTTTAATTGAAATCAAAATACTGGTAAAAACATTGGAGTAAGATGTTTTCCCTCATTCATCCCTAAAGTAAAAAATTATCTTTAATATACTATACACATACACACACCAATCAGCCATAACATTAACACCACCTGCCTAATACCTAGAAGACACCATTCCTATCAGAGTCAGAATTCACTTTTTACATCATTAGCTCTTCTGTGCGACCAGACAGGCTTGTCTTTACTTCCCACATGCATCAGTGAGCCTTGGGTGCCTATGACGCTGTCACCGATTCACCAGTTGTCCCTCCTTGGATCACTTTTGGTAGACGCTGCTCTACTACTACTGCATACCTGGAACACTCCAGAATACCTGTTATTTTGGAGATGCTCTGACTCCGTCATCTAGCCCTCACAATAAGGGCCTTGTCAAAGTGCAGCGTTTATCCTGCTTCCAGTATACTAACTTCAGGAACTTACTGTATCACTTGCAATGATATTTACTTTGCCTGTCAGTGGTATTAATTTTATGGCTGATCAGTGTATATGCAGTGTTTAGTGCTTCTGAAGTACTAGCAATTCACATGACATATTCAGGAAAACATACTGTGACACAAATGATCACAATAACAATAACAGCCAAATTGTGTTCCTTTATTGCTCAGTTACTGCCTGTTTTTGTCTCTGTTCTTCTGCTTCTCAAATCTGCAAGTCTTCAAGTCATCTGTAGTTGTTCAGTTCACTTTTGGAGGTAATATTTCCATCTGTGATCTAGCCAATTCTAAATAAGTCATCTGATATCAATTCATACCAAATATGAATTTTGTTTTGGTAGTAATTTGTCCGGTGGGGATGTTACCCTGTTCACCCTATAGATATAATATACATAATAATAATAATAATAATAATAATAATAATATTTTTATTGATAGTGCATTATTCCTACAGACAACAGCTAAAATTACTTTACAGACAAGTGATGTAGTTAACCCAGTAGTAGAAGGAATATAAAGTAAAGAAATGTTAAGGATGTTCATTAAAAGCATAATATATTAAAAACACAGATGCAGAAAGGCAGGTAGACTTTTAGTTGAAAGCTAAATGAAAGCCTTTACAACAGTGCGTTCTGCTTGTAATAAATGCATGTGTAAGTGTCATGCCCATACACTGAACCTCTTAACCTTCTAGTCCTCAGGCACAAGATTTCAAAGAGATTCAAGTTATTTTTGTTATACAGTATATAAAATACAGAAAGAAGCTGAATTTGTGCATTACATAAGTGATGTTTTATCTACGTAGAAGCGTTGTAAGGCACAGGGTTCCCCAACCCCACATCTGGAGTACCAGTGTCCAGCACAGTTTGGTAGTTCCCCTCTTCAAACACACTCCTGGCAATTAATCATCTGGAGCAGGAAATCTTCAGAATTACAAGGTTATTAAGCTGTTGAAATACAAACTTGGCTAATGCAGGCAATGCACTGAATTGACATGATAAGATTGGTCACCTTGCTGAAATAGCCCATGCAAACCAGCAAGCTTTGCTGAATGTGGCAGCAGTACTGTCCAGTTGTACTTGTGCAGGGGTTTTAGGGGCAGTGTAGTACGAATTAAGGATTATTCATTTTTTTAAATACTTAATGACCTCATAATTCATGCAGTGGAAACCTACTGAGGAAAAGTCAAGTGTACCAGGTTTTTTTGGTTTACTGCAGTGCACGAAAGTGTCTGTTTTCCAAAATGTCATGTATTTTCTGACCTGGAGTGCTTGAGCATGTCTACTGACTGGCTATTGGTGCGTGACCGTTGTGTACAGATGAATATGCACAAGAAGGGGCATGTGTTTGAACTGAATATTCACTTAAAATTTTTAAAAGCATTGTTTTACAACACTCAGTCCCGTAGCTGTTTGCAGAACTAGGCACAAGATAGTGAATGAGGCTGTTTTGGGTTTTTTTTTTGCATTCATCAACACCCTGCATCTTGGAGCAGTTGTATTAAAGGCATAATCACAAGATTCAGTACCAACACACTTGCATATATATACACACACACTCCAGCTGCTCTTTCACCCTCACCACTCCGAGCGCTCTCATAAATAAATAGAGGGAGAAACACTTCCACATGCTAAATATGCCAGCATGCACACTTTTCCCATTGGGTTCCGCTCATGCCCTCCTCGCCACGAACAACAAGTTAAACTCTGGCTGGTTTTGCTCCAGGCTTCTGCTTTCTCATATTGATTTTCCCTCTATTGCCAGCAGCCCCGCACTCCTCTCTCCGCTACGCCAAATCGCCTGCAAAACACCCAATATTTCCAAATATTTTGGTGTTCTGAACGATAGCTTTATTAGAAAGACACATTTTGAAATGTTTGTAAATTAATGCATTAAAGGGCCAATATCAAGCTGATTTTCTGTGCTATTTTGATATAAAAGAATTTATTGCATTATGTACCATCCACTCCCCAGTCTATACTATAAGTAGTAGTTGAAGTTACATATACATTACATTTATTCATTTGGCTGATGCTTTTATCCACAGAGACTTCTAAGACACAGGAATTTATCTATCACACTAAGAGATTGTCATGAAAACCATCACATTTGCATATATCCACCTATACAGTCTACAGCCATTTAGCCCTGCCCATTCATGCTGGAGTTGCCTTGAGTGTTTCAGACCGGATTGCTTCTGAAGACGTTCTGTATGGAGGAATGGGATAAAACACAGTCAAGTCACTGTATTGGACTGATTTACAGTTACTGCAAACCTTTATGTCAATGTTCACAAAATTTCACATACTTTTGTCACTCACAGATATGTAGTACTGGATCATTAAATACATATCCAAGTATAATATGGCTCCTCTTTATCAGCTTTTAGGAGTTCTGGTTAATGTTTTTTGTACTTTTTTTGTAATAAAATTATAAAATGTTTGTATTTTTAATATCTTAAAATGCAATAAAGCTGAACTGAAAGGATATATTGCAGTGCAATGTAATATATTTAACAATGTCTATAACAGATATGTTTGGCCATAAAACCAGTCAGGACAGGGACTTTAATTAGAGGTGTGTCTTGCTTTCTAATGAGAATTTCTTTTATGGTTCTTTTTTTCTAGGCAATCGAGTGGAACGGTCATAAAGAACAGGTATGGTAATTATGTAATGCATGCTCACATCTTCTTCCTAGTCACCACTATACAGTGTACTTCACTTAATAATATCAAGCACCTTCAGTAGTGACCGGGAAGTTCATATTTTTTTGTTCATACTGGAGGTAGATTAGTTCCTCTAGATCGTTTCTTTGAAGCTTTTTTCGTACACAACGCATTGATTCAGATAATCCGATTCAGCGATCAAACCCAAAAGAAGTTTGCATCCCGCTAAATTATACACTAGTCTTTAAACAGAAAGGAGTGAAGAATCTCAATAGGAGTTCAAAAATTGTGCCCAAGTTATACACCTTAGTGATGCTGCAGACCTTTTTACAGACAATGTAAAGAATTTCTGTTGGTGAATATGTAATTCTTGTTATTTTATTGGCTTTGACACTGTCTTTCATTTTAATGGCAGCCTTTAGTTGAAAAGATGTTGAATAATCCTGACTTAAAGCTTAACGCTCAAGGCAGATAGGTCAAAACAATCGAATGGTGAAGACAGTAGATAATGAGTTTCAGGGTTTTTTCTACAGATCAAAGCATGCCAGCAGCATCTGAAGTGTTTGGAGTATAAGCCTTCAGTTTTTTTGGTGGAAGTGCACCACTGTAACCTTTAAAACAAACTTTTGAAATTATTTGAGATGTTTTGAGCCAAACTTATCAAGTAACAGATAAAGCTGAAACAAAGACCTAAAGTTTTATACTTTCTGCTCGCTTGGACAAACTTGGTTAGAGCTGAGGATATTCAAGTCATGCAGAGTCAGCACTGAGCCCAAAGGCTGTCCTCCAATGCCCCGCTGGCGAAAATGGGTCAGTTCACCAATCATGGTGTCCACTGCATTCACAGTTACATCATCATCACCTCAAGCTAGTGTCAGCTTCCATCCCAGGGGCTGGTTTAGCCATGCATTCATTGGTGCATGATGCAATTTGACTTCACTCTTCCCCCTGGTTCCAGCCTAAGTAGCCCTTCTTATTGTTATCGTGCTGTGATGTATCACAAAAGCTTAGTGTGCTTTTGCACTGTTACCCAGCTTATCATCTTCCTGTATGTTTGTGTGGGGATGGTTAGATCCAGAGTAGTCTACATGATCAATAGTTCTCTACTCGTTTCTTAAGCACAGACATCTTTTTCATTATTCTCTTCTTGTCAGAAAACTGTTGACAGTCTCAACTCTTGTTGAAATAATGTATAAACCAAGAAACTATCAAAAGTAGGTCATGTCTGTAACCCTTAGACATCTGGTGCTAGTGTAGTCATTTTGATCTGGATTCTATGCTCAGAAAACTCTCTAAAACAATGGTTGTAAACTGGCACTTGGGTGGTACCCCTTTTGCCACTGGGGTGACACCCTCAAGGGTATGTCTTCTACCTTTTATTAGGCAACGTGATTGTATCACATTTTGTTCCATACCATTTTTCTTGACTCTAAGCTTTTAATTTTAAAATGTTAGGTCATAATTGATCCCTTTCCGTTGGAAAAATATATTTAAGGTATTTAAGGTATTTTGAAATCGGGCCTTAAGAACATAGCTGTTACATTTAAGGGAGCGTTTATGTTTTACCACTGTCAGGTAAAACAATAATGATTATCTTGTTACAGTGCAACCTGTCAAGGGGTGGAATAAATAATAGTGAACAGTCATTATTGAAGTTAATGTGTTAAAAGCAGGAAAATAGACAAGCAGAAGGAGCCAAGTAACTTTGACAAAGGCCAAATTGTGATGACTATGGGGACAGGTCAGAGCATCTCCAGAATGACATTTGAATCTCTTTGGGTCTGCTAATGGAGCTCTATTTGCTCACTGCTCCCATTTTTAGCCCGTTCACATGGATGCAGGGAGTAAAGTCATCTGAGCTGTGTAAAAGTGGATTATTTTGATAAATGTGGTTTTCACAATGTGAGTTTGGACACTCAGTGTTTTAAGTGTGAGAGAACCAAGTGCTGTTGACCGCAGTGCTGGAAGTTAAAAGCAGCCAAAATAACAGCAAAGCTTCTTGCCTTAGTGTATTTTTTGTTGAATCTGCCCCACAAAAACATTGAAATTACTACAGAATGCCAGTATACCACCTAAGCCTTTTTAGTACCTACCAAAAGTGGTTCAATTAAGGATAACCGGTGAACCTGCGGCAGGATCCATGCCACCCAAGGTAACCCAAAATTGCTGCTCGAGTGGAACAAAGACTAGCGTAACAGAGTTTCAGGTTGAAGCAGCAGCAGACAGTGTTAAGCGACAATGGTTTCATGAAGTGCCCCTAACCCTATAGCTTTATTTATCTCAGTAGAATGATGGGTTTCTTATGTAGTACCTTCTGACGGCTCAAAGGTCAAGGATTTAATAGTAAATTCCAGCCTGGTCCTACATGGATTGATATTTCTCCAAATTCCCTAAACCTTTTCACAATATTATGTACTGTAGATGGCGAAAGACCTACATTTTTTGCAGTTCTCTCACATTGAGAAATGTTCTTTACGAGCATCTTTTGACAATGTTCTCATGAAGTGGTGAGCCATTTTTGCTTGCAAAGATTGAGCCTTTGGTACTATTTATATACGCAATCATGACACCCTCACCATTTGTTCATGATTATTGTTTACAATCAAGATAGATTAAATTAGATTATATTCAACTTAATTTTCATTGGACATTTACAAGTACATAAACAACAAAATGCAATTGGTATCTAACCAGAAATGCAAATTGGTACAGTATATATATTTTTATTTTGCTGCATTTTATAAATATCCCAACTTTAAAGCTATATTACAGTCACTTTCACAGGGGGCTATTTATACCTTTTCATAATCTTTCATGATCTGTTTTAAATAGAGAAATAAAGATTGTTAAGATGTTAAGATGAGAAAAAAAAATTAAAGTAACAGTTAAGTGGTCCTACATTTGATGTATATGTTAGTGTAGAATTGTAATGTGAAAATAATGAAACCTGGAGGTTAGTATTATAAACTTTAATACAAAAAGGTAAGTAACTGCAACCCTCTGTTTGCGGTCTGATGGGCTCTCTAGTTGCAGACCCTGCAGTAAAAATCCCAGTGTTTATAGAACGCAGCTCAGCATCTTTACTCACATCCATTTCCCCATTGTACTCTCTGGTGGAGAAAATTAAAATGTCGACTGGGCATTTTCTTTTAGTCATGAGCCCTTGTATGCCCACCACCTTGTCCAGAGAAGTGTGCTGATGTTACGTTTCTACATTCATGCCATCAGAACATGAGATGTGAGATTTATTATGACTTAATAGTCAAAGTTGTGATTAAACTAGGAATGCATCCCTGTTGAATGTCATGTGGACGACAAATTTAAGGTGTAAAAAGAAATTTAGTCTGGCCTTAAATGAGACTATGTTTGTTGAGTGTAACATATTTACTAAAGCAGTAGCAGAAAGAGTGGTTGCTCATGAATAACAAGAGTGAAAATAAGTTCTACTGCAGCTTTGCTGTGTATGCCAAGTTTGGTGGTCCGAGTTTGAAAACTGCTAGAGCAAGAGAGATTTTAAATATGTATTGAGGTCCATGGGGCAAAAAAGGCAAGGGCTGGAAAAAAAGAGCTAGAGGAGGTAGTACAGTTTGAAAAGCCAGAGTTTTCAGCTTGAAATTACTGTTTGCACATGGATGAACATTGAACCACTATCAGATAACTCTGGAATACTTATGTACAGCCTATTGATAAGTCCGCTTGCCTAAATTGTAAGATCCACTAGAAATCCCATTTCTCAAAATAGCTAGGGATTAAAACCAAGTCTACAATAAACAAAAGCATAATTCCAGTAGATCTTGCACAGCAAAAAAATCTTTCATAAAAACTTAAGCAAAAAAACAAAAAACCAAAACAATTGTCAATTGAATACACAGCAATTCAGCAAGTAGAGCATAGATATGAACATGTCTAAATCTAACCACACTTATCTTTGGTCCACAATATTACCTGTAGCTTAACTTTCACCAGAGGTGTGTTCATTCCAAGGTAGCAATTATTTGACAGCAGATATGACAATGCATTCATTGTTGATATGTTTAAAAAAGTAGAATTGTTGGGCAAAGACAAAATGTTAAAAGGTGGAAGATGACTTTTCCCTTTGACATGAAATGTTTCCTAAGTCCATGAATAACAGTGCCAAACAGGCTCTGTTTAAAATTATTTTAACATATGTGATCACAAGTAGACAGCAACACACACAGCTGTTTACATTTGGCAATTCCAGTCTGTTTTCTGTGTTTAATGTCAGTAAATAATACACAATGAGTCCTTGTTTGTGTACATGAAAGGGCTGTTCTAAACTTTTACATTGCAATGACCACAAACACAACTTCTAAAACAACATGAGAGGATAAAAAGAAAGAAAATATACAGCCTCTTTTGCTGTCAGAGGGACCATGTTCACACATCTAATTATTGCCTCATATGTCCTCACAAACAGGCTCCTATATACAATGGTCAACCCTAATATTACATCCACCTGTGTAATTTTATGTATGGGCCCCTCATGCCACCCAAACAACATGTCAAAGGTTTCCCAGCAGAACATTGCCCAGAGCAACACACTGCCTCTGCCATTGTATCCTGGTGTTATCTCATCCCCAGTTAAGCAACACACACCTCCCCGGCTGTCTACATGATTTCAAAGTAAATGCGTGCATCCATGCATTCTTCTTCCAATCCGTCAATATCCGATGCTCACGTGCCGACTGCGCTGTAAGCATGAACACTCTGAACAGTCTGCATCTATGTAGCCCCATACAAAGCAAGCTAGAATGTACTGGTATTCTGTTTTAGTCATCACAATGACTGCTTTTATCTGCAGTTTGTGCTACAGTAGCTCTTCTGTGGGATTGGACCTGACAGGATCGCCATTGTTCCCTACGTGCATCAGTGAGACTAGTGCAGCCATGACCTTGTTGCCAGTATGACTGTCTTGCCTTGGACCACTTTTGTAACTAACAAATGTAAAACCTACCATTTTGGACATGCTCTGACCAAGTCACCTGACGGTGTAGAGGCCTAAAAACCCCTATTAATGCTTTAAAAAAAGAGTTTTAAAGTCACTGGTAGAAATGACGTAAATAGTGTGAATTTAGCTGAATTTTAAGTTGTCCTGAAGACCTCAAAATATTACATAAATATTACAAATAAAAATAGTTACATATATGGACGGTATTTAAGGTTTTGCCTTGCCAAGATACCGTTTTTGACAGTCTCTCTTGACTTCCATTATTGGTTGGCCACATTAGCTTTTTATCTTCAGTACCAAACTAATGAAGTGAACCTTACAGACCTCACATCTTATCTGAGTACAGTCATGGTAAAGGGTAAAACTGAGTATATTTATAAATCAGTAAAGAATATAATTAACTTTACAGTCTGCTAAGAAACAGCTGCTTTCCATTTCTGCTTGGGTTATGCCTGTGGATTAAACTAAGTTCCTTTTCATCTTTAAAAAATACAGTTAAAATGTAAAACTATGTCTGAATCTGATGCAGAATCCCTTGTGTGTCTCTCCAGCCTGGGCGAGGAGTTCTATCGCGAGGCGATTGAACACTGCCGGAGCTACAATGCCCGTCTATGTGCTGAGCGCTCCATGCGCCTGCCTTTTTTGGACTCACAGACAGGCGTGGCACAGAGTAACTGCTACATATGGATGGAGAAGACCCATCGAGGCCCAGGTGGGACCCTTAGTGTATGTAGGGTGATGTGCATGAAAGAAAGTGGAGGAGATGGATTTCTTTACGTACGGATTGAGTGTGGAAACTTCAGAGGCCAGGGAAGTGTGTTTTTGTGACGTGTGATTGCTCAACTGACCTTACAGCATAAGCTTTAAAGGCAAGGCTGTCTAATAGGAGAAGAGGTAAGGGACATTTAGACAGTCTTGAGTGTTTCCTCTAGTTATTTAGTTCAGTACACCAAGCCTGCTGGCACATTGGAATGTGAGATATTATGATTATGGGCTGCAAAATACGTTTATAGTATAGTCACTAGTAGAAAAACAAGTGAACCACTAACACAAGCCTGTGTTAAGAAATGTGCTACTGTTAATTATCTCTTGAAAAATACTATTTTAAGTTAATAAAGTAAAAATTTAGTGCTAATTCCAAACCTTAAGCACATGGTGAAAGTAAAAAATCTTTTTTATTCAGGGGTCACATTTGTAACAGCAGACTCTGTTTTTGTTTGTAAAAGCAGGCGTGGCTCCGGGACAGCTGTACACCTACCCAGCTCGCTGCTGGCGTAAGAAAAAGCGGTTGAACATCCTTGATGATCCGCGTCTCGGGCCAATCGAGTTCAAGATAGGTAAGACACAGAGACGGGTATTAGGACTGCTTGATATGAAGTCTTCCAAACCAGTGCTACTTAAAAAATATGTGCACTTTTCTTATTTTTACTCTGTCCCAACTTTTGTTCAGTGTATTGCAGCCAAAAAATGCTAAATTTGTGTAAAAAATATTGAAAAACTATTAAAAATCTCAAATAAAATTGCATTTTGAAAAGATCCTAACGTTTGTAATACTGCTAAGGAGCCACATGATTGTGATTGAAGGATTTTATGTATGTATAGATTTCATGGATTTCATCTTTTGTGGAAAATGCAAGTCTAGTCATTAGGATGTCCCAATTAAATGCTATCTAAGTCCTGATGTGATGAGTTTATGTTTTGCAGGTAAAACAATCGCTCTGTTCACTCAAGTGCAATACAGTTGAGTGTGCTGCGATAGGCAGCCAATTACTCAAGTAATTTTTTTTTCATAGTCACAAAGTCTGAAACGTTTGTGTTTTTTTTAGACTACATTAATTGAAATATTTATCTACAGACATTTTTTCTCTTTAAATTCATTTTCCTAGCAACCTTTATTTCATTACTCATACAAGTGTGTAATGGCAACAATTTACAATTATATCACCTCTATAACTTAAATAGTCTAAGCCTTAAGAAAGATTTGGAATCATGATTTATAGGCCCTTGCCATGAAAAACTATGGAACTATCATAAGCCAAAGTAAGCCGACTAGAACATAGATCCTTTACTCTTGTACATGTCTTAAAAGTCTTGAAAACTTTAAGATTTAAGATTTTATGTCAGGCATTATTTAAATTTTAGTAGGTTAGAAATGGTCATATAAAAATGTAAATCCACAAAAATCTTAGAAGTAAAAAAATGAATTACAAGAAAAAAGTTGGATAGTGGCCTGTTAATACAGCTGATGCCATTCCACTATAGTATGCTTGGATCTTTCAGATCAGTTCAGTAAAGGACACCTAATCAAAGAACCTTAAAAAGCTGTTTGTCTGTGTGTTTTGTATATGTGTGTGGGTGTGTAATCAGACTATGAGGCTGCCCTGAAGAAGGAAGGTGGTGTTCCTGAGGGTCCTGTGCTGGAGTCTCTACTCAGCGGAGAGCCCCTAGACAAGAAGGTGGAGACCAAGGAGGAAGAGGCCATGAGCGAGTGTCAGGTACTTATCACGACTGTTGACTGTTATACACCAGGTCGACTTCCTTAAATTGAGCGCATGCTCAAGTCTGTGTTTATAAGTTGTGTGAAATTAAGCCCTTGAGTACACATGCTTCTATTACCACATTCCTACTTCTACAACTCCATGTGCTTCTCTGTGTGTGTGTGTGTGTGTCTCTCTCTCTCTCTCTCGCTCGCTCCCCCCCCTCCAGTCTCTCTTTAGTGTCTGTGTCTCTGTTTGGCACTGACACAATTCCCTGCAGCAATGACACACCCCCACTGGCAGAGTTCCTCGTTAACTACAAAGTGCACACACTAGAGTGTGTGTGTGCGACTGTTCTGTTTTGCGTGAGCAAGTTTGACATAGAGAAACATGGTTATTGTATTGACAGAGCGCTGTGCACATTTGACATGTATGCATTTGTTTGAAAGTGGACCTGATTGTGTGTGTGTGTGTGTGTGTGTGTGTGTGTGTGTGTGTGTGTGTGTGTGTGTGTGTGTGTGTGTGTGTGTGTGTGTGAACCCGCCCTGGATGAGCTGTCATCACTCTCAGCATGGCCTTCCTCCCATTCTTCACTTATACACACACTCACCGGCACACACTGCAGACATGACATCTATCCCAGGGGTTGACAATTAGTCAATTTGCACCTCAATTAAGAGGCACTCTGCAAACCTCAGAGATGATCAGGGAGAAGACCTGTGATCTGCTGCTTGTGTCCCTGCAGGGCCCTGCGGAAAGAAAATTCACTCGAGCGCTACTTTCCCTTTAGGCTTTTTCTTTTCTCACAGGACTATATGTCCTCCATACTTTAGTTAAGATTCAGGCAGTTTAATTGCATTTAACCTGTAGTACCGACATTCAGGACCATATGAGGGTCCCTGAGGACCGAATTGAGAAACACAGTACAGCTTTTGTTTCAGACATTGCAGTTATATAATGTTGAATGCTCTAATAAAGCAAAAATTGGAAACATTAACATATTAGTGTAAGGCAGTTTTTTTTGTTGGCTGATATTGTCAGTCATGTTGTGCCAGTTCACACTGAAAAAAGACTAGTTTAAAGATCAGTTATATATAGTATAGTATAGTATAGTTAATTTAAAACAAAATTGATCTAAGTTCACAGTTCTGAAAATGAGCTGGTTCACATTCATTTGTTCCTTTTAAATAAATAGACTGCTTTCAATAGAACCTTATTTTATACATCCATCACCAACCCAAAATTATAGCCACTCCAAAACTAAATGAAATATTGTATGCCACTGTGAATACAAGAGTAACAGACATTAGTTACATTTAAAACATTAAATTACATTAAAAAAACAAATTTGAGAATATTTATTTATGTCTTAAGCAATGCGTTATAATATGCAGACAGTGAAAAAACACATAGTCCAGTATGAGCTCGTCCACTTGTTGGAACACAAATGCAACAGGTCCTTTAGAAAATGCTGAGAGTTTAACTTGGGTTAGTGAACTTTCCGGTTGTTGCCTCAAAATCATACCCTTCAATAACGATTTCTTGCGCTCATCATTAAGTTGCAGGTATTCCCCAATACTGCTTCAGTGCTCCCACTTGATATGTCATTTTAAAGTCAATGCAGACGTGGTTGACGTCTTAACTTGTTTGTTATATCCAGTGAGCACAGTTTTATTTGCCCGAGTCTACACTGTTTGTTCATAAAACTGATAAATACTAAAATTAACTGGCTTTAGCAGATTTGTCTGTACTACTTGCACTATCCGTGCTGGGCTGTGTCTAGTGATGCGTCATAAGGTGTAACATAAAACTGTTGTGGAATGTGAATGGTGTTTAGTCTCCCAAGTGTGAGCACCACTCATGTTCACGTTCATTTTTAAACTGATTTGTTCAGTTCAGCGTTTACAAAAAATATGAACGCATTTAATGAACGCTGTTTGTTGAATGTGTTTATGCAAGTCTACAAACCCCTTTCTATATATATATATAAAAGTTGGAACATTTTGCAAAATGAGGTTAAAATAATCTGTCATTTAATTTTCCTGAAACTTCATATGATGAAAAAAATGTTTAAATAAATTTAGAATTTGATTTTGCCACACACTCAAAAAAAACTTGGGACCTAACCTTTCCTTTTATTACCCTTTGTAATTATTTGGGAGTTGATAATACTAATTAGCCTTCTCCAATTTTTGTCTGCTGGCAGGCCATTCAAGTACACCCACTTTGTCTGAAATGCCACACTGTTGTAGGTTATATAGAATAAGCCCTAATATTGTCTTTCTGATGTAACCATGGGGGAAAAAAAACTCATCTTGATGGCAGTGTATGTCTCTCTAAAATCTCAATTTACGCTTTTGCATAACTGGTACTTCAAATATGCAAGTCTCCGCATATTTATATGCATCAAATTCTAAATTTGCCATTTTGCATTTTACAAAATGTCCAAACAAGGTGAAATGGTAAATTGTATAGGAAGCAGGTGATTTGGAAGCCAGCTTCAGCTTTGTACTAGGCATTTTGAATTACCTAACTAAAAATGCCATTTTGCTTTTTAACTATATTACCATATATATCCAAACTGATGGTGAAGCCAGGATTGCTGTTCAAGTTCAAATTTGCAGTAGGAGGTACCTGTCAGGTTTTGAATAGGAAGTATTTGCAAAATGGAACTGATTAACTAATTTATTTTTCAAACAATGAAACTCACTATATCTAAATACATTAACAAACTGAAACATAAGACTTACACTCAAACTGCATGGAACCAAAGACCTTGACAGGGACAACAGCCTATACAATAGAAAATGTAACAGAGCTCAGACCCTAGACAACCAAACACAAGGCCTTTTGAAGGGCGGTAAGACAAGGAACACCTGGGCAGGGGAGGAGGCAAGAGATGAGAACCAGGTGAACAAGGTTGAGCAAAGGCTGGGCAAAGGTGGGGCATAGGAAAAAACTAACACCATACAGGAGCACATGGAAAAACAAATCCGACAGGACAGATCAAGGCACGAGGGATCATGACAGTACCTACTTGCTCATCAACCACACATGATCAGTAAATAACAGAAAAAAGTCAAAACTCTTTGTTTGCATCCAGGGATTATAATGTTCAGCACAACCTGGTTATTTCTGTCATGTGTGTTTGTTGTTAATAAGCTGGTTGATGACTGTGCCTTGTTTAGAATTGAATAAATGTAGTTACTGTATTTATTTAGATGCTGTGTGGTGTGCTTGGCTACTGTTGTGGTTAAAGATAAACAGATTGACAGGTACATTATTAAAATAAGCCTCCAGTCTATAAATTTGTGTGTAATGGTCATGACTGGATTTAGCCCAGATTCAAGGCAGCAGGGCGTAACGTTAGGGCAAAACTTTCATGTTTTTTTTTTAATTATTTCTGCAGTAATGCCAAATGATTTGATTTAGGGTGCTCTATTTTAGAGAAAGTGATCAGTGTGGTGGTGATAGGAGCCAGATAACACTAAGCACAAATAAGCAATAAAGCATAGAACCTGAGTGTACACACTCACAGCAGTAGGGTAGTAACACAACAGAGACCAGCCAAGGATTACACCAAGCACACAAACCTATATACAGTAAACAATAGACAGTAATAATAAATGTGCAATAAATATGAGGCTGGTTAGTTTCCAAGATATTCCTTGAAGAGGTACGTTTTGAGTCATCCCTTGAAGACAGCAAGGGACTTGGCAGATCTGATATCAAGAGGAAGTTCATTCCACCACTAGGGAGGCAGGACTGAAAAGAGTCTTGATGTAGATCTTCCTCTTCTTTTGAGCGTTGGAGGCACAAGGCGAGCAGTGGTTGATGCTCTGAGATGAAGGGAAGTAACATGTTTACCTCTTATATCACTATACATAGATGTCCCCCACTTGGAACTGGGGTATAATATATTATAGCATATTATAGTTTGGCCATATTGTGCAGCCCTACTTTTAATATTCAATTCTAATCACTTTGGAAATAATTCTATGCTTAAAATGCTGTGTAATGGCAATATGATGGATTGACTGTTTGTCTTTAATCTTAAATAAGCATAACAATAGGTTTGCCATTATGCACTTCTGGGTAAGCAAGGTAATGCAATGGAACTTCTTATATACTAAACCAAGAGATTTTGAGTGATTGACGATGATATCCTAGCCATAGTGACCCTTCGCTGTGTCATTGTCTGATGACAATGGCTCTGCTAATGGCCACAACGCTGCAATTTACTCCTTTATGGTGACAAACTGGTGTCTTTTATGTGCTGGTGTCAGCTTCTCCCTTATGAGCGCCATGGAGTGGTGATATGCTGTGAGCTTCTTTGCTTGTTTCTGCAAGCTTCTTTCTTATATGTCTGTCTGTCGGCCAAACCCGGCTTGTTATTTTGGGAGAAACAGCTGGTGTGTATTTATAAGAGTGATTTCATATTTTTTTTTCACTCATGTTTGCTTTTGGAGTATGTAGTTATGCAGAAAGCATGAAATTGGCAAATATCAGTGTGCTAGTGCTGTGCTAGAGGTTTATATACAAAGACTTGACTTTATATACAAATCTATAGGGAGCAGTCCAAATGTACGGTTATCTTTTTCTAAGTATGGCTCAATACTGTCTGTTGTGTCTGCAGAAGCTGCTAGTAGGAGACTTCCCCCACGAGCTGGAGGTTGAGGAGATGGAGGAGGACGTTCCTAAGCGCAAGAACCGCACCAAAGGACGGGTACGGTACAAAGCATGAGGCCACAACAACCCTCAGCGCCAGGCTCTTCCTGCCAAATATGAGTTATGAACACACCCTCTGGCTGAAGAGCGTTTTCTTCCTATAATTCACAGAATCTAGCAAGATGCTACAACCCAAGGGTGTTTATTTATCCATGTGTCAGCTATGTGTGTATCTCATAAGGTTCACTAAAGAGCCATCTTTATTGTGTTGAGCTGAGGTGTACCAGGGGTGCATAGAAAGACTAGGGCCAGTGGTCCTGAAGATCTTGTGTCCAGGACAATCGAAAGATTTTCCTGCTCAAACATGCCTGATTTAAATCAGCAGTCATGACATTAAGACATAGTTCCATTGATTTTTCAAATGTTTCTGCATCATTGAATCATTAAGTTGCAAATCAGTCATTCCAAATAGTCTGATATCAGATGCTCCTTTCTGGAGAACATGTTCACAGTGGTGGTGATAGGAACCAGATGTATAAAATAAAATCCTTTTCGGCTTCTGAAACCTACTTCACAGAACATTATTCCTTGGTTACTAATACCTGAGGCACTGATTTGCAAAAATTTGCCCGTTGAGGACCACATGAAAGATTATTTATGAGAATTTTACCATCATCCACATAACATAAGATTTGTTGGAAAGTACATAAAATGGCTATATTGGGATTTCACACATCACAAACCCTGGATCTTATCATTGGCATTGTAAAAGAAATCCAAGTCACCTTGTTTCTCAACAGTGAGTCACTTCACATCAAAAACATTCTCATCAATTTTGCTCAGCAACAGAATTATGCAGAAATTTTGAAAAAGCTGTGGACCATTACACCTACCAGTCGTAAACTGTATTTTCACTAAGACCAGGCATTGACAGTTACCTTGACAGTTAAGACATCACATTATAGACTATGGTAACAGTTTAAACAAGCTAGTTTATCACCCTGGCATACCTGAAAAGTCCTTTTTTGACTTGTGCTTGGATTTTATCATTCCTAACATCATTCTCATCCATGCTTTGGTTATCAAAAACAGAACCATATATATATAATTTATGTTGTCAGAGATTTTCCATTTTTCCATTAGTTGAAACTACAAAAAGCAAAAAGAAGTGGCAAGTTTGCTATAACCAGCAGTACATGTCTTGACCAGGTGTATAATCCTTTTTGTGAAGGGGCAGCATGCTTACAAGTGTATACTGGTGCAATTGACCACAGAATTAGGTATTTGAGAGGACAAACCATCAAAGTCAGTTGACCTATTGAATATTATTTGACTAATTGAATCAGTATGTCTTCTACAGTTTCTTCTCACTTTGCCTGTCAGAGCAACACCATTATTCAATGTCATACTGTAGTTGTAAGCGAAAATGTGGGCTTCTTTTTGTTGATTTTCTAAGTGGAACTAAGTTCACATCATCTAGAGAGAACACACTTCTGCTCCTTGTAATGCAATTTACTGTTTATGTGCTACACTTATTCACAAAACATGTGAATAAGATATGGTTTTCACACACTTGATGTATTAGTTTTCTCATACATGTTCGCATACATTTTCACATACATTTATGTTGCATGATCACACATTATTCACATGGGTTTACTTGAAAAAAAAGGGTTTTTCGTGCTCTTTATACATGAAATGTGAATAGAAACTAGACATTCGGCTGAGAAAAATGAATAGAAATTGTGCACTTAAATTCAGTTTTCCTGTAGATCAGGGATGTCAAGCTGGAGTCCTTGTGGCCCACAGCACTGTGAGGATTTCACTCCATGACAGTCTTGCTAATTAGCTGATAGTTGGATTAGGTGCGTTTAATGAGGCAGAACGCTGAAATCTGCACTGCTGTGGCCCACCAGTACTGGAGCCCACATTGAAGGGGATATGTACTTATTGTTCCCCCACAAACATTTAGTTCATTTTTCCCCCCCACAGACATTTGTTCAGACTTTTGAATATGACTCTATATGAGTTTGACAACAATTTCTTCTTTTGTGATACAACTTAACAACAGCAGCCATGTTTAAATGTAAGCGTGATATTTCCCTCAAATGTCACTTTAGTTTACTGAAAGGCCATGTGCACCATTTGAACATCATAGGGGAGATTTGACTGTTTATGGGAGTTTAGTCTGTTTACACATTGACTCTTTTACATAATCTGCATTATGCTGGACTCCAGCCCTTCAGGGTGTGTTAAGGTCAAGAGCCGTTGTTTTCCTTAGAGCACTACATGAACATTTATATCTTATATTCTGTTTTTCTTGTCATCATCCAGTGCAGTTCCAGTACTTGGAAGGGACCCTTTCATGTGTTTTTTTCACTCCACTCGAACCTCAATAGCTTAATATGAAGACCGTAACCTGTCTGTGAATGTGTTTATCTGTAGCCGAGTGCTTATGCACACACTTATGTAAAGTTCACACTGTAGGTCAGGAAATGCTCTGTGTGATCCAAATACTCATGCAGAGAGAACAAAGAGGGACTTGTGTAACTGGGGCTGAAAGTGAAACTTTCCGCATCAGCACTTTCTGTGAGAATCTCACACCCTTGGTGCTGTTAACTTGCTCTCAGGTGTTAGAGACCCTGCAGTGGGGTGAAGACAGAAAGAGATGCTGTGATAAATGTGTTTTAAGCTCAGTTCATGTTGTGTGTGTGCATTTTGTTTTGCAATATTTATGTTAAACATTTTCCCGATGATGACAGAAATACATTCAGGGTGTAGCATGCATCTGATGCGATTCAGTTGCATTGATTTTGGAATGTTAGAACTAATTATAATTTATTATTTAAACGTTATAATATAAAGTGTGTATTTTTTTTCTCTTGTTGTAGCTATTTTATAATTCCTAATCCTTCAAACGTGATCCTATTGTAACAATCTGTGGTTAAATTTGAGCGGACTGGATCGTTTTCTGAAGAACCATTAGTGATTTAAGATTGTAGTCAAAGACCACTAGAACATTTTGCTGGTCTCAACAAGGAACAAAATTGCATTTTTTGAAAAAAGAAGAATTCCATGTGGTTAGCTAAAGGTATAGTTCAGCAAAATATCAAGTCTACACAATTTTTGACTTAACCCAGACATACTGATCTGCCAAGACTTGTTTGGTCTTTGTTTGCTTTTTCAGTCTAACACTTGATTTATGAGACTTAACAAACACTACAATCAATAGTCAGGCAGATTATTTCTGTAAAAATACATCACCCAAACTTCTCTCAAACCACTCAAACTGCATCCTGTTCTTCCTGAAGGTGCCACAGACTTACTGCTGTGGTTTAGGACACTTACTGTGAGCTGTAAAATTGAACAGAACTACAGGCAGCCATTTCAGACAGATCTTGGATCAGATTCCTCCTATATATGTTCATCATTGACACAAAAACGGATTATGGGTGAATAATCCTAGTCCGGTGTGATTTGTAAACAAACCCTGTTGCCCAGCATTTACATACATGTTGATGTTTTGCTCAGTTTTATAGCCCACAGTAAATCATGCTATAACCTAAACCACATATACAAGTCTATACTAGCTTAATGAAGAGCAGGAAGTGTTTTGAGCAGGTTAAGGGAAGTGTTTGGGTTGAATTTACAGAAGGTGTTCAGGTGAATATTGACTCCAATTGTAAACCAAAAAACAATTTGGACTCCAAACAAGTCTTGGCTGATTAACTACATCTGGGATAAGTGGAAAATGGTGTAAAGATTTTCACCAAACTATTGCATGTATCTGTGATTGCAAAGAGAAATAGAGCAAATCTTGCCGCATGTTCTAAGTAGCAGTTCTGTGTTATGTGTGTGTGATGGTGAATGTGCTGCTCTGCCCTGCCCAGGCCTGTGGTGTTGGTGGAATGAGGAAGAGACAGGAGCCAGCCTCTATAGAGGACAGAGACAAGCCATACGTGTGTGACAGTGAGTATAATTCCCCTATGGATACTGTACCTTACACAGTCAAGCACTAAGACTCAAAGCTGATCTCGATGTTAGGTGATTGGACATTAGTGTTTGGCTTAAATATGCTGTAGGTTGTTTGTTTTAAATGAAAGGTCAGATTTGACCATGCACAATGGTACGGAAATTGGGAAATGAATGGAAATAGACATTCCAGTCATGTCTTATGTACTTAATTAAGCTGTTTAAGTGAAAAGAAAAAGTAGTAGTAGCTATCATGAGGCCTAAATTTTGTTTGTGCATTTTGTAGATAATTATACACGTGGACAAAATTGTTGGTACCCTTCAGTCAATGAAAGAAAAACTCACAATGTTCACAGAAATAACTTTAATCT
>JBBPDA010000001.1:19588144-19602774 GCA_037974385.1 Arnoldichthys spilopterus | reverse complement strand
GTTATTTTTGTGACCATTTTGAGTTTTTCTTTCATTGACTGAAGGGTACCAACAATTTTGTCCACGTGTGTATATGTCATGCAGTGTCAGAAACTGCATAAGCAAGCCTATTTGAGATTACCTGACGGCTTCACATGGCTTGAGGGAAGTGTGGAGTTCAGTTTGCTCAGTACTACTACAGTGCTTATCTCATATATGTCAAGGCCTTATAGTTTCTTTGCAAAACTCAGGAAGCAAAGTTCAGATACAAAACATGTCTTGGCGGAAGAAGAATGTTTAAACTACAGACAAAATATTGATTTGATTTATTCTTGAATTACTGCTTGTTTATGTTCATGCTGGGCTAAAATATTGTAAATGCCACTTTCGAATGACATGACAACAATGACTCCATCATTATTTCGCATGTGTGTGTTTGTGTTTGTCTGTGTGTTTATGTGTGTTTGTTTTTAGTTTGTGGCAAGCGTTACAAGAACCGCCCTGGCCTGAGTTACCACTACACCCACACGCACCTGGCAGACGAAGAGGGCGAGGAAGACTCTGAACGCCACACTCTTCCATTCCAGCGCAAAAACAACCATAAGCGTAAGTTCATTTCACCTCCTTAAATAATAGTCACAAACAAAATCTGACTGATGCCATTTTCTACTTAACCCAAATATTCGTATGTGTCTGATGTCCAGAGTTTTCTGCTGCAGAGCAATGAGGCTAATGCAGCTCTCAAATAATACAAACCCCATTTCTGGAAAAGTTGAGACATAATGTTAAATGCATTAAAAGCAAGAATCTGATTTGTTATTTCTCTTGAACCTTTATTTAACTGACAAAAGTGCAAAGAAAACATTTCTAATGTTTTCACTGACCCAGTGTAAAATGTTTTTTTTTTTTTTATATGAACAAATTTGGAATTTGATGCCTTTTGAAGTTGGGACAGAGACTTGTTTCCTTTGAATGACTGTAATTTCATTTAAACTTTTTCATAGTTTGGGTACTAAAGATATCAAATGTACTTTTTTTCAAGTAAAAGTCTTGCTTGATACTTCTTTCTTACAAGGCTTTGGCTGCAGTTTGTGGGCGCAGTTTTCTGATTTCTCTTTAATTCTTGAAGAGGCTAATTGCCAAACTTGTGTGTTTAGAGCAAAAACAGGCCTGTTCCAAATGTGCGCTCCTTTTGTACAGTTTACACTGGTGTCACTTTAAGAGAGAGAGAGAGAGAGAAAGCTAGGAACACTCACAATTGATCTTATTTCTAGTTTTACATTTTTATGCAGAATGCATTAATAACACAATAACACACACTCATCCAATTCTAAATATCATTTGAAACAATGACACGTTGAAAAATTAATGACAATGAATACTTCCAGCCCTGTCTTTAGCTGGTAAATCAGAGGGAGAGTACTGCGGTAGCTGCCTGAAGTTTGTCTCTAATTTTGTCCAGTTTTGTAGATGTACCATTATTTAAAATTACACCGCAGTTATTTTGACACAGATTAGACGAGTGTGACCATTAAAGCATGCAGTTTACATTAAGAAGCAAACTTTAGGCCCCAGACATGTCTCAACTGATCCACTGTATTTGGATAGGTAGAAATTGTGTAAATTGAGATTTTTCTTAGCAAACTATTCCTTTAACGCGTAACCCTCACCTCTGGTGTGTAGGACTTGTTTTTTTTTTTTTAGACTGACACTAGTCCAGCCTGCTACAAGCACCGTATCCTTTTGTGTGTGGAAGCGGCTGCTGTATTTGACCTCGTTGCAGTGTCCTTGCGAAAGCGTGCCCATTTACCTCCTAGAGTTAATTGGCCGAGCACCAGGGTGAAGGGGCCTGTCTGCTTTTCCACCTCCTACAGCAACTGGCTCCTGTCTTCACAGTGCCAGTGGTTTAAAAAAAAGAAAGGAAGAGCGCTTGTTTCCGACGTTATTTGGCAGTGTGTTTGTAGATGTGTGTGTGTAATCATGCACCTGTGTGTGTGTGTGTGTGTGTGTGTGTGTGTGAAAACATATTCCATTGCCCTCTCAATCTGTCAGGTTATGCACACACTCCTCTTCCGTAGTACACCACAAGCAATATTATTAATAAGAGGGGGGTTTTAATGAAACCTCGGCCATACATTATTCATGCAATATTCCAAGTCCAAAAAAAGAAACGTCTAGACGCAGGCGCACGGCTGCCAGACCCGCGCTGTACGATGAAGTATTGGAGCCAGACCAAATCCAGATTTGCATTCTCTTTTTCCCTCTGTCTCTCTCTTTCTCTCTATTCCTTTTTTTCTGCTTGTGCCTTGCCCCTCCCTCTCTACTTCTCTCCTTTTTCAATCAGTTTGATAAATGACAGATTATTCTGCCAAGAGATGAGATTCTGGCTTTTCCATTTTCTTCTTCCCCTTCTCTCTCTCTCTCTCTCTCTCTCTCTCTCTCTTCTCTGCCTTCAATCTCTACCCTCTGCCTTGCGCTCTTCTCTTTTCCCCTGCTCTTTTTCACTATATCCCCTTTCTCTGTCTCATCCCTTTGTCTTTTCTGTCACTCCTCTTAAATATCTCTCTCCATTTCTCTTCCCTGCTACTCCCTGCTCTCTGCTTCTCCCTTTCTCCTCTCTCTTTCTCTCCCCTTCCCTCTCCTGCGTCTCTCTTTGCTTTTGACTTAAGATTCATCTATTGGTTATCTTTTTTTTTTTTTTGCTTCTTCCCCCTCTACTTTTTATTTATTTCCTTAGCTGAAGCGAAGCTGGTTTGGGCTGAGATGAGAAGCTGCATTAAAATTCATGTCTGCTCATATTCTTTTTCATATGAGGCATAGAGGCTTTGGGGTGGGGGGAGCTTGGTGGTTTGGGGTGTACGTGTGTGTGTGTGTGGGGGGGGGGTGACTGGGCATTGATGTGAATGTGTCAGGAAAGGGCGAGGGTGGGGTGAGGTTGGGCGGTGGGGGGTTTGTGAGGCCGAGGCTGGTGTTTGCTTTTGGAGGTGGCCTCCTCCAGATATGCACCTGAAAATTGGATTTTGTGACTCCAGTAGTTGGAGTTAAGAAGCCCAACCCTTCCCCCAATTCGCCTTGGTGTTCACACGCGCACACACACACACACACACACAGGCACACAGAGGTAGAGGTGTAGATTGAGATTCAGGCTGTGGGTAAAGGGAACAGTCAGACAGGCGGCATGCAGAACAAGAGAAAGAGAGGGTGGAAGAGTGAGGTTCCCATCTGCTTTTTTTCTTTTTTACACATCGTATGTAGCTACACACGTAGTCAGAATAGCATTGTTTAGTCCAGTATACTGCAGTGCATTTTTAAAAACCTTGCTGCGCCACAGTAAGTCATGCAGACTAATATAATACAGTAAAAAATGGATATTGTGAAAGAACACAGCTTTGGTTTCACATTTCCCCTCAATTCTTCCAACCACTGCACGAATTCCATCAGCTGCACAGCTGATTTAACTTAATGAAGCCTTAATTAAACCAAACTAGGTTTTGGACTACAGATAATACTGGGCTTTCACAAGGAGAGGTTTGGATCTGGATAGATATGCATAATGTCGCTTATTGTATTGATGTTATAGGAACGTATTGCAATATAAATTATATTTTTCTGAGCAAACAATTGCCCTTCTTTTTTCTCAGGTGCCTAAAACTTTAGCGTAGTTCTATATATATATGATAGAATTTAATGTTTAGCTGTGTATGTGTGTGCTGACTGATAAATAGACTGATTATGAACAGATGTAAATGCCTTTGGCAACACTGTCACTTATCATGGCCATGCCAATAAAGCTGAGTTGAAATTTGAAGAGCTGCATTGATGGGTAGAGAGAGACAGAGAGAGTGAGAGAGAGAGAGGTTCAGAGAAGGAGGTATTCATAGAAAGCAAGCTACAGAGAGACAGAGGGAGAGATTCAGAGAGAGAGAGAGAGAGTGGTAGAAAGAAAGAGAAATTTAAAGAAAGCAGGTCGTGGATAGAGGGAGAGAGAGTGAATCAGAGTGATAGAGAAAGACGCTGCGGGAGGGGAGTGATGACGGTTGTGGCCAAGGTCACATTGCTTAGGTTCCATTCTTTGTTTATTCCTGTCATGTTATTACTGTTCAAGCAGTTCTCTCTTTCTCCCTGATCCATGGCTTTCTCTCTTTTTTGCTCTCTCTCTCTCTCTCTCTCTCTCTCTCTCTCTATGTACAGAACACTCCCTCACTGAAACACACCACATTACACTCTCTTTTTTTTTGGTGTTTTTTTTTGCTCGTGATTGCAGCGATTAAACCCGCTGGTAAACAAACTGCTCTGAAAGAAAGCTCAGAACTGTTCCCCTCCTCAAATAAACTCCCTCACGCATTGTACGGAATGGAAAAAGAGGCAGAAAAAAAAACAGTGGCATGATTTCAGGTCTCATTTGTAGCTCGAGTGGTAATGACATAGCAGCACACCTGACTGGAGCTGTGTAGCGAGGGCAACACAGGCAAGTGGAGTAAGGTGTCACACAAGCCCCTGTTTAAAATCCTCATACATTTCTAACACACAAAGACTGCATAAGATCTGTGTAAAAGTCCGAAAGTCAAGCTGGGGCCTGCTGTAACTGATCACACTCCAACTGGCAGCGTGTTTTTTTAATGTAAATGAAGTGTGATGCATTTGTGCTGCCAAATGGGAGTGTTTAGCAGTTTTTTTGGATGTGATCTTTTCTGTGTTTGGCCATATGTGATCTTAGCATTGGTGGATACGCAGACTACATGCTTCTTTAACACCAAAAGAACATTATTACTCTCCTTCATGTCTTAATATCAAAAGACATTGACTTGAGTAGTTAAAGCCCATATGTGGGTCCATAATTCAGTTTTTCACTCTCATAACTTGAATAATTTATAGTGCTCACTGAATAATAAGTCTTGAGATTCATAACTGAATAACAAGCCTGTAGTTTAAAGTGCCGACATCATGAAATAAAAATCTTTTTCCTCTTTATTTTTAGTAGACCACAGTATGTAAACATTGTTAAAGTTTCTTCATTGTTCCCATTTCTCAAAAAGTTAAGACACTGTGTAAAAATTACATAAATTGCCAGTCCTGTAAAGATAGATAGATTGATAGATTGATAGACAGATAGATAGATTTATTGCTTTTAGGAAAATATATGCTCATTTTAAATATGATGTCCACAGCATGTGATTTGGAAAGTTTGGGACAGGGACATGTTTAACAATGTGCTGCATCGCCTTTATTCTAATAACATTCTGTAAATGTTTGGGAACTTAAGAGACCAATTGCTTTAAATGAATCTGAATGGTCTGAATCTTGTTGAATCTTGCCTGATATAGGATTTCAGCTTCTCAGCAGTATGGGGTCTTCTTTGTTATTTTTTAAATTTAATGACGTGGCAAATGTTTTCAGTGGGTGACAAGTCTGGACTGCAGGCAAAGCAGTTTAGCACCTGGACTCTTCTTTTACAGGCCACACGGTTGCAAAACATGAAGAATGCGGTTTGGCATTGTCCTGCTAAAATACGCAAGACCTTCCTTGAAGAAGCTTCAAAACATTCTGCTTTAATGGTGTCCTCCTAGATGTGCAGACATGACATGTCATGTGCACTAAGGCACACTTTCGTCAGAAATGTTGGCTTTTGGACTGTGCACTGTTAACAAGCCTGATGGTCATTCTCCTGTTTATGTATAATTTCCTTTTTGTTTATTAAAATTTTGATTTGTCTGACTACAGGACAGTTTCCACTTTACCTCAGTTCATCTTAGCTTGGGCCCAGATATGGCAGCAACCTTTCTGAGTCATTTTCATGTATTATTTCTTTTTTGCATGGTGGAGTTTAAGCATTAATGGATGCACTGAAGAACTTTGGTCACAGACAGTGGTTTTCAGAAGTGTTCCTGAACCCATGCAGTGATTTTCACTCAGAATCATGTCTGTTTTTAATGCAGTGCTATCTGAGGGCCTGAAGATTGTCGCCATCCAGTACTGTTTTTCCTCTCTGTCTTTTGCTGCACATAGTGATTTCTCTGTATTCTTTGATTCTATCATAGATAATCTAATTACAAACTCTTATTACTATAAAAAAAACTTTCTAATTATTTGTTATTTTTAAATTTGAATATAAGTTATATTTGAGTTGTCATTTGCACGGAAAAACAGGCAGTTTATGCCATGCAATGAATTTTCTTTTGTTAATACTGTTTACAACAAATGGTTAATTAAAAATCTGAGATATAAGACCTATAAAAAGCTTTATAATTAAAGCTACTTGTACAGCATTGTACATGAAAGTAACGCTAGGAAGACAGCAGTAATAAATTGTGGGGGTATAAATACATTTTTGCACTATATGCCTGTGTAGTGTTTTACAGAGTAGTGAACACTGCCCATCTTTACATTTGTGAGACTCTTGTGGTGCTCTTTTTTACCCAGTGAAGTTACTGACCTCTTGCCAACTAACGAGCTGTGAGATGTTCCAACTTTTTCAGTGTTTTGTTGCTCTTGTCCCAACTTATTGGAAACGTAATGAAAATGAAGAATTTTGTTTATAAAACAATTATATTTCCCAGTTTCAACATTTGATCTGTTGGTTTTGTTCTAATTTCAGTTACATGAGGTTTACTTGATTTGGAAATTATTCCATTCTGTTTTTATTTACATTTTACACGGATTCCTAACTTTTTTTGCAAGCATGGTTGTATTATTAGTCTTAATAGCACAGTAAGTAAAAATGGCCTGTTAAACTGTGAGAGGTAAAGGGAGGTAGGAAATTGTCTAGTACATGAATTATAACTTTTTGGCACATTAAACTATACAAATGTTATAAATGGACCTCAGGGGGAATTTAAAACATGGTAAATGTGTAGAATATGAGCCCTTTAAAGAAATGCTCTTGGCAAAATCACATTTACTAAGACATGCTTGCCAAGACATGCTTGATGTTTGCTTCTTTAGTCCACTTGAGCTGCAAGGCTAATGTAGCTTCAGGAAAACTGCATGCCTAAATCATCATACACTTGCACAGTTGTTAAGTAATCTTAAATAGCCTGATGTGTGTGGTTTCTGACACTGCATGCCATACTCTTTTAACAAAATTGATAAAATAATGTAAAAATAATAGCAGCATGTGTCCATATTTTTGCCTGTAGATGACATGCATGTCTTGGCTAAACAACCACATTTGGAGTAAGTGGAAATCTGTGTTGTTTGTCTGTGGCTGAACTGTAGCTTTAAGGAGTTCACGTTCTATCATTATCTTTATTTATAGAGTCAGGGCTTGATCACAATCCACCTGCTTTCCAGTGTAAGCCACTAGGCCTCGGCTTCTACCTGCTACCAGTACTCACTCCCATATGCAACAAAGCGGGAAGAGCTGCGACCGTTGCCTAGCAATGTTGTTGCCATGGCGACCAGCCAGCCAGCCAGCCAGCCAGGCTCCCGCTATAAAGAATACGCCATTATATGTACATCGGGTTCGGGGTAGGGAGGGGAGGCCGTGGAGTTTAGAGTTCCATGAGCTTTGAGGAGTCTGCATATGTGTGTGTATGTGTGTATGTGTGTGTGTGTGTGGTGGAGGCATGAAAGGGAGAGAAAAGCGAGCAAGAGAGGGCGAGATAGAGAGAGTTAGTGAATTCTCTTTATGATTTACCATATATATGAGGCCAGACAGGGAGAGGGCTGAGCTGAATGATATTGCAGTCTGGCTCATTTGCTATTCCGTATTAAGAGCAAGACTGAGGGCTGGGGGTTGAAGGACTGGGATTGGATTCTGAAAGTAATTTGAGCTATATCGGGATAACCTCACCACCCCCACCCCACATACACTCTCCCCACTCTGTCTTTGGCTCTCCTGCTTTCTACACACATGCACATACACACACAGAGAGCGCAGTGACAGTAGGAAAAACAGGGCATTCCAAAGAAGCACCTATTGTGTCAAGACTGTGTCAAGGCCTTGCAGTATTAAAAGCACATGGACGAACCTTGAAGTGGTTAAAAATCAGTGTTAGTGTAATGATTTGCATTTTCTTGGATTATATGAATATCTTCATGCATCCAAACACCCACAGAGACTCACCTACATCATCAGTGACTGATCAGGATGCTCAGCACACAGTGAAAAAAGTGGTTTGTTAGAAGCTCATTTACATATAGCAGCCTTCTATGATATTGGTATTGTAAAGGCCAATATTGCAATAGCAATTAAAAAACAATTGTGTAGCCACACAGCAAACAATCATAAAAAGATGAAAACAAGGCCACACCCTCCAAATCATAGCATTGTGTATGTACATCTGCCACATTTTTTTATGTTTGTACAAGTTGGGTGTATGTGGTCAAATGAATTTTGTTGATTTTGTAAGTGACGTCAAATGCTTTGTAGAAAACACACTGCTTTAAAAATTCACTTCATTTTAATGTAGAATTACTGTTCATTTTCTGCATTTACCATAAATGATCAAATGCGGTCTTTGCAAAATGTATGGCAAATGTTTACATTTTATGCTTAATGTTTTTCACCAATAGATTAAACTCAGCAAATTAAAGTGATATTGTGCAGTGGAAATAACAGGAACATTACTGTATTTAATGTTTCCTGTTGTGCGTAGGTTTTTGTTTTTACAAGCATGTCATTTGACCAAATGAATTCAGACTTTTTCATATAACTGTACCTTTGTAGTTAATCATTGAGTGGTTTCAGGAAAGGGAGGCTTTAGTGCAGTTTATACACAGTTCTATCTGTTTATCATCCACATCTAGAGTGTTTGGAGGGTGTTTCTTCTTAGTCCATCCAAGCACTCAAGTCTTTGAAGAAAAACTCCAGCAAAGCCTTCGAGACATCACAAACAGGATTAAACTATCAGCCAAGCAAGCTTTGGCTTCTCTCTTTCTCCTGTTCCACCTTAAAAAGGTTATTGTAGCACAGTTCCCATCTTATTCAAAAAATTGTAATGGAGAAAGTCAGCAGAGGTCTGTTTTTTTTTTTTATTAGCTTGTTTGTGTAGTTAATGTGTTTATGCACAGTCCCCTGTACCTTAGGCTTATTATTGCATTCATTTTAAGATTTGTCTCTCCATTTCTCCTGTTAATAATTTGGTAACTACTAACTTCATCTTGTTTTATTTGATTTTACTGATCCAATTAATGTAGTGCAGATTATTCCTGCTAAAAAGCAGGATAGTTTGTTGAGGTGATGTTGTACAATATATAATTTGTTAATTATCACAATACTTGCCTTGTCCAGGAGGCTGCAATATGAGCCTCTAATCAATCACTAAATGTTTTATTGTGTGCTGTGAGCATCCTGACCAATCCGGGTGTTTTTTATGAAACGCGCCATGTGCATGACCCAACAATGTAAATTAATTTGGCCTAATAACAATGCAGTCCAGTCATTAACCACATCCAGTCAGGGGTTTGCTAATGTGTTTTAGCTGTCATTATCAATTATAATGGTAATTGAGTAAACAGTCGATTACTGCCACAGTTAATCGAGTAATCCCTGTTTTATTTACCCTTTACAGCCCAGTAGAATTATAAGAAAACAATTTTTAAAGTTAGATGCTAATACGCAATATTAAACAAAGCATTTGTTACATGTGTACGGGTAAATTGGCATTATAATTGTAAAATAATAAAAATTAATAGGAAACAATTCATAAAAAACAGAACCATGAAAGGAATAGCTAACAAGCTAACTAACAATGTTTACATTATTTCTTAATGATTAATGCACAGTTCCTGCTAAGCTATAAAATCACCTTGTCACCTTGTCATACCAAGTAGCTAAACACTGAGATTAGAGATCTTGAGAGATGTCCACCACTTACACAAAAATACATGGCAAAATTTGATTTGTTTTGCTCTAATTTTCACTTAATGAGGAGCAGCACAGATAATTGGTTGTTGTATACAAGATTATTTTTGTATTACTTATTACATAGTAATCATATTTCAGGCTGGTCACCTGGAGACTATTTGACTACCAAGTGTAAATGCATCCGACCATCCATCTATTTTCTAAACCACTTCTTCTGTTTCCGGGTCGCGGGAAGCTGGAGACAATCCCAGCCGACTCGGGCCCAAGGCCGGGGTACACCCAGGACAGGAGGCCAACCCATCGCAGGGCAACACACAGACATTCAATACACAGACATTCAAGTGTAAATGCATGTGGCTAAAATCTTATCAGAATGCAATTCAGATATTTGCCACATGAAGTGACCAGGTGTAAATGAGGTCAAAGATTTTAAAAGGTCACATAATATCATTGGTGCTGTCTAACTGAGCAGAAAGTCATATCTGATAAACTGAAGATCTGAACAGATTTTAACAATGCCGTAAGTGCCAGTAGTACCCCCTTGTGTAAAATGTTCAGACTGCTAGGCACACTTTTAAAATGACCTACAGTTGCACTGAAATATATATTTATATATAATATATAATGATATATAATATGTATTTTGCAGCCCTGGTTATAATATATTATGAATTATAACATCACTATATGTAGCAGTTTAATCGCAATGTGACGTTTTGTACATATTGTGTAGCCCTACTCAAAGTTGTAGGCCTCAGCAAGCGTCTTTAAATGCGGGATGCAGTTGGTGTATATTTGTACTGTGTCAGACCTATCTGTGTGTGAGCGTGTGTGTATGGGTTTGCAAAGTACAATTGATTGCACCATAGATCAGGTTTTATTATGCACCAAAAGCTCCCCATTCTCTCCCTGTGCAATGTCATTGTGCTTAGGGCTCTGTGTGATGTGCAACCTGACCTGCTGACTGGACAAGGGGAGTCAAAATGTATTGTAGCAGTGCGTCTTTTGCACAGATGTGGGTTTTCAGAACTAGATAGCATGGGAGATGCATGTGGAATGAGAAGCTAGGCTGAAATGTCTTGGCAACAGTTTAATATGTGGGCTTTAGGGCTGACCCCGAAAAATTCAAGTACTCAGTATGGCCTTTCATTATATTCTAGAAAACAAGACAAATGCTAGTGAAATATGTATAAAAAAAATAAAGGTTGTTATGAATTCACACATTTCATCATATATACAATTATATTTGATCTCATATTACTTATAGTAATCAATCTTAACTGGCTAATACTAGTAGCTGGTGGGTGCAATGCTAAATCCAAAAGCTCAGAGTGCTGGCAACAAAGTTTAAAACCGTTTCCAGGATGGAAACTCCTCAGTCCTTCAGTGATACCTCTTGTTGCTATGACTGAGCTAAATTTGGCCAGCAAGATGGCTTCACTGCTGTTTTCCATAAAAGTGTTAACTCAAATAAAATTACTCGATAAAATAAATAAAAAGCTGAAAACTTTAACGGCCTTAAATAAAACATTAGTTCTAATTTAAACCTTTTCTAGCTACATTACTCATAAAAGCTGTATTTGAATGAGAAGCTACAATCGTGTCTTCTATAGCAACATATTGTGCAGAAGCTGTGCTTCATATGACTCTTAATCCATTGTTGCCACCTGCTGGATGTATTTTGAACTGCATTAATCAACATTACTCAAAATTATGGTTAATTGTAAGATGCAAATGTTACATTTCAAAGGGTGAATTTGAGTTTGAACCAGTGAATATTCAAAGCCGGTAAAATGCTATTTGGTCCAGGCTGGTGGTTTTTGTGAACATCTGCAATGCAGTTGCAGTACAGAAGTACATCATCGCTGTCATATGAAAACCTTAAATAAATTCAGGTCACATTTGATGTATGTTAACATTAAAAACAAATTTTCCTTCTACAAAGTTGATTTCAAAATATGAAGTATGTGTGCTTGTGTGTATTGCCGTGAGTGCGCAGGCATGCCGCATATTAGAAATCAGGACAGACGCTCTCTCATTTGTCACGTTAAAAACTAGGGAATGCAGCAAGCCAGAAAAAGTTATTATGCAAAAATGCACTGGCAATAAATCTATGCTCAGGGTGCTGTGTGTGTGTTTGTGTGTATGTGTGTGTATCTGTATGCATGTTCAAGTTAATCTGCACGGCTGCATCTGCTAATGTGTTGCAGTGTGTGCCCTGTTTCAATGCCAATATGCTCTGTGCACGTTTCTGTGGGAGGCTTTCTTTAGACTGCAGCAGTGCTTCGTGTGAATGCAAGGCTGTATATGTGAGTGGCATTTGCTTTAGCAGACAAGCCACTGACAGACCTAGAGTGTGTCTCCCCCCCCCCTTATCCTCTGACTCACACACTGTTCAGCTCCTCCTCTTAGTCCTTCTCTGTCTGCCATCTCTGCCAGTTCCTTTCTTTACCAGTGTACGTCATTTTTTTTTATAATGTCAAATGTCATAGACAATCATAATTTACATCAAGTTACATCAACAAATAAATGAGTAAACAAATAAAGAAAATGTGAAGTTCAATTAGTGAATGAAGATCCAAATGAAATATATGAAATTATGTGAACAACCAAACAAATCAGTGTCGAGCCCATCCGGGGAAAATTGTCTAGCTTTCCTCAACACAACCTCCTTTTGTGAGACCTTTGGTTGAATAGTTTCAGCAGAATAGTCATGTTATATGTCTTCCTAAGCTTTTAGTTGACTTAGTTGGGGCTCAGACTGCTTTTTAAAACTGCTACATTGAAATGTACATATTCATCAAAAATTGTAGTTTACTAGTATTTGTGTGGAAACACTTGCAAGCAACCATACATTTGTATTTGAATGTTTGGGCACCCCTGGTCAAATAACTTATTAAGTTGATTTTTAAAGTTAATGCCACCTCTGCATGGAGAATTTTAATGCAACGTTATTATTTATTTGCTTGTTTTAGCATAATGGAACAACTAAATGAAAAAAAATGCGGCATGTGCCCATTCTGTACTTAGTAAGACCCCCTATGGCTAAAACCACAGCCTCCAGATTATTTGTCGTAGACAGCAAACACTTTCTCTTGACAAGAATTTTCCCCACATTTCCCTGCAGAACATAATATGTATTGTAAGCACAAATATGTATAGGTGGTCTTGCATGCACAGTATATTTAAGATATACCTCAGAGTCACGGCAGAAAAGGCTACTTCAAAACTCTAATCTTTCATTTTTTGAAGTGGTTAAAAGTTGACTTTGCTATGTGTTTTGGATCATCTTGAAATTTCCAAACTTATTTCATCTTCATTGACTATTGGATAGTAGCTTCTCGTATTTGTTGATATTAAGTAGAATCCTTTCCCCCTCTATTCTGACCTTACATGTGGCACTAGCTGGCACACAACCCCATCAGCCCTCATTTTTTACTGTAGTGCGGCTTCTTTTTTTTTTTGGTGATTGTAGCCATAGAGTCACATTTTTGCTTTATTTGGACCACAGCACTTATTTCCAAAATGCCTTGTTTATCAAAGTGTTGTGTTTTATACTTTAAACATTGATGTTTTTAAAGAAATTACAGTTGAGGCTCCCTTTTGATGACTTTTCCATGCATATGATGCACAATGGGCAAGTGCATAACTGTTCCTGTGCCAACCAGATCTTTCAGTAGGTCTTTGAAAGTGATGTGGGGATTTTGCTTTGCATACCTGACCATGGGCCGTTTATGAGCAGGTCTTCCAGATCTACACAAGTTGCAACGAACTCTGCTGTGTGATGGCTGTACATCACTTTCTTGCTGTGAATTATTTGTATGCTATGCACTGTAACAGAAACCAAGAGGGTGATTCAAATAATGAAGTGTAGTAATGGCTGTAGAAAGTTGTCGATGAGGTTGCTATGGTAATAATACAAACCAAGTTTTCAATTTTCCACACCCAATCCCAGAGATGGGATGTATAATATATAGATTTACTTAATGGTATTTTGTAAATATACACATTTAGAATTTGATTTCTGCAACACACTCAACAAACGTTGGGACAAGGGCATGTTTACCACTGTGTTGCATCACCATTCCTTTTAATAACACTTTTTAATTGCTTTGGAACTGAGGAAACTAACTGTTGTAGTTTTGTAATTGGAAGTTCTGTCCATTCCTGGTTGATAAAAGACTTCAGAACTTAAATTTTCTGTGCACTTTTCAATATTGTTTAATCTCTCTCCCAACTTTTGTTGTGTGCTATATCCATCAAATTCTAATTTTTTTTTCTTTTGTCTGTTAAGGGAATTCTCATATCACACTGTTTGATTGCACTTTGGAAAAAATCCCAACTTTTCTGAAAATGGGGGTTTGTAAATAGCAACCAAAACTGTTCCTTAAAAGTCTGTTACATTTTACCCCTCATCAGCTTGTGTCTCATGTTTCCCTACACACTTATGCAGTTTGAAGCATAGAAAAGCCCTGCATGTGTACAGAAATGTCAGACTGCCTTTGTATTGTGCCTCATTTCATGCTCTTCAGGTGGTTGTATTGTTGTTTCGGCTGCAGCGTCAACGATTGCGGGTCTCATGGCGCACTACAGATGGAGAACAGTGCGATTTGGTGAATTGTTTTGTTGGTCTTGCTTGCGGGTTGATGGCCACAGTGAGACTGTATGTGTATTTATACTGAGTGCATGGAGTGGAGGGGGGTTTGGTCAGACAACAGGTGGTTTTGGGTAATTCCTGTGGCAGCGCCAATTCAATAAGGCTGTGGTTACTGTAGCACTCAGCAGGGAGAGACTGATCTGACCAGAATCAGATCATGATCCTTTGCAGTGAAATAAATATATA
>JBBPDA010000001.1:19571149-19588044 GCA_037974385.1 Arnoldichthys spilopterus | reverse complement strand
TTATATATATAGGGAGAGAGACAGACAGAGGGGGAATAGAGAGAAGGAAGGGTATTTGATGATGTCTCTCCCTGTCTCTGTCTCTTAATTCCCATGGGGTTGCACACACACTTGAAAGCTGTGAAGTGTGCTGTTCTGCCTGTATTCTCTCTGTAATTGGACGAGTGCTGCACAGAGAAAGGGAGCGGAATGGAGCGAGTGGAAGGAGGTGTGTCACTCACTACCCAAACACATGGAATCTGTCTGTTATTCTTTCTGGCACTCTCTCTCTCTCCCTCTCTCTCTCTCTCTCGCTCTCGCTCATGCTCTCTATCTCACTTCTTTTTCTCTTTGTCCTGTCTCCCCTCTCCCTTCTCTGTCATGCCTTTTCTTCATCTCTGTCTATCTTTCGCTCTCTCTCCTTTTCGTACCTTTTCGCTTTCTTCACCTGTTCTTTCTTTCCCTATTTCTCTCTCCTCTTCTCTCTCGCTCTTTAAATACGGTGCTGATGGTGGCTGTAGCTGGCAGACTTTACACAAAGCTACAGGCATTTAACTGTTGCTTTCCTTTTTTGTTTGTTTTTCAGTCAGGCAGGCCAGAGGGCAGCCCTATTAGGGCCCGCAACATGCTTAATACGACAAGGACTGCTGAATCATTGTCTGCGGCTGTGTGTTTTCTCTCGATTGTGTATGTTTACTGTATGTGTGCATGAAGAGGTAGACGGACACAAAATGTAAAGCTGCATTTTGTATTAAGCAAGTATACTGGTGCCTGTGAACAAGCGTGTTTGTGTGTGTATGTGTGTGTGTGTGTGCGTGCGCACATGTGTGTGGTAACACACTGGCTGTTTCTCCATGGGGATTCTGTCTGCAGTCGAGAGATGAAATAAAAGACAGAAGGACAAAAGAACAGATTTCCACTAGCATGCCTTTTTCTCTGCTCTATGAAAAGGCAGTCAGGATTAGGCATAAAAAAGCATGGTTTTTTTTTCGGTGGCCTTTGAAGCATCTAAGCACATTCGCTCAATAATCCAGAGAATTCCTCTTGTGCGCTTTATCACGTTCCTTCATTTCTTCCCCTTCCAATAATGTTTACTCAAGTCTCTTGTCACTCCTGTGTAGCACACGCTTCTTTGTTTAAGTTTCATTGTGCCAATTTGTTGCTTTGAACGTCGTTGCTATGGCATTTCAGTGTGGATCACACGCTATACGGAACTGGAGATGTCGTTCCAATTATTTCAGTATTCACCACTGGATGAGAGAGAGGCAGAGGGGGAACGATATTCCATTTTCCTAGTAAGGTTAACATATACAGTATGTAGGTATACAGTAGTTCAGCGGGGCTGCAAGCGTATGAGCACTCCTCCTTCGCTCGTGCACTAATTATAGAGATTAGGAGCCGTGCTCTCGGCTTGAATACCGCTGAGAGTTGCTCGCTTCTTTATTTACTGTGTACTGCAGCCCTGCTCTTGCCACCGCTGCCTGCACACTTACCTTATCCACCACACCTCTGCGTCTTGTCCTGTATCAATCATCTTACTTTCAGTGCAGATTTTAAAGCCTCAGTTTGATAACGTAGACTTAATGTTGGGGCAGGCAATAAGAACTCACTTTACCATAATGCTATTTTACGCTAACCAGATAATGACTAATTAATATTATTATTTACATTATTATAATATTTAATAATAAAAAACAACATCTAGTTATATAGTTATTCATTTTAAAATGTAGAGATTAAAATTGTAAAATTGTTTTTGTATTGTTGTCATGGCTGGTTGTGGCTCTCAAGGAAATCTATATGACAGAACTATGTCTGACCAGTATCGACTTTTGTATTGCTGTAAGTCCTATCCCTGTGTACATGCATGTCATTCTATATTTGCCATTTGTCATAGCAATGTCATTGTATGAGTCTGTATGTAAAAAATTAGCAAAAAGAAATATTTTGATAGTTTATGTTTCATTTAGATTCAAAAATTTTTTCAGTTGGTCTAAATTTGGCCTTTAAATATAAAGACTTATCCTCCAGCTGTCCAAAGGCTACAGTAGGTTGATTGGATGCTCTAAAATTGCCCGTAGGAGTGAATGTGTGTATGAATGGTTGTCTGTCTATGTGTTGCCCTGTGATGGGTTGGCCTCCTGTCCTGGGTGTACCCCAGCTTAGGGCCGCTGTCAGCTGGGATTGGCTCCAACTTCCATGCGACCCGGAAACGGAAGAAGCGGTTTAGAAAATGGATGGATGGAGTTATGAAAACACTTTTAAAACCTTAATAAAGTAGATTAAACTAAAATAACAACTAAAAACATTGGTACTAGACTAAGTATTGCTAGAGGTTTGCTGTAAATTTCAGGGAAAACCTGTTTGCAAACTGAAAGAACTATTCATGCAGTTAACAGTGCAGAAAAATGCCTTTCTTAAAAATGCCTGTCTTCTGATCTGCTATAAAAGAACAATAGGTAAAAATAAACATTATAATAACAAATATGTAAATTAATGTTACAGCTCCCTAGGCTGCAACATCTTTACCTAGTCTAGCATTACAACGAGCTGGTCTGATATTAACATTTTTTAATTTAAGCTAATTCACCAGTGTTACAGAGCTAGCTGAAGTGTTTAACACAGTAATTGGCTTTAGTAATAAAAACGTGGTGAGGTTTACTTCTGTTTGTACGAGAACTTTAGCTTTGGTTTATCAGAACACCAGCATGGAGAGAAAGCGTTAATCACTATTCTGTCACCTCAGCAGGAGGGAGCTCTCCCTCTCCCCCATCACTCAGCGCGTTGTTCTCATCCAAGTGTGTGGAGCTATCCAGTGCTGGTGCATTAGCAGCAGTTTAAAAAGGTGCAGCAGGGCTTTATGTGACTGAAAAACTGTGCTAGCCTTCACCAATCAAATTCCTCAATGGAAATGGAAATATGTGTCTGCAATGTTTTATTGTGGACATTACTGATTACTGCAGTTGTCTTCTTCCTGTTTGATTCGGCAGCTATTTCTCAGGAAAATTTACTTTGCATACTGTCAGAAGGTCTGTCAGGACCATGGACAGAGGAACACTGTGTGCTGCAGAGTGAAACAGAAAATGCTCTTCTCCTTATAAAAAGTGTTTGAGCCTGATGGATACCTCAGTTTGTTTCATGCTCTTGGCCCGATAGTGACCAGCTTGTGACCAGCTACTGGTAAGGACTGTAATGATTTTAGCTGTTCAGTTCTGTGCAAACTACTTGCGTTTGTATAGCAGATACAAACATTTTTTTAGAACAAACATGCTCAGCTAAGCAGCTTTGCAGAAATCTAGGTCCAGACCTTTAATGAGGAAGTCGAGGGTGTGATAGTGGCAGGAAAAAATCCCTATGCACAAGAGCTGACGACAACTAGGAGAAGCCACCCTCCATCCAGAATCACGTAGTGGAATTATAATGCAAGTAGTTTTGTCCAGATGCTCTATTGAGAGTGGTAACTTGCTGACATCTTTGCATGTCAACTAATAGCCCTATGCTGGTTCAGAACCATGGACAGCGCCACAGCCTATTAAATGCTTTTGTGCTTGAGTCTTGTTTCATGATAATTTTGCACTGCTTTGTTTCTAGTGTGTGTTCAGTGCAGCCTATGTGGATCACAGCTTTTTAATGCTGCATGGACTAGTCCTCTATTCCTCTCATCCTGATCAGAGGCTCTCTCTCTCTCTCTCCCTCTCTCTCTCTCTCTCTCTTGCTCTCTCTGGGGATTAGAGAACAGAAAACAGAACAGCCCCATGGAATCCAAAAAAAAAAAAAGCCACAACACCCCCCCAATACCACCAAGCACACACATACACACACCCTTCCCCCCACTGATAGAATCTCTGGAGAGGGGAGTGGATTAATGACCTCACTGGAGAGGACCTGAGCTCTCTCCAAACCATCCAGCAGCAGCACAGTGGCTGTGATTACTCTATACGTATGTGTGTGTATGTGTGTGTGTATGGCTGTGTGCTGCAGAGCTGCTGTGTGAACATTTGCTATTCTCTGGAGGGGCACAAATGTCTTATCTATTAGCTCACCTGAACAATGTTTTTGTACTCATATTTGCTTTCTTAAAGCCACTCCTGCGTCACTCTTTAATTTCCCCCTTGGAGATACAGAGGCGATCAGCTGTGAACACGCGTCTGCTGAAGCCGGCGTGTAAGTGGCTAAGGTGTGGAAGCATGCGGACTGTCTCGTCTCCCTTGTTAATGATATAACCCAGTGGCCTCCTGCAGCGTACCTGTCTCTCTGCGGCCAGCCCTCCCTCTGTTCCTGTGACAATATTTAACAGAGCCTGGGGCCTCCCGCTGGAGACGAGCCCCTCCTTTCCCCACCCCTCCCCCACCTACATGCTGTTACAGTGGCTGAGCTGGAAAGGCCCAGGCTTCATTGGGCCTGTGTGCCGAAATGAAAACTAACATATGGAGAGAAAACCCAGCACTCAAACCAGCTGGGAGGACACTAACCACAGACCGACGAGGCTTTCTCTCCCTCTCCTCGCTTTTCTTTTTAGTTTTTCCTTCCATAACTTTATTTCCTGTTTCAGTTTTTTTTTCTTTGCCTTTCCTTTCCTATCCATTTGATCCTCTTTGCATTTTTTGCTCCCCCCCCCATTAATGTAATTTCCCCTTACTTCTTTTATTTGTTTTACTTTGCTTACATTTAGTTTTTTTTCATTTTCTGTGTTGTTTTTCTTTTTTGGTTTTCCTTTCTTTTATTTCTTCTTCATTTAACTTTTTCTATTTTCTTTGCCTTTCATTTACTTTTTTTAAACATTTATTTCTCATTTGATTATTTACTTTACTTTTTTCATGATTTTTTGTTTTCTTATTTTTTCTTTCTTTTACTTTTCCCTTATTTTTTGTTTTTATTTTCTACATGTTTTCTTCCCATTTATTTCTATTTCCCCTTTCCTTTCCTTTCCTTTCCTTTCCTTTCCTTTCCTTTCCTTTCCTTTCCTTTCCTTTCCTTTCCTTTCCCTTCCTTTCCTTTCCTTTCCTTTCCATTCCATTCCATTCCAGCCCTTCCATTCCCTTCCCTCCTCTTCCCTTTCTTTCCGTCATGTTAGAAGTATTCAAAGTGTGATCTCCCACACACACACTTGCTCTCTTGTATTGCAGCCAAAAAAGCAGCAGACGGCTCGGTCATTCCCAATGGCTACTGTGACTTCTGTCTGGGAGGCTCCAAGAAGACCGGCTGCCCAGAGGACCTCATCTCCTGCGCAGACTGTGGCCGATCAGGTGTGCCAATAGTAACAAGTGCCCTCTTCAACAAGTCATATATGCTTGGCTTTACTCCATTTCATGCAAAAGCAAGTTTCAAAACCTCAGGTCATTCAATCTATATAATGAGACTTAGCTGTAAAAACTGCCTGTTTTAGATTAACTGTCTTCATGATGTAACAAAAACCTACACATTTATGTACACCAATCAGTCATAGCATTAAAATTGCTTGCCTAATATTGTGTAGGTTCCTTTCATACCTCTAAAACAGCTCTGACCTGCACTAAATATTTCTTGATTTAAATGTGTATGTTGGTCCCACCTAATTTAGTATGTTACACCAAACCAATTACTGCCTTTCATTTACTGTCTTTTGGCAGTAATCATGTTGGTGTGATATATTGCAGTCATGTGGGACTAATTTATAAAATATTTTCATTGTGTCAAAAGTCAAGCACTAAGACATTAGCATATCCTCTAAATTTTGAGTTGGGGCCTCCATGTCTCCAGCCTACACCAGTTTGCCCTGCCCATACACAAGATGTCATAAGGAGTCATTCAGTCTGTACTATCTTTTTAGTGAGGCACAATATAGGACAGCCAGCCAGAACAGGGTTTTACAGCCTGTTTATTTCTGTGGGGTAAAGATCAGTTGGTAAGTGGTTAATAATTGGGACCTCAAGGAAAAATGAAATACAAGAAAAATGAAGGATATTGCCCTTTTTTAAAATGAGTATTTTGATTTTTTTAGGCCACCCATCCTGTCTGCAGTTCACAGTCAACATGACCGCGGCAGTGAGAACCTACCGTTGGCAATGCATCGAGTGCAAGTCCTGCAGCCTCTGCGGCACCTCTGAGAATGACGTTAGTATTGTTTATTACCCTAAACTGTTAATGACATCAGGGGTCATCGTTTACCTACTCAAACACTCTCACTAGATCTGGTTATAAACTGATGAGCTGAATGAAGTGTGTTAAAGCAGAGAAATCACCAAACTCTGGACTTCAGTCCACCAGGAACGGAACTGATGACCCCAGCCTTGACTTTCATTTTTTTACTTGTGTCTTAGTTTGGAAGACATTTATGTTTCTGTGTGTGTGTGTGTGTGTGTGTATGTGTGTGTGTGTACATACATTGCCTACAGGATCAACTTTTATTCTGTGATGACTGCGACCGAGGGTACCATATGTACTGTCTAAGCCCACCTATGGCAGAACCTCCAGAGGGTATGCATGTTTACTTATATTTGATTATATCCTAAGAAACACTGAGAAGTTACGACCTCTGTCAAACTGTTTTTCTATGAAAAGAAAATATACTTATTGAAATTCTTGTTCTATGAAATTTTCCAAAATATTTGCCTTGCTTGAAGTGGTATGCTACATTGTAGAGAAACATACCAGTATGTTTTACCATAATATTTGCTTTTAGAAAAAAGTTTAATGAACCTACATGTCTACATTTTACTTATTTATTGATAATAAAAGAGCCGTGCATATAGGAAACCTTACATGAAAGGCAGAATTGTCCCTAAAACAGTCCTGGAGATCTACCACCCTGGAGAGTTCTGAACTAACACACCTGGGTCTCGTATTTAAACACTCCCAAAGGTCTTTATTACCTGGATCAGGCATGTTAGAATGTCTAAGTTCAGAGTTGGGCACTCTTGCTTTAAGGGCTGTTTTGTCTTACATTTAACAGGGCCACACAAAGTCATTGAAAAGTTATTGCACAGACAAATAAAAGTTTATGCTAATTGGTAAGTTTACAGGAGGTTAGCACATTCTCAACAATATAAAGTTTTTTTAAAGTCATTTTGGAGTACTTCTATTGGTTCATTCATCAAGTTTACAGATAGTGAATGGCCGCTGCCCTGCTCTGAGAATTTAAAGAGATTCAGTAGAATTGATGTGAATTTGAATGAATGTTGTTCAATTACAATGCTCAAGAGGTTCACAACAGACACTGTGAGTGAATATTTGTGAAAGAATATTGATGTCTAGTCTAACGACTGTATGCTATGAAGTATCAACAATGACGGCCTTTCTTTTGCAGGGAGCTGGAGTTGTCACCTGTGTCTGCGGCAGCTGAAGGAGAAAGCGTCTGCCTATATCACGCTAACCTAAGCTCTATGCCCTCTCCTGTTACACCCACTCAGCCTCTGCCTCCATGAGCCCACCAACACCAACATGGCAGATCCAAAGAAACCCCTAACTCCCTAAAACTAACCCATCCCACCCCAGCCCAGGCACATTAATATGCATAGTGTTCCATCTCTCACAGCAAGAACAGGTTGTTCCTCATCTTGCACGTCTACCTACAGACTCTGAAGCAAGGTAGATTCTGATCTCTGTACTGGCCCACTTTTCACTCTCATTTTCAGGTTGGTCTGCAGGCCTTGAAAAGACATTTTCTCAATCTCCAGCCTCTCCAAAGGTCTTATGGACTAGGGAACGTCTTCATTTGATGCGCATGTTTATTCGGCGGTGCTTACCCAAGCTGCAGCGAATTACTTGCCACTGAAGAGGCGGTTAACGTTTGGCTCAAGAGGGCACTTGATTGGCAAGAGACCCCCGAGTGTCCCATTGGAAAAGGCATCACCTGCTGATGAGGAAAACGGCGTAATATCTCTTGGTTCCCACAGTGGCCCTTCATTGCCAGCATTCCATAACGAGTTTTTTTTTTGCAGCTGTCATGCCACCCACTCTCTCTGCTGCTCACTGTGAGGAGCTAGACACCAGCAAGCAATGTGACCGTATTTAGCCATCAGAATCGGTCTTATTCAGACTATAATTAGAGGAGAGCTCATTAAAGCTCTGAGAGATAAATGAGTCCATCTATAATTCAGCTCCTTTTTAAGGTACAACTTTGTACTGTGCAGTTCGATACACCACTCTCAGCTGTGAAGTTCGACTGAAGCAAAGTTCACGACCTGCAGGCCTAAGAGACCCTCCTGCACCGATTGGGATTAGTTTTGCTGGGAACTACGTCCACGTGTAAGGCTCTAACTTCTCTTTGACATAGAAAGCTTGGTGTCACAAGCCATTTCTGTGAATGGATACCCCTTTAAGCTCAAGGAGGTCCGAGGTGCATGCTGTTCAAAGCTTGGGTGGTACTAAAAAAAAAACAAAAACAAAAAAAACTTAAAACTTTCTACCAACCTCCCACTGTACATTCTAACTTAGACCCCTCCCTATTTTTTCTTCTTAAAAAGCCAACATAAGATTCTTTCTGTCCAGGTGTGTTTGCCAGGGTGTAAATAAATGAATAATATCTGGCCTTGTTTTAAAAACAGGGCATTCATGTTTGATTGTTTCCTTTTTATATGATTACTTTGGATGCATGTTGTAATATTGTTTTGAATCCAACCTTTTAAGAATGAGAGAAACTAAAAAAAAAAAAAATGACGAAAGCACACTTAATTCGCAATAATGTGTTTGTGACCCTCTCGGGGGAAGTTGCGTCTGTGTGTATGTACGTGCGACACTTCCTGTGGAACTGTGAAACGGTTAGGCAGCGAACCGAAAAGGGCGGGGCTTGGGTTATTTGGCTTCTTCCTGATGCCACCATGTCTTTTTTCCTCTTTTTTTTTCTTGTCAAAATCTGGAAGCCAGTACTGAGACTTCACTTGTGATGCACCTCTTTTTTTGTACAACGAGCTCTTTCCTATCTGCAAGACTGCTTTGTGTTATGGGACTTTGTAATTTGCAGTGCGCTTCAAACAAAAAATAAGAAGAAGAAAAAAAAAGATACGCCTGAAGACCAGAAGAGTTTTGCTGGAGTGTCAGCATGCGTATGTGACCTTGTGCAGAGGCGACTCTTTCGAACCCAAAGTCCATCTGTGGCCTACCTGAAAGGACTGTCTGACTTTTTTTTGTTTTTCTAGCTCATAAGCTTTACGTTGGGAGATCCTTGCTGTACATAGATTGTTGCTTTGTCATTCCAGAATGGAACATACATGCCATGTGACTCTAGGAAGGTGTTCGGAATGTCTTACACATTAAAATGTGAAAACTAAACTATTTCTGCATACATTCCTGGAAAATAAATCCGTTGGACCATTTCTATTTTTGTATTTTCCAAACTGTGGTTTTAACAGTACTGACTATATTGTATTTCTACTGTGGTACTGAAACTAAAATACTACAGTACATACTGTGGTATTTACTTACTATAATACCACATAAAAAGTTGTGATGTAGAGGAGCATCAGAATTAGCAGAAATAGGCTTCGATTTCACATTAACACATTAACTGTTTCCCTGTCAGTGTTTATTACTTTTACAATTCCATTTTTAATACTTTTACAATCTTTTTAGTACATTTGTGACTATTTTGCACAGTCTGAGTGTGAATATTTGAACGAAGGTACTACAAGAACCATTTTCGATAACGGAAGCAATGAAAATACAGCCAACATTTTGGATGCGTTTTTGCATGTTGTATGATGTCTCAGGCGACAGAGGAACAAGTAGAATGTTTTGGTTTCTTCTTGCTAACATCACACTTTAAATTCAGTTAGTGGAGGATAAAAGGATGTGTATGAAGAAGGGATGCCACTTTCTCATTGCAAGGACCTGTAATAGAGTTGATATTTTAATGGATCAGCTAATGGCTATAATACACCAATTCTGGTTTGGTTTCTATCCCTTTTGCTCTCAATTTAGGCCATTGCAGTAGAGGTGCCATAAACAGACATTAACCGCAACCTGAGGCAAAAAAGTGCATTTTAATAATAAATGGTTTAAAGGTCTTCAGTGTGGAACTATTTTAAAGTGGAATCTGCAGTGCCAGTATTTCAGCTGTGTTTTAGCCAGTAGCCTTTTTCTTATAATGCGTTTAAACTGATCTGATGTAAAATGTGTAAGTACATTCATTACACTTCAAGTGTATTTTTAGCCACTTGCCTTAACAGGCATACCACCAGATTTGCATTTGACATTCTTTTCTACTCAGAGCACATTGTGGCAAGTGAAATCATCTTAAATCACATCTGATATTTCTCATCATGAGATGTAACATTATTATGAAAATATTTCTGAAATAATGATTGGCTGCGAGGCATTCTACGAGTGTCAGTATCTCTTGATAATGGAAGGCTGACGAAGTCTCACTCGACAGTAACCTAGCGACCACAACCAGCTACTGAAATACATAACAGCCAAGACAAAGTTTACTATATGTAACAAGCCAATAACATCTTGTGCTAGCAGCAAGAGACACAACAAACCCAAAACACTCCCACTGTAACTAACCTACTCCCTATTTCTTTTTTGACGCTGATTGTGCTGATGTCACCTTTAGTAGTGCAGTGAAGCCAGCTGCCTTTTGTCCAAGCATGTTTAAACTAATGTCAAGAAACCAATGGAATAAGTAATCCATAAGATGGAAAAACATGATTTGTGTGATTCTTCCTTTATTATTTTTAAGCAAATTAACCAGAGTAATAGGCACAATTTATGAACCGCTGAAGGTTTAATTAGTTTTTCAGTTTTTAATCTGCTATGAGCTACTGATATTGTACTTACAGTGGTGCTTAAACATTTGCGAACATTTAGAATGTCCTGTCTTTTGTGCATAAAAAATGACATAAGGATTGTCAGATCAACATACTAAACAGATAATCAAGAGAATCCTATTAAATGAGACAAAAATACTATCCAATCCAAATGATCCAATATTACATGAGTGGCAAAAGTAAGTAAACCTTTGCTTTCAGTATCCGGTGTGACCCCCTTGTGCAGTAATAATGACCACTAAATGTTTCTGGTGGCTGTTGATCAGTCTTACACCTTAGCTTGGAGGAACTTTAGCCCTTCAACTCTGGGATGTTGGTAGATTTCTTCATATGAACATGAACATTTCTATTGGGTTAAAATCAGGACTTTGACTTGGCCAAGACAAACCTTCTTTCTTCATTGACCATTATTTATTTCTTATTTATTTCTCTTGAGATTCAGCTCACGGACAGATGTTCTGATATTTTCCTTTAGAATTCACTGGAATATTTTAGAATTTGTTGTTTTAATAATGAAAGCGAGTTGGCCTTTCTAAAATATAATACAAAATAGGCTCAAACATTGATACTACCACCACCAAGTTTTTAAGATACTTTATTTAGTAACATTTATTTCTTCATGGAGTGTAAATAATCTTCCTTGATTGTCTGTTTTTATGCCATTGTTGCAGAATCTGATAATAAAAATCATTAACTCCGGTATAATCACAATAATAGCCTTGAGGTTATTCTATATTAATGATATTGGCATCTTCTGCCTTTTGACCAAAATACATTAGTTGCCAATATCTTATTGTATAGCACTCCCTCTTCTATTATTGTGCAATAACTTATTTCATAATTTTATCTAGAGTAAATATTCTACTGCTGGATAATTTTACTTACTTCAAGAAATGATGCTTGGGAACAAGTTATATTATCTTCTAATAGTACGAGACAATTTCACCAGATAAAAAAATAAATCTAGTGGTAACTTAATTAACCTTATTTATCTAACACATGTCTCAGGGATTGTTGTGGGAATAAGTCTTATTGACTAGACTTAAGATAACTTCACTTGCCATAATATGTTTTGTAGCATAAAACTGGGTTATTTACTGTAGTTTAAAATAATTGGCAATCTAAAATATTATACCAAATTTGGATTGTTTTCAAGTGCAGCTGTGTTATCTATGATGTAAACACTAATCAGCCATAACAATAACACCACCTGCCTAATATTGAGTATGTCTCATTGCTGCCACAACAGGACTGTGTGTTCTGACCCTTTTCTCTTAGTCAGCCTTCACTTTTTAAACCACAGTGGCTCTTCTGTGGGATCAGACCAGACAGACTGGCCTTCACTCCCCCATATGCATCAGTGAGCCTTGGGTACCCATGACCCTGTTGGTGATTCACCAGTTGTCTTTCCTTAGATCACTTTTGGTAGGTACTATCTACTGCATACTTGGAACACTCCACAAGACCTGCCATTTTGGAGATGCTCTGATTCAGTTGTTTACCCATCACAATAAGACCCTTGTCAAAGTGGCTAAGATCCTTTCACTCATACTTCCTGAACATTAATTTGAAGAGCTGACTGTTTATTTGCTGCCTAATATGTCCCATTCTCTTGACAGGTGCTACTGTAATGAAATAACTAGATAGTCAACATTACTCGCTTTATCTGTCAGTACTGTTAATGTTATGGCTGATGGGTGTAAATATCAGATTAGATCTAGACTGGCCAATATTCAGTATACAAAAACTGAAATAAGGGGCAACACATATAGACTGAGACATTCCTAAAAGTAATGCATAAATAAGTGAAGACTTGTTCTAAATTGGCTGTGTTGGTGAACTTACCGTCAAGCCGCTGTTGCTATATGGCTGATGCTTTCTCCAGAGGGGACCTGTGCTTATTGGGGTGGGGTGGGGGGTGGGGGTGTGCGGGTTGAGTGTGTGATCCGATTGTATTCTTATCTTGAATGATGTAACGTGTGTACGGGGCGAGTAAATGTACAGTAAAAGTGTGTGCGTTGGCCGTAACTTGCCCTTTGACTGTGGTTGTGTCCAAAGAGACAATTTTTCTGCTCCAAACAAAAAAACAGAAACACTCCAAAGCGGATGTCATACATCACAAGCTAAACAATATTTTTACTGTTTGTTTGTTTTTTTTTCACCTGAAAAAGGAGCAAAGAACTTATTTTTTAATGGTGAATTGCAGTATTTCCATTTAAAGGAGCTTGCTTAAGAGTGAGATTTTTTTACAGCCTCCCTAACGTTAATTCTCTCCCTCTCCCTGCCCTCCCTCCTTCTCTCTCTCTCTCTCTCTCTCTCTCTCTTGTTATCTCTCTCTCTCGCTCTTTTTCCCTCTCTCGCTGCCTGAGACCAGGTGTGGCCAGTCAAAGCCAGAGACGGTCTCTGTTCTTCCTGTCCATTGTTGTGCTGTGATCTTTGCTTGCATTTCTCTTTTTTTGTTTTCTTTTGCCATGGGGAGATGTTGGAGATGGAGAGTGTGAGCAGATTCCTTTCATGTAAATGTGCATTACAAAAAAAAATAATGATAAAAAAAAAATAAAAACAAAACTATGGAGAAAAGGAATGTGCTCAAGCTCAGGCTGACTCGCATTGGTGTCTTTTTTTTTACTGGAAATTTACTGGATGTGAAAGCTGCGAAGCCTGACTGGCATTGGAGCCACTGAAATTCTTGTCTTTTTTCATTTTCCATCATTTTGAAGAAAATAGGACATAAAAGATGTCATCGTCTTTCTTGGGTTCAGTCTGCCCTGATATTCCAAACTGAGCTTATTTGACGACACCTCAGATATTTTTCAAATAGCTCATCAAAGTCAGATGATTCACATGTTGGTTTATACTGTAACACTGTAGGCAGCAATTAGTCAATGCTAGTTCTATGATAAGTGACATATAGGAGTGGGCAGTATGATATTTAAATGGTATTCTGATAAATAACCCAACAATACACTATACTTTGAATATTTGATATTGGCAGTACTTAAAAAACCTTGACCATCCACGTTTCAACACATAGTAGAGATTCTCTGATTCATATGACACTACTGGGGCTTTTTAAGATGCACACCACCTCATAACTGTCACTGTAACACACTCATATATTTACTTACTCACTCGCTCATATGTTGCTGGCTAAAATTATCCACAAAGGCCATTGTTAATACTCTGATGGCTTATTTTAAACGGGAGGCACCTCACGGGAGGAACTATCATGGAACTGGCAACTTACTCACTCATTCACTCATGCTTAGCAGGCTGAAAATTCTCAAATTCTCCACAAGTATGATCATTAACACTCATAAAGCTTTAAATGCTACATAAGAACAGGACTTTGCATCAATGGCATTGCCCTTGCTTCTGTTACAACTTATCTAACCTCAGAAAAACAAAATACTATGATACGTATTGTAAGAAATTTGTGTATCATTTGATATGTCAGATTAAGCTTCTGACCAGACATAAAGACTGTTAACATGATGGCCCTATTTTTATAAATTACAAAGAAAGCTTCACATTGCTGGCAGTTGCAGCCAATAAGAATTGATTAAGGGAGACTGGAGTCATCAAACCAGTGGAAGTGGGCAACCACAGACAAATGGGGGCAATTAACATCAACACTAAGAGGCTGATCAACACTAGAGGCATAGATTGATTGACTGATAGCTTATTGACTGCTACCATCTGTTTTTTCTTTTTGGTATACGAAGATGTACATGGTCAGAGGTCTTCTGAGTAAGCTCACAAAATAATACAGGCAAGCTGCAGGATCCCATCTACACCAAATAAAGGTTTTCCTCTAATGCACTTTTTGCTCCAGTTATAGTATTATGATAAATATATTTTTGCATATTAATGACAAGTAGTTTATTTTTTAAAAATGATTGGACTGTCAGTACACTGATTGCGTTTAATAAACTAACAACATTTCTCATTTTAAGTTCCCACCTAATGTCTGCTGTATAGGTTTACAGTTGAAGACTCCATTGTCACCACAACATTGGCAATCACATGGTCGTGGCATGATAGTGTGTGAAAATGCTATAAGTGTGTCAGGCACAGGTGGTGTTGGTGAGGTTTTTTACACATGCCAGTGGTGCTGCTAAGCCTAGAGTGCTCCAGCACCCCACAGAAAATGTGTACATGGCAACAAAAAGGCTACAGTTTCTAACCATACAGCAGTGAGGTACAGAGTTTCTAAAGGACTGCTAGAGAGTGTAGACAAGTCTAAATGTATTCTTGGTGTTCTCCTCTTTAAAAGAAGAATGGTTTTAATTAGGGTTCAGTAAATCCATGCTTTGTTCATTCTGCAAATGTTGCTTTGCAGCAACAGTCTTTGTGTATGGCTATGCTTGAGAAAGCAACGCATTCATGACTGGGAGATAAATGCAGTGCAGTGCAAATGTAGTGAAAACAAAACACACCACTTAAACTCAAATAAAAGTGTGTTTAACTTGCATTACTTATTTATTTTATTTATTTTAAAGTCACCTGCTCCCTAAGCACTCCCTTGCTTACAAAATATGATGATGTGTGAGGACCCTCCAACTGTTATGTCATGTGGGGCTCCTCAAATGTTCAGAAACAGCCCTGCTTGTCAGCAGACATTTATCATGTTGCAGTCTCATGGATTTATGATCCATTATCGTGGAGTCTGTTTAAAGATGAGAAAATGTGAGGACAGTTTTGTCCTTGTTCTGGCCTACAACACAGCAAAGGCTAGCAGAATGGATAGATAGTGCAGGTTATTAAGAGAGGAGTGGTGGAATCTAATATAGAGCACCTCAATACAAAAGCTGTGTAATAAATAACACTACTGCGAGTTCTGGACCCACACGTACTGTGTGACTGGAACTGGCCTCTAAAAAGGGTCAGTTAGTCATGTTTAGTCTCAGCAGACCACACCAAAATGTAAATTTCTCAGTTGCTGGACACAGCAACACACTATCTTCCAAAAATCCGCAGAGCTTCTACCCTGCACCCCAACATACCCAACCTCTCACTTCCCAAACACTCGCACAGAGCCCCCTGCTAAAAAATGGAAAACAGGCATCATTACACTGAGAGAAATCTCTGCTTCTTCACACCATATATGTCTCTGGCTCTGTGGAATTATCATGTAGGAATTCATTTGTGTCTGTTTCCAAGTAAATGTGTGAGTGTGTGTGTGTCTGAGTGCACACACGTGTGTATCTGTACGCGTATCGAAGGGTGATTGGAGACTCCAAGCCAATTACCACATCTACCAGACAGACTCAGACTGTCGGGGCCTTGCAGCCAATAGGAGCGGCACTGCGTAGAGCTAGGCCTGAGGTGGTTGCCATGGTAACTCAGGGGGCTGCTTGCATGGCGGATGATGCCGGGGTGATGGATTACAGTAATGGGATGGGGTGTGTAAAAGGAGGGTGGGGGTAGTCATGCATAAATATACTGTATGAATAAATCTGAAATGCATTGACTTTAAGGGCTATAGGAGAAGAGGGGGCAGAGGCACTTCCGTCTATCTTTGTTTGCACCCGGTTACAGTCCTGCTCTAGTAAGGCTCTAGGTGTGGGTCCAAAAATCTCAGCAGAGGTATTTTGGTCTCCTCTTGTCTTGAAGTAGTGCATGTTTGGCTATGCCTCTCCTACTAACCTGCACATTTGCTGGCATTTCTGCTGGCATCTGTAGGCCACAGTGAGATATAAAAATACATTGACTGTAGGGGCTAAAATTATCCTCACGTTTCCTTTCTTCAAGGGCTCCACGTTATGCAAATCCATACTGATGTAACATGTTAAAAGTCTATATGTAAGTTGTACATTACTGTTAGATATATGTACCTGACTGAATATTTCTGCATATGTTGTCTTTACTGAGGAAATCACTTCAATCAAACTTCCACAAGTCGTCCTCTATGTAATTCTCATGTATGTAATAACCTGTCTATATAGGGAATTATCATGTAGGCATGTACAAAAGCTGTGTTAGAGTTATACTGCTGTGAGTTTTGGTGTCGTACCTGCAGTGTGACTGGAAGAGGTATATATATACATACATATATATATATATATATACTCACACACACACACACACACACACACACACACACACACACACACACACATGTGGGTGGTGTTAACTTAAATTTAAGTAATAAGTAATCAAGTGCTA
>JBBPDA010000001.1:19554897-19571049 GCA_037974385.1 Arnoldichthys spilopterus | reverse complement strand
TATATATATGTTTATATATGTTTATATTACCTTGTAGGCTGGATCTCTTTGTTGGATAAGTAAAATGAACTTTTGTCATTATATTCATCAAACACCCCCCATCTGAGGTGAGCCCATTCATGCACAAAAACTCTTTCTGAAAAAAACAAAACAAATTGAAGAACAGTAGGGGCCTTGAGTCTGTAACGGAATTCTTGTAAATCTGTTCATTACTTGTTGAAGCTTAATCAAGGATCTTATCAACAGCAGGTCACAGGTATAAGTCCCAACTCAGGTACTGCTGAGGAGCCCTTGAGCAAGGTACCATCCCCTACACTGCTTCCTGGTCACTTCTCATAACTGCCTGCTGTCCCACGTATATACGTATGATGGATGGGTTAAACCCAGAGGTCACATTTCGTTGTGGTGCACTTAGTGTCTGATTGTGTGTCTTTACAATGACAAATAAGTCAGTTTCACTTCACTTTTCATTTGTAATTACATTTTGTATTATTAAAAATTTTGTTACTTTTTTTGTAGATCTTACCTTTAGGCCCATATGCAATAAGATTGCCATTTAAAAGGAAGTTTGGCGTGAAGTGAATGTACTCGCTCTCTTCTCCACAACCTTTTATTTGTTTAGTGTATGGTTCGTCTCCAAATGCTGGGTGTGGGTTATCAATGATTATGTTGGCCTATAGTAGGAAGAACACATATTTCAAAATGCTCTTACTTAAAATAAAAATTACTATATATATATTATGGCATGCCATTTAGAAAAATGGTATATATATATATATATATATATGGAAATTCATAAAGTTTTATTTTCTCAAGTATATATTTCTCTGTATATGGTTAACATATTAACAAATTGACTATTTTTTCTACCTTTTTATAGGTCTCTGTCCTTGCTTTCTTGTATGTTTCATTCCAGTGTGGTGGTACTAGAATTTTTACCTCCTTGATAAACACCTTGTTGTCTAAAGCTTGAAGCAGATATTCTGACCCCTTAGTGATTATTACCTTGGGTCAAAACAAAAAGAGAAACAGTTAAAAAAAACTTGTTAGGATTATAACACTAAAAATGAAGCTAGTCAGTGATTCAACCCTTCTTCTCCTGACAAACAGCCTTGAACTAAAGCAGAGCTTAGTCTAGGAAGGAATAAACATCTCACAGTCACATGGCTGCTTTCCAAATTTTGCTCTCCACTTTGTTTTGTCATTGTTTTGTACACCCCAGTTTCCAAAAGAGTTAAGAATGTGATGTTTTGCAAATCATGTAACATCTGCAATACATTTAATATTTAAATGAAAACAATACAAATACAACATATCAAATGTTGAAACTGAAAAATATTATTGTTTTTGAAAACATATGCTTAGTTAGAATTTGATACCAGCAACATGTTCTAAAAAATTGGGACTGGGCAACAAAAGACACTAAGTGTGGTAATTGCCATCAGGTGAGTAACCTAATTGGGCATAAAAAGAATAGACCAGAAAGACAGAGTCTCTCAGACATAAAGACAGGGAGGTGTTGGATTTTTTAAATCTCCAGTACATAATATCATTAAAAGTTCAGAGAATCTGGAAAAACCAGTGTACAGAAGGGACAAGACCAAACCACCACTACTGGATGGCCACAATCTTTGGGGCTTTAACAGACATGATTCTGTAGTGGAAATCACTGCATGAGTTCAGGAACACTTTTTCTGTGAACACAGTTCATTGTTGCATCCACAAAAGCCAGGTAAAAGTCTTCCATGCAGAGAGGAAACCATATATAAACATGATCCATAAACTCCGGCATCTTCTCATTATTTAAGATGGACTGAGGCAAAGGGGAAACAAATGACAAATGAAAATTTCTTTGAAAATTCTGGACACTGGCCCAGGAGTGGGACCATCCTGGTTGTTATCAGCATGTAATTCAAAAGCAAGCATCTAGAATGGTAGAAGTCTGGCATGGGTAGCTAGATGTACAGACCATACAGGTGTCTTTGTCAGAAAATGAAAAATATGACAAAAAAAAACTTGATCTGCAAAAAAGAGTGAAACATTTTATTTTCAATTGGTCTCCTCAGGTCCTCCTCCACTCCTCAGGAGTTTTGTGATGACAGTTGATGCAGCACAGGGGTAAACATGTCCATGTCATAGCTTTTATTAAATGTGTTGCTGGCATCAAATTCTTAATGAGCATTCATTTTCCAGAAAACAATAAAATCTGTTTAAAGCATTTGATATTATGTCTTCGTAAATATAAGTTGATCCGCAAATTTACTTTTTTACATTTTACACAGCATTTTACACACACAATCAGGGCTGTACGAAGTTCACAAGGAAATGAGTGAACACAAGTACTGGACCATATTGCTTCCTTCTGAGCACTCCCTGTAATTGTCCTGAATTCTTTGTTGGACAGGGAACTTTAAGCCCAATAAAGCTTTGTATACACCTTAAATTTAACCCACTTCTATGACCTCTTTATTTCTGTAAAGTAGAATCTGCATTTTTTCTTATGCACTTCACTGTCAGTTTAAAGCAGGGTTAGGTTATAAAAAAATATTTCAAGCTTTGAAAATCTCACGGAGCACTGTTCAATCCATCATCTAATAAATGGAAAGAGTATGGCACAACTGCAAACCCACCATGACATGACCACCCACCTAAACTGACAGGCCAGGCAAGTAGGGCTTTGATCAGAGAAGCAGCCAAGAGGCCCATGGTAACTCTGAAGGAGCTGCAGAGATCCACAGATCAATTGGGAGAATCTCTTCACAGGACAACTATTGGTCATGCACTTCACAAATCTGGTCTTTATGGAAGAGTGGCAAAAAGAAAGCCACTCTTGAAAGAAAGCCATAAAAGTCCCATTTGCAGTTTGGCACAAGCTGTGCAGGGGACACAGCAAACACGTGGAAGGTGCTCTGGTCAGATGAGACCAAAACTGAACTTTTTGGCCAACATGCAAAACGCTATGAGTGGCAAAAACCAAACACTGCACATTAAACTGAACACCACCCCCACCTTGAAACATGGTGGTGGCAGCATCTGTGCTGCGCTTTTCTTCAGCAAGGACAGGGAAGCTGGTCAGAGTTAATGGGAAGATGGATGGAGCTAAATACAGGGAAATCCTTTTAGAGGCTGCAAAAGCCTACAGCCTGGGTGGAGGTTCACCTTCCAGTAGGACAATGACCCTAAACATACAGCCAGAGCTGCAATGGAATGGTTTAGATTGAAACATATTTATGTATTAGAACTGCCCAGTCAAAGTTAAATTGATAATCAGTGGCAAAACTGTGGCAAGAATTCTCCATCCAATCTGACTGAGCTGAAGTAATTCTGCAAGGAAGAACAGGCAAAATTGCAGTATCTAGATGTGCAAAGCTGGTAGACACATACCCCAAAAGATGTGCAGCTAAAATCCAATAAAAGTTTGTGGTTGTAACATGACAAAATGTGGAGTTCATGAATACTGAATACTTTTCAAGGCACTGTGAATATCAAACAAATTAAAAAAAATACTTGTATGGAAAAGAAACGCTAAAGTATATCTCACATTAAAATGTTTTACTTGATTTTTCTTAATTGTACCAGTGATATTTTAGTTTCAACACCTTTAAATTGGCTTTCTAAAGTACTCTGCTTAGTGGCGTAGTGCTGCAGTACATGTATTTCTGAGGTTCAATTGACAACATAAGCTTTACAAAAGCACAAATTAAAATATCCTCACTGTTGGAATAAAACTTGCATATTCACTAAAAGTGTTTTCTTAATTTTTAGTGCAAGGAGCAAGATAAAACCTTAATAAAAAAAAACTTGTGCAGTGCAAGGGCCAAGGAATTTGTTTTTTTTTCAAATATGAAAAAAACTATAAAATACAAAAACTATACTATTATATTTTTCATACTATCAAATATAAAACGTATGAAAAAATGCCAACCAAATATTCCAAATCTATGCTGAGTCTAAAGGTCTTTTCACATACAGTGTGACAGATAAATGATGTGCCAGGTGCCAGACTCTAGCTCCAAACTGGCTGAGGTGCAATTTCAGAGAAACTGGAACAACTAGCTGTGTGAGGAAAGATCTTTATGAAAACAAATTAACTGATTATCCAATTATTTGGAAAAAGCACTGGGTAGAGACAGCAAAATCTGTCAATCCCTGTTGTGGGAAAACAGAAGAAACCAATAAGTGACTTTTCCACAGCCACAATTTTTATGACAAACCTCATTTTAAATTTTGACCTTATATACTGTATTGTAATTTTGATTATATTGTCTGGATAATTTTATTAAATATATTATACTATTCTATACTTTTAACACACACACATGGACGCGCGCACACACACACACACACACATATACCTTGATTTGATTTATAAGCTCTTCATTTTCTTTTACAGCTGGGTTGATGGCTATAAGAATATCAGTGTATCCATTTCCATCCAGTCTAATTCCTGTAACAGGTCCTAGTGAAATGAGGAGCAGCAACACCACAGCAGATGCTTTGGCCATGATTGCAAAGCTGAAGCAATGAGCTCAGAATGTAACTCTTATACGTAAGTAGGACATTACGTACAGTCATTAAAATGCCTTTGCTAATTGCCTTGTTTTTGAGTCATTTATGGTCTGAAAAAAACATGAATTTGATTGTTATATTATGTCATTTACTATGTTGCTATCATAAATCCTGTGCAGTTCACCAAGATATTGTACAATAAACTGCATCACTTCCTTATTATTTACAGTACAGCAAGTTGGTGAACATAATTTGAGATAGAATTTTCTGCAGACTGTGACAGGATTTTTTACAACTTATGGGAAAGATTAACATACAGTAAAATACAGAACTTTGCCCTCAAACGGAAATGTAATATTACAAAAAATGGTACCAAGGTGCATTGTAGTGAGGTGTATTTATTTGTTTTGGTAATAAAGCTGTTATGCAAAATTTATTGGGTATGAAAGGAACAGCCACCATAGGCTCAGTCACTGCAAGGAAAGATGGTTCATGGCTCACCACATTAGCAAAGTCTTTTCCCAGGAAGTCCATGGTTATTTCAGTAAGACAATGGCAGGTCGCTTTCTGCATGTGCCACAACAGTATGACTTTGTAGAAACAGAGTGTGTGTTTTTGACTGACCTGCCAGCAGTCCAGACCTGTCTCATATTAAAAATGTACAAAGGTTCATTAAGAGGAGAATCAGACAATGACCACCATGGATGGCTGACCAGCTGAAGTCTTGTATCAAGCAAGGATAGGCAAAAATTCCACTTGCAGAAATGCAACAGTTAGCCTCTTCAGTTCTAAATAATTAAACAGTGTAATTATAAGTAAAGGTAATGTAACACATTGATAAACACACCTCCATGGCTGATAAGAACAGACAACCAGGTTATCATTGGCTAATTAGTCCCAGAAAAAAAAGAAAAACACATTAACAGGTGGCTCACCTCATACATAAAGGTAATGTCAGGAGGGTGCCCTAGCCCCGCCCCCACAGCTGAGCCCGAGCTTCGGCAATTATCTAAGGGCTTAAAGGGCTTTCGTGGGCGTCCCTCCTTGTCCGTCTTTGTCTGTGTTCATGCACACTGTTTTGGTCTCTGTCCTGTCTTTTGAGTTCAATAAAACCCCCTTTGTCACGTCTGTCCTGCCTGTGTTTGCTGCCAGAACACCCGAGATCATTACAGGTAAAAATTATTTTAAAGTCTTATTATTATGGTTTTGTATATTTCTGTAATGTAGCAAAGTGTTAACAATGTTACTTATACAATTCTTTTTCAGTCCTGGAACCCTGATGTCTCACAAAAATATATTTTAAAAATTAAATGATAAGTATTAATATTTAATGACTAATCGACTAAAGGCATGATCTAATGACCACCAACCGACTAGCAAACCCTTTGGTCAGGGGCAACCCAACATGAAGAATCAATGACGGTGATGTTAGGGTTAGCGCCCGGACGGGCCAGTAGGGGGTGGCTGAAAGCCCTGCCTGTGTCGGGCTGACTGGGCGCGTTTGGCAACGCATTGTCGTGGTCACAGCAATGATGCCTATGTGTTTCACCTGGACCAAACCCCTAAAACCATTGTTGTTTAACTGGGCAGCACAGAGTCCTTGTCCAAGGTGGTCAGGTGTGGCTGGCATGCCACCACACCACAGTCCCTTCGGTAATTTGGTAAAGGGTTTTTAACTCAGGGTCTCCCTTCTCTTCCCTAGTCTTAGTTACTCCAGCAGACCGTGTGACCGTCTGCTGGGTGTATTTTCTCTTGAATCAGGCGTGCCAACCTTATGCCTCCCGCATGCAGCAATGTGCGTCTAGTGGAGCTCACAGCTGTTTCTAGGGATTCCTTTTCCGTTACCTTTAAACCAAGAGCCTTTTCCCTTATTGGTACTGCCCCAGGGCTAGAGAGGCACCTACAGAGCTAAGCTAAGCTACGTATGTTAGCAACCACTGCATCGTGTTTATGACGTTTAGGATGGTGTATACCCACCACAGTAATCCACCTGTATTTTGCCAGGGTCCTTATTTCATCTAGTCTCGCATAGCGCCCTTCTCGGTGCCGCAAGCCAGAAGTGTTGGAGCCCCAGGTGGGAAAGTGGTGTCCCTTAGCTTTCCTGCAATTTACCCCTGTTTTGAAATCCTGCATCCCGCCCGCATTGTACAAGTGACTTAAAAGTCTGGATTAAATCTTTGAATGGTCACATCCATGTCAATTATTAACAGAATTAAACATATACACTACAAAGGTAGGACAATATATCCTCTTATGAGACACTGTTTAAAGGTAAATGTCACGATCGTTGGGTTTTTAGGAAGCAAGTGCAGCGATATATATAAAACAAAAGGTTTGTTAAACAGGGTGACAAGCAACAAGAAACACAAACTAGAAAACAAACGGGAACTACAGGGTGACATAAACGAGGCTGGCAGGACGATATGAAATGATGACAATAATCCACATTGAGAGAACCAAACACAGGGGTATAAATAATGAAATAAACAAGGAACAGCTGACATGATTAATGACGGTAGAAAAGACACAGCTGTGGAGGCAGGAACAAGGGCGTGGCTAAACAAAGAGACAGTAGGCATGTGGAGAGACCAAAGCAAAACATGAAATATGACGAAGACAGACGGGATGTTACAGTAAAGGAAAAGAAACCCCTAGAAGCATGCATGAGCTCCACTAGCCACACATGGCCACATGCGGGAGGCATAAGCCTCACTGTCCACAAGCAAATCTACTGGAAGCACCAAAAGACTTACGCAATCACAGTTTTACTGAGAAACCATCAGGAACAGTCCAGGCAACTGTTGCATTTGACAAAGTTGACCATACCATACTCCTTCATCAGCTGCATCACACCATTGGACTCACGGACACTGCATTTATACCATAAAGTCATTCCTCACTAATCAAACAGAATACGTCTACCTTGGACACGGCAGATCATATCCACACACAGTCACCTGTGGGGTCACTCAAGGGTCTGCCCTTGGCCCTATTCTCTTTATCCTCTACCTCCTCCTTGGCCAAGTTATCAGCCATCATGGAGTTTCCTTTCACTGTTATGCTGATGATATGCAGCTGTACATCAAAACAACAGCTGCGACTCCACCTTCATCATCCTCATCATCTCAACTCGCCATTGTTTGGAGGAGAAAAAAGTGTGGATGAGCCATAACTTCCTTCAAATGAACAGTCAGAAGCCATCATGGTGGGTACTCTCCACCATATTAAATCAGTATTCATAAGCTGTATCACCTTCTCTGGTCACAACATTCTTCTCTGCTCATCAGTAGCTAACCTTGGCATTAAAATGGACTCCAATCTCACCTTTGAACCCCATGTTTACCACCTTTGCAAGATCTCTTTTCACCACCTCCGAAATATTTCCAAACTTCGCCCCACTCTCACCCAATAAGATGCTGAAAAGTTGTTGCATGCTTTTGTCTCCTCTACATAGGATTATGGCAACACACTTCTCTTTGGGATTTCCGGCAAGAGCATTCAGAGGCTCCAATACGTCCAAACTCTGCAGCTAGGATCTTGAAATGAGTTCAGAAGCATGGACATATCACTCCCATTCTCCACTCACTTCATTGGCTTCCTGTCTGTCAGGATTGAATTCAAGGTCTGTTTCCTCATTTACAATGCATCTAGGGAAATGCCGCCCTCTACCTCAAAGAACTACTACTAACTAATGGTACTAGTGATGGATGGTATTAGTCATTAAACCTATTGGTACACAAAAGTGGTAGATCGGCCCATTAGACATGATCGATTATGGGTTGGACCAATTACAGCCCAGGGCAGAGGCCCCTCCCTCTTGAGCCTCAGTGAGAGTCTCATACAGTGAGAGAATGAAGATAAGAAACGGAAAGTAGGTGCGGAAAAATTTCTAATGAAAAGAAGACAAGCCCTTCAGGCAGAAGCTGCCAAATGTGTTAAAAAAAGCAGCTGGTTGTGCTAACAGTCAGTAGTTAAAAGTAGCCAGATTTTATTATAGATCATTATGCTAGCTAGCGACAAAGGTTCTGTACTGCTGGGCGTTTCGCTATACTGATTGTGATCTAGTAACTTTTAAGTTCCCCCACCAGATATTAATTGTTTTATTAATATAATAAATTAAAAATATTAATTTTATTAATTCAGTCAGTTAAAACCACCTGGGGTGCAGAGGCGCACTACGTCCCGTATATAAGTCGAAAACAAGTTCAGCTCAGAAACACACTTTACTCCATGATTGGTGTATTTTCATGCCAAATTTCATTTCTTTAGCCAATAGCTGAGAGTCTTGCAGTTTTAAAAAACCCTCCCACAAGTTTCTGGAATATTCCTAGGTAAAGATATATTCAAAAATATACAAGGACTGCCTCGGACCAGCTTCTGACTGGTCCAGCTTTGACAGACAATATCTCGTACCAATGTCCAGGTAGATGTAATTTACATATACAGCCTTTAGCTAACCACCACAGCTTTTAAACAATATGTGAGTGTCAACCATTCCCCCTCACAAATGCGAATGATCTCAGTTCAGTCAGTGCACTATAAAGTATTTTTAAAACCTTCAGGTCCCAAAGGCAGCATCCTAACCACTAGGCCACCACTGCCCACTGTGCTGAAGCTGATTGGTGACATGTTCAACACCATAGTGACTTAGCCAGAGCCAGACTGAGCCTGATATCTGATTATCCACTGTGTGAATTATCACTTATACTTCTTATCAGCAGTCATAGGATTCATTCATGCTCATTAGATGTTAGTTTAGGGTTACATAACAATTTTCTTCTAAACTCTGTTTCCTCCACTGCAGCAGCTGTGTCTCAGGAAAGGTTTTACAGCTGGATATTCCTCTCTTCAATAACCCTTTCCCAGGAGTTTAATTGATGCAACTTTTATGGAGCTTCTTATTGCACCTCTTTTTTTGGCAGCATGTGTGTTTACTGTGTGTAAGCATGTGGCAGTGGCAAGCATGTTCCTTTCTATCTAGGTAAGTCATTATTGCCTTTCTCCCCCAGCAGCTCTCTTGGCTTTCCTCACTTCCTAAACTCTTTGCTCTTTGGTGCTTCTCAATGGCATTTTAATAGTCAAATAGAGACAGTTTGAATGTAGACACATTTGGTTTAAATATTTGCATTTGTCCTCAAACATTAAATTCACCATTTTGATTAAGTAATTAAATAGTGGAGGTTGAAAATACACTGCAAAATGTAGTATTAAATCTCTAATGCCTTGTTAAGTATGAAAATATAAGGAATATGGAGTAATATAGTGTGGTTGATATATATACTGTATCAAGATTACGCTTAATCTGTATTTTACTTTTTTAAAGCTTAAGTCAAATTCTTACCTGGATCAAGGGATATGTCTTGTTGTTACATAACTTTCATCCTTAGCAGTTTTTTTTGGAAAGTAGAATTAAGTACAATTTTATTTTTTTTATTATAGTTAAACCATGTCAATGTTTTTTGTTTACAATGAAAAAATTGTGTGATGTTTATTATGAGGGTTTTAGTATAAATCTTTTCTTTTTGGTGAAATTCCATAAGTGGTGTAGTTGGTCTACACATGGTTTTAGGGAGTTCGCTTTTCCCCCAAACACCTCTTCATTTAGAATTAAATGGCAATAAATGCTGAAACTAATAAAAACAAAAACTACCATTAATATCTACAACCTGTTTTTTTTTGGGTTTTACAGTTTTCCTTAATCAAAAGTCACCAAGCCCCATGAACAATTATGAAAAAACAAAGTCTTACTACTGTCTGTTGAATAAATTCTATTTATTTTCAGGCATGTAAATTTTTTACACTGTCTTTAAATATGAAACTTTCAAGTAGCAAACTAATTCAAAATAAATTATGAGATCATGATCTAACAAAAACAAAAAAACAGTTTTGTGTTGGAAAAAGCTCCCTGGCACTGACTCATATTCATGGCTTCTCAACTGCAGCAGGACAATGGATGACACTAAATAATGATGACATTTTTAACATTATTGCAGCAGAGCCAAGTCTGTTAATAGCAGTCCCACAATGACCTCTGTATAAAGATTGAGTTGTTTTCTCAGAAAGTTTGCTATTTCTATCAGATGTTATTAAAAGTCCTATTGAAAGGAAGACATACTCATTTGTTTAGCATTTTTGGACAAAATATTCTATTAATCTAATTCTCTCTGCTAGCTTTCTTTCGTTTAACTGCCCATATGGTTACAGCAGCTATGAGACATGCCACTAGAGCTAACACAAAGACTGATATCACTATACCCCTCAGGTTGTGGCTTGGCTTTGAAATTATGGGGGGTTTGGGACTTGGCACAAACTTGGTCGCTTGGGCAATGTTAGACACCTCAGATTTCATTGCCTTATTGTCTTCTGACTGAACAGCGAAGAACAGTGTGGTGCCGTTTTCGATTATGATATTAAGCAGGAAAGAATGCTGTTCAGCAGACCCTGCCTCTTGTGGCTGGAGTGAAGATGTGTTCACTGGACTGGCATCACTGAAGTTGTTTTGAAGCATCTCCAGGTGTTCGCTCCATCTAATTTCATAGGAGTTGGCTTAAAATAAGGAAAGAAATGCATAGGGAGATTGCGTTTGCACAATGTAAATGCTCATACAAAAAATTGGAATACACCTAATTTTCATCTTTTTTAACAGGTTTTTTTGCTAACGCCATCACAGCCAAATAATACCAGCAAGCAGTGAGCTGTTGTTTTCTTGGCAGTGCTGTGATGTATTGCTTCGGGTGAAGTGCATCTTATATGCAATTTAGCTGCAGGTACATTTGTTACACCACTGCCTTTTAAGGCATTTACTTAGGAGATCCCAGTTTTGGACACGGCCAGTGAATGCAGCCTATAAAGAACTGTTGTCTGTGTGTGATATCACAGAATACCCAAGCAAATTAAAGCCATTACAGCAGTGGAATTGTATGGCATTTACCTTTTCCCTGGTCAAAATCCTCTCCTGGAGCTGTCCAGTTAAGAAGCACAGTGTCCTCCTGGATTTCAGCACTTAGATCTGTGATCTTACTGGGGGGAAAGTTTGGTGGGGTTACACCTGGGGGCACACTCACCACAAAGCTCTCCCCAGTGGCGGATCTGGTAAAGCTACTTATATCTGCTGACTGCACACTCACTGGCTTCTGAGGATTTAGTTCTACTTTACCTGAAAAGAAGAATGGTAAACTTAATGCTTCATTCTAAAAGACTGCACTCATACATTTACTAAACTCTGTGGCTATGGAAGCAGCAGAAATTCTCTTGTAAAAGTTTTCATTTTCAGTGATGCCACAAGTTAGCAACTATCTAGAGAGTTGTTGAGCGTAAATGATGCAGACATAGTCAGGTATTTAATATCTTCATGATGTATGGCATGTAGTGAGGCCAGGTCATACACACTTCATGGAAACATTTTATGGGAGAATGTGCAAGCTTTGTGAATGTTGACAATTAGGCAATAGGGTAGAGGTCCACAGCAATAAGGACAGCTAGTGACCACCAGTGAATAGGAAATTTCCTATTTCATGTCCCGACTGTTTTACATACATATTAATGGCATAAAATGAATGGCCAACTTAGGCAGTGTGCTCAAAATTTGCAATACTTACCATTCACAATATATCCAGGGACATACACAGAGCCACTGTATCTGCTGGGTAAAAACCTGATGGCTCCATCTTGGTGTATTACCTGCACTTTTAGGCTGTACCTACCAGACTTTAATTTAGTGAAATATCTAGAATAGATGCCATCATCTTTTACAGTATCAGCTCCTATAAAAGATGAGTTCAATGTGTAATTAAATAAATTGCTGTTGATTTAAAGCTCATATGGCCCATAATTTAAGGCAAAATGCTTTGGCAAAAAAATTAATGTACAGCTTTCCGCTTACAGCCTGGATGTAGGCGATCAGTCAAGACATATTTGGATTTCAACTATTGTTATATTAGTTTAAAACTGGAGTTGTGAGACAGTAAACCTGTCTTAACTGATCAAATACATCTGGGGTAGGCAGGAATTGTGTAAATCTGAACCATTCCTTTAAATTTCTTTTTTTTAATTAAATAATATGTGCAGAAATCATCAATAATATAGGCAGAAATCAAGAATATGAGTAGGCCTACCTGCTCCATTATCCAGGAGTTGTAAGCTCTCTGAATGCCCAGTATCTGACTGAAGGATGGCCATGACTTTGGCCCCCAGCACAGGCATGTAATTCTGACTGACCTCTGCATAAACTACCATGGGTTTGCGACCATCACTGCTTAGCTGATTCATTTGGGCCTTAACCATGACTGGAGGAACGTCATCACGAGCTGCCCGACTGGTTACTGTTAAAGATATAGTTTGAGCAGTTGACTCTTTGTTGAGGAAGCTGTATCTCCAGTCTCCAGACTGCCATACACAAAAGGAACCAGGGAGAATTCATGAGAGTAATAAAAGTCCCAGATGTTAATGCTGTCATACAATATTGTGCAAAAGTGTTGAGAAATTGAATTTTAAGCCATCTTCATCAGTAACCTTATTCTTCTAACTGAAATATAAATAACCTTTAAAGATCTTGGTTTGTTTTACTGTATTTATGTACTTTCATTGTTGCTTTAAAAGTAAATCTTTCTAAAAAGACTCTTAAACATGATGTTATACCTCTGCAGTCCCAGGAATGCTTAAAGTGACTGTCTTTGTAGCTGCAGAATCAGTAACATGTGTCTGATTATACACTGAACCACTTGGTGACTGTATGTATACGGTGGGTGTGCTTCTTTCATAGATTATTGTAAAGGTGGTGCCATTTCCTACAGTCTGATCAATGGGCACTGTTCCATTAAACCAATCAGTAGTATGTGTTCCAGTGCTCACAAGCTGTGAAGAAAAAAAAAATCAGTAAAGTACATGTGCTGGCTCAAACTGACAACCATAACTAACAGTGGATTATTGTATGCAGCTCACCTGGATAGTTGGTTTGGTGAAATCTCCATCTGAGGTTGTAAATGAAGAAAAAGCATCCACAAGTTGGTTGGAAAGCAAATTCTGATCAGCAACGATGAACTTTCCACCTAATGAAAAGTTAGATTCCATAGTTTAGATTCCATTTTAAAATTACATAATCAATGTTGTCGTATTACTTCAACTGCACAAATACATGTTTGATTGTAATATCTGACAAATAATAAAAATAATAAACTGTACTCTTGGTATCAAGCCAGATTACTTTAGCATTTTATGGTTCAGAATGTCAGTGTACATCAGTAGTCTGACATAATTCTACCTGTTTGATTTGCCATGGTTATCAGCACATTTGAAGCGCTTGGTCCAAGTGCTATAGTGTTAATAATTGCACTACTGTCCACAGCTGACTGTAAACAGTCCTGAACATTATCAGTTGCTTCACCATCTGTCAGAAAAATTACATCATTTCCTACTGCACTTTTATAATCTTGCTGAAGCACCTGAAACACATAATAAAAAGAACTTTCTTGGTTGGTAAAGCCTACACTACATATTGCACTTAAGTATTTTTTTCCTGTAGTAAAATCCACAGGTGTCAAACACAAACTTACCTCAAAGCCTACTCTCAGTCCTTTGCACATATTAGTTGATCCAGATGCAGTTGTTGGCAGTTTTCTAATCAAACTGTCCCTTGAGGCTTTACCGTCTATTTTAGTCAATCTGCTCACAATTTCTGCTTCACTGCTAAATTTGATAATTCCCACATGTGCTCCATCCTCAACAATCTCGCTTAGGAAAATCATAGCAGCTTGCTTTAGTCGAAGTATCCTCTCTCCCTTTAAACAAGATAACCAAAAATTACACAACTTTTTGTTAGATTTGTGTGATCTGATTTGCAAAACAAAATATCTATACTGCCTTTTCATATCACTGTTGAAACAAGACAATTATGTGTTCAGATTGGTATTGCATTCTCTATATTGTATGCTTACAGCTTGTCCTATGTGTATTAATGCAGGACACACATTGGGACATTTTATTATTATATTATTATAAAATTATAATCAACTTAATAAACAAGTCTTATTAAACGTATACCTGTTATTTACAAGTGTGTTTTATGTATTGCTAAATACCTGCATGCTTCCAGACACATCAAGGATGAGGCAGACAACACGACTAGCCCTCTTTATGACATGGAATGTTGGAGGTGGTGGTGGGGATTGAAGAGGTGTTAAAGTTCTAAGAGCATCCTTGTCTACAGAATCTCCAAAAATCACTGTACGCGTAGCTTTACGGTCACATTTCTCGTTCTGCATGTTTGGGGCTTCAGCATTGTGCTCTTCTTCATGACAAAATGCTCTCACCTACAGCAAGATTTACCATGTTAGCAATATAAGCTACTCATGAAATATATCCAAGTATCAAAGAATATTCTCAGTCATTCTAGTCATGAGCTAGAGTTCTAGCCGACTTACAGATGTACATTTTTGTTTTAGAAAAAATCTTTTGACTTACAGAGTCTAAGCTTTGCATGTACATTATTGAGGCACTTGCTTGTTGCTTTCTGTCAGGAAAAAACTGACATTCCTTAGTGGGCAACCCAGTTTGCCTATCATTGCGGCAAGACAGAATATTTCCATTGATCACTTCATACCACTGGCCAGTTATCTCCTTGCTACATCTGAGATGAAAAAATACATATGATTATATTTTAGTACATAAAAGTTTGATTTTGCTCATGTTACTGTAGTGTGAAATAATGTGGATGTGACCTTGTAGGTTGGACCTCTTCATTAGAATCATAGTAGAATGGCATTTTCTCATTATATTCATCAAACACCCCCCATCTGAGGTGAGCCCATTCATGCACAAAAACTCTTCCTTTAAAAAAAAATTAAAGGTGGAAGAGTTTGATTGCATTCTTTTAAATTTGCACAGCACATGTTGCATCTTGATCACTGACCTGACACATAATTATATTTTGAAACACAAAATACATATTTTCATTTGCCTTTCTCCATAAAATGACCATAAAGATGGATGTAGCTCTTACCTCTAGGCCCATATGCATTCATAAGGTGGTCATTTAGGAGGAAGTTTGGGGTTAAGTGAATGTACTCGCTCTCTTCTCCACAACCTTTTATCTGTTTAGTGTATGGTTCATCCCCAAATGCTGGGTGTGGGTTATCAACAATTATATTGGCCTGTATTCAAAGAGGAGAACATACATAAAGATAATTATTATGCACAGAAGTATCATTTAACACAGCAGTTGGTAGAATAACTAATATTGTTGTTTATATATGAGAGTGGGCCACAACCTAACTTGGAGAAAAATGGAGCAAAAGTTGTAGAAGTAGAGCAAGAATTCTCATATTCTGATAGTAATTGTTAGTAATTTTATAGTAATATTTCTCAAGATTCACCCTGAAGACAATAATGTTTTTCATCTGTTTCAGAATTCACAATGACATTTCTTTGATCACTCTCTTATTGCCTGTTTTAAAGTGTGTAAATAACAGTAAGAACTAGAAAAGATAAGGGAAAACGTCCACACAAGTGGCATAGTTGCATTACAGTGTTACGAGGAAGCATCTTCTAACATACCATGAGACAATGCTATATAGTATATATACACACGTGGACAAAATTGTTGGTACCCTTCAGTCAATGAAAGAAAAACTCACAATGGTCACAGAA
>JBBPDA010000001.1:19514343-19554797 GCA_037974385.1 Arnoldichthys spilopterus | reverse complement strand
CCCCCCCCCCCCCCCCCCCCCCCCCCCCCCCCCCCCCCCCCCCCCCCCCCCCCCCCCCCCCCCCCCCCCCAAAACACCTGTACCTAATCACTTCCCCTTGTAATGCCTCCTCTCGATTAGAAGAATTGGAGACTGTAGGGAGATTGCTAAAGGATTTTCAGAGTCAGAGTCTGGCCATGCTACCTGAAGACTCGGCTTTAGGGTTCATTATGTAGATTGGAAAGAGAGAGAGAGGTGGATGAGGAGCTTTGCTAATGCAACAGCAAAGGCATTTTGAACATGTTTGGTCCATGTGGGCAAACACTGCATCTTAAGTAATACTATTATAAAAAGCCTTAATAGTGATTTTTATGATTATAGCACACACGGTTTGTTCCCAGACCAGGTAGTGGAGATTTGATGCAAATTCAAGAGAGGAAAAAAATGCAGCTCTTAGCCACTAATGAGGGCCGGCCAGCACAAGTACAAACATAATCAGTTAACAGGTGTTTCGTTAATCAGAGATTGTAGTTTACAGTGCAGTTGGACTAAATAAAAGCTTGATGGTTCATATTGCACATGCAGTTGTTTTTGTTATTTGATATATATTCCCAGTGAATATTCACTTCAAATTTACACACATAATGTCTTTTGCCTTTGCAATTATAAATTGGGAGAAAAGTATGTGTTAATAGGCATCAAGTTGATTAACCCTTTAGTGTACTGTTTAATTATTTGATTGAGCACATTATGAGGAACTATTTATTATTGAAAAATTTACTGAGCTTAACTTAACCTGATTGTTCCATCACTGCCACTTGGATTAGGTCAGTTAGGGTCAAAAACTGGATTTCACTGTCTTTAATTAGTAGACCTTTTCAGTGAACTTCCTCATCAGTGGTTCTAGTTGCAGGTGGTTCTGTTGCACTAACACATATTTGAGGACTTTTATTATGGATTTCTCTGAGAAGACTTATAATTCAGAGTTTTACAATAAAAAGTAATATTGACTGTTCGATAGATGCCTATGTTTAAAAAACTATGAGGTTGATGATAAAGTTAAACATTATTGTTACAATTGCCACAAATTAATATAAAATGCAAAGCAATGTGTTTTCTTTGCTGTTTTTTTTTTTTTCTTGGATTGTCCATTAAAGGGGTAATAATTCAAATATTCAGATGCCACACATAAATATTTGTATTTATTGGGCTTGCATTTTGGTCCATTCCTATCTTGGACAACTGAGATTCAAGTCTCCTCTAATATGTCCTAGTTCCATTCATGTTTCCTTCATTCTCAGAGTAGCAGCCCCACACTGCAAGAAACATATCTTGGTAAGTGAAATTATCTCAGATTATCTCTAAATTTGCTGATAATTCTACTTCTTTCAAAAAACACTTAAAAGCTTGTAACAACTTGTGCAAAGTGCAGCTGGTATTAATACAGTAAGTGTAGTTAACCAAAATGCTCTTTTACAATAAATTTGATTCTCCCACCTTCGCACTTCACTGTGGGTGTAGTGTTCTTGGGCATAACCCTTCCTTCAGCAAACATTACGAGCTGTGTTCTGTTTTTGTTTCATATTCTATTTGCTCCAAAAGATCCTGATTTGTCAGATTTATAGCTTGTGCAGAGATTTTAGTTGTTTATCAGTTTTTTAGCAGTTGATTTCTGTGTGGGCAGCAGGAACCACAGGCTGCAGCACCGTTCATTTCGTATTGCTCTTTGTGTTTAAGGTCATTCTACAGCTCTTTTTAAGGGACTGCTGGTTTCACTCTTGCCTTATCATTGGTCTGAGAGAAATTTTGTGTGGCACACGTGTCCAGGGATGATTAGTTGTACGTCCATGACCTTTCACAGTGCATATAATCGAACCCATTGTACTGACAGAGATGTTTAAAGTCTTAAATAGGGCTCTGTAGCTTTTATCTTTTTGAGTGCAGTTTAATAAAGTTGTTCCTAAGAAATTACGGAAGCTCATTCTCCTTAACTGTGGGTGTTTCTTGTTGCAATAGGACTTTACACACATTTTGCAATGACACCAGGTGCAATTTGTAAATGTTTGTTTTATTTTTGTTGCCTAAAAAATGCTTCGAGCTTGATTTATTTTTATTTTAACTTTTGCATATATGTATATTCTAATAATGTGTTGAATCACGTTTTTATCTGACATTTCTAATTGTTAAAGCATATCTTTGTTTATGCTTAAGAGTTCACACTTTTTTCCCGCATTTTTAAGTGTAAAGTCAAATATGTGTGAAGTTGAAGTGGATATATGCACTGAAAGTATACTTAACCACAAAACAAAAGTGTCTGAATGCTTGTTGCACTCAGTATGTTTTGTTTTTGTTGTTTTTGCATGTGCCTCTGCACTAGAGCATTAATTACTCCTGCTTATCCCGTCCCTGTTTACCTAATGAAATGCTGTGTCAGTGGTAATCCCCACATTGGCAGTCAGTCAACCTCGCAGAGTCCTTTACAGCTGATTCACCCTATGTCACCACCACTGGGGTCCAATGGGATTCCTCAAAAAAAAAAAGCACAAAGAATGCCCCCTTTGTCCATCTCCTCACAGCACACCCACCCTTCACCCTCCTTCTTCTCTGCCCCTTTTCTCTTGCCCCATTTGGCTTCTCCTTGGCAACGAGACATTAGTGAGTTTCCGTGGTGATGGACAGTGTGACGGCCTCCTTTTTGCCAGCTCTTCGCTCTCCACTGCTTGTCCCAGGCTGAAGCTCCAGGGCCTTTTGTGTGTTGGTGTTGTGGCATTCTCCGGCTCTAACTGAATCAACAGGATTGCTATTAGGAGGAGCGCAGCAGCAATGAGGTCTGGCAAAGGGGTCAGAGGGGAAGGTTATGACCCCTGACCGTGGCGCAGTACCTGCTGGGTATGGCCCATGTGTGTCCGGCCCTTTGGAGCTTGCTTAAATCGGAGCTGTGTTTGTAATGGGTCCCAGCTGGAGCACAGCACTGGGCCTGGGAGAGCAGAAAAAAGCTGATCCATCCAGGAACCGACTACTGCTGAGAGTACACAGAGGCTTTTTCTTGCTAGCAGACAAGTTGCATCACACCTTGTCTGAAAGAAGATCAGCCAAGCTTAAAATTAGGCAAAAGCCTGTGCTCTCTTAATAAATGAGAGTACAAATGAAAAGTCTTTACACTAAAGATTCCTCAATGGTTCTTGGCTTCTAGGGTAAAAACTTTAGAACCTTTTTACACTCACATCCTATTTAAATAGATGATTTGTTAATGAATTGTCTATTGTGTTGTAAAATCTGTTTTTATTTATTTTTATTAATGTTTTGTAGATCCACACCTTGTCTTAAACTATAGAAAATAAAATATATATATATTGCTTAAATGCAACCAAACTGTACTTTGAATTAAAAAGATTATATTGAATCTAACTCTAAACTAAACCTTAAACCTAACTCAAACTCAAAAGTTACATTTAATTTTTATCCTAAACTTAGGCACAATGATAATCCACTACGTTTCACCAAATTACAAGTTAACAAGTAAAGTATAGATAATCTTTAGGGGAACATCAATAAAATGTGACAAAAAAAATCTTAAAACAAGCACAAACACATTTAGAAACAAATGGAAAAATACAAAGTACAACAATCTAAAAAAGATAAATATGAAATAAGATCAGTTCACTAAATGTTTGCTGACTATTCCTGAAATGGGAATGATCTAAACTGGGAAGGAAGGAGCCCCAAATGGTCCAAAGTTGTTAGTGCAATTACAATGCTGTTTTTGTAGATGTTTGCCAAGCTCGACAGCAGATAGTGTAAATACTTGGAAAAGCTGCTTTATAAACAGCCCTCAGAACTATGGCGACCAGAGTGGGTGACTTTATGTGTTGTGACCAATTGCTGTGCTATTTGAAGACAAATTGTATACCTTCAACCTTTAAAGTGAGTAAGAGAGATTACAGATTCCTGAACACTCAGTGTGACATTTCAAAGCGAAGACGAACTGGTAGGCTTACGGGCATACATCTGCCTGACACATTTTTCACTTGCTTTATCTAAGAACATAAAAAAAATTCAGTGAGAAGAAGATCAGCTCCTTCAGCTTCTTGGTTTGAAGATACTGCTGGAAATAGGAGGCAAGGAAAGCAATGGAGAGCGAGAACTATAAGCATTAGCACCTAAGCATTTCCATATGTTCTGACCCATAGCTCATCTGCCTTACCTCTAGCTGAGGGGCAACTGGAGGTTTCGGATAGAGCGTTGGCCTTAATCTCCACCCAACCCCCCCGCCCGGCCCTCTGCCCCTCAGGAGTCGCAAATCAGCCCAATATCCAGTCTATTTGTCAAGTCTTCTTAAGGAGGAATATACAACAGGCCTGGATAACCCTGGCCTGGTCTGGATTCTGAAGTCATTCCCAGGCCAGGTTGCTGAAGCATGGGATGGGGTAGCAGACGAGATGGTGGAGATGGGGGCAGGGTTGCTTTTAAAGGCATCCTGAAGAGAGGCCAACTTTATTTAAAAACAAAAAGCCTGGAGAAAGCATTACTCCTCTTAGGAAAGTTGCCATGAATTGGTGGGAGGACGACACATTTATACAACTATATTCTATGAATGTCAAACATACTTTTTGTCAGTTTAATAGATTTGTCAGTTCACAGATTTTTTTAATCTAGTTGTACTCATTAACTGTGGTTTTAACATAATGTGCAAAAAGTAGTTGGTGCTTCTCATCTTTGACAGGTTTATTACAAAAATCGTTGCAGTCTGCAACTCATTTTTACTATTGTTGCATGAATTGCTTATCACGGGTGGCAAAGTTTGATACTGTGATTAATCTGTTTGACACTAGCATTTAGACTACTGATCTGTGAGGACCCAAACCTTCTGCATGCTTTAAGCACCCGGTCTTCTTCAGCGGGGCTTCTTGAACATCACAATCCAATTTTCTTCTGATATGTGCCATGGGGTTCCATACTGCTTATATAATTGGGTAATTTGTGTGTGTGTAATCATCTTCCAAGGTTGATTCACAGTTTGCTTTTGGTCCTATGTGGCTTTTGACACCACTTGGATTTTTAATGTTCTTGGAGGCCCTGTTTCATTGCCTTTCTAGCACTCCCTTATGTGTGACTGGCCTGAATTTTGTATCGTTTCTCTTCATTCTCCTTATCACATGCACCTTGTCTCTCTCTTTATTTTCCCCATTTGCTTCACTGGACACCTCTTCACCAGAAGGTACCATATGTTGTTCTGTATTTCTGATTAGCTTGTGCTTTTCCTCCTCAAGGCAAGCAGGCAGCAGGTTTTGTGTTTTCAGCACTACAGAGCACCGTTTTGCACCATCTGCACAAATGCTGAACAATATTATGAACTTTTTTGTGAAGCATAAAGCATTCTAGCAAGGGGCGGGGTGGGTTTATGGGGAATTCCACTTGTTTTTTTTATTTCTGCATAATTAAATGATTAAGATGTAAACAAGGTAATTGAGAGTGGCTTGATGTGAAATGTGACATTCTAGAAAACCTGAACAGTCAGAATTTCCAGTATAGGAAACAGACATTTGCCCCTCATAAAGCTGCTCCATAAAATTTGTACAAAAATGTTGTCTGATACCTCGAATGATAATAATGTTTTGAGATAAAGCTTTAGCTTCAAACATATTTCTTAAAATAAAGTCATTGTGAGTAGTTGTGCTCATGATCCTTGATTCCTTTTACCACCACTGTAGATAAATCTGAGACTGTACGTTTCTGTATGAGTAACCATTTCACAATACATTTTGAATGACTTTATTTAGATCTCAGCAGCAGATATTTGTGACAAATCACTGTCCCCTTACATTTCTGGTTAAGGCGTGATCTGGATAATATACCACATTGTGATACGTATACATGACGGGCTAATCTAAACCTGATCACACAACATTACTGCATACCTGCATACCCTCAATATGATGCACTTTCACATTAATATGGTGATGTGTCACACCATGGGTCTGAAGAATGACATTTCATCCCATTGCACGGCGAGGAATGGCAATACTTAAACTAAAACTTAGTTTTAGTTTTGTGGCAATATACCTTCCAATACATGATGGTGAACCTATGAGCTGATGTGGTCTGAAGAACTGGCATGCATTATTTTTACCAAAATTATTTTGTTGAACTATTTACACCAGGATTGACTGGCCAGGATGCTCACAGCACATAATAATGCATTGTGCTCAATAATATATAGCAGATTTTAGTATTGCAGATTTGTGAATGCCAATGTCACAGTGCACACACACATCCTCCTCTCACTCTCTCTCATATATATATATATATATGTGTGTGTGTGTGTGTGTGTGTGTGTGCGTGTGCTTTTAAGCTAGACTCCAAGGTTGCAGTTGGAAAACAGGCTTTATGAGGGTGAGAGATCCCTGCAGGAGCTTTGTTTGTTGTTTGGTGGGTAAAAACACACCCAATACCAGTGCTCAGACAGGCACTGGGAGCTGCAGGGGCTGACCTATATCTCATTAGAGGACTCACCGAAGTTTATTATGATTGGGTAGACCTTGTGAAAGGCTAGGAAGAGAACTCCACAAGTTTTGGGGGTGAGCTGTGTGTGTGTGTGTTTGATGGTGGAATGGGGGTGGGGGAGCCAAATCTCCATTCCTTTACAGCAAGCAGATGTTCTGCTATGGCCAAACAGCTCCGGGCACTAGTGCAGCCTTAAATGTTGTAACCGCACGATACCAAAGCACACCCTCAATGGGACATGTGTGTTATTTTCCACTCTTCTCCCTCCCCTTTGGACTCTACCCACCACCTATCAACCCCCCTCCCCACCCCTTTTACCCTACCCACCCACCTATCCCATATAAGTACACATTTCCATGCTTCTGAATAGCCATTAAACTGACGACCATAAAGGGGGCCAGCAGGAGCACACTTTGAAAGCAAATCTGTCCGATGCAGGATGAGATTGGGCCCTTGGTAGGCAGTGAGTTTGAGTGCCGTGCACAATACACAACCCTATGAAACTTCCTGTGGGGATTTTTTAAGTCCACTATTCCACACTATGTGCTTAGAAAGGAATTCAGAGTTCCATTGGTTTTTAGAAACACACATATTTCAAGGTCCATTCAATTACTAAGTGTGGTTTTCCATTATCCTGCTACATTCTACTCTAGACCCAAGAAGTGTAGGTAACAACAATACCAAAACCAGCTGTAAAATTCCTAGTTATTTTTCATTGTCTCACAATGAGTTAAGATCTGTTACTTCATTTCATCATTAAGGTGCACCCACTGCTGGGACAAGTTTTTTTTTATTGTATACACCCAGCTTGTAAAAAATTACCACAGACAAAATCTGCCATTAGAAAAGGAAAGCCGCAAAAGTGCCTAAGGTCACTAAGCCAAATGCCAAACATCACCTTGAGAGATGTAAAGCCTCCCAGCATTGGACTGTGGAGCAGTGTAACTCAGTTCTCTGGAATGATAGAACTTTGGAATGGGTTGGAGTAATGTTTGGTGATTCAGAATAATCCAACATACCAATGCTCTTTAGGCTGAATACAATTAAATCCCAATCACCTAGCAAACATACAGTTTTAAACCTTCTCAGATGTGAATAAGTTGTTACTAGAACAAAGGGAGACAAACTCCTTATTAACAGCCTTGATGAACAGGTGTTTACAAACTAGTCATGTAGTGCTTAAGACAATGTTCAGCTAACATTAAGTATTTCCTGTGTTCTGTTGTTTATAACTGTTGTGTGTAGAGGCTTCAGTCACTTCAGCTAAACAATCACATCCATAGATGGATCACTGACAATGCAGCCCCACCCCCTGTTTAGGCACACAACATATTAGTCCCTAAGATACTACCCTCTAACTACAAGATATACAAGCTATAGTGGAATGTTCTGTGAAACTTGTGTAAAAAGTAAAATAATATATAACACATTTTTGTGTTATCAAGCATTACTGTGCAACAGCCTTAGTCCTAAGTGTATAATTTAAAACAGTAATGCCCATTTCCAGAGAAGAGGAAACATTTTGTAAACTCTTTATTTTATATGTAACTGACTAAAGGACAAAGATATGACAATGTTTTGGCTGAACAAATTGATTGTATTTTGTAAGTATAAACAATTTTTTAATTTGATGCCTGCAACATACTCAAAAAAGTCAGGGCAAAATAAGAGTCAAAGAGTAATTAGAGTTTATAGAATATTCACTGTTTAAAAGTTTCCACAATAAGCAGGTGAACTGGTAAGAAGTGAGGGCATCATGGTTGGGTAAAAAAGGAACATTCATGAAAGGTTCAGTCTTTGCTGGTAAAGATGGGTCATGGGTCACCACTTTGTGAGAGAATTGTTTATTAATTGTTTTCCAATGCAAATCTAAAATATTTATGTCCTTCATCATCTGGAGGGCAGTGGTGCCCTAGTGGTTAAGACTTAGTCCTTGTGAACAGAAGGTCACAGGTTCATGTCCCAGCCCAAGCACCACTAAGGTACTATTGAGCAAGCTACTGTCCCGCTGCACTGCTCCCTGCTTGCTGCTAGATGTGTGATGGGTTAAATGCAGAGGTCACATTTTGCTGTGGTTCACTTTGTGTGATTGAGTGTATTTACAATGAAAAATGTTATTTTCTTTATCTACAGTAAATAATATTGTTAAAAGAGAAATATCAGTCTGTGTAGGGCAAGGGTGTCCAACTCTAGTCCTGGAGGTCCGATGCCCAGCACAGTTTGGCTATTTCTCTGCTCAAACACACCTGGTTCAACTCACCTGTTAATTGCCAGGTGTATTTTTCAAGGGGAACTTCCAAGCTGTGCTGGACACCGGCCCTCTGGGAATGGGTTTGGACACCCCTGATGTAGGACAAGGCTGTAAACCACTGTTGACTGTTTGTGACCTTTGAGAGAGAGCTGAAAAAGTTGCCACTTAACACAGTGCTGCAGCTGCATCAAGAAATGCAGTCTGTAGTAAGCAAAGAAAAAGCTGTACATGAATTTGATGCAAAAACACTGCCGAATTCACTGGGCCCAAACCCATCTCAGATAAACTAAAAGACAAAAGAAGGTCAAAAAAGACAAAATGGACCATGCAGATTGTTATCAGTGAAAAGTGCAAAACCCAGCATCTATCATGGTATGCGACATCAGTACCCACCAAATGGCTTGCTAATATATAAAGGAACCCTTGACATGGAGGGGTATATTGGGATTTTAGAGACATATACTGTACAGTGACAGCTTTTTCCAGGAAGTCCATATTTATTTCCAAAAGAAAATGTCTGAGTCCTTACTCTACACATGAGACAGGCCAAAACAATTCATTGAGTGTGTTGCAGGCATCACATTCTAAATTTGTTTATATTAACAAAATTCATTTAATTTGTGAAAGCATCGGAAATATTTTCTTTGTACTTTTGTAAGTTAAATTAATGTTTAATATTATTTAAAATTTTTGTTTTTCCAGAAATAGAGTTTGTACATTTGTTTTCCTGAGTATTAATACTGCCCAGACAAATATTTAATTAAACATAATTTTCTCTGGTGGTTTAAGAGTTTTGCAGACTAATGGATGACATTTGCATTGAGGCTCTAAGGGAAAGTGCTCTGCCTAGCATTTGGACAATTCTCCTGCACCAAAAGGCAAGGGCAGATGTTAAATTAGTGGTGATGCGGAGTCAAGCAATTTTACCACCACAAAATCAAGCCAAAGTGGTTTTAAATCAAAAGTATAATATGGAAAAGTTTACGTAAATGATCACTGATGAGATTATAGATGAGGTTCTTGTTTAATAATATTCAGTTTCTGCTGATGAAACTGCATACCACCCTTTTGGAGGAGTGTCTAATTAACCCTCATTTTCACACTGTCTCACTGTGACAAACACCCTGGCTGACAGTTACTTCGTTTTTCCATGTGGTTGCACTATTGACATGTTCATGTCAACATCGTTAGGGGCAACAGCAACTTCATAGTCTTGTGTTGTTCTATTCCTTCACTCTTAAAAAAGCTGCCACAAAGGGTTCTTTGAGTGATGCAACAAAATAAACTACTTTTGGGTCCCCAGAGAACCATTTTTACAAAATACATTTTTGAATATTTGAAGAAACTTCACATATCATAAAGGTTCTACACCAATTTAAAGAGTTCTCCTTACTTTACATGGAGGTTCTTTAAACTTTTTCTTTTAAAGTTTATTTACATTTTCATATTTCATTTACAAAAAATGGTTCTCCAAAGGACTATCCATTGAAAGGTTTACTTAAGTCACCAAACACGGTTCTTCCATTGTACCTATTTTGCCTACTATAAATTTAGGGCTATACTATTAGCAAAAAGATTTTTTATTTTGTAACAAATTCTTTTTTAAATGTAACGACAAAACACATTTAGGCATTTAAACGTTTTTGTGCTACATGATTCTTTTTTATGTAAAACCATTGCCTTTAATAAAGAACTCACTCTCAATTAACATATATCTCAATGAATATATATCTGACATTGTGACTTTTCCCCCAACATTGTTCAGCCCAAAGTGAATTAAGTGTCCATACAGTATGCAGTACTGGTTCCAAATTTACTGAGCGTTCAGTCAGTTATTCATGACCGTCTGACAGGTAAGAGTGGCTGGTCATTGTATTAGTGTTTACTGTGTTCACTGCATGTGCAAGGCTGTGCTGTGAGGACTTGCCATGGTCTTCGGATGCTTTGTTTCCTTTAAGGTAACTGGACACCTGTTGCCCCCAGGACTAGGATTGCTGGCCCCTATCTCCTAAACACACGCTTCCAATCCTTGAATACAACACACACACTCAGACACTTAACCTCCAGGCCAAGGCAGAGCAATGTGGAAGGTTTACCTTTCAGGTCATCATAAGAGCAGATCGTTTTGACTTGTCTAAGTGCTGCTGCATCACCTGCTTCTAGCTGCGTCAGGACCTGAGAGATTGATTCTCCTATTCCAGTCCAAAAAGCTAGACACACTCTATTATATCACTACCACCTTTATTGCGAGCTCACAGGCCATCTGTTTACAAATGACATCAAGACCGAATGACGAAAGACATCTGTTTTGTGGCATTAAGATTGCCTTGAAAAGCAATTAAGTTTTGAATGTTCTACCCTAGTAAATAGGTGCACAAATGGGGATACTTCTATATTGTGGTCCATATGTGTGTTAACTAGTTACCTTAGCCCACTTACATTTAGTTTGAAAGGATTTGTACTACTCTCAGCATTACCAAATGATAACATTTAAGTATATTTCTATTTTTACTTCATGCTATCCCTTATTACAAGCTTCATTTCCTTTGCTGGGCATATTAAGGTGTTCAACTTCAGTTCTATAGGGAACCCATGTAGGGTTTTTTTTTTATCTTTGATGCCTTTACCTTTATAGTAATTTTTTTTTTGCTAAGCTAATTTGCTTGACTACTTCATATTTTAATGATGTAACAACACATGTATTTGAGAACAGGTTTTAGGCCATTCTTCTAACATCTGCTAATTTAATAAATGTTGTAGGTTCATTAAGGCAAAAAACAACTAACAGGCTAACAGGCTAGTTAGCAAGCTAAACTAACAGGCTTTCTCATTGTGGGGTTACCATACTCTGAATTATCCTTAAAGTGTTGAAGTGGCAAAAACATGTCAAAGAGAAAATTATTATGGCGATAAAATAGTATTTCCATTGTTATGTTCACTGAACGTCTTTCTAACACATTGCTAGGACATCAGAGAGAATGTAAAAGCGAACTAATTTGGCAATGCAGGTCATCAAAACTTAGCAGAGACATGAATCATATGTTCAAGCCGTTTTTGTCCATGTGTGCAGTGTATAAAAGCCTGTTGAAAATCCTTTGTCATTTCATCCATGCCCCTTTTTTCATGGTTCTCCTACATTCTCTCCATTAACATAAGAACAGTTGTATAAAAGCGAGCATGAAATATCATTTTCATGTTCTGTTGTGCCATAGAGGTTACTAAGGGAGGCAAATTCTTCAATGACTTCATTTTGTGTTGAAACAGTTACATTCTGAAGTTCTAAGGTCTTTTTCCCCCTTCATTTGGTATTGGTTTCCTATTAAAAGACCAGGCCTGTGAAGCTGCAGTTTCCATTTTAAGTTGATTAAAATAATTCTTTGGATGTTTACACATCATTTGCACTGGAATGTAATGATGCAAAATACAAGAGTGGATTAGGATGCTATGTAAATATATAAGTAAGTATATTTGTTGAGTGCATGACCTCATCCTGAAGTATAACAAAAACAGTTATTTGAAATGTTCATATGTAAAGTTTATTCTAATGCTTTTAACAAGTATAGTTGCAGGTACAACTGTCCAGGATTTTTGGAACTGTTTAAGATGACTGACATCATTGTCACCACATGAATTAATTTGGATGGAAAGCATTGTGTACATAGCTCTGAATAAGCACATTTGCTAAATGGTGTAAATGTCAGTGTAAATGTAGATGAATACAAACATACTTTATCTCAAATAGAATGGAACTATGGAATAGTTAGAGTTCAAAATGTGTGTCTTTTGACTAGTAAAGCAAATAACCAATGAAAATCTGTTACTCAAAATCTTTTTCAGCGACATATACTTTTATTACATTAGGGCTGTAGGACCTGTGTAAAGCTGAAGAAGCAAACTAAGGACCATAAACACTGACCACATATGGGGAATGGAGAAAATCTTGTTAATTTGATTTTTTAGAGAATAATTACTTTAATGCTTTTACAAAAGTCATATATATTTGCCTTGTTAGAAGTACTACAACATAATACATTCATGTATTTTTTTTGGCCTGGCAAAATTATTATCTGAACATTCACAGATCATTTCCAATGGAATGTCATGATGCAAAGTACATGAATGGATACAGATGGCATGTAAAATGCATATGACCGCATGCTGAAGTAGAGGATGTAAAAAAACAACTGCAAATGAAGGCTGTGAATGAAAAAAAAAATCTATGACATGATTAGTTGGTGAAAGTTTTATGATGCTACTTTTAATAAGACAATAATCAGAGATTTTTGTTAAACCTATTTACAATTGTCATTCCTTTACACCCACACCCACAGTGTGACAGGCGTTCTGGGGTTTGTCTGTGCGGTCATTTGGGATGAGTGATTTTTTGGGGGAGGAGGTGAGGGGTTGTATTTAGGGCGGCATTTCTCTTTGCCCTATGACACTGTTGTGATTAAGGATTAGAGCAGCGAGGGCCTTCAGCCATCTTCCCTCTTACCCTAAACAATCACCCCTTCCCCCCTCTAACCAAAACCCCTGCACTCTCCCCCTTGAGGGGGGTAGGAGCATTGTTAGCCCAAGAACTTTTTAGTCATTATGCTCTAAAACCCTTTTGCTCAATCAGTGGAGAGGGAGGTACACACACACATCCCAGTATCCACCTTTACCTCCCCTAACAACACACCCTGCCCTTATTTGCCTGATTAACAATAAAATTGCATCCCACACTTATTAACTAATGCTTCTGCACCAAGAACATAGTAGATACTATTTTGGATCTAAGCAAAAATAGCAGACCAATAGGTTTTGCCCATAAGGTGCCTTTTTAGCAGATAGAAAAAACTTCCAAACCTTTTCTGCTTTATTTGGTGAATATGCATTTTAGTTTAGACTGGCATCATTTACCATTGGTTTATTTATTGACTTGGAGGGACTTCTTCAGGCTAGCATCCACTGGAATTTAGGAACATTGCAGTCAAATAAAGCAATGTACAATAACAGTACATTTTAGATTCTGTACTACAGAATATGTAGCTTTTATTTTGCCTGTCTAGCATTTGTCATAAAAAATGTCCTAATAAAATTGAAGAAAACAAAGATATGAGGCAGTTAAAAAATGTTTTAATCCAACAATTAGTAAATACAGGTTAGATTTTCACTTTATTGTCCTTGGCTGAGATACGGAAGGTTTGGAGTGGATAAGACTTAGTTAAGCCGGTTTCTAATAAAAGAACTCTTATGTTTCAACAAGTCTTTGGTAAGCTGACATCTTGGCCTGGTCTAACCCTCATTCTTTTGTCTGTTTTTTTGTGAACAATGATGAAAACCTTGTTAGTGTGGAGCACTTCAAGGCAAAGAGGGTTAAGTTACAGTCTCCAATATGCGTCTTGTGTGTGTATGTCTATACACAGTGCTTTAAATCCTATGGAGGGAAGAGCAGTAAATAGAGAATGGGAGGTGAAGAAATAAGTTGCATCTCGTCTTTCAGTATGCAGTAGTCAAGCTGGAGTTTTCTTTATGTATGCAATTGTGTTATGTGGGACCTACATAAGAACAAATAGCCTCACTTGTAGGCAGCATATCAGATTGCTTAAAGAAAGACTCAGAAGCTACCAAATGTACCCTTTATTATTTTTTTTAAACAACTGTTACACCATCATGTCTCATCCAGCTTTGTACTCATACCTGGCTGACAAGCAGCTTTGTCTCTTATCACAGTGGGACTACATCAGCCTTGTCTTGACAGGGCATATAAAACACCTTTAATGTCAGCTCCCTAGCTTGTTGGTGTGGCTTTCAACACCTTCTCCGGGTCATATCAAAGACTCTCTGGGGTGCCTTGGCTCTGGTTTAGGCAACACTAGGGCGGTAAGGCACCTTGAGGGAAATGATCTGAACCCAAAGACAGCACAGCGACTCTCTTTCTCCTCTGGTTCCATGTTTTAGGGAACATGGCAAAATTGGGGGTTTGGATCCCAGTATAACAAGTCAGAATGTACTAGGTATATTAATCTATTTTAGGCCCTTAGGTAATAAGAGAACATTACAGTTTCATATAATGATGAAAGGAATATTCTTTTTAAATTAGTAAAAGGCAACATTGCAAACTACAAACTTAATTGTTCATGGCATATAGAGTCAAAGAACAGCTTGATCATTAAGGTTGTATCTCCCATATTACCTAAAGTACCACGACAATTACCTATTAATCCATTCTATCCACAGTGACAAAACTGGCCTTCGGGCAATAAATTATATACTGATGCAAGCATAAAGTCAAACTATCATTTTTTAAAACCTGCTTTTTCATTTGCACTGAAAGGTGGCCATGTTGGGAGCAAAAGTAAATAGTCAAGATACACTCCGCATGCTCAAGGCGTGTGGGACGACGTCACGGCCAGTGGGAGTGGACGCAGGCGAGGGGGGGCGGGTGTGACTGTAGGGCCGCTTCAAAAACCACACGTGGCTCCGCCAGCAACTTTAGAGTCCAGGAGGGAAGTTTTGGGAAGAAGCCCAACGAGCTCTGAGCTGGCGGAAAGTATCGTCCTTCGGCGCGGGCCAACATGCCGTCGTACGCTTTCAACCAGTTTGTCGATGTGGACGATGTTTTATGCAAGGTAAAAAAACAAAACATTTGTGGCTTTCGGAGTTGGGGCGCATGCGCTGTTCACGAATCGCGGACTAAAGAAGTAAACTTAAAATTACCTTAAAGCTTCAACACGAGGGAACTCGTGCCATTTCTATCCCATCACGATGTTTTTAGTGTTGTGTAGCGGTTTCAAGCCTTCGAATGTATGTGCGAACGTCCTCGCTAGCAAGTAGGCTAACTTGATTAACTGCAGCCAGCTGTGCGTCGCTAGCTAATGCTGGCTAGTCGTAATGCTGGGCCACGAGTTTTTGAACAATATCGAGGGTCAGTTTAGAACTAACCAGCGCACATCGCATATTGCTTTCGTGATTTCGGCAAACATGTAAAAGTGAGCGATTTGCGTCGAGCGACGTTCAGCTGCTGCTCTAGACTATCAATATTGAAACGTCTGTTGCAGTTTAAAAGTAAACAACTTGAACGCTGCGAGCCTCGTCGCCCAAAAACTCTTAAAAGAAACGGCATATATACTGTGTACCCACGCCTTTACCCGAACGTGTGCAGGGTAAGTAGTCTTGTCTCGCAAAACTGTGTTTCAAACGGTTGAATTGCGCTCGGATTTGGACGGTGTGACCAATGGCCTTGCTGTGTGCGCGCGAAAGCGCGCTCCTGTTCTTGCTGTTAGTGCTTGTTGGTATTGGCATTAAAGAAAATTCCACGGATTTTGCACTACATTCATATTTTGTCCATAGCTTTTTTTTTTTGGTTGGGCAGAAATACTACAGACGTTCTGCTTCCTATTACCACTTTTGTGAAAACTTTGGACTCCTAGTTCTTCTAGAACAGAGCCTTTCGCATCAAGCTACTCTGAACTTTTGTTTTTACATAAAATTTTTAATTCTGCAGCAAATCTGAGGAAATTAATGTCCTTTCCTCAAGTATGTTAGAAAAATAAACAGAAACCTGAGAGCTTAATGTTTTCTAGCTAACCATGTACTTTTTCTTTGCCTACAGCAACTTTTGGGTCTAGATATAAGAGAACAGCCAACATCTCCTGCATTCCCTCTTCCAACAGTTGGGTATAAAAAACCTGTAGCCCCCTGCTCGTTTTCCTCATCTGGGATGGTCTTGGAGTCCAGGTCAACACCACCTCACAACTGGGCACAACACAAAGAAACATCACTACCGTCAAGATGGGACAAGATGACTTTCTGGTCCGAGCGCGCGGTCAGCATGGTAGAAGGTGACACAGGAGGCCTGGGCTGGGCATCCAATGAGTCCAATCTTGACAGACCTGCAGCTATGCCAAGCTCACTGTCCCTCGCCTCCTCCACTCCCTCGCTTCCTGCTGCTGCCAGCACCTCAACCCGCTATAAGACTGAACTTTGTCGCACCTTCACTGAAAGGGGTATATGCAAGTATGGTAGCAAGTGCCAGTTCGCCCATGGCCCAGAAGAGCTGCGGGGCATCAACCGGCACCCAAAATACAAGACGGAGCCATGCCGCACCTTCCACTCCATTGGTTTCTGTCCTTATGGCATCCGCTGCCACTTCGTACACAACAATGAGGATGACGATGCCCCGCCCCGACCCCAGCCCCAATCTTCGGTCCCAGCCACACAGCGCCCACCCCTCCTGAAACAGAGTTTCAGCTTCCCTGGCTTTTCATCCTCTTTCCAGCCCATAGAGCCTTCATTTGCTCAGTCCTCGTTTTTTCGGGTGCCTTCAACCTCCTCAGCTTCACCCCCAGCATCAGCTGCAATTTCTGACCTTCTGAACTTGGCCTTCCCAGAGTTGAGCCCAGTGTCTAACATGGACCAAGCCTGGGAGTCCATGCCTCAGTTTCTGCCTTCACCTGACTCAGGTTGCTCCCATGGGGAACTGACCCCCACTCTGTCACCCTCCCAGATCGCACCCAGCCAACCAGAGGGGTGCCCCAGACGGAGCCCGACCAGTGGTGTCTCTCTAGGCTCCAGGAGCCTGTCCCTCACCTCACTTTCTGACCATGAAGGAGGTTGCAGCAGTTCAGCTAGCAGCCTGAGTGGCTCAGATTCCTCTTCCACTCATGAAGGCACATGCAAGAGGCTTCCCATTTTCAGCCAGCTTTCGGTCCCTGATGATGGCTTCTGTAGCGAGGGCAACACCAGCAGTGTAGGCTTCTTCCTCTAGGACCCGAGGAGCCTCATGAATACTAAACTGTATACTGTGGTATACTACACAAGCAAATACTTGACATTTTTGTAGCTAAGCTCCAGGTGAAAGCTCTTTATCATACAATCGGCTGCAAAGATCTTGAAAGTCTTGACTACGAAGCAAAGGAGTTTGGTTTTTTTTTTTTTTTTTTACTTTTACGTGGAATGATCACAATGTGATTTTCTGTATGTGGCTTACAAAATAGAAGAATGTTACATGGCTAGGTGCAGCCTGGCCATTGGTGGGTGAAATGTTTTTTTGGATTGATACAGTATTTAAATCTGTCCTCTATCAAAAGAATTTATATAAAATAAAAACCAAAGAAGTTATGACATTTAAGGTTTTCACAGGAATGTTTGAAAAATTCAGTGTCTATGTATCAAGATTGGGCTCTTTCTCTTGGTCCGTACACAGCTGTTTACAGTCAAGTTTCTTCTACAGACTGCTGCGTTTAGAAAATTAAGTGTTTACATAAGTTGTTCGACTATTGTTGAGCAGCAGAGTGTTCTCGGACCTAAGAATTGTTCCTTCTCATTTAATGCTTGTTTGGTTCGTTACCAGACTTCAGGTTAGTGAGGATTTGTTAGCTGGCTTCCAGAAATTTCCAGCTAGATATTTGGTATTCTATAGGTTTTCTTGGCCTCTTAGATCTTGTGGTATTATAATATTAGGCAGGTTTGTGTGTGAGACTTTAGTTTTTTTTCCCCTTGTGATCATTTCATGGCCTACATGGTTCTGATAATGGGTACCTTTTTGTATCTAATGCCCTTCAAGGCTTCCATGTTACATGATGTAGTGTTGGGTGGAGAATCTTTAGCAACTTGACTTTTTTTTTTAATTATTTTATTGTATTTATAGAAAACATGTTTCATAACATTTTGTATTAAGTTAATATATTGTTTTTTTTTTCTCTCTACAGTTTTTTTTGTACTGAAAATAAACCTTTTTTAAAACAACCTAGTTTCTGTGCATTATTTTCAGACCTAAAGCGGTCATTGAGCTTTGTTTTGCAATTTGAATTGTTCGATTTTGTAGCATGATTATCACTTACGGTGCACTGTTACTTTCCAAGCCGCTGTTTCATGGACATGTCCAAGTGTTGGTATGGCTCTAAGGCTGCACGACACCCTTCTCAAAGGTTGCTTTGGACGCCTTTTGTTATTCTTATGCGAGGTGGGGTGTTGTAGGGTTGGCTGATCTAATCTGGTATGGAAATTATGGCTCTTTTGTTTCTTTCCCTCCCACCTCTCAACACTGCATTAAGTGCTTGCTGATGCGTGGCTTAAATGCAGAGCCATTTACATATTTGTTCTCTACATTTAAAGGTACAACTGTGAAGGTTGGGGTTTCCTGTGTGCAATTGATGTCCCATTAAAAGGGTGTTCACTAGCCCTGTATTTGTTGAGCATCTCAGCGTAGGAGTGCTGACCTAGGGTCAGGATCTTATTTATGAATGTTTCGACCTGAAAAGGCCAATCTAAGGAAGCTTATGTATGCTTATGAACACTTCTCACACTTTACTGGCAATTTGTGACTGCCTTATGTCTCTGTAACCGACCTTTATTTGTAAATTGGCAAAGAAGACATTATTTTGAATAAAGTTTCATTTTATGGTTATTGATTTGTCCTTAACTATACACAAGCCTAATGGGAGAAATGTATAGCATAAATGGAGAGTAAGTACATTGTTACTTTGTTTTTTTCAGTATGGGAATTCTATTGGGCTTGTCTTTTGAGAAATGGGGCCACCGAAAGGGTTAAAGTGCCGTACTGTTCTCCATTGTGTGCAAGGAAGATTCTCACACATCGCCTAGTGAGTTTGTACAAAGGCAGCCGCATTCTCACACAGGGCCTGGATCATGTGGAATCCTGAGCAGATGGCCACATTCACCGGCACTGTGGGTCAAACATATGCTCTCTTGCCTCTCCAATACAAAGGAGTCCCTCAGAGTGAGCTGGGGCATGGAGACCTACACGAGGAGCCTGAACTTTGTTACTGTACAGCAAAGTGAGACAAGGATGTAAAAGGAGGACCTTGTAAGACATGCCAAGAAGGGTCTGTAAAATATGCAAAATTTTACAAGCATTTAAAGCTTTTTTTCTGATCTTCATAAAATATATGAAGTCTCCTGATCAGTAGGCTATAACACTGCTACATTAAATCTCACTATGACCTCTAATGACTTTGTGGTCTTTCTTTGAAGAAAGCTCTCTGGTGGGAGGTAGTTAAGTGTACCTGTCACTAGAGGGCAGTAGAATCATGAGTAAAATCCCAAAAGCCCACCTTGTTCAGAGATGTACCTAAAGGAGTAAAACATGTTGCCTTTGTGAGATGTGTAACTTATTTCTTAATGTGAAGGAGGAATTAATTTAGCAGTTTCATAGGTAATTGTCACTGTGAACAAAACATTGTATCTGTTTTTTTCATTTTTACATAATTTGAACCTGCCAGGTGACATTTTTTGTCAGATTTTCACTAGGAATGGAAAACTCTTTTTACTTGCAAAAAAATGGTATCCACCATAATGCAGTAAAGAAGGTTAAGCTGTGGTTTTCTTTTAAAGTTACACTTTTGGAGATAATAGGCTTTGTCTTAGAGCCACAATATAATATTTGGTCACCAGTAAGTCAGTTTTGGAAAAAAATGTTCATATTGGCTTTAAACTGTATGAACTGTTAACAAATTAATTATATGAGTCTGGAAAGACACATTGGGGCTGAAACTTGTTTGCCATTGCTTTATGTTTTGAACTAGTATTAAACAAGAGGTTTTGAAGACTAATTTAGAAGCAATCACAACATCCTTACACTCTTTTTTGGTACTCATTGGGTTGGTTGTTTAAACCTGATCTACATTTAGGAGTTATTCTTGGTTTTGGCTTCCTAGAAAGTGCATTTGGATTGTTAACTGACACTAGTAGTTTCCAGCTATAAATGACTGAAGAGTGGTAGTCTGGGCTAATGAAAATTCACTGCAGTGGTAAACATGGGCTCCACTGACTGCTGTAGTGCCCTGAGAGCATAAGTGTGACCTTTGTATTTGGTCATCAAATTGCATATTCAGTCATGTGATAAGGAACTAGTTTTGGATTCTAATATTGAGCTCCTAATATTATGCCATATTCTTTTTCTAGATAGTATTCTCTAAGGTCCCCCTGTCAGTGTTGGGCTCTTGCAATCATTCAAACTGCCCACTACTTACAGCCCCCCTGTATGCGACAAACACCAATGCTCCATCTTTGCTTTAGTAAAAGGTCTTACTATAGTGCATCTCTGATCAAAATAGAAGCCGTGAGCTATGAGCGATTGGCCAGTTTCATTTCCTTTCCCTCTTGCCTCATTTCCTCCCATATGTGCGTACAGGCCAGTAGCCCGCTAAAGAGGAAGCATAGCCTGCTTAACACACCCACTTCTACACAGGCACATGAAAACTCACATGAGCATTGTCCTTTAGTAACTTTGGTCTCATTCCAAATAGGCTTTAATATCCTTTGTGATAGATGGAAAAGTTGAATGCTATGTTAAAGTCCACCCTTGTGATTGTAAAGCTGTGTACTCCTTATGTTGTCATGCTGCTTATATGGCTAGAGGTCATTACTGTAGACACTGCTCATGCTTATTCATTTCCTTCTTGCCTGGCCTTGTAAGGCACACCAAAGACTGATTCCAAGCAGACGTACTTATATGTTGAAATGTATTCCCGTATTTAAGGAGAATGAGTGGTGTGCTGGAAGGTCACAGGAGTGACCGCAGATAACCGTCAACAGACCATGTACCATCCTGAGACATTGTGTGTCATGTCAGATGGGCCTTCTCACCTAAGACTTCATTTGGATGTCAGTACCTCATTCTCATAATTAAACAACTTACAGATTTGAGTCATTGGCGTTACTAAATAATTCACAGTACTAGCTGAATAAGTCTTAAAATGAATGTGTCTAGGGTTCAAGGGGTTAAAAAGGTTTGTTCTGCCATGAGCCTTAATGATAAAAAAGCAGGAGATAAACTCCATTAGCTCATTACAACTGTCCTCCAAAATGGCCTAAATTAGAAAATAAAGAAATATATAATAGAATAAATCCAGAAATATGAAATGATTTATAATACATTTGAACAGTTCCTAGAAAATAGGGCTGATTAACCATTTCTTTTGGAGTTAACTGGGTTGTTTCCATAGAGTTTGGTCTGTTTGGTCTATTAGGTCTGCTTGACTGCGCAATGCCTCTTCGTGACGTCTCTGTGTACTTTACAACCCAGTCTGTACATCTCCTCCCCTTTCTGTGCTTAAAATGAATGGTATGTGCAGAGATTTCTTATATGTCCAAATCTTTGACTACCCCCCCCCCACCTCCCCAAAAAAGTACTCCAACTCCTGCTTACCTCATACAGCTCTAAAGAGTATCAATCATTGGGAAATAACAATCATAAATACATCTACTCTAACTGGGAAAAAAGATCACCTCTGCCAGAAAGCTACAACTGGCTCATGGATGGATGATCCTGGAGGACTATGATCCAAAACATCTGTCCAAATTCACAGTGACCACGAAATAAAGCTTTTGATATGGCCATTCCATGTTCCAGACCTAAAAATCAATGAAAACCTCTGGTTTGGGCTGTGAGAAGACCTGTGACCCTGGAGAGATTCTGTACTGAGTAGACATTTTTGTAATGTTGGGGAAAAAGAGGTTGCACAAAGTACTAAAGGTTGCCAATACTAAAGTTTGCCAGTGTGTTGTGTTTTTTGTATGTGCTTAAATTAATGCTTAAAACTTTTTTTAAATAATTTTTTTTACTATTTGTAAACAAACCAGCTGCTCTTTACACTGTGTACATGATGCTGAAAGAAAAGGCCCAAAAATTCCTTGGAACAAAATCATACTCTTAAACATACATTATGTACAAATGTAAATATTCATAATGTACATTACATGGAGTGGAGGCAGTTTACCCCCAATCATGATTCATTCTCAAGAGCTGCTCTGAGAGTGTTGGCTTGTTTTACGTCTGTCAGATGGCAAGCAGTTTTAGGGTTGTGGCACAGGTTGAGAGGAAGTGGGCCTACAGATGGAGGGAACAGGAAGTTGGAGGCAGGCGTTTGGGCTGGGGCGAGCTTGGCTGTGGCTGGTTTCAAATCCTCTCAGTGCTGAATGGCCGCCTTTGTGATTCTTACACAGCACCTCCACTTCCCACATGTGTCTCAGAACCAACAGTCCCCCCCCCCCCTTTAGGAAAGAGGGTGTGAGGCGGCAGTTCCACTCATCCACTCTGCCCTGTTTTTCAGGGTCCTTTTCTTCTGCAAGTGTGGATTTGTCCTGTAGCTTGGAGCAATTAGAAAACTATGAGAATGAATTGCACAACATTGTTCCAATACACTCTGAGGGGGAAACAGGGCTTTCGTAATCTGTGTGTTTTGGCTTCACGTTGACATTCAGAATAATGATCTACCATAACAGCACAGTTTATCTCCTTAAAGTCTTGATTTATTAGTTAGCTATTAGGCTTAGGGCTTTCTACTCAGCTATGGTGGGTAGACTAGCCTAAACTCAAACTCAGGTAAATGTGTTCTTACCTCTGTGAAAGAATAACTGAAGTACAGTGGTGCTAGAAACTTTGTAGACCCTGTAGAATTCCCCATATATCTCTGCCTAAATATTACCCAAAACATCATTCGGTTTTTCAGACAAATACTAAATGTAGGTAAAAAGAACCCAATAATTACAAATGATACAAAAATAGTACAATGGGTCATGTATTATGTATTACATATTACAGCACCAAAAGTATGTACAAATTTCATTTGCTTTCAGTTTTTGTGACCCTTTTGTGCAACAAAAGAGAAAAAAGAACCCTTCCAAAAGCCAAGTCAAAAATCCATTAGTGTACTGAGTAACTTCCTGAACTGCAGTGGAACTTCTTGGTACATTCAGTGGCTATCAACATAGGAACTGAATTTCTGAGGTTCTAGTCTTTTCTTTATAGATCCTGGTGTAAAATAAAATGATAAACCTCAAAGGTCAGTACAAAGGAAAGTACAAATCCATCAAAATGTAATTAAAGTGAAAGTGACTGTTTTGTCATTGTGAACACACTCTCACACACAAAGTGCACTACAATGAAATGTGCATTTAAGCCATCACACATGCAGATAAGCAAATATAAACAGTGCCAGGAGAGCAGTGTAGTGGGATGGTACCCTGCTCAAGGGTACCTCAGTGGTGCCCAGGCCAGGATTTGATCCTGCAACCTTAGTGATGTCAAAGTGGTTAGTCACATGAATTTAGAGTATTTATGTGTAATTTTCATTTGAAAGACAATAAAGACACTGGTAAGTAACTTCACAGCAAGGAGGAAAACGAGTGGGGACTAACAGAACTTAAACAGGAATGTCTCGATTGCTAAATAAAATACCTTTTCTTGATTAGCCTTCATCTGCTAGCCATGTTGTCCCACATGGTAGTCAGCTCTGCTAATACATTAAGCAAGGCAATGGGTTACAGATCTAGGGAAATACAACAAAGTGGATAAGACAGGAATATTTGGACTACAAACTCAAAAAAAGGTGCTGACTATATTTGAGAACTAGAACTAAGCTGTTTACTGTTTGAAAGAGACCACACAAGCTAACTTGCATCTAGCTGAGTTTGTGTGTCTTTGCGGTTTTTGCGGTGGAAAAATGCATGTAATTGTGATGCAGCAGATTCGGTAAAAACCTATATTACCAGCTGTAAATGGTAAATTAAGGTTTGTGTGCACTGTACTTGTGCATCATGCTGTTTACTGTTTGAAAGAGACCACATCTTGGATAAACACTGATATACAAGTGTCAGTTTCAGCAATAACCATAGTGGTGCTCTTCAGAACACTCTTTCTCTGTTAGCAGGCAAGCACTCACACTACAGATACCGTCCATTTTGTCCCACTAATGACTGTCCTGGTTCTTAATGTTTATTCAGTTAACCAGATCTATTTGCTGATAGGCAAAATGGCTGACAGCAAGATTTTCATCTTGGGTAAGGTCTTGCTGTGGCCCAAACTGGAAAAGCTATATAGCGGATGTGTTTAGTAAACCTGTTCTCGCTTAACATTAAGGGTGGCTCTCAGTGCAACCATTTGAGGTCCCAGAACATCACAAAATGGCAATGTGTAAGCAGCTGGACTTTGCCCAATGTTTTTATTATTATCATTGTATTTTAATAGGTTAAGGTAATTGTGCCACTTTATGATCCAAAAATTCAGTCAGGGCTCCATTTAAAAGAACCAATTTTCACATTAGATGGATGAGTGTGAAAAACCTTTTTAAAGAATCTCCACATAACTTAAAGGTTCTTAGAAGAAAGTGGTAAACTATCTTTAAACCGTGGAGAGGTTCTTTAAATTTATTTAAATTCCCACTTTTCATATACATAAATTTCTCTTTTAGAACCCCTATAAGTAGCTCTTAAAGAGTGTACTATGAAACAAATAAATGTGGTCCCAGTGGCAGGTCTTTAGAGTTGAATGGGTTGAAAAATGTGCTCACTTTAGCTTTTTCAGAGATTGTTTAAGCTGTTTGGGCATTAAAGTGTATAAAAGAAGAAAGATCAAGGTCGGGGACAAGAAATCAAGACAGACTAGTTCACAATATTTTATACTACTCAGAGGAGTAAATGGATCCCAATGTTTAATATGTTGTACTGAGATTGTGTTGTATTTAGGACTTTAATTTAGTATTTCATCTAACCAAAAGGATGACTGCTGTAAGCAGTATATTCGCTCTTCATTTTACACCTTCATTCCATTTGTCAGAATGTTTCAAGCTGTCAGATGTCTTCTGAAAGAGATTACGGAGAAGATAATAGGCTATGTGATTACAAGAGGATTAGCTGATTTTAGTATATTCATTCAGCTAGTTTGTGTAGTACATGGCACAGAGATCTCCATGGCAACAGGGATATACACAAGATCAGTTTTCTGATGGATTTAGAGCTTTGTTTTGTGCTGGAACATTTGGAATGCATATTTAGTTTTTTTTGCTAGTGAAGTTAATCTCTACATACACTTTGCATAATGTCAAAAATGGTTCTTTGACCTTAAGCCTAATTAAAGGAAAACATCCAAGTTATCAAGTTATGTTTGAGTCACAAATTCAAATAGGAATAATATCTGATTGCTTGCTTCTTCTGTTGACCCCTGCTAAAGCAAACCATTTTAAAACCCTGGAATGTTGGTGGACTCTCAGAAAGCAGCATATAAACGGAATGAATTGCAAAGCTGGCCTAGTTCTTCAGGGAAATTGCGTAAGTGTGTGATGCAAGCACCAGCTTGCTGCTTAGCAATGGTAGCGATGTGGACGCTCTGTTTTGACCAAGCCTACGTCTATAAACACAGAGATGTCAAAAGTGTGACTTCACACCTGATGTCAGCACAGATTTAAGTTTTGCTGACGTAGCATCCCCCACCATTCACTGAGGGCAATCCCAAATATGATACATTCATTAACCATGATTTGTAAGAATCTGTCACCTATATCAGAGTATATGAAGAAAAGGACATGTATAAATCTAGAATATGTGTGTAAAAAGGGTCCTTGTAGTTTGAGCTGAGTGAATATCCTCCTAGTTCTTTCAAATTTGTACATTCACTTTTGATCCAAAGTGGATTGTTACACCAGTCCTTATTATCTGACACAATGTGCCTTTTTAAAAATTTACATTACAAGTTTTGGTCCATGTTAGGACCTTCTACAAAATCCTAATAATATCTGGTTACAACAGAATATGCAATTTTTCAATATTTTTAATTTATCTAAATTAAAGAATCATAACTCTTTTTGTATTTAAACTTTGTATTTAAAATATTATTTTTAAAGTATTACATTTGGTTGGAAAGAAATAAAATTTTGGAAAGGCCAGTTAAAAACTAGACTAGTGTCAAATTAACCACCAGGTGTAAGGAAGGCCCCTTAGCCCCGCCCCCACACCTGAGCCGAAGCTCAGGCCCAGCTGTGGGCAATCATCATTATGTTTAAAGGTTCCCGTGGATGACCCTTTCGGGTCGGTCTTTGTCTGGTTGTCTCCACCTTGTTTAATAAACCCTTGTCTTTTACCATCATCCTGGGTGGGGGGTGGGGCTCCGGGTCTGCCAAGGAGAGCGGACCGGAGTTGGGCCTCTCCGCCGAGGGGCACCTGACCTTGGGACCTGCTCGGATAAGCACAGTGGAGGGGGAGGGGCCTAATCCCCCCTCCGAGACCATTGGTGGATCCTACGCGCAGGCGCAGAAACCGCAAGAGGGGGCATGGCGAGGGGACCGTCGGCGGTGATTTGTCCGGGAGGCTCCCAGGCCCGTGCGCCAGCGAGGTGGCATGGGGCAGTGGTGGCCTAGTGGTTAGGACATTGCACTTGGGACCTGAAAGTCCTGAAGGTCGCAGGTTCGAGTCCTGGCCCGGGCACTACTGAGGTACCCTTGAGCAAGGTACCGTCTCGCTTCCGTCTTGGAAGTCGCTTTGGATAAAAGCGTCAGCCAAATGAACAAATGTAGGTCAAATGTAGGTCCGAGGGGTAAGCACAGTGTAGCTGTGCAGGCGTCAGTTAGGCCGCAGCTCGTAGATGGGGGCTGCGGTTCCGGGCCGCTGACGCCGTCGCTGACGCCCTCTGAGAAGGGGAGCTTCGCCGGCGTGCAGATGCGGGTCGGTACGGGGAGCTCACCTGCCTCAGCGATGCAGGAGGCGCCAGAGGTTCCCTCTTGATGGCGGGATCGTGGAGACATGGAGCTGCAGGAAGCAACAGAAGCCTCACCCACCACGCTCCTGCAGATGCCGGAAGCTCCTGCTCTCTCCGGGTCAAAAGGGTCGATGCCGGAGAGCAACCCCGCCACTTCCGGGTCGCAGCTGCTGACACTGGCAGTGGACACTAAAAACCCTGTTGTGGACTTTGTTTTTGCCCCCAGCACTGTTTCCCCGGGTGTTACATTGTATGTTGGGTGGTATGTGTGTGTTTTAAGTTCACAGTCAGGTGTCTTTTTGTGTCTCGTGTCCCCACCCGATCGATACACCAGGTGACAGTGAAATCTACCAATCACATTATTTTTACAGTGGGCGGGACCAATTTCAAGAGAAAAATTAATAATACCTTAATATATCCCTGACTGTGAATATGAGCTGTAGTTAAACCAGGTTTTAATAAGTTGTTAGAAATAGAAAACACTAATGGCAGCTCCATGCCAGGACTCTTAAAAAAGCCATGCAAGGATTATTGTAAAACTTTAAATGTCTTTTACATGCTTTAAGTAAACTATAGGATGTCTTTTACAAACTTCATATGTCTTTGTTTAATGTAGAACAATAAAAAAACAAGTAATACCATAAGTGCAAATAAACTATGCAAAACCAAATAAGGATGTTAGCAGAAACTAGCAGTGGTGGGTTTTGTCTTGTTTTTTGAACGTACTTTGATAATTATGATGTAAGCTAAATGTGTAGCAAACCATGACTCATTTTAATCAAAACGATGTATTTTAATTAAAGATCAGATATGCATCTAGTGGACCACCTGCGTAAAGTGTTACCTATCTTTACTTGATACTTGACAGTAAGCAACCTTTTGTCCTAATTTTTTCACCAAATTACTATACTACTGAAGCTGTGTTAGCTTAGTTTGTACTGGAAAGCTATGGGTTAAAAACTATTTCAGGCTTGATGTTGAATACCTCAATCTCAATCTCGAGGAATTCTTCTTTAAAATGTGTATTCTATTATCTTAGATCATCTGCATACCATGTACCTTATATAACATACATCTTATATAATCTGCAGCTAACTAAACTCATTAAGGATATGGTTTCAAAACTTGAAGTTGGATGTTGTCACATCAAGGCTTTGTGTGGGCTGTTGCAGTTGTGTAACATTAACAGGTGAGTGCTAGTCATTTATGTTCTTATTACTGCAGCTACATGTTGCAACACCCTGGAGCAGCTTGGGGTTAAGTGCCATGATCAAGGGCAGAACAACAGTGATCCAAAGAATGCCATTTGGAGCCATACTTCTTTAGTAGAAAATCATTCACTCTGCTGCCCACCCATCATTCAAGAAACCCCTCCAGCCCTATCCTTATGACCATTTTCTGTCACATTGCATGTATCTAGAATATGACAGGGGTTTTAAAATAGGATTGCCCTATTTTGCTATAAATAGCAATTATCATTATTTAATTGCAATATTTGTAGGCCTAAGTAGGAGGTGTCCATAAAAGATAAAAAATATTCATTCCAGGTCCTCAAAGTGGTTATATTCAGACATTCTTAAAATCAGGTATTTGAGGTCAAGTTTACCTTTCTGTCAATTTAAAGAGCTTTTAAGCACATTTATTACTCCTATATGTTACAGCTATTGACTAGAAATTATTTTGTACTTTTCAAAAAATTTTTTTGGTGCGATGTCATGCAAAACCCACATTTTGTTCCATTGTTCTTTAAAGAATGATTCTTTGTATGTGTAGATGAGTGATTATGAAGAGCGTATTACCAATTTAAGGTTTTTCCTGAGACCAAATGTCCAAACCAAGAACCATGTAGGAACTTTTCCTTTTAAGAGTGTTTAGACATTAATTTGCACCTACACTGGTTTCCAGCATATTTAATTTCTTTTAAACAAGCTTCCTCACTCATTGCTGAACTCTGAAGTAAGTGTTAGAATGGAAGAGTTTTGCTACACTGAGGTGGAAACAAATGAGGCAAGCAGTACACTGTGGTTTATGAAGTGGTTAGAGCTGTGCCACCCCTGAATGGCATAATGGAACCGTGTTGTTTTGCTTGAATCAGAGGTGTCATTGTTTGTACTGTAGTCAGAGCATGGTCAGAAATACAGTAACTTTTAAGAATCTGTGTAGAAATGGCCATGCCCTCCCATTTTTTCCAGTGACCTCAAAGTCCTTAAACAGACTCTCTCTCTCTCTCTCTCTCTCTCTCTCTCTCTCTCTCTCTCTCTCTCTCTCTCTCTCTCTCTTTCTTTCCTTGAAAAGCATTTCTTTATTCCACACAAGGCTGACTACTAGCTAGCTAATGTAAAGCAGGAAAGCCTATTTACAGTTCCAATTAATATTTATCCATTTGACAGTTATCAGTGAAAAAATCCAAACAATTCTTCAGATTCAGTGTAGTTTAGACAGAAAAGGTGTCCAAAGAAATGGAGCAGTTATACAAGCCAAATAGCTTTATACTAAACGTTTATGATGTGATAGTATTATTATGGATGGCCAAAATAGGCAACGTTTTTGATACAAAATATTTTTTATACAGCAAATGCAACCTACATTCACTGTTGGCCTACATATATTAGAATATAATTTGTACTGTTTAAGTACAATGCTTAGCATCAAATAGAGTGAGTGCAAATGTGACAACCCAAAGACTTTCCTAAGAAATCTGGTACAAATGTTGGGCCCTTGGAATCATCTTAACTGGTGAATCAATGCAAAACACAGTACATTCAGTAAAAATTCAATGTTGTTTGAATCATTTGACCTTTGCAACCTAAATGCATTCATATATATGCATTAATGCATTAAATATCAGCACAGAAATGTACATTTGTTTGCATGACATCTTGACGCCACAATCATCAAGAGAATTATTTAAATAATACAGGTATTAATTCTGCACACGATTCAGTAATAAAAAAATAGTGAATCTGTCAGATTGTTGTTAAAATTCACAGATGACAAACCCATAGGAATATGAATTGATGACTGAAAGCACATTCTCCTTGAACCTTCTTAACTATTACATTTTACTGTACTATTATTTATGGTACATTTTTATCATTCTACCCTGTAATAGGCTTTAAAATAATCATTAACACATTTTATAGACAGATTTAAACAACTGATCCATTTTTCTCAGTTTTGAGCAACCATAGATTTCCACTCAGAAATGATCCGTTGTATAGGCCTCACGGTTGAAGAACTATAGGTTTGGTCAAGAAGAAGTCAAAGCCAGTCTTTTCTTGCTCTGAGTGTTCTGACCTGTTGTGGCATGTGATTTTTATGGTGCATTGTACATACCTCAAGTTCACCCTATCATTTCTTGTCATGTAATTTTCCATGATGGATTTTTTTTTCACTCAGCACAGGAGAAATTTGCTGTCTAGACTCCAGAAAGGGCCATGGTATGTCAGGGGAGGGGGTTCCTGCAAAAAAAGTGCTCTGTTTAAACTGCACTCATACTTCCCTCTCAAAATTCACACACCTGTTCAAATATCCAACTCAACCGCAGTACTCTTAAGGGGAATTGTTCCTTGCCATACACTTACCATGTCATGTGCACTATTTCAAAAAACACTAGCGGGAGCTTATTTTAGATTCAACAAAAACAGAATTGTAATTACTCGTATGAAGGCTGACCATCTGGCTGGGTCATGAAAGACTGCATTTTCAGCGTTAAAAAAAGTGAATCAAGGACATAACTTCTGTGCAAATCCGAGACTTTTTGTACACTCTAATTCACAATTACACAAGTAGATATTTTCAGCAATTAGACTGAAAGTAGACCAAAATAGTTCCAAGAACCAGTGTTCAGATGTAAAGTCACAGGATAGGCTGAAGGATATTTGGGTAAATATTAGAAGTGTGATAATGATCAGTTTAGTTAAAAAAGTACCAGGTCTGTCAAGTCTGTCACATTGTTTTGTACCATGTTTCATAAAGGAACCTGAAAGAGGAAGTGCAGACAACTTCTGCTGTTTTAAGCCAGAACATAATGTGGTCTTTTATTTTTAGACATGAACACCACACAGTATTTTCCTATAGGGTTGAGTAAGAGACATAATGTGCTGATGATCACAATTGTTTTCGCTTCTTAGGCTTTGCAAAAAAGTTACAAAATTACTGCCACCCTCAAATAAGCACAAAATGATCTCCCCTAGAAATGTAGCTTTTCATGTCTAATAATTTAAATAACGTTTAAAAAATTAGCATATCTGCATTTAGTACTTTTGCAAGCTGCCAGTGTGAAGACAGTAGAGGGGGGAGGGATAATGCAATCGGAGAAGAACACCAACCGCCAATATTCTTAGGTCAACTAAGAGATGGAGATGTCCATTATAGATAGATCTTTTCTTACACTCTCTCCTCCTGGTCATTCATGGATACTCTTGAAACACCCTAAAATAGAGCTAAGGCTTAGACCAGGGGTGTCCAATCTTATCCGTAAAACGTGCTGGAGGTTTTGCACTCCAACAAAGCAGATACTTGCATGATCAGTTGTTTGAAGGTTGAGCCTATAGACTTTTCTCACAGAAAGCAATTGGGTGTGAGTAAATTAAATCACTTCTGCTCCAAACAGTGCTCAAACAGCCACATTTCAGTTTTTGTGGTATATGTGACTAGTAGAAGTGGAGTAATTCTAAAGAAGTGATTTCACAAACTAAGGAGTATGTTGTATGTATTTTGCAGCAAGCTTTCCAGGTGAGCTGTTTTTATCAGCTGGCTAATATGAATTTGTTATACCTACAGTATGCCAACCAATTTTTGTCATATTGTCTATAGCTGTCTGGTAAGTAAGGCTAAGCCAAACTTTCACTCATTATTTTATTTCTCAGGAATGTCAGCTTAGTATGAACAGCAAATGTTAGATGGCTCATTATATCAGTAATGTGTTATTATTTTACTCATACACACATACAGCAGCCCCTTCATGTAGTTTAATAAGAGCTTGAAACAGTGCAATGAATAGCATCAATTCTCCTTCACTGTTGTCAAGAAAGCTTTGCTGTTAGTTGCTTAAAGTAAAAATGTAAAATATGTAAAATCTTCCAGCATGTTGCCATGTATGCTAATATGATCCCCTGGCCCTTTTTAAAGGGAAATATCCTTTATTACACTGAAGATCCACCACCATATTTCACCATGGGGATAAGGCTCTTTTTTGCTTAACCTCTCTGCGTCACTTCTGGTTTTTTTTTTTTTTTGTCTCATTTGCCTATAGAACCTGTTCCAGAAATGCTTTGGAACTCCAGGTGATTGTGTTTGTGGTTTGATAGCTGTGGAGGGTTACTTCAAGGAAGCCTTCTGAATAATTTGCTGGAAGGGATTTGTTGGCGACTAATTATAGTTTTGGAGACTTGGTGAGTCAATGATGCAACCAACTTCTGCAATTACCTCTTCCAGGCAGGTTCATCACATTTCCAGTTGTCTGAAACATCTTAGAGTTTTATATGAAGTTGTTTTCTTGAATGATTTAACCTCATTGAAAGGATTCTTATTCCTCTTATTTGCAACATGAGATGACACTGATACTGAACCTGACAACTTTACTTTTGTTACCTAGACCTTTTTGGCTTATATTTAACAAGCATGCTCATAATTCTGTGCCCCGTTTCATAGTGATAATGAAAATGAAGAACATGTCCTTTAAGCAAACAAGACTATACTTCTGATACAGCCATAACATTAACACCACCTGATTAAAATTGACTAGGTCCCCCCTGTGCTGCTGAAACACCTTCTGATCACCTTTCTGTCAGAGTCAGCATTAGCATTTTGTGCAAAAGGAGCATGTCTTTGGGACCAGACCAGATAGGTTAGTTTTCACTCCCCACATGCATTAATGAGCCTTGGGTGCCCATGACCATGTCCCTAATTTAGCAGTTGTCCTTTCTTGGATCACTTTTGATACACCCCACAAGAAGATGCTCTAAATCTGTCATTTTGCCATCACAACAAGGCCCTTGCCAAAGTGGCTCAGATCATTAGGTTTGCCCATTTTTTAGAAAAGACTGTTAACTTGCTGCCTAATATATCATTTCCCCTGCCATTGTAATAAAATAACTAGGTAGTTTATGTTATTCACTTTACCTTTCAGAGGTGTCAATGTTATGGCTGATTGGTGAATTAAAAAAAAAAAAAGTGTACATGCATTGTCATTGCACTAAATCTGGCAACACTGTTGAAGTTTGTGCCAACTGATGTTTTACCTGAAAAGGGTTTACCTCAAAACCTTTATAATCTTGATTATGGTGGTGTTGTTTGGTTGATTTCACAACATAACAACACTACTATCAGCTTTGTTCTTGATTGTGACACCCATGTTGACGCATTGTGACACCCATGACAGATAATGTAGTCTTGACCAGGTTTGACACATACATACACACAATCTTGGGTAGACTGTCACTTCTAAAGCATTTAAGGCTGAAGAGTAGAAGAAGATGGCTTCCAATCACAAGATCTATATTTATATTTATATTAGCAATCTGAAGACGAAACAGCTTCAAGACTGGAATGTCAAGGACTGTGTATGTGACAGAGTGACCTTTTAGAATGCTGAAAACACATTTAAGATGCTGATTTGCAGGCAAATAGCAATTCAGGGCACATAAGGGCAGGGCATATGGGGCTTGTTGCATTTTATACAGCACAACATAGATAATGGATTCCATTATTACTTCTCAGAGGGCACAGAAAGCATATAAGTCAGGCAGAACCATGCAGGCTGAGGGCAGACTTGTCTTGGCATTGAGCTTATGAGCGAGAAGGTATCAGCACTACCTTGTAGTCTACAGGCAATGATACTGTAGATGTTTAACATATTGTCAGTTACCTTGTACCTCCATTAACTGGCCATTTTCTGAAGTAAACAAATTAACCACAACTTTAAACACGACCTCTGATTTGTGGTATCAGGCAGGCCAGTTAATTGTAAGGTCCAGCCTCCATGGGCATCCAACAGATCCTAAACCTGACTGAGATCTGGTGATCTTTAAAGGCCAAATAAACACCTTAAACAATTTTTGCAGTGTATCAGGGTGAATAATCCTGCTGAAAGAGGGATTAAGGAATATGCTACCATGAATGGCTGTATTTGGTCTGCAGCAATGTTTTAGCAGATGGTATGTGTTAAAGTCATATCCATTTGAATGCCAGTACCTGAGATTTCCCAGCAGAACATTGCCCAGAGCATTACACTCTGTCAATTGGGCTTGTCTTTTTCCCATATTGGATCCTGGATCCATCACTTCCCCTGGTAAGTGACACATATGCCAGAGGAGCTCTAGGGGTCCAGGTGCACTGACGGTGACAGTGGGCCCTCAGAGAAAAAATATAGTACATAATATTACATAATGTTACATAATATTGGGGGCTCCTATATATTCTGTCATTGGGTGCAAAATGTCTAATGATGCCCCTGCATACGCACCTGACGGTCCATGTGACATACAAGAAAATCAGACCAGGCCACCTTCTTCCATTGCTCTGTGCCTCTGTAGACACTGGTGGACAGGGGTCGTATGAGCGCTCTGACCAACCTGCAGCTATGCAGCAAGCTGCAATGCACTGACACCTTTCTATTGTAGCCAGCCTGAACTTTCTAAGCAGTTTGTGCTACAGTAGATCCTTTGTGGGATTGGACCAGATGGACCAGCCTTTGGCACCCATTAGCCTGTTGCGTCCTGTTTGCGTTTACTGACTGTCCTTCCTTGGGTAACTTTTTATACATACTAAACACTACATACCTGGAACAATGCACAAGACCTGTTTTGGAGATGCTCTGACTGCTGTCTATCCATCACAATTTAGCTTTTTTCAGAATCGATCAGATCCTTAGACTTCCCCATTTTCCCTGCTTCCAACACATCAACAAAAATTGACTGTTCACTTCCTGCACAATTGACCAATTGACAGGTACCACTGTAACTAGAAAACCAATATTGTTTATTTGCCCTTACAGTGGTTTTAATGTTGTGGCTGATTAATAGGACAGGGGTTTCTAGTATTTGTGTACCTGCAAAAGGCACCTGTATAAGCAGTGTTTAGATTGTAATGAAGACCTATATCCCTTTTCTGTATAAGATAGGACACCCCTGATGCAGCTGCAGGTATGCAGATATTTAGTTCATCTGCTTGTGCATAATTTGTTATCCACAGTCTGCCTGTGCATCAGTGGAAAGGCACCACCATTAGGATACTACTGACCAGATATTATTTGCATGGAGGACCATTCTACGCACTGCAGTGTCATCAGCATAGTAGTGGCAGGGTTTTGAGTGTTGCACTGAAACGATTGTATTAGGTACAGTTTTTTAAGAACTGCAGTGTCACAGCTGAGATAATAATAGTCAACTAAAAATATCCAACAGAGATACTGTGCTCAGAAACCGATTAAAGGTCAAGGACAACACAAATTGTGCATGGAAAACAATGATAAGAGTCTGAATCTGTACAACTACAAGATACAGGGTAGGTGTAATAAAGGACTAATAAAGAGTCCAGCAAGCAACCTTCATTCTCATCTATTTGGAAAATGTTTATATTCCATAACAGCTTTTGTGAACTTTCATGGACATGGCCTAATAAATGCATGCCTGCCATTCTTCTTGAATAAACACCATCCACCAACTCACAACAGACAAAATGACAGAAGGTGTGTTGTTGCATTGTTTAACTAAAGTACGTATTTGTAATGGGAAGAGCATTGGGTAGAGAAATAACAACAGGGGCCTCTGCTTCCCTCCAGCCAAGGGCAGTAGAGGGAAGTGCAGGGAAAAGGGGGAAATAGTTGGCCTCTGACGTCAAAGCTTCTGCAGTGGAAGTAACTTCCTTTTATAGCCTCGCTCAAACTCTGGTACATTCCTTTCTCCAGCGGGACTCGTCTCAGCAGTGCAAAGAGAAGAGAGTCTGCTTGGTTATGACGTAAATACACGGGAGAGGAAAGGTGGGGGTGGAGGGGTGGGGGTAATGAAGGAAAACCCCTACTTAGGCTTTAAACTTTTACTTTTACTCTCCCCATCTCCAGGGACTAAAAGTAAAAGTTGGAAATACATCATAATGCCCAAATGCCCTGTGATATTGGTGGCCAAGGATATTGGTGGGCCCTTTTTTTGGCAATATGGTAGGTTAATTTTCAACAGTAAATCCAAATATCATGGTTTTGGGAAGACTTACAAAAGCTAACAGCAGCCTTTACCTTTACAGTCAATGTGTATGATTCCCTTCTAATCTTAGATTCAAATGGGTTGATTTTTTAATTTGATTTCCAGGTTTCAAGTATAGGCCATAAGCAACAACTTAGCATTCACAAACTTTTAGTCAAGGTATCTAAAAGCACACTCATTCTAACTGGGTTAACATTTTAACTGGGTTATTGAATACACCATTGAGTCATGGCATTTTCAAGCATCCTAGCTGACTTGGCTTCCTTGAAATAGGTGCAACCTCACAGGAAGTATAAATAGGATTAAAACATTTAGGGATGGAAACCATCCCTCTCATCCACACTGCGAATACTTTACCACAGATGCAATGGATTTGGCTGCGCTTGGCCCTGATTTAAGCCTTCTCTCCCTCATTTCTCATACTTTCGGCCGTATGTGTTCTCCGCAAATTCTCCAGGCTAAGACCTGACCCTGTATTGTTCTTGGCAGCTTGCGATCTTTGACAGGCTTTAACAGTGCCTTGCACAGGCAGAACAGAAAGCAGATGCGTTTCCATGACGCTGTGCACGTCTGCACTCGGACCACTTTTGCGCAATTCCTCTTTTAATACACTACCTCGAGCATGAGACCTACTTCCACCTTTGATATGATGCTTCGGTGGATACTGCATAGCTTAAAAATGTAATTTGAACCAGGGAAAATGCCTGTGGTTTCTTCTTGGAACTTTCACTTAGCTGGGCTTTTGTGTTTCCTGTGACCTTTTGCTTCTTGTGAACTCTTTTGAACTGTACACTCTTAAAAATAAGCCAATGGCATAATTGAATCACTTTTCATGTCTTGAAGTACCTTTCAGTGGATTATTCTTTAAAGTTTTTTATTCTTTATTTTCAAATGAGATGTGAGCGTGTGAAGAACCATAATGTAAAGGTCTTATGCCAAGTGAAGGTTTTCCTAGGACTGTATTTAAGTCGAGAACCTTTAAGGAACCCCAATAGTGTAATGTGCATATGTATATTTTGCATATAGTGTATCTAATAAGGACAAATTGTTAAAGGAAACATAGAGTTACCTTTGTCTATGTATTATTGGATGCAGATAATAGAACACACTGACCAATTCAAATATGGCTTGGATCCTTTTATTTAATGATGCCATCAATGCTTCATTTGCCCTGATGCAGTTAATCGAGGAGCTTAATGAATGTTGATATAGGACGTCTAGTTTCTTTTTGTTCCCTTTCTAGCCCTTCTATTCATTACAGTACTACAACAAACAGGTCTTATAACATGCATCAGTCACTAAGATGGCTGTTTAGTTTCTAGTGTATTAAGGTGGAGATTTATTAACAGGCGAGTGGGGTTAAAGTGCAACCCAAGAGGCTCTATACAGTTAAACATTAATCGTTATAGGTGCGAGAGATGACAGATCACTGAAGCTGATCTCATCTCAAGGAGGAATTTAAAAAATAGCTACCTCATAAAGCTTTCACAGGAACATGTGAAAAAGACCTTTTGTAAGATTAAGCTGTTGCCTAAATCATGTGTAATTTTATATGCAAAATATATAACTATTACTGTACAGATGTGCTAATTGTGCAGATACTACAAAAGATACCTACATTTAGTCAATACATGAGCATTGTTCTGGAAGGGCATGGGGGACAGTAGTCTTCATATTTCTGGCTACTAAAAATAGTCTCATTTAGTAATGCACTCCTTTAATAAAGGTTGAAGGCAGAAGGCAAAAAATTAGAATTCTACCAGTTATTCAAATTGACATAAGTCATTCAGATTAATGTGAATGTAGAGAAACTTACTATCTCTGATTTCTTTACAGTGGGGTTGATGGGAACCTAGAGCAGGGGTGTCAGTCCAGTACTACTTAGTATTCCCCCTCCTCAAACACACTCACTAACTCTAACACCAACCCCCCCCCACCCCGGCCCAAGGTCATTCTCCCTACCCCCGACTCTATCACGATCCTTGGCCCCACCCCACAATAGCGAGCCGCTATCAATATGCGGGAGACTTGGAATGTCTGTGTTTGAACAGGGAAATCATCAAACTGTGCAGGACACCTCCAGGGCTGGAGTTTGACATACCAGCACTAAAGTATTACAGTTTTAGCCGAGATGTGCAATGCTTAATGTGAGGGTGGTTTGTCGTAGTGCACTGAAATTAAGAGTTAACTCATGGGCAATAAATGAAACGCTATCAAATGTGACTGCAAAGCCAAGTGATGTTCAGCAGAGCTGCTGTTTCAAAATGTTCCACCCTGAAAGCAGAAGGACGGCTATTTCAAGGGCAGCACACTGAAGTACCCTTTATTTATTTATTTTCTCTTCCTTGTGGGCGCTGTCAGAATACAGAGGCAAAATGTGAAATACAGTGAGGTAATCACAGCCTGCTCACTGTTATTACAACGATCAGGCCACGCTTTAAGAAGCCATAAAACAGCTGCTTCTGTTTGCTGTGTCAGGCAAGCCAAAAGCTTCCATCCACCAGACCAGAACATACCCTGCATGTGCTTTCGCCTAGTTATTTGCTTTAGCTAGACCGTCTCTGTTGTTATGGTAACACATCCTGTGCGTGTGTGTGTGTGCTGACATATAAGAGAAGAAGGCCTAAATTGGCTTCTAAGTCTCACTCTTTACTGGCACCAGAGATGCTCTTCTAAAGCACTGTTGTATGTAGAAGAACTGCACGTTTATGCAACTAGTTCCGTCTACACAAGTGGTTAAAATTGTTCTACCTGTGCTGCTATTTAAAATAATAGCACTATTTTATTTCATACCCATTTACCTGTATCCCTCTGCTGACCAGTGGTTGCTAAGTAACAGTGGCTGCTTTACTCTAAGCCTTTTTTTTCTTCTTTTTTTGCATAATTACATCAAAAAAGTGAAATGGTACAATACTGTGCAAAATCTTAGGCACCTGAGAAAATTACCTTAAAAGCTGTTTAGTTGGGCTGAAGGTTTTTGTTTTCAGAATAAATGCAAATAACAGATAACAGTAACACAGTAACAATGAGTTTATGTGTCAGTTTGTAGGCTCGACCATTCCCAGAGCTCTCCTAGTGGATGCCCACTATTACTTGTAGTTCACATCAAATTGTTGGTTTGGGGTAAATCAGTCCTTCATTAGATGACATCAGGTGCTGCTGATGGAATTTGAAAACACATCTATGCAATGACTAGAGGCATGGAGAAGAAATCTTGACCCAAACTTGTTCACAAACTAACCAGCTCACAGAAAGTCAACTACTTTTTACAAAGAAATTCAAATTATTTTCAGTGCTTTTCTGTTAGTTAGCATTTATCCTAATGTTCAGTTGTGTTTTTGCTAGCGGAAAGAAACTAACTGCTGAGATAAATGGCTTTAAACTATTAACACAGGTGCCTAAGACATTTGCACAGTACTGTACATTGTAAAACAATCACAATGAACTGTTGGCTGCAATGTGTCTTCAGTGTACATCTATAATTTACTATCCAACATGACCAGTGAACTGGTGGTGTTGCTGGTAGTGTTGATAATTACAAAATAAAAACATGTTTACTTTGAGTACTGTTTGTACCATGTACATTTCCATGACGAATGGAGTTCAAAAATGAAGTCCATTAATCTTACCTGAGTTATCTCAGGTGTCAGGCAGCATATTAATAACCTGAGACATCTGTAGGCTCCTGAAACATGCAGGGCTACAGTTTGGTTTTGGGTAACATTGGGTAGATGCGCCTGCCACAGCTGAGTGTCACCATGTCGCCATTAAGAAGAATGGACAATCGTTTTTGAGTGTGTTAAGAATGACAGATGATTAGATCAAGGGCAATTCTTTTTATTAAATATTTGCCTCAGATGCCCTGGCCTAACAACATCCAACTATTCACAACCATTTTATGTAATAACTTTTTGTGACGCAGCTTTAAACACTTTGGACTTTCTGGTTCCTACTGTCGCCTTACAGTGAGAAGGTCCTGGGTTCGATCCCCAGGTTGGCCACAGGTGCCTTTCTGTGCGGAGTTTGCAAGCTCTCCCCG
>JBBPDA010000001.1:19501699-19512498 GCA_037974385.1 Arnoldichthys spilopterus | reverse complement strand
AATGAATGGATGGATGGATGGATGGTTCCTATTGCTACTGGTGTGCACCAGTCTGAATGACTTCGTAAGCATTATAATCATTTAACTATGCAGAAAAGTTGAAAAATGAAATCCCCCTTTAAAAACATATTAGAAATGATGAGTGATTGCTTGCTTTCAACTTTTCTTTACAAAATGTCAATAATGATCTACAAAGTTTTTGCATCTTATTCTATTCTTATTCTATTAGTACTGTAATATCTATGAGTTTTACAAAGTAAACTATAGTTATTGTCTGGATTTGCTGAATGTACTTCTGAAATTCCTGTAGTATTACAGATCTGTTTCATTCTTTTCATTAGGTGGTTCATCATATGCTCTACTTTTCTTGCCGAAACAAGACGCAATAAGTGGGAAAACCTGAAGTTATAACACTTCTCTTGGGTTTGCGGAAGTACACCCAGACCATTATGCTTGGGTCTTCCATTCCTCATTCCCAGCCACAGCATGCCATGTGATGAGTGCTTCAGATCTCATAAAGAGTTCAGTGTTGTTGTATATGTTTAGCATCTGAATTTTTGTAACTCCAAGAGCTGTTACCGAATACAGGGAACTTCTGAAGCAACAAAAAATGGCATGAATGTCTATAAGCAACAGGTGATACAGACAGTACACATCATGAAGCAGTCATAGAGTCAACATATGAAGTATTTTGAGTCAGAAGAACCTACACACGTGTTTTGTTTTTCCTCCTCCAACATTACCTGACTCAGCTTAAATCACCTGGTGGCTTATGAGTTGATTCAGGTGGGTTAAAGCTGGGAAAACATACACAACGAATGCTGTGTGTCTGACTGACATGAAGTCAAAACTAAAAACTATTGCCAAAAACACTGTTCTGTTTTAATGCTGTATTTGTTGACCCTCACTCTTACAGAAACTTTAATTCAGGGGTGTCTAATCTTAGGCCTATGACATACTAAGCCAGTGCAAAAGAACTAGTGTCAACTATGTCCAGCTAGTGATTGCTTAATGTCTCGTTGCTAATGCTAGTAGGCAAGTCTGCTTAATGTCTTTAATAATGTATAAAAGAAAGCAACTGTCTATATGAGGTGGCAATACTCTAAAATCATTAAACTAAAGTGTCCAAAGTAAAGAACAAGCCAGTTTAAAATGTGTACAATTTGTCAATGTAGTAAATGTACAAATTTTTCAACTTATCTGTGGAAGTCTTCCCAACAAGACATGTTTGGAGGTCAAATTTTGCTTCTTTAGTTTAGTGCTGGATTCTAACATTACTAACAAACACCAGAAACCAATAGTCACCCTAATCTTTTCTTTAAATACATCCCCCGAACCTCAACTCTCTTAAACTCAAAACTTTACCACTATTTGCAGCTGTTTTAGACAACGCCAAAGCTGGAGATGGTTGTTCTTGTATCAGATTCCTCATCATTTTAATGTTTTTTTAATTCAGCACTTTTGACAAACCACATGAGGTGGTTTGTAAATACAGAACGTGTTTTCTTAAAATGTCAATCCGTGTCCTAAACCACAACAACAAGTCTGCACCACCTTAAAGGAAAGCTGGATAAGGTTTGACTGATGTGCTCAAAGTTTTGGGGACATGTTAAGAGAAAAGATTTGGGTGACAACTTCTCATGTTTGTTAGCAACCTTAGGTTTATAGATCCAATTTTAAACTAAAGAAGCAAATTATGGACCCCAAACATGTCTTGGCTAATCAACTGCATCTTGGAAAAGTGGTGTTTGTGTACATTTGATTTTTTCTCAAATCATTTCTTTAAGCAGTCAAATAATAAGTGCAGTGGGTGCTCATTATAATATATACAAAAAGTAAAAAGTCCACTCCAATATCCAAAGCTTTGTTTTATCTTCGTGTGTTATTAGAACCCCGTTCATGCATCTATGCTTAGGATTAATTATTAACAAATTAATATTATTGATTAATTAATGACAAATTCTGATATTCCTAGTGATACACTGGGATTGGAAAAATTATTGTGTGTGTGCATGGCCTTTTGAGAGTGCTGTTTCTTTGTGCTGCTCTCTTTCTGCAGCTTTTCATTCATTTAACACCAGAGCAAACAAGATCAGTTGCTTAAAGACTGAGACCAACTGATTGAACAACCAGAACAGAGTATTTCTCTGCTTGTGTATTTAGTGTTCAACTCTGTTCCTAGGGGGGCCAGTGTTCGGCCCAACACGTTAATTTTCTTTGGTCAATTGCCCATTAAACTTGGTAATTAGACCAGGTGTGTAGTAAAAATAAATCTAGCCAAGAACAACTGATGGGTGCACTATATTCAGTTTGGTTCTTGGCCTAGGAACTTTTATGGTGTCTTTTACTACGTCATTGACTAAATCTTCTTGATGAGTGTGAAGAGAGTTACTGTTTTTCATTTTTAACATTAATGCCACCATGTGCATTCAGCCTCAGGAACCTTGGAGTGATATAAGCACCTGTAATGGGTTAAATAGGAAACACTATCAGTTACTACTCCAAGTGCCATATAAATATAATGTATGTTAACCTCCATTATAAGGGAGCAAGCAAGTGTTAAACAGTGGGCTACTAAATGGTTAGAATCATCCATTTGAGTGATAGGTATTTGTGCCACATTTATCAAAAGCTGAACAGAAATGAGCCCAATCAGTCTTTGGGTTTAAATTAGCAATACAGCCTGATCTAGCCAACTTCACAACACCATCATTATTATAATAATAAATGCATTTGAAATGCGTTCAAACCTATTTTTTTGCATAGATTTTTATAACCCAAAATATACTTGAATGTTTCCTAACCTAGAACAAGAGACAAACAAGGGAAAGGGGAAACCAACAAGCCTACTGGTAAACACATCATTTTAGTGTCAGTAAATCTATCAAAGACACAGCTTTCTGCTAGTCCATCAATAAGGACTATACTAAATCAAATGTTCAAAATCATCAAAACAAAAATGCTAAGCAGTATAGAGGCAGAGTGGAACGTGACATATTGTTATTGTATGCAATAAGGCCATGTGTGCCCAATATTGTCATAATCTTGTATCTTGTGTTTACACAATAGTGGTTTCCTGGTAAGATATATAGTAGGCAAATTCTACTATATGGTCTACTGAATGTAAAATAACCTCACTTTTTGCCTATAAAGAGAATTTGAAGTTAACATAATTTCTGACTGTTATGAGTGGAGACTTTATTTAGACTCTATTTAAAGGACATAAGAAAAGACCAGTGCTATTCTAAGTTGTGACAAGTCTCTCAGTCCCAATGAAGCTCAAATTAAAGACATATAGTCTCCTGTGGGCTACATTCAGTGTAACTCTGATATACGATATCATTATTGTCCAAAAGGAAAAAAAATGTCTGAACATATAGTGGAAAGTAATGTGAGAGCATTTCTATAGCTTTTAGGTAAAAACATTGGCCCTGCTCTAGCAAAACTGGATTTGTTCATTGTTCATTTGCAGTTCAATCACATTGTTCAAAGCAATGTGATTGAACGGCAAAGAAGATGCAATGAAGAATTCAAAATTCTCCAACAGTAAACATCCTGAATACAAACACATTTTGCCACTGAGAGCCGAACTGAGGAATCGCATCAGTCCGGTATCAGTCAGCAGTTCTAACACATGCTGTTTGTACAATGTTCTGCATTTTGGAATAATAACAAAGATGTCAAAACTACAGAATAACACATAGAACTAAACTAAGCATAAAATAATGTTAAAAGTATCTTATATTTAAGATTCTTCATGGTGGCCCCCTTTTCTTTTGACACAGCTTTACACACTCTTGGCATTCTCTCAAAGAACTTCCCAAGGAGCCACCTGAAGTGCTTTTCAAACAATACTGAAGAAGTTCCCACATACACCGGGACCTTGCTGGATGCTGAAAAAAAGGTTTGGGGACCAGGGGTTATATGTAAAAAAAAATCCCATTACTAATTTCGGAAGCTGTCTTTAAAATGTCTCTTATGAAACTCAATCAGGTGTGTGCAAACTTTCGGCTAGTTCAAAAACCACAATGTTTATGCTTTGCTTATAATTTGTGCTGGTGTAGTAGGTGTAGCCTTTGCTGGCCATTAGCAATTTCACTGTTACTATGAGTGATGTGCTTGTTACAAAGTGTGGCATTCAGTGTGGAGTACTGAATGTTCAGACCGGAGACCAAAAAAAGAAAGACATAGCCCAAGTTCTCTTTCCACATAATTTGCATTTATTTCATAATTTTGATTAATTAGGAATAAATCCATCATTCTGTGGCAACACTTCTTGTACCTTGACACTGGTTGATAAATAAGTACAAAATACATTGTTATTACTTTAATAAATAGTTAATAAATACTTTAGTTAAGTCTATACAATTACAAAAAATGCAAATGAAAGCATCCTATACTAGAAAATACTGTATTGTTACAGTCCCTGATAAAAAGACTAGTCGAGTAAGGACCCAAAAGAGGCTTGTGAAAACATTACACAATTGGACAGGTCTTGTCCGACAGTCAAATCATAAATATGTCATTTTAGATTTGTCGTGTGCAGGGGACAGCGAGTTTAAGTTGCAGAGTCAGCTCTCCCAAACAGCTATCCTTATACATAGACAAAAATAGGCACATGAGATCATAATGCTTTGGTTAAATGCTACATTTCTCCCAGTACAGATGTGTAAAGTGCATTTCTTAGTGAGTATATTTTTATAGTTATTCAGCATTTTTTTTTTTTCAAGTTTGTCACATTGCTGGTTGACTAGCCCATGAATGGTTTCAGTTATGGCAGCTAAGGGTTTGGAATGGACACAGGGACACAAGCTCTGCTTGTATCGTTTAGCACTAGTTCTTACACTGTATGTCACTGCAGTGTTTGTCGATGCCTTTTGCAGTACAAATGCCAAAAGCCAAGCAAGCAAATGGAAGACATGGCGGTAGAAAAAAAAACCAAAACAAAAATAGGACAAAACTATCAAAAATATGTAGCTTTAGCCTGCCACAGCAAGTGTTGAGTGTCAGTGTTCTTCGGGTTCTTGACTGGAGTTCAGTGAACACTGTAGGTGCCCAATTCAACACTGGACTGCGCTTCGTTTCCTACAATCTGTAATTTGAGGAAATTAACAGAATTAAGAAAAGTCCTGTAAATGAATCTTGATTGGAAAAAGCAATCATATTTTGGTGGTTCTTGAATCCATTTTTAAGTCCACGGTTGAGCCTCTTTATTCAGACACCGACATACGGGCAAACACAGTGAGGCGTTTGCCGGTCGCGCCATCGAATGTTGGCGACTCCGAGCCGCTCGCGCTCCCCGCGCTACTGTAGCTTTCCCGGTCCGAGAGCGACTCGTCCGAGGCAAAACGCTGGATGCTGAGGCGGTTCTCTTTGCCGAGCGACGACGCCTGGAAGGCGCTGCCGTGGCCGCACATGCAGCACGAGGAGGATTTCCGAGGCTCCAGGACGTGGACGTCCGCCTCGCTCCTCCTGCTAGGCGCGAAGGCGAACATGTCGCGGGCGGCGTCGCCAAAGACGGGTGACAGGAGGTCGCCCGGCGGCGGCGGTGACACCGAGGGGGCGCGGGCGAAGCCGTTGGGCTCGTAGGACGTGGGCGGAGACGCGCTGCGAGCGCCGAGGAAGCCGGCGAAGCTGACGCTCTGGCGCATGAGCCGCGGGTGCTGTTGGCCCTCGGCGAGCTTCTCCTCGTGGATGAAGTGGCAGCGCGTGCCGTACGGGCAGTAGCCGAAGTTGTAGAAAGTGCGACATGCCTCGGTTTTGTACTTGGGGTGCCTGTAGAGGCCGCGCAGCTCGCTCTCGCCGTGCGCGAACTGACACTTGCTGCCGTACTTGCAGGTGCCGTGTTCCTGGTAGCTGCGACACAGCTCAGTCTTGTAGCGGTTGGACGGCGCGGGCGCCAAGGGGGGGAAGCCAGGCGGTGGGGGCACCTCGGGGGCTTTAGGCCTTCCGTGGTTGGGCAGACAGTTCTCGGTGAGGCTCATGGAGCGGTCGGACCTAGAGGGGAGCGGAGGTTTACTGGTTGAGCTGTCGCTCCAAATGTCAAAGGGCCACTCGTCGCTCAGCTGCTCGGAGCTGGCGCTCTTGAGCGACAAAAGGGACTGGCGACGCGGAGGCATCGCTTTGGCGTGTTGCTGAAGAAACTGGTCACTCAAACTGATGTTGACTAGATTCTGAAAGCACAGAAAAAAATAAACGAACCGAGGTCAGCAGACTGTATTAAAGAAGCACTCGCACATGAACGCCACAAGCAGCGCTAAACTGCCACGTAGGAAGACAACGAGCTAGCCCATGCTAACAACACTTCTATCACAGGCGGCTTTGCCTCAGCAAAAGTAAGCACCGTCATGAACTCACCCGAAGAATGTCGTCGTACGTGTCAGACATGCTGGAGTATTCTAGTCGTCAAAACAGAAAGTTTCCGTGAGAACTACGCGTGATATAAACGCGAGTAAAAGTTCATGAAACTCAAAGCACGCTCTAAGTCCTATATATACGTCTCTGAGAAGGCGTGGAGTTCAATTCCCGTAGGACCCACCCAGTCCACACAAGGCAAAGGCTTACTCGTACCCCCTCCCACCCTCTTTGTGTACGTCTTTAGGTGGCAGGGGAAAAAAGTTTCAGTTTCACCAACGGGAGCACGGGAGTACGTTTACTGTAACACACCGTTTTTCTGTCCCCGGAGAGAGAGAGTGAGAGTGGACAGATAGAGAGACAGAGAGAGAGAGAGAGAGAGAGAGAGAGAGAAAGAGAGAGAAAGAGCAGCAACTGTGGCAGGATATTATAGGCTGCTCATAACAGAAAACCAGTTAGACAAACCATGTTACAGCTGTAGAAAATAACACAAAAGACATCGGGAAAACTGGTCCAAAAAAGTTTTGGTCTAAAACATGGCATACACACTAAAACAAACCGCGTCATGGCCCATATGGCATAAGGAACCTTTAACAGAATTATAGGGATATTTTGGTTTCAGCACTTTCTATAGCCTGTAGTTCTGCCCTCAATAAAAGTACCACATACATATAATATAAATACAGTTGTTATGATTAGTGATTTCCTTAGTGATACTCATATTAACAAAAATTAAGAAAAAAAAACTATCCACACAGACCCTCAGGAATGACACAGAGGGCACTACAAATTGATTAGATGATAAGAGAAGAGAGGTTATATATGGGTGTCTAAGGTTAGTGTGTGAGTGCATGTTCTGGAAACCACAATAAAAAAAACAAATGCATGACAAATAGGAAAAGAAACCCATCTCAGCCCCTGAGCCATGATATAGAAGCAATGTTTCTTAACCCTGCTCCTGGTGACCTGTGGGTTACAAGTATTCTTTCACTCCCACTGTTCTCAACAATTCCTCGACTGTTATTGGCTAACATGCTGAGTTATATTATAACACTAACAGCTGGACCTCAGTTTCTCTTCCAGTATCAGTCTGAGTCATGTTGTTATATCAGTGCTCTGCTCCGCATACTTGTGGTCGCCATGAGAAAGGAAAATGACAATTCACTCTTGGAAACTTGTAGGTCTCTTCATTTATGTCACATTTAGCATTAGTATAGTTAGCATTCTAAGTGACTGGATTTGACATAGTGTCTTAATAAAAGTCTGAAAGTTTACAGTCTTGCACAGCTGTAAAATGGATTAACCTCAATATACGGATCTGGCTTGTTTTGTGAAGTATAACAGAAACAATAGAGAAAGAACAAAAAGAATAACAAAGAACAACATGTACAACATCTTCCGGGTTCTGTGTAGAGTTTTAAATGTGGCACAGTGCAGAGTGAGACTGGTTGGGGTGCAAGCAAAGGCATACGAAAATTCTCTCATTACACCACAATGTCACCAGACCATACCGTTTCAAGCGCAGGATCTACAATCATGGCTTTTGTGTACATCCAGGGGTTATGCAAGCTCAGCCTAAGCCTAAGCCTCATCTATTGCTACAAAGAAGAGCAGGGGCTAAAACCAGGCATGTAAATAAATCGTAACCCCTTCGGTTTGCCCAGTTTGGCTGAAAATATGCTTGAAAACAGGTAAATGGCATGTGGAATTTTCCCTTTTTGTCATTCACATGTTTCTTAAGCCCTCCTGGTTTGTTTATGGGTATGGAAATCATTAATCTCAATACAACAAGGGGCAGGTATGTAGATGGACAAGAACATGCCAAGGAAAATGTAGTGTACTTAATAAAGCATCATTATCATTTGATCATATGCCATTTTTATTACATCATTTGAACAAAAAAGTAATGGACCAACAAAAATGGCCATAAATGACTTGGAAATAAAACCCTGTTACACAGATACACTTAAAACTAAGATTTATTTCTGATTCTCCTATAAAGATAACGTTCTAGAGATATGATGTTTTGGTATAACAGCAAGAATGTATCATAATATAATTGAATTAGATGCACGTTATTCATAAGAACAAGTTTAGGAAAGCCAAAGGTTTCTGTCTTTACCCTAACGATTATTAGTTCTTGGGAATATTGTATAATGATGCTTATGTCCGGATATGAATCATATCATGTCCCAAGTGTATCACTGTTATGTGCCCTGCAACTGGACCGAAGGGGGGAAATTTTATATGAGCAATGGTAAGTCATATGCAGAAATTGAGGGGGTTTCGGGTATGTATTTGTAGCACTGTGGGCCTAAACGACACACACGGATGCCACATACCATCTACTGGAATGTGAAAATAAAAGTAAACAGGTCTACAAAGTCATCACCATCTTACATCTTACGCAATATTGCTTGTGTTTCATGTTTACCCTCTTCCTTTCTGTGGGCATTCTAAGGACCTTCGTTCGCATAGAACAGTAAGCAGTGATATCCCCCTCCATGTAAATGAGCGGTCTTGCGCCATCAAAACATGACGGTAAAACATGCAAAAGTGGTTTGAGGTTTTCGTTTATGTCCAAGTTGAAGAATTGAGTCATTTTTGGTTACAAGCACTGTTGGTAAATGATTATTTACTAACAGGTATTTTTACTGCACTTTATAGCTTTCTATTCCTGTTGCTCACAGGTGTCTGATTTTGTGTGAAGTGGAAGAGGGAAAGGGTGACTGCTAACTATGCTAAGCTAATTGCTGACAGTTGTATAGTTACACTTCTGGGGAGGCACACATTTCAGGCTATGGTGTAGGCTATGGCGTGGGTACTTTACCACATGCTGCCTATGGCATATCTACTACGTACTTTCAATGCAGAACTATATAAAGATCTTTGACTGATGTTAGCAAGACAAATGCTCTATATTTTGCTACTGCTGACTACTGAAATACTGAGATACTGAAAATGATTACTAAAATAAAGAATATACATTAAAGTTTAGGTTTTTTATGCATTTTACAAAGGTGGCAATATAGTTTTTTTTTATCAATGATAAAGTTACCATAAAATGCATTTATTTCATTTTTTAGTGTCACATTTGTGGAGTAACACCACTTAGTGAATCAGTGCAAAAATTCTAGGTCTTCACTAGCTGATATTTTATGACATAAAAGTTAAATCTTCACACAATCCTACACACTGCATCACTGCTACATTCTTTGAAAGTACACTGAATTTAATTAAATTCCATCTATAGGGGTTGCTGCACATGACAAATATCAATATCTCAAAAACATATTAAGCTAAAATTTTGAAACGTGAGGCTGCATTAGTTTACATCTCATAAAACCACTAGGCTCAAAACAAAATGGCTGCCAACCACTATCTGAAGACACACTTGTGCCAATATCTTATTATGTCAAGTTTCAAACTTTTCAAAATTCACATCCTGCATCACTAGCCCATTCTTTGGAAGCACATCAAATTTCAAGAAATGCTGTCTATAGGGAGCACTGCAGATGACACATTTCAAATTCCCAAAAATAGCTTCAGCTAAATCCTTTGTGAGGATTATATTATGCACAGCAATGTGGTACTTTTAGTTTTGGAAGGTATTGAGGAAGGTTCTAATTTTCATATCAGGAATATGAATCTGTGTCTCCAGGTTCCCTTTTGGGAAGTGGGCAGCGCAGCATTTTTACCATTTCCACTTCAGTGTTGGGTCGAGCAACGCAAGGAGTGTGCTGTGTATTACAGACTGAGCTGTCACCTTGTGTACTCTGCCTTCAGGATGACCTCATAAACATGGTGTGTGCCTGACTCAGCACAAGGGGGTGGCGTTTTTGGGCCTGGGCCCATATTTACAAAGCTTTAAGAGGGAAAGTACCTTTCTTTCCCTAGCCACTTATAGCACAGACACTATGCAGACACTTTAGGAAACATCACCCTTCTATAACTGACTAATGGTCTATGATCAGATTGTCTGACCAAGTCTTACATCCCTAAACATTTGAGGACCAGACAGAGTTCTTCAAATCATGTCAGAAATGCAATTTTGTTTTTGAGATTGGAACCTTTCGGCTGAACTTCTCAATATCTGCAGAGGTTGTCTATATTTACAGCTGTCCTTGGAAAGATTTTACATGGGAAGTCAAATTAGTTGAGTCTTAAATGTCATATTAATAAAAAGCACTGACTGAAAAGAGAAGGAGAAAAAACAAAGATTTCAACATATTTCAAAGAGTATTGGAGGAACAAAAAAACAACAGAGTCCATCCATCCATCCATCCATCCATTTATTTATTTTCCAACCTCTTCTTCCATTTCCGGGTCACGCTGGAGCCAATCCCAGCTGACTGTGGGCCTAAGTGTGGTACACCCAGGACAGGAGGCCAACCCATTGCAGGGCAACACACAGACAGACAACCATTCATACACACATTCACACC
>JBBPDA010000001.1:19465193-19501599 GCA_037974385.1 Arnoldichthys spilopterus | reverse complement strand
AGTTATTTCTGTGACCATTGTGAGTTTTTCTTTCATTGACTGAAGGGTACCAACAATTTTGTCCACGTGTGTATGTGAGTCAAAAGACAGATCTATAGTAGCTATATCTATATCTATTTCTATAGTAACACCAAGATTTTTTTTACAGTCGACATGGGAGTGACTGAAGAATCGACAAGGTTTAGCATTAGGCCTGTCAGTGTCTAGACTGTCTAGCAACTTTTGGTCCTAAAAGAAGGACTGAAGAAAATGTTTTGACATCCAGACTTTTATATTACGCACACAGTCCTCTATTTTGCTTAGTTTCAGCTTGTCATCTGGATGGGATGATACATGTAACAGTGTGTCATCTGCATAGCAGTAAAAGCTAATCATATGTTTGCGGATAACTTTATGTATAATGTAAATAATAAGGGTCCTAGGACTGAATCTTGTGGGACTTTACCCTGTGGGATACTTTACTTTTGTATGAGCTGATGGTTCATCATTCATACTCACAAATTGGAAACGAACAGTCAGATATGATTTAAACCAACATAAGGCTGTTCCAGTGATCCCAGTCATGTTCTCTAGTCTATTTAATAAAAAACTATGGTCTATGGTGTCAAATGCAGCACTGAGGTCAAGCAGAACCAATAAAGATCTATTGCCTTTGTCAGCAGACAGTAGAAGATTGTTTATTATTTTGATAAACAAAACGAAAGCTTTCATAAATGCGATTTTTGCGCAGGTATGAGCACAGCTGCTGCGCAAAATTTTTTTCTAGGACCAGCAGGGGTATATAAAATTAAAATTAACATGCATCAGACCCTCATGTCGCGATGAGCAGCTTGTTGTAGTCGGATGTGGTAAAGTTTGTTTTCGAGTGGACATTCACCAGTATGATGTATGGGACAGCCAGTTAAGTAGGGTTAGCCTTTAGCTTAGCCCAGATGCCTCCCCACTAACCACGCTTCCGGATTTGTTTGCATCGCTTTCGCCATTCCTTAGCTGGGATGAGCACTGCAGGCGATTTGGGGGTGGGCTCATGTAACAGGCCAAGCTTGCGGAGCTCCTTTGTTAGAGCATCCTTAGTAAAGTTGTTCTCCTTGAACTTTTTGTCAATTTCCAGAAGATCTTATGCCTTTGCATGCCTCTAACACACATGTTTTTGGATCCAGGCCTTGAGGAGGGGCTTGTGGGTGAGCACCCAAAGAGGTGGGCCCACTACCCACATGGGGAGCATTAGGGGTTCTGTGCAATGTTGATTTTGGAGGCCCTGATGGACTGACTAAACTGGCTTTTGGGACATAGACTGTGACCTCTCTGGTGGGGAAGGAGCCAGAGTTTGTGTATGAGGTTGAGAGGTACTGGATAGATATAGCTGGGGTCACCTGGACACAGCTTGGGCTCTGGAACCAATGTTCTGGGGAGGGGTTGGATCATTTTCTGTTCTGGAGTTGCTGTGGGGAGCAGCGCTGGACAGCGGTCGGGCTTTTGGACTTTTATAGTTTGCCCTAGTGTGCCAGATGGAGGCAGGGGAAAGGTCTCTGACTGTCATTTGTGCTTATGCGCTGAATGACAGTTCAGAGTACCCCACCTTCCTGGAGTCCTTGAGTGGTGTACTGTATAGTGCACCACATTGTCTTGCTGGGGGACCTTATTGCTTGTGTTGGCAATGACAATGTGCCCTGAAATGGAGGTGATTGGGAGGAACTGTCTTCCTGATCTAAGCCTGAGTGGTGTTCTGTTGTTGGACTTCTATGCAATACATGGTTTGTTCATAACGAGAACCATGTTCAAGCATAAGAGCATCCATAAGTAGACATAGTTAGAACATGCTTGGGGTCACCGATTGATGATCGATTTTGTAATTATATTGGCTAACATTTATTGTCACTTGTCACTTTGACATTCTATATTGTAGATGGTTTTAACACATTAGACTACACAAAGTTTATGATGATTTGAAGGTAAGTAGGACACAAACGCAAGTAGTATTGATGGTATTTAATTATGATTCCAAGTCTCCAAAAGGGAAGGTCAAATCTTACAGCAAACAGGTGTGTCACAGGCAAGGCAGAGTCAAAAATGTAATCCAGGCGAAGGGTCAAATCAGGCAATCAGATACATACAGGGCAGGGCGAATCAAGGTCAAGGTCCAGGCAAAGTTTCAAAACACATGGCAAACAGGAATATCAAGGAGCAGGCAAAAATCAGAATCCAAGGTACAGAAAAATCGAATCAATATCCAGAAAATCAACACACTAAACAAACGCTTGGAATCACAGGTAAACTGACGAGACTTCGCACAACCCTGTGGGTCTGTCTCCCTTTTGAAGACCCGTCCTAATTTCTCCCAATGAACCCCACCTGGGAGGGGCGTGGCACCTAGAATTCCAGAGACACTGACTGTTTATGACCTCTAGGGGGAGCCTCAGCTCCCCTTACAGTACCCCCCTCTGACGCTCGCCTCCAGAGGCGCTCTCCGGACGCCGAAAGTGGAAGTCTGCAATCAGTTCGGGGTCCAGGATGTTGGCCGCCGGTACCCAGTTTCTCTCCTCAGGTCCATACCCCTCCCAGTCTATAAGGTATTCAAAGCTCCTCCGTCTCTGGCTATCCATGATGGACCAGATGGTATAAGCCGGTGTACCCTCTACGTCCAAAGCCGGTGGAGGAGTCTCAGGGGGTACATCCCTGGCCATTGGACCATTCAGGACAGGCTTCAAAAGGGATACATGAAACACAGGAGAGATTCTATAAGTGGCAGGCAGCAACAATTTATAAGATACTTCATTGACTTTGCTTAAAATCTTAAATGGGCCCACGTACCTTGGATTGAGTTTTTTGCAACTTTGCTTTACCCTCAGGTCCCTTGTGGATAACCAGACCCTATCCCCTGGCTGGTACTCTGGAGATTCCCTTTGGTGTTGGTCCACCTGTTCCTTCTGTCTCCGAATGGCCTCGGTGAGGTTCGTGTGAGTAGACTCCCACACCTGCTCCGCCTTCTCGAACCATTCGTTGACCGCGGGAACCTCCGTCATATGAGCATTCCAGGGGAATAAGGCTGGCTGATAACCCAATATACACTGAAAGGGAGTTAGACCTGTAGATGAACTCCGAAGAAACTAGCCCACCTAGACTGCTGATTATGGCAATAGCTCCTTAAGAATCTTCCTAGGTCCTGGTTAACTCTTTCTACCTGCCCGTTAGACTGTGGGTGATACCCTGAAGTTAAACTTGCTCGAACCCCTAGCTTCTCCATAAATGTCCTCCAAACCATGGACGTGAACTGAGGACCCCGAACCAAGACTATGTCCTCAGGTAACCCAAAATACCTAAACACCTGATTAAACATTACCTCTGCTAATTGAAAAGCCGAAGGCATCTTGGGCATCGGTACAAAGCGGCTAGATTTTGAAAACCGATCAACAATGACCAAAACACATGTATTACCCTGAGATGCTGGTAAGTCAGTTACAAAGTCCACTGCTAAATGTGACCAAGGACTAGGCAGAGGCTTCAACTTTCCCATGGGAAGTTGTCGAGATGTCTTGGTAATTGCACATGTCGAACATGACTTGACATACAGTTCTATTTGTTCCCGTAGCTTTGGCCAAGGTCCAGAGATCTGGTGATTCCTGGATGTCCCGTGGAGGTACTGGAGTGTGCCTACTTGATTAGCTTGTCTCGCACCACTGTGGGAACAAAAGTTTTACCTTCAGGACAGTCAGAAGGGGTAGATTCCTTTGCACCTTCCTTTTCGATCTCCTCCTCAATCTCCCACTGAATAGGGGCTAGGAACAATGCCTCTGGCAGGATAGTTTGTGGTTCCTCCTCCAACTGCTTGGATTCACACATTCTTGACAGAGCATCAGCCTTGAGATTCTTTGACCCGGGTCTATAGGAAATGCTAAACTGGAAGCAGGTAAAAAAGAGTGCCCACCTGGCCTGTCTGGGATTGAGTCTTTTTGCTGTTCTTAAAAACTCCAAGTTTCTATGGTCAGTAAGAACAACAAATGGCTCCTGGGCTCCCTCTATCCAATGTTTCCATTCCTCTAAGGCTATCTTAATGGCCAGCAATTCCCAGTTTCCTACATCGTAGTTCCTTTCAGCGGGTGTCAGTTTCTTTGAAAAAAAAGCACAGGGATACAACTTCTCAGGCTCACCTTGACGTTGGGATATTATTGCACTGACTCTGACGTTGGATGCATCAACTTCCACTACAAACTGCTTTGTAGGATCTGGGTGCTTGAGAATGGGTTCAGTTCAGTTCAGTTCAAGTTTATTGTCATATACAGGTAACAATGGAACATCATTACCAGCAATGAAATTCTTGGACTCGGAGCCTCCTCAGAGATTGCACACAAATATTATTTAAATAATCAAAGTAGAAATTAAGAACTATTATAATACAAGAAGAATCAATTATATTACAGAAGAAGCGATTATATTTACAAGAAGAAGTGATTTATATTACAAGGATAAAAGATAAAAGATAGGGGAACACAAAAGAAAGACAGTAATTTTTTGGTGGTGAATCTGCTCTTGAGTTAGGAAAATGCTTCTCTTGCCACTGGGTTCCACTGGAGTCATTGTTGACCCCCTCTAGGGTTTTTCAGCATGGAAGTCAATGGTGCTGCAACAGAACTGAAATCTCTGATGAATCTATGGTAGAAGTTAGCAAAACCTAAAAATCGCTGCAGGCCCTTGACATTAGTAGGCTTTTCCCAGTCCCGAACGGCACTGACTTTCTCGGGATCCATTCTTACCCCTTGTGCATTAATTACATAACCCAGACATTGTACCACCTCTCTGTGAAATTCACATTTCTCGGCCTTCACAAACAATTGATTCTGTAGTAGCCAAAGTAACATGGTCCTCACATGTCTCACATGGCTCTCTCTGTCAGGGGAAAAAATCAGTATATCATCAATGTAAGAAATGACAAAATGTCCCAACATATCTCTCAAGACGTCGTTAAGAAAAGATTGAAAAACCGAAGGAGCTAATGAAAGTCCATAAGGAATGACCAGATTTTCGCAATGTCCATTAGTAGTAGAAAACGTCGTTTTCTATTCCTCGCCTGGCTTCACGCAGAGTAAGTTGTATGCACTACGTAAATCTAACTTAGTGAATATCTTAGCTCCACGTACTTGTTCCAATGCCGATGGTACGAGGGGTAATAGGTAGGTGAAAGGTTTCATCACCGCATTCAGACCTCGGTAGTCGATGCATGGCCTCAATCCTCCATCTTTTTACTTCACAAAAAAAAATCCTGCGGATGCTGACGACTTAGACCTTCTAATATAGCGATGTTCTAATGCTTCTTTAATGTACTGTTCCATTGCTAGTGTTTCCGTTCTGGACAATGGGTAAATACAACTCCTAGGTGGAGAGCACCCTGGGAGCAATTCAATGGTATAATCAGTCTCTCTGTTAGGTGGCAGTTTAGTGGCCCGTTGTTTGCTGAATACCTCTCCTAAGTCTTGGTATTCAGAAGGGATCTGAACCTCCTCCTTCAATTCGGGGCTCTCTATACTTGTACTAGCACACAGAAGACTCAAGCATTGTTTCAAACATTGCTTTGACCATGACACTATTTCAGATGTGGCCCAAGAGATAATGGGGTTGTGTTTTTTCAACCATGAAAGTCCAAGTATAATCTTGTGTGAGGTGGATCTAATAACAAAAAACACTGTGGTCTCCCAATGTATAGTACCAATGTTGATTTGTACCAGCTTGGTGACTTGATTTACGTAACCCGATCGCACTGGCTTGCCGTCAATGGCCAACACAGATAGTGGAGACTCCAACTTCTCAAAACGTAGTTCGAGCTCCCTTGCTGTTTCCTCATCAATAAAATTTCCAGCTGCCCCCGAGTCTATGAGTGCTGAAAACACATGGTCAGGACAGGCACTGGCAAAACGAACAGGCACTAGTACAGGTTTTGCAAATATTGAGGTTACATTATTCCTCACCTCTGGTATTGCGTACTCCTTCTTGCTTCTTTGTGGTTTCTGTGTACATTCCGCTACCAAATGTCCACAGTACAAGCAAAGTCCTTTTCTTCTTCTCCTCTCCTTTTCTTGAGGAGTCAACGCAGTAGCACCCAGTTGCATGGGTTCCTCCTCTCGGTCACGGCTCAACGCAAAGCTAAGCTACCTCTTGTACTTTGCGCTCCTTCTTTCCTGTAATAGCTGATCCAACCTTATTGCCAGTTCAATTAAAGAGTTCAGGTTCTTTCCCTCGTCACGACAAGCTAACTCTGTTTTAACCTCTTCGTTTAGTCCTTCTCTTAACATCATTGTGAGAGCAGCCTCATTGAAACCGCTCATCGCGACTAAAGTTCAGAAATTCACAAGATACCGACCGTTTACGACCGTTTACAACCTCTAGGGGGAGCCTCAGCTCCCCTTACAAAGTTAGACTACACCTGGTATGTTTGCAATGACAAATAATAAACTTTCACTTTGTGTTGACCTCTTATTCTATGACAGAACATTTAAAAAATGACAATTATTTATTTGTTTTTGGAAGGAGGATGCATTTACTGTGCATAACAGCTCTTTTTATAAAGTCTTCTTGTTGGGACACCTTCTTTTGGAAAAAAAAATTGACACACATATTATTACATATTATTATTATATATTATTGTGTCATTGTTATTTCATATTTAATTTTATGGCTGTTTTTGTAAAAAAACAAATTCTAAAACAGCTTACCAGTTTCTAATCAAGATTTTCTACTTTGCACTAAATAAAAAAGCACTATAGCCAAGTCAATTTTATGTCGATAGCGCTTTTTACAACTGACGTTGCCACAAAGCAGCTTTACAGAAACCATATCTGAGCCTCAAATGAGCAAACCAAAGAAGACATAGGCAAAGAAAAATCCCTAAGCTGTGAGAAGAAACCCTGGGAGGAATCAAGTCTCTGAGGGGAACCCATCGTTCTCTGGTTTACACCGGATAGCAATAACAACCAAAAGAAAAGAAAAAATATGACAATAATAATCTCAGTTTAAAGAGGCAGCAGCAGTTCCTTGTGTACAGGTGCTGCGATTGCTTTCAATCAGTTCTGTGGAGTATAGGGCTGTCTATATGGGTTCCTCAGCAGGATTGAGTGGGTTAAAAGCCATAAAAACTTCAGCCAGCAATAAGATATCAGGATGGGTTAGGCTGGTCCAGACAGCGGAATGGGAGAGGATCACTGGTATCCCAACAGAGTAGCTCAACACAGAGAGAGACAGACAAAGATATATAGAGAGAATTAGAGAGAGAGAAATAAAATGTTAGTGATGCTTAAGGCATACTCACACACAGTGCTTGTCTGTATTTCCACTGTGTATGTTTAAAAGTGATCTTTCAAGTTGCACAGCGTTCAGAAATTAAGAAGGAAAAAACTAAAACAACAACACATTGCTTCCTTCCTCATCAGAATATCAAATGGTTTATTTCTTCAGAAAGCCCCCCTCTTTTATGTATTTTCATTTGATTAAGATGCTTATCCTGCACATCCTGTTCAGGAGTTTTATGATCTTTTCTTCTTTTCACCTGACATCACAGCATAGTGTTATCCTCAAGGGGGCTAATGCAGATCTTAACAAGAAGTACGCTTAATACTCTCATTTATGCCTAACTCAGTTGATTGTAAGTGAATAACAATGCAGATGCTCTTAAGTGAAAAACGTTTTTTTTGGCAGAGTACAAGACAGACTCTTTAAAATCTTTCCTCAAAGTGATCAAAATATTCATACATAACCTAAAGAAAATCAGATTTTTTTTTCTGAGGAGTGTTTAAGTTTAAAGGAAAACTCAGAAGACAACACACTAAGCTTTCCGGGGAATTCAGCCATCTTAACGTGAAATCAATGACAATGAACACACCATCTCTCTACCAGATGAACACTATATATATTCAACACTTTGACTTAGACTTTTGCCTATTTCATCTGAAGTCCAATGACAGATAGGACTGTGGCTGCATTCCTTGCACTACCCTGGCACATTTGCATAATTGTACTTGGCATGAAATTCCACCTCTCTCCCCTAGTTATGTGATATATTGTTGATGTCTCTTTATATTCTGTCATTATGTAAACCCTTCCTGCAAATGAATTTCCCATTGCAAAAACAATAAAGTCTTATCCTATCCTAACCTCTCCATGGTATAACCCCAATTCCAAAAAAGTTGTGATGCTGTGTAAAATGTTAATAACAACAGAATACTTTGCAAATCTCATAAATATTTTTTTTTTCACAATAAAACAAGCTTTGTATGGCTCTGTAGTAGAAAAGATGGCCTGACTGCAGTCCAGACCTTTCAGCAATTGACAAAACTTTTAATTTAAGAAATTAAGACATTAAATTGTAAGTATATTTTTCATGTACTGGAAATGTGTCATTTGATATGCTTTCTATGTTCTATTTTTAATAAAATATTGATTTATGAGATCTGAAGATCATTGTATCCTGTTTTTATTTACATTTTACACAGTGTAACTTTTTTGGACTGGGGTTGTATTAATAGGGAGTTTATCTCCCATTTACTGTTCAACTCTTTAGGGGGGGCTTCACATTAAATGCTGGAACATTGGTGTGAGATTTTGATTGCATTCAAGAGCATTTGTGAAGTCAGGTTTATTAATTCTAAAACACAAACACCACTATAATTCCTCCCTAAGGTATTGGATGGAGCTCCATAATTCCACTGTTTCACAGCTCAATGCTTTATACCCCTCTAGCCGACATGTGGCACTGAGCATGCTAACATTTCTCATGTGCAGCTGCTCTTAAACATCTTGTTCTATTGTCATTGCTTTTCTACAAAGATGTCAGTCAGATACAGAAAGTCAGTGCAGATACATTATTCAAAATTAAAGGCAAGATTAGGTTTCTTCATCCAGCTTAGGGAGTTTTTTCTTGGCTCTGTCACCTTTCACACTCTCTTGGACCTGAAAGTTACTTTGTTACAATGTCAATCATAAAAATCATTATCAAAATAAAAATCGATGTACTTGTAATGTATTAAAGTATATATAGTAAATGTCATTTAAATATAAATATTTAAAAAATAAGTCAGAAAATTGAAAACAACTCAGTCCTCCTTGCAATTTGATTTCATAATCATAATGTAATCCAGATTTATAGCCCTATGTTCTGAGGGAGTGAATGGTGATTTGAGGCTGTTCTAAGATCTGGTCATGCCTAAGAAACACTGATTAAATTCTTATGTCAGAGATGTTTGTTGTAGGTTATCAAGGTTAAGGTCAGACCACAAGAGAGACTGACCCTCATGCAGGGGAAGCTACTTTAAAGTTGATTGTCAGCCACCCACACCAATGTCTATAGGAAAAGACTATAAGAACGTTATTGTACAGTACAGTATAATATAAGCAAACAACTTTATTAGGTACACTGTCATTTATTATCAGCACTTAACATCTGGGTAGTGACTCATTTTCAACATACCAATGACACTGATATGCCTTTTGGACCCCAAACATCTGGCCACACATCAACAGACATAGTTCCAAAGAAAGCAAAGTCAAATTTACTGAAAAATAGACATGTTTATTATAGGCTTTTATTATGCATGGAGTGTTTTAATAGCTAAAAACAAAACTAGTAGTTAAAATCTTTGTTAAACTTTCCAAAAATGCAGACATGACACATTCAGTAATTGTTATTATTAATTATTTTGAGCATTAGATTTTTAAATGAAACAGTAATCAAAAAGAATACATTTAGCACTCATGTAAAAATGACATGTAAGGCATTGCATGTCCCTCTTTTAAAGTAATTTAGTGAAAGTGCCCAAGAACATATACCACTAATTTGTTACATTTTTTGTTGACAAAAAACTTTAAGAATAAAACTGAAAAACATTTCATGATTTCCTGTATATCAGGAACTAAACATCTCATTGAGGCACCAAAATATTCAAATTACCTTGTACAAAAACAAAAGAAAAATCAGATCTGTAATCATGTGGATTCATGCAATTTATGAAAGGTATATGAAAAAGCAATGACATGGATGAACTAGATAGGCTGTTTTACTTTTTAACCCTGATGTTAGGAACGTTCCATAAAGAGACATGGATGTTTTTATAAATGATATGTGAAGTGTGAAGCACCTTTTTAAAGTTTAAAGAGCCTTCCTGATAATTTAAAGCTGTGTGCCATTTAAAAAAAATATCCTAAAACTATATGTCCAAGCCAATAATCATCTTGGAACCACTATTGTGCAGAAGCCTTTTACACACCAGCATCTGTTCCTCAACCAGTTGTGAGATTTGCCTCAAAGGTGCTTCAAGCCACCTCAGACCAGAGTAGTTATGTGTTTCTAAGTGTTTCTTTGTTTTTATTTCTCTCCACTAGGAGCCTCTTGTCCTCATGGGCATGTGGCCTGATAAGAGATCAGGTGTTAGCTTCAAGAGCAATGGGCCGTGAAATTAAGGGTTGCAGTAAAGCTGCTGAAAGGTGATCGCTCGTGACACATTTCCACAGATGAGGCCTGGATAATTCATGCCTTTGGCAGCATTTCTCTCAGCTCCTAATGGGCATCTGAATGATCTTTACTGTTGCGTCTCTATGGGAGGACTTGGCATGCATATTCAAAGAGCTTTGGACACAGCACTACGTTGTGTTACAACATGTGGACAGTGTGAGCTGACCAAAATATACAGTATATATAAGGAAGTTCTGCTTGTTTCATTATACGAATAACAAACTATGCTGTAAAGATGTTCCATGAGGAGATTTATCATACTGTATAAACTAGGGATGTCTGATCTTATCTGCAAGCTGCTTATTTTTGATTTCAACAAAGCAGGAGGACACATGACAAACTGTTGAAAACTAAGACCAGCAGATTTAAAATCGCATGTTTTGAGTAAAACAAACGTGCTGCCAAAATAACCCAGTATGACGCTGTTAGTATACATTATACTGAAATATAATTTACACACTTAAAAATGAAATAGCCTTTAATCCGTTCTAGAACTTTGGAATCTACATAAACAAGTGATGTTCAACATGTCATTGTCATAAAATACCACCTTTGCAATAGTATTTCTGCACTTCTATTACTGCCTCTGGAACTGTCATCAGCACAAAGGCTGTTGCAGCACAAGGTTTAACACATACTTCCATATTATTAGTATTATTTATTATTAATGCCTTTTGTTTTGAAATGAGACAAGCACATATGCATGTAATGTTATGGTGAACACATTGTGTATTTTGAAAATGTAGTGTTAATTCTAAGCCATCATTCAAACAAGTGTGTTTATGTTGATTGTTTTTGTGCTACAGTTTAGCTGTTCACCCCTGCCTGTTGCATGTTTATGGCAAGATTATCATATCACAACACCCATTGTACGATATGTAAACCTTCTCAGATTTAATGCTTAACAAAATGTGTGCTGTTATGATTTTATTGATTGTTATGTAATTGAATGATTTTGATTTTGGTATGGGTGGGTTGATTTCATTATTCATGAATATGCGATATAAACTACTTTCCAGAAAAGTTAGGATTTTTCATAAAATTAAATTGAAAAAATTGTCTCCTCAAGGTATGAAGATCCTGGGTTCGATCCCTGGGTCGGCCACGGGTGCCTTTCTGTACGGAGTTTTCAGGCTCTCCCCGTGTTCGTGTGGGCTTCCTCCCACTGTCCAAAGCTTGCAGTAGATTGATTGGATACTCTAAAACTGAATGGTTGTCTGTCTATGTGTTGGCCTGCGATGGGTTGGCCTCCTGTCCTGGGTATACCCCCGCCTTAGACCCGGAACCAGAAGAAGCGGTGTAGAAAATGGATGGATGGATGGATTTCCAGTGTTTTCACTGATCGGCTTAAATGTATTTTGTGTAATGCAGAATTCTGATTTCTGCAACACACTCACAGAAAGTCGGGATGGGGTGTGTTATCACTACTGTGTTATATTACATTGTGTTTAACTTGTCGTTTAACACTTGTTTGAGAATTCAGTTCTACAAGTGGAATTTTTGCCCATTTCTGCTTTATACAAGACTTCAGCTACTCAACCATTCGTGGTGCCTGTTGTCTTATTCTCGTGAAGCTCCATACATTTTCATTAGGAGACAGATCTGAACTTCTGGCAGATCAGTGAAGCACACACACTCTATGTCTATGAAATCATGCTGTTCTGACACATACAGAATGAAGCCTGGCATTGCCCTGATGAAATAACCATAGACTTCCTGGGAAAAGATGCCACCTTAATGGCAGAATATATGAGTGGGACTTTCACAGCCATGCCGTGGGCTCTGATGCCCCCCCAATTTCATTACAGATGTTGTACCTTTTGTGGATAACACTTTAAATAGTCAATTTTATCTTGTACAGAGAGTACATTTTTTCCCAAAAACAAGCTAAAAGGTAGACTCATATGACCACAGCACACATTTCCACTGCCTTTTGGTCCATCCTAGATAAGCTTGCATCCATAGAACTCAGCAGGGTTTCTGTATAGAACTGAACTTTGTCTTTGTGTAATAAAGTTTCAAGCTGGCATTTCTTGATCCAGCAGCCACCCGTGTTAAGTTATAGCAGTTTTCAGAAGTCCTTCTGAGCCCATGTGGCTATATTTATATTTATCACAAAGGTTAGCTCAAAGGTTTCCCAATCTCAGGGAATTAGATTTCCCTGGATTTCCTGATCTTTTCATGATATTATATACTTTAAATGGTTATTTTTTTGTAATCTTGTGTTGAGAAATGTACTTTTTGAACTTACTGACAATTTGCTCATGAAGTTTAGCACAAACTGGTAAGACACAACCCATCTTTGCTTGCAGAGACTTTGGTTAATGCTCCTTTTGTTTGCCCCACCTGTTATAGGCCCCCTGCTTATAGTGAATTGTTTTAAAATAGCATAACCTGAATATTCTGAAAGTTTTTGTCTTATTTTTCTCCATCCCAACTTTTTGATATTGCAGGCATCAGATTCTGAATTAGATAATATTTACAAAATGCATTTAAATTGACCAGTTATTACACTGGGAATCTTTTCTTTAAACTTTTAGACTTAAATAGAAAGAGTTTTAAAGAGTTTTAAAGTGTTAAATAAAAGTTAAAAAAAATTAATAAATGACACATTCTTGTTTTTATTGCATTTAATGAAAAACATTTTTTCAGGTTTGTAGGTACACTATTCATGTTATGTGTTGCCAAGTAAATGTCATTCAAAAAGTGTTTGGATAAATAGTTCACAAACATGTGTGCTCAGTCCTCTCTTATACTCACTGTTTACACATGACTGCACAGCCAGACAAAGCTCCTGCACCATCATCAAATATGCAGATGACACAACCATCATCGGCTGCATCTCTGACAGTGATGAGTCTGCCTACAGAGCAGAGGTGAGTGCCCTGACATCATGGTGTCAGGACAACAACCTGCTGCTCAATGTAAACAAGACTAAGGAGCTCATTGTGGACTTCAGGAAGCTGTGAGCATTCACATTGGGGGAACACAGGTGGAGAGAGTCAGCTGCTTCAAGTTCCTGGGGATCAATATCAGCAAGGATCTCAGCTGGTCACACCACATAGTGTGATCACAAAAGCAGCAAAACAGCGGCTCTTCTTTCTGCAGTGGCTGAGAAGGTTTGGCATGGACTCCAGAATATTCACCAGCTTCTACCGATGTACCATCGAGAGTGTTCTGTCAGGTGGTATCACAACCTGGTATGGAAGCTGTAATGCTCTGGACCACAAAGCTCTACAGAGGGTGGTCAGATCAGCACAGCGCATCATCAGAACTGAACTGCCAGCCATGCAGAACCTGTACAATGAGCGGTGCAGAAAGTAGAGCCAGAGGATCCTCTCTGATCCCAGCCATCCCAGCCACAGCCTCTTTACACTCCTGCCGTCTGGCAGGAGGTACAGGAGCATCCAGACCCGCACCAGCAGAAAACACTAAACACTTTAATAAGAAACTTAACACTTCAACACTAACACTTAAGTGCAAAAAAATTCACAGGCCACTTTAAATTACAGGGTTGTTTTTTGTTGTTTATTTATTAATTAATTAATGTATTTATTTATTTATTGTTACCTTATCTTTTGTAATAGAATTGCTTCTTTTTGTATTATAATAATTTTTCATTTCTTTTTTGATTATTTAATTAATATTTGTGTGCAATCTTTACTGTGCAAACTTTGAGGAGGCTCTGAGTCCAAGAATTTAATTGCTGGTAATGATGTTTTATTGTTACCTGTGTATGACAATAAACTTGAACTTGAACTTGAATCTGAACTTGAACTTTAATTTTCAACTGTAATTTCTATGAATGCATATGCAGAATTATTCAGATTACTGTATACTTTCTACTAGATTAAGAATGGGAAAATACTGTTGGGACATTAAGGTAGGAAGGATCTCAATACAATGTAAATGTTAAATGCTACAGTAAAGGGTTTTTTTGTTTGTTTTTCATCCACGCCAAAAACTGTACAGAAACCTTTATTTTTACAATTGTGTTAATGCTGCCATATTTGAGTGCATGCCTTTTCATATATTTCCATTAATAGGCAGACCTATGTTAATGTATGTATGTTCATATATTTCTATTTCTTAATATCTGTCAGGACATGCAGTTTTAAATGGTTAATTAATTTACTTCAGATTGAGCCAAACTGTGGAATTCATTTTATTCCGAAGGAGTTATAGTATTGTGCTGGATTCCAGCCAATGCATGCAGCTTTTTCAAAAATTTTCATACAAAATGAAGCCAGCTTCTGTAGACTACTCAGACAGCTTAAGCCTTTGTATTCCTATCAAATCACGGAGTGTATTAACCCCATGGCCAAGAGGTCAGCTCTTAAGAGACATCTGTTGGCTTGTCAAATAAAAACACTTATGTCATTTTTCAATTAACCCTGCTGACAAATACAACCACATTCAATTTCTCTGTCATTAGAGTCAAGGAACTATAGAGATGAATAGGCTTCTGCTGCAGCCTGGGCATTCCACAATGGTACACTGCCCATTTTCTTTATTTTTGTGCATGGACAGGGATTCAGTATAGCCTTGTGTTAATCTCATCGTGAGTTTCACAGAGGGGTATAATTACACACAGCTCTTGTTGTCTCAATTAGATTGAGGAGAAGTAGAGTTTCAGTACCTCGGACTGCAACATAGATCCATTAATTAATCCACACAAGTCAAGGCTACAGGTCTCTGATCACACATTTGTCTGGAAATCTGATTTCCCTTCTGGATTAGTGTTAAGCTTTATTTAGACCGGTTATCCAAATCTCTACAGATTATACACTGTGTGTGTGTGTGTGTGTGTGTGTGTGTGTGCATGCATGCGTGCATGTGTGTTAGTGAGTGTGTGACAGTTAAAGAGAGCGAGAGAGAGACACAGAGAGAAACTCAATACATTAGATGGCGACACCATTTTTGCCCAAATGGTGCTTTATACAAGTTAGCAGAGCAGAGTGGTTAACTGTGTCAAAAGCTATCCAAGTTGCAATAACAGGCTACACAATTGCATGTTTTAGGCTTTTTGGTAGTATCTTTGATGGAAGGTGCCATTATATGGCACCATTATATATTTATAATGGTGCCATGGCCTTTAAAATATTATGAAGGAATGACATCCATAGAGCTGCCTGACATTTTCCTTAAAGGTGCCATAGAATAAAAACCGCTTACTAGTTTGCTACATAAACTGCCAAACCAAACAATATTCTTGCCCAATTTAAATAATATTGCAAAAACAAGTATCTAAAACTTACAAATCTTAACAAATCAAGAGTGTGACAGTTATTAATATTAGTGACCCCACAATTTCCACTGTCCAGCCCTTGTACTAGCTGTACCAGTAGGAAGAAATGGCAGACCACAGACACAAATGCATGGTTGTTGTTTATCTTTAACAGGATGGATTATGCACAACGCTAATTTGAAGTTTGCTCTGTCTATTTCACTCCTGAAGTCTCAGTCTCTGAGAAACTTGCTGTTGTGAGTTTCTTTCTCTGATTCAGGCAGTGTTGGTGTAAGGGGCGGAGCCCCTTCGTGGACATTAGGGGAGTTGTCTCCCTCTGGTGGCCGGAACCGGTAATCCCAGCATCAGCCCTCAAGTTCAAGGGCCCACAGCAGGGTTGACTGCGGGAGTTACATAAGCACTGGGCAACTAGAGGGACGTGCAAAGACAACTTGTCGTCCTTAGCCGTGTTCTTAACCTTGCCTTATTTTGTACCTAGTCTTGGATTCCTCTATTACTCTATTTAACCCTGATTGATCCTTGCTACCCTGCCCCTGTGTTTTGCCTGCTGTCTTTTTTGTTAATAAAAACCTGTTTTTGAATCATATCTGCATCCAGACCCCTTCTACCCGTGACAGTTGGTGGTATCATATGATAGGCGGAGTCCTGGAGGTGACTAAATTAGGCAGAAAATTGGGAAAACAAACAAACAAAAAAACAGCCCAAACACAAGGTAGGTAGGTATATCTAATATATGACTCACCGGTGTATATTTTGTCTACATTACTGAAGAAAACAAAGGCATAATTCAACTGAGGTGTCTCAAAAAATAACATTTTATGGCTGTTGACATGTGGCTATTCTAGGCAGCAAGCTGGAGGCAGGAGGGAAGGGTGGAATCACTAAGGATCTAATCTGCCAGCCATTTATAGCAATCACATCCAAACTATACCAATCAACAGGGACAACACTGTTAATTACATAGATCCACCTTCTTATCATCAATGAACATTGCAAGAGTGAAACAGAGAGAGGAACAAAGAATTTCAAAAGCAGACCATATTCAGATCATGACTATAATAAAATGCACTGAAGTATAATCTCTCTTGAAAAAACTTAAATTGAGGAAACAATAAATAACAAATCCTTTATGGTTATATAAAATGTGTGCATACAATTAGTAATTAAAGGTATTCTATTTTTATATTTATACTGTGACTCATTTGTGTTCATTTAAATACTAATATGCAGGGAGAGACTTCTATACTGCTGCAACAGAGATGCATAAATATGAAACCTTACAGCATATCTCGAGTCCAGAGACAGAGGGACCAGAGAAATGTGTTAGCACTTTGTTTCGCTTGATTACACACACTTATCAACCCTTGCATTTAGCCTTTGGTGGCTGCCTAGCATGGGTCATGAAGCACCAGAGGACTTTTTAAGGAATGCTTTTTCATCTGAACATCTAGAAAGAGTGGTTAGATGGTTCTTTAAAAAAAGAAAAACATGTGCATGCTCTCAAGTTTAACATCTGTCTAAGCACTGGCATTATCATCAGGAGATCACAAGTTCAGTCTTCGGTGATGCCACAGCAATCCATGGTAGGGAATCCAAGTGAGCAAAATTGGCTTTACTATCTTTAGGGAAGAAGGATGTCCCTTACTCTTTCCATCACTCAGCATGATTCTGCCTGTTCTATGTGGATCTGTTTTGCCCCGGTGACCATAATCTTTACGACTGTGAACTTTCTCTCAATAAAAACCCTTTTATCCGCACTTGCGTTCTACCATCCAGTGAGCTTTCTTACAGTAGGAAGAATTTTAAATTGTGATAGAAAATCTCTCTTTTAAGCATTTTTTGGGAACCAGTGAATGAACCAAAAGTGGTTATGTGGCAGTGCTCTAAGCACCAGATAAAATGGCCAGTGAGTGTAAGTCCAAAGATCTTTTTATGTGTAAAAGTCTACAGCAACTTATTTGGCAACTAATTTGTTAAATAGATACCCTGCCTACTAGTTATCTTAGCTTGAGGCTAGAAGGATTGTCAGGGTTTTGGCAAGCCTGCTAGTGGAGACACAAAATTTTGAGTTTATATCTCACAATCCCATGGCCAGTCAACCTGCACACACAAAACAAACATGTATCTGGATATTTTTATTCTTCTGCAAAATGACATCTCTGACTGGCTCACACCATAGCCTGCTGAGAGGACACTTTCCGTATCACCTGCAGTCCCACTCTTTAATTGTCCCTAGCCAGGTCAGAGTGAGCACAGTGGAACAGAAATATTGGAGTGGTCACTTCAAAATTGCTCTTATACCACTCCTTCCCATATGTTCCAAGGTCCTCAGCTCAGCTACTGATGTGTTTGAATAACCAATGCCAATGCCAACCAATAATATCTTACTCTCTTATGAAAAATCTCCTTGTATCAAATATTTGGACATTTTCATGTAATATCCAATGTATATAGAAATCTAATTGATGTTTGCACATTATTCTTTGTGAGAAAACTGAAACAGGCCTGTAAACTGGCTAATGCTCTTCTCTTAATCAGCATTTGCATTATGATAGGTTAAAGGTTTTGCAGTTGAACAAAATTTCTTTCACTCTGCATCGAGATATAGTGTGCATTGCCACTGGCAAAAGATTAGATTTATTTAACTTTAACCCCCTTGTGCATTGACCTTGCAGTGCACATCTAGTATCTGTAGGCTGTTTTAAAATCCTTTTGCAATAAATATATAGTTTTCTAAAGTCATACAATAATCAGAAACAGGGCATATTTGCTTGCTCTTTAATGAGTGAGGAGTTTATTGTCACATTGAGCCTTGAGTGCTAGAGTCGTTTAATTTTACTTTAAAAAGCCACGTGAAAAGCATGTTTATGATAATGTGAATGCTCCTGGGTTAAAACTGGCTTCAAAACTACATTATAATGTGTACAGTCTTAAATATAAATTAAACTGAAAATATCCAGCCTGCTCTAGTTAAGTTAACTTATATAATTACATGGTGCACTTTTCTGTGCTTACACATTTGGACAAAGGTCTATCTTTGGGCAGTGGTGGCCTAGTGGTTAGGATGCTGCCTTTGGGACCTGAAGGTTGCAGGTTCGAGGCCAGGGCACTACTGAGGTACCGTCCCACTACAATGCTTGAATATGTTCACAATGACAAGTTGTCACTTTACACAAAACCATAAAGAATCAACAAATACATTGTACATCACCATTTTGGGCTTATTCAATTGGCAATAATTTAAATGTAGCAATAAAGATATGAACATCCCATATACTATCATAGTTTACATTTTGGTTTACCTATTTGTGATGTTGTAGTGCTTGGACACTATTTTCATCTTAAAGAATTAGCTAAATTGTTGTTGGCTTCAACTGCAAATTCCAAAGACAGAGAAGAACACACTGGAATACCAGTAGGTCCTCTTGGGGTTATTCTTGAGCTCTATCAAAAATCATAAAAACTCTGTGAGCAATGAAAGACAAGCACATTTATAGACCTGACTTCTGAACCAGATGTTCAACCACACACTTTTACTGGCATGTTTACAACCCTATAATTTGACCCTACAATGAAACAGATTACCCTATACCCTATACCAGACTGTGGGTTGGGTTATGAATTTATGGGGAGTTTAACTATTAAGTGCACACTGTTATGTAATACTGGTGGTTTGTTGGGATTTCCATGTTTCACACTAGTTTTACATTTGTGACATTTTCATTTGAAAGAGGCAATGATGGTGTTTGAGGCTCACTGTATGTCAGTTCCATGTCCTTCCACTATGCCTAAATAAACATAGCTTTCCATTTGGTGGTACCTTTAACACATTGCTCTGATTTGCTTTGTTTAGAGACACTTGCAGTAAATCATTAACATACATGCACCTCTTCTAAATGCTCTCCTATGTTGTAGCAAGAATGGAGTGATAACCCTTCACTCTGAATCACAAGATTATACCATGCTGATAGATGTTCTAATTTGTGAACTACTTGATTGTGTGAAAATGTGGGTGATAATTACTTTTGCTCTCTGTGCCATGTTCAAATCTAGGCCATGGGCATTTCACCTAAGGCAGTTAAAAAAGAAGTAAAAAAATACATAAAAACAACAGGAAATGGGAACAAGCACTACCCTGCTTTATTTTAGACTGAGCCAGGGCAAAAAATAAAACTCCTGGCTGCTGGAGTCATTTTTCACACTGAAAAGTCAGAAGTGATTGCTTGATGACGGGGCGGTTCGCTCTTCCTCTCAACTCAAAATAATAATCATTGTTTACTTTTTTTCTCTCTTCAGAAAGTCGTTTCTCTTTCTTGGCACTACTAAAGGATTATGTTTTGAGGCTGAGCCTTTCATTTGATGAAATGGCAGGGTAGTTTCTCTGAGTTTCACAGACTTGTAATGCTAGACTAAGCTGCAGAATTTGATTCCCAGAGTCATTCTTAAAATATGGATTTGGCTAATTATAGTTAAATGCAGATGTAGACTTAATTATGCTGATACTAAGCCAAAAACATTGTCAAATAAAACTCATTGCAAGGACTGTCACTACACTGCTACTAACATTACACTTTTTACCACTACATTTAGATCTTTCACAACTGGCTAAATCTAAAGAAAGATATATACTTAACTGGGTCGCAGGGAAACTGGAGCCGATTCCAGCTGACTAAGGGCCTAAGGGAGGGTACACCCAGGACAAGATTTTTCTATATCTACTTTCTGGAAATTTTGCGCCATATCCTAATATTGTTGTTCCCTGCCTCATAATTTTTGCACCTTTGTACACTTTATTTATTACCCTGCTGTTAGAAAACAGTATCTGACATTGTACTGTTTCTTAAGAACAAAAGCAATCAACACACTGAAATAGAACTAGAAAACATACAGTCTATCTGACAAGCAGCAGAAACAGTACAATGTCAGATACTGTTTTCTATATGGTCTTTAATTTTATATTTAATATAATAATTTAATATTTAAATATTCCACCTTCTTTTTTTGCACTCTGTCTAGCAGACCATACAGTGGCTTGCAAAAGTATTCGGCCCCCTTGAACTTTCCCACATTTTGTCACATTACAGCCACAAACATGAATCAATTTTATTGGAATTATACGTGAAAGACCAATACAAAGTGGTGTACACTTGAGAAGTTGAACGAAAATCATACATGATTCCAAACATTTTTTACAAATAAATAAGTGCAAAGTTTTTGCAAGCCACTGTGGTCTGTGCATGTGTAGTCTTGTGTTGCAATTGCATAGCATCAAGGTCCTGGGAGAATCTTTTTTTATGTTGAATTTGTATTGTGAAAATAACTGAAATGACAATAAAAATGACTTGGCTTGGCTTGATTCAATGGATAAAGCAGAGGTTGGCTGACATATTGTGCAGCATCAGGTGGGCTACACTCAGTGACTTTATTTTAATAACGTATGCATATATGGTAGATGTACCCAAAAATGGAGTCTATGGACAAGGTAGTTTATTTAGATTTACTTTAGGAGCTGACCATCAATTGTGTATCAACACAGAATGATAAAAACCAATATCAAAAATATCATTGTCAAAAGCAGGGCTTAGAGTGTAGGTATATGACTTTCTTGAAAAAATAACTCATGTTACACATTTGTCAATGATCCTAGTCCAAAAAGATTTCGAAAAAGACATTTTAAGAGCTTTATTGAGGTTGGAGAAAGATTTTAAGAGTCATGGAGATCATGTGTGTAGAACAGAAGAGACCCTGACAAGGATTAGCCCCTAAGCAACGAGTGCTAAGATATATTAATAACAAATCAGCAGGCATATCAAACACACCTGCCTTCCCTCTCTGTTTCAAGGAATGTGATATGGCTCTTTAGGGCCTTAGGCAGTGTTTTGATTTGATGGCTGAAGTCTGAGTGATGCTCCCTGAACGTTCTAGGCTGGACTGTATGATTTAATGGGCATGTGAGGAGCTCTACACCTGCCACAGCTTAACAAAAGGCATGAAAGGTTACAGATAATTGATTACAGCTTATTTGAGTTTCCTTAGGGATATAGTTTAAAGATTATTAGAATGATTAACAAATTAGTAATGGCATTCAAGAAGACAACTGGTATCTAGTTGTTAAGACCAGTTAAAGGGCATCTTGTGTACCATTATTGGCTGTACATTAAGTGATGAAGAGAAGTTCTAGTATACATTTATCTAAAAAAAGTGTCATTTACTGTCATATTCAAAACATGGTTGTTTAGAACGTTCTAGGCTCTGGTATCATTTCAATATATTTTTTTTCTAAGGCTGTTTTGTGTACTCATATGGTGTACAGAGTAACTGCAAAACAGTGAACAACAATGATATGCATGGCTGGCATGCAGGGAAAAGGCCATTGCTCTCCAAAAATAATATATCTGTCCATTTAAAGTTTGCTAAAGATCATGTAGCCAGAGTGCCATTAGAAAGATGTTTTGTTTTAGACAAGAACACCATGTTTGGAGAAAGGAAAGCAGTGCATTTCCTTATCCCCATCTGTGAAACATGGTGGTGATAATAATATTTTTGTTTGTGCCTGTTTTGTTGCATCTGGGCTGGGACAGCCTGCCATAACTGATGAAAAAATGAATTCTGAAATGAACCTGAATAAAGGAAAAAATTAAGACAATTGTCCTTGAACTGAATATTAGTAGAAAGTGGGTCATGCAGCAAGATAACAACTCTAATCTAATCTAGAACTCTATTGTTCTACCAGAGAATAGTAAAAGAGGAATGCAATTAAAGTTTTAGAATGACCAAGTCAAAGTCCTGAATTTAACTCAGTGGACATGTTGTGGAAGGAACTAAAGTAAGCTGTTCATGTGAAGAAACCCACAAACATTCAGCTTTGATAATTTTGTTGAAACAGTTGAAACTGTTCTGAATGGAGGGATGGTCTAAAATCCATATGCAGAACTGAGCAGCAGATATGGAAATGTTAATGTTCCATTTAGCAGTTACTGATGCACAAAAAGCAAATAATCACATACGTTTTTCCACTCCCAAATAAGTAATATTGGATCATTTCTAAAATAAATACATGTCCAAGTATAATCTATTTGTCTCATTTGTTTAATTGGGTTCTCTTACTTTTAGGTAAGGTTCACAAATTTCTTTAAATATTATTGCATATAATGACAGTTCTGTTGCCTGACGTTAATTAAAACTTTAAAACTACAATGAATAATGTAGTCTTTTATCCACTGTGATATGCAGCACACACACACACACACTCCAGATCATTGGTTAAAGGGTTTAAGCAACAGCCTCGCACTGAGGACACAAAATGCATATGGCGATCAATGCATTTGTGCTTCTTCTTTTTTTCCAAGCCCAGAGACATTTAATCTATGAGAACATGACCAACAGAATGTATTTGTTTGGCTTCCTCATACAACATGAAGAGGACATACATTTAGAAGAACACTGTGATCGTGGATGCATGTTGTATCTTAACGTGTGCAAGTGACCCAATTATAGCACGACATCGCTGAAGCATGACTATTGGCTTGACTTGACAAGTGGTTCACACTGGCTCATACTTTGCTTGGCTGGGGGTATTTAGAGACTGAGCTTGCTTGTGAATGAAGAAAGAAACAGCTAACAGATTTTTTTATTAGCACCTCTTGCCATACAGTGTTTGCTTCCATTTAATTAAAACTAAGAGATGAAAAATAACTTGTTCAGCAAATCATGCATAGTTGAAGCCTTTATGAGGAGAGCATGCTCCTCCCACTGCTTCCTTGAGCCAGATAACAAAATAAATCTTTAGTTGGTGGATTCTCATCCATGGAAAATTTGAATGAAAGTTACTGGTTTGAATATTAAATTAGAAACATCTTTGTCATTGCACAGTTGCAGTGGAGCATGAAATTGTGATGAGTTGGCTGAACTAATTGAAAGTAATTGATTTAAAACAAAGCACAGCATATTTTGCAAATCATCTGATATCTAATATCTTTTATAAATATGTTGTGAGTCTTCAGATCTGCTGGATCTGCCAGTTGTTCCCTTAATGCCTGAAACTCTGATTCCCTTTCAGTCCAGTGGTCAGTCTGTCTTGCACCCTGTTTTGGTTCTGGGGTGCCTCTGTTTGCTCACTAAACCCTTTGGTTCCTGTTCTCATTCTTTCTTTTATCAACTTTCCTGCTTTACTTTGTCAGTCAATCATTTGTAATGCCCCAGAGATAGACTTCAGCAAGTGTGTTCTGGATGGGGTTTGTTCCAAACCCCGATTTTGTTAGTCTTGATTTCATTGATCTCTTTCTTTTCTTCTGTTTCTAAGAGGTCAAGCAGCCTTTTTTAAACACAATACAAGGTCATGCCATGGTTAATCAAGTCTGGTTTTGAGGTAGGCCACTGTAAATGGGCTGTTATATGTAACTGTTTATATCAAACTGCTCATTAAAACTCATCTGACAAACTTAAACACTCCCAACTACCCAAATCCTATATTTTTCTTGCATGTTTTTCTTATGGTGCACTTGTGAAATTTGAGGTGGTTTACAAATCAAAAGCAGCCATTATTTATTTCAGCATGACTATTTTGCAACTTCTCTTTATACATTAGATTATTATATACATCCAATTTGAAACTCCTTACAATTTCACTGCTTCATTGTATATGATTAAACATATGTGTTTTTTTTATGACATCACAAAACAGCAAATTGATTTAAAAAATATTCCAGCCTATATTGCATCTAGTTGGATTACCTTACATTGAAAGCCCAGTAAAAAGCCCAGCACAAAGTTTTTGTTCCAACAGTGACAAAATATGGAAAATATAAATTAGACAGAGACAAGTTTTTCATATCCACATTTAGAAGAATGTTCAGTCAACGATTCACTGAAAAGTTCTTAAGGGAACCTTCAGGGGTTCTTCTATGGCACTGTTGTAAAAACCCTTTTCAGAACAGTTATATTTTGAGAACACACAGTTTAAATTAGGATTTTAAAATAGGATATTATATGTCCGAATTACGATTTGTCGGAGGATTCCCAGTGGGATATTGAGGCCCATATGAGTGGTAGGGCTGTAGGCAAAATGCACATGTAGGGTGGACATGGCAATTGCAATTTATTTTGCGTAACAGATCCTCTATCCAGATATAATTCATTTACATGGTTGAGAATGAAATGATCTCTGAGTTTAGTGCAGCCCTAAGTTGCACTCGGGGAATATCTGACTATGGTAAGAAGTTGGGCGGGCAAGAGCAGTCATCCTGAAAATGAGATCAAGATGGAGACGGGCAAACTGCTTACAACGGTGAAAGGGGATAGTAGGAGACGTGCCTTGGGGTGGTCGAGCTGCTGGATGTTATGAGCTTAGAGCTCTTTACTAATAAAGACGAACGCGAACTGCTGAGTGTAGTCCTGGGTCTCTGTCCTTGGTCCTGAAATGCAGCCTGACACTTCAACCAGCACGCATACGTTGACATATTAAACAACGGCACTTGTTTGTTTTGCCAGATGGCTAAGTACTTTTGCTTTTGCACCCTTCCCTGACTAAAGGACACACGAGGCTTGTGAAAAAAAACAAAGAACCAAACCATAGATTCCACTTATTTATAGCGTTTATAGGCGTCCCTTACGGAATTGATTCTTCAAGGCTCTTAAAGGGTTAAACAATTTCTTTGCCCATCTCATTTTTTCTGTAGCCCGGAATCCGTTTTCTAGCGGTCTCACTTTAATTGTATGCGTGGCTGACATTGGTCCTGCCTACGTATACTGCCTGTAGACGACAGAGTGGTGCTGAAGGAGGCATCGTTGTTGGCAGCGAGCGGAGAAATGCAAGCCAGCGCAAACCTGTCCCTATAAAACGCCCACTGCTCGGCCAGACATGTCGTGCCTACTTTCGCTGCGACGCGCCGTGCCGCGGGGGTTGCTTTCGCGCGCGCTTCCTCTCGAGGATGTACACCTTGGTGGGACTCGATTTCTCGGCAAATCTAGCGTCTCTGAGGATGGATGTGCGCGGCCCTAAAGCACTTGCTAAAAGTGAGAAGTGTTTGGTTCACCGCACCTGGAATGGGCAGGGCACCGGTATGGATGGGAAGTAATTTTTCAAGCGAGGCTGAAATTATCATCGCCACGGGGGTTACTACTACCGCCACTACTACTAATAATAATAGTAATAATTAATAATAATCCTAAGAAGAAATATACATCTTGCAGAAAGGGAGAACAGACTGCAGTTTGCTTTGGAAGTACCAGCGAGGAAGGAGCTAAGACACTGATTTACGCATTGAGCTGCCAAGTCCGAGCTGGCTGATGAGACAGAGAGCCATCTCTGCACTCTATCCGCTGGAGTTTGGACCGATGGCACTTTTGAGGATGTCGATTTAACCTGGACTCTTTGAATTTCATTTGCCCTCGAAGATTGGTTTTATTAGGATCATCACAACTTCTTGGAGAAAAGGTAACTGTGTTCATTTCTGTTTCACGCTTCGCGTATATTTAAGTTGGGGTTGGGGGTATGCACGAAAAACTCCCTTGCTTTCCATTTGTGTTTGCTTACGTTGATATTAAATGGCACAGCACGTGGATTTCTTGACTTGTGGCGAATTTCGAGGAGAAGATCAGATCGCTGACTGGTTAAAAAATGGTGGAATGACGAAGTTACTTTGGATCGAATTAAAACGCTGAGTAATGGTCAGCGATGCTGCAGCAAGAGCGAGCGTTTTCCACAGCCAGCAGGGAACTGAAAGCTGATCGCTAAGTTCTGCTAGCTGCTCCACTTATGCTCTTCAACCGCTACGGAGCAAGGGGTCTGCCGAGAGGTTACGAGAAGAAGTCTGTCGTGTTCGTCGATTTGAGCGTCTGTGGGGAAATGTTGGTTTACAGCGTGTTGGTCAGTACTCAATTCGATCTGTTGGTGTGGTTGCATCTCGTGCTGCGATCAAGATTGACCAGAGGCGGACAAATTTGGTTCTTGGCAATAGAACGTGGAGACCACGTTTGTTATATGATTGGAGTGCGTTTCTAGTCATGTTTGTTAAAACTTTGGGATCTCTGCTCTCAGAGGTCTGGACCTTTATGCAGAAGGTCAGTGAACAGTAAGAAAAGTGGAGTGTACGTGACCAAGGAAGGATACCTAGGCCAAAGGATGAACTGCCTTTGCAGGTGGAGTGTCCACAGCAAATAGATGCAGTGCTTTTTGCTTTAATGAGCCTAAATTAAGCATTCCAAGGTCACAAATGAATATATTTTCTATATTATTAATAATATAGTAAATGTATTGGTATATTCATTTTGGGATATTTGTCCCTTTTTATATGGCACCTGCCTGTCTCCTCTTTGTTTCTAAGAAGGGGAGGGGTGGGTTGAATGTCAGGCTGCAGTGCTAAAAAATGTCTTATTTTTCACTACAGGTAGGGGGCCTTGGTGTGCCTGCAGTCGTGCATGTCTGCTCTGAGCCTTGAAACGAAAAGCCTCTGAAAGGTGCAGGTGGTTGTTTGATAGCTGGTCATTCCTCACTTGCGCTAGCAAAGCAGATGTTTCTCCTTTTTAAGCCTGGTCAAGATGATGGTGAGATTAACGACAGGTCCCTTTAAGCCAGAGAGGCTATACTTTGTTAAATGTTCCAATTTTCCCAAGTGATAACACCAACACCATGCACAGCACACAAAAATGCTGAAAGGTTACCTGAAGAGTCTGTCCTGCTAGCTAGCCAATCATCTAACAGTTCAGTTGACCTTATTTAGATGCTCACTCTTATGAGCCAATTTGAGAGATGACTATTAACCCATTCATAGCCATTATGCACTTATCACTTAGTCATAGTCTTTTGGACACAATTAAACTCTAGCATTATTAGCTGCCTTCTTCTGGTTAACCTTAGTATTTCTGGTGACCTTCATCTCTCATTAGCCATTATTAATTACTTCAAGTGTCTCACTCACCTCTAAGCTCATAATACTAATTGCTTCTTCTTTATGTCTTTTGTTGACCTGAGGAGGATGGCTCCCCCCTTTTTGTGCCTTGGTTCCTCTTAGAGTTTCTTCCTTCTGCTCTGAGGGAATTTTTTCTTTTCACTGTCACCTCTGGCTTGCTCATGGAGGCTTGGACTAGGAATTCCACAAACATGCTTTTGACAACGTCTAGTGTGGAAAGCAATACATAAAATAAATGTAATGTGATTTGAAATAAAACATCTAGAATAATAAAAGTAAAAGTACAGCCCTAAAAGGAAGAGGGGGGTGTAAAATATAATGGTTGTTTGTTAAACCATGACAACTGGAAGAAACCATATACACACTATTATGGATGTGATGAAAAGCCTATTTAAAAAAACAGAATAGGATTTATTGGAATAAGTCTATATAAAAAAAACAAACCTTCTGGTTCTCTAAAGAGCCATCAGTTAATGACCCTTAAAAGACTAAAAAGACCATACATCTAGGCCTACAACCCATTTTAAGAGTGGGTGTTTAACATAAAACATTTTTAAGAGTGCACACACACACACACACACACACACACACACACAGAGTTGTATCCTGGACATCATAAGATGATTGATGTACAGGTAATTTGACAGCATTGAACACCAGCTATCACAAGTCCCACCCCAACCCATGACTTCTGTAAAAGTGAAGTGTCTGTCTGAGTGATTCACCATAAGCCAGTAATGGAGGCATGTATCTCACAATATATGGAGGCCATCTGCTCAAAGATGGTGTCATTTAACCATGACTGCTGATTTGGGTGGGCCGTCTGGTCTTTTAGCAGCAGAAAGAGGGACATTACCGCTATTTTCTCCATCTTATCATGCTGCACCAGAGCTCTGTCTGGAGTGGAAAGTGATTTTGGATTAGATTGACTTGAAAGACTACACACTGTTTTTAGTCAGTGTTTCTAAAGCTTTCGTGGGTGTCAAATGAACAGCTGAAACACTCACAGGGCTGCAAATGGAATACTCAAAACATTATTAAGTAAATATTGAACTCAATGTAAGAGTTTACTAGAATTCAGAGTTGTGGATCATGCCCCTCCTGCATGAGTCATGTTTTTTAAAGCCAATAGACTTTCTGAGCAATGTTGTATGCCAACCTATGCTATTAAAAACAGGCCATCTGGCAAAAAAAAAGTGCAAGTTAATAGTTAAATTACAGTGTATGTTGTGGTGCACAGGTCATGTTTCTTAGGACCATGATTAAAATAATTAAAAGCAAAGGTGATCATAAGCAATTCTCAGGACAAAAAACATGAGTTTTCCAAAGAACCTTTCAACAGAGTTTGTTAAAGAACTGTGAGTTGAAAGGCTATCTAGGTTTTTTTATGGCAAGAAAGAACCCTGTTATTTAATATTTTTGTTTTGAAGAGTGTGGCTTTTCCTAATCTAGTTCTAATTGCCTATTATTGCAGAACATTGAAAAGAGACATGCAAACGTTTAACTGCAGAATGTATCTTTGTTTTAGAGGGTACACTATTTATTCAGATATATCCAGACACCCATTCCAAGCTATTTTAAATTGTCAACTGTTCAACTGTACAAATACAGCTTATATAGCTTCCATAGAACGGTACTTTCAAAATAGCAGGCAGCTCTTCTTCATTAAATCAGAAGGACCTGTACGTGGGTCCACCTTTCAATTTCCACATTCTTAGTACTGTAATAGTGTTAAGAGTAGTAGTTACCAAATAGTTCATATTATTGAATAATATGTCTAGGAATAACTAAATGATAGGCCTGCAAATTAAGGGGTCAAACAGACTCAGACAGAGTGAAAAGATGTCAGTATCTGGTTGCATAAGCATAGGAGCAGATGTGGATGTTATATATTTAAGCTTTGTGTTTGAATTAAAAAAGGTACAAAGTACAAACTACAAAAAAGTGTTTACCCTATAATGTACTACTTTTTGTTTGGTTCTAAATGTGGCATTACATTCTAGACTGGATTAAGACAAAGCTTTTTGTATATAAAATATATGGAAGAAGTAGAGGAATATCTCTGACTGCACAACAACCCAAACTGGTTCACCTATCTCATTTTTCAAATACACTGAATATACAGATGTAAATAGAGTTTACTTTAAATTTAATCCAAAAATGTACATTTTGGATTTTTATGTTTAAGAACTATATTTTGGACCCAAATGTGCATAATTAAATGTCATTAAAAGTTTAATCGATTATAATATTCCAAAATCCAGTTTGCTACCTTTAAATAAATGCCCCATGACTGGTGAATTTTTCTTGTACCCATAGACAGAAGCTCTTAAATCAGCTCTTGTTCTTTCGTGTTCCTTTACTGTGCCATCCATCATGTACAGAGCAGCCTAGCAACACGTCCAAACTAGGCATCCAACGTGTACCTTTCTCGAGATGTAACAGTTCCACTGACCTTTCCAGCGGCCTGTCATATTTCGTTGCACGTGGTGCGATTGCACACTTCAGTCTGAGGTGAGGGCGAGTGGGTGAAACTGCAATGGTGCAAAGTGGTGATTGGTACAGGAGGTAGAGAAAGAGAAAGTGTGTTAAAAAGAAAGAAGTCCCTTCACTTGGGGTGAAGATTTATGTATTAATGAGAGCAATTGACGAGTGGGATCTATAATTACTCTGAGACCGCCTTCAAGGAAGCAGCCAAAGCTTGAGGCTAATTGCACCACTGCATTACCCCGAATGTACTACGCAAACTAGGGGTGGGGTTTAAAAGCGAGTAAAGATCTCCCATGATATGCTTTGCATAAGGACAAAATCAGTGAACCATAAACAGCCCCACCCCCAAAAAACATTAGCATTCAACAAACAAATTCATTGGAAGTGTCTATTTGTCGTTGTAAACACACCCCATCACTCAAATTGCTCCACAATAGAATGTGACCTTTGCATTTAACCCATCCATGTGTGGAGCAGAGAGAACATGTCAACAGCACCCATGGAACCTCAGTGGTACCTAGGCCAGAACTTAATCCCGCGACCCTCTGTTCACATAGGTAACTTCCTAACCACTATGCCATGATGCTCTTAATTAACTTGTTGAAAAACTTACAAATCTTAACATCCAATTTTTATTTATATTTTTGGCATATCATTTTCATTTTAAAATTAGGAATAGCCTTTAGTGCCCCAAATTATTTGAAATGAACATTTCAAAATACATTTAATCTAAACAAACAGTATGTTTCTTTTCTGGGAGTCAGACTTATGTCTGGTCATGTCTACAATACAGTTTAGGCAACCATTTCTGTCATTTTTTACATTACATTTACAAGTTTTACATTAATTCACTTAAACATCAGTTGATAACATGATATGTTTAGAAAAGCATACTAATTTTATAGCTTGTGTCTGTCCTACCACTCTTCCCTCTCTCCGTCTATTCAAAAGTGCCCCACTCCACTGGCTGCCCCTTCACAAGCACACTTGGCCCTCTGTAGCATAACTCTTCACTGCTGACTTTCAGCAATGGAGCCACCAATCAGCAGACGTATAATTTTCCAATTGATCTCTATTAGAAAGTGTGAGTGTGATGTGAGCCAATGTCCCCCTTCTCCCCACTTGCACAAACGCGCGCGCGCACACACACACACACACACACACATACAGAAACAGTCAGATGCCTAAGCCAAATGAATAGGAGCTAGAAGAGGGCAGGGATGCATGTCAATGGTCTGTTTCACACCTTAGTAAAATCAATGGTAGCTGAACTGGTGTGGAGACATTGCTTAAGCGTGCTGGCCCTTTTGGGTAATGTGTTTAGGCCAAGGTTTTGTCACAGCAGTTGCTATGCCTTTATCCATTTCACATTTGGAGCATCTTGTGGATTTATTGACTCCTACCAGGGTATTAGTATAAATAAAATCTGCTGCAGAAAAACATCTTGCACAGTATCTTTATAAAAGTTGGTTCATCTTGCTATCGCATCTTGCATATTGTTATTGCATATATTGTGAATACTGCAGAATAAGACACATATCAGCTGGCCACAGTATTGCACAAACATGATCACATTATTGATCAGTTGTTATTAGAGTTAAAATCAATAAAATCAAACCAATCACTTGGTTTGGAATAAGGTCGTTTCATGCAAAACATGGTAACGAAAAATTTTGGGACAAAATTGTATGATTATTTGTTCCTGTTGATTTGTCTGGCTTTCTCTAGATTTATAGGATAGACCCTTCTCTCCCATCATCATTCAGTGTGATGCTAACCAATTCAGAAGTCTGTTTACTGTTGCAACAGAACTGTCAGGTAGTGTTCTCCTCCAAGTGTGTATAGCTGTTCAGTGATGTTGTATGCATGCTATCCTTCATCCTCCCAACTTAATAGCAGGATGTAATAGTAGGAAACAAAGCTAGTGGATAGAAACGGGACTAAAGGGATGTTAATTGGTGTTTACTGTATGTTTTTTTTTAAATAATTTTGAAACAACAAAATAACTGAACCAATTTAAATCACATTTGACATACTTTTCAGATTTAAAAAAAAAACATACTCCTACTTTGCTCAGAGAATCGATCGGCAGCTTTTGGGCCATCAAATTGCAGGCAAAGCCTTTTCTAATCCATTCTGAAGTTTCCTGCTGGGGAACAGATCCAGCTTGGTTGGACACCATCACTGCCTATCTGCCCTTTGAAGGATGACTGAACCCCACTGTCTCTCTGTGTCTGTACCTGGCTGAGTGAATGTCCCTGGAACTGAGGCCTTTCAGCGTCCACCTCACTACAGTCCTGTCTACTGCCGCTTGAGTGATGCTGGGCCTTTAAACCACTGCTGTTGCACTGCTTGCTCTGTGGTAAGGCATTAGCTAAATGAGAGTTAAGCCCACACTCTCTAATGCACAATAAGCACAGCTTTATTGCATTTTATCCACAGGGACAATGAGTTTATTTTACACATCACAAATCTTTTACAAAAACACTGCTTTTAAAAAGCAGGTTTTAAATTAATATGGCCAATGCAATATGTTTAGCATATATGGTTTTTATGCAATTGTATTACATTTGATACAATGTAATATTTTATATTTTATTTAAAATTTCATGACATTTATTTGCTTATTTTGCATTAGAGAGTGCAGGTTTTACTTTAACATATCATATCTCAAATCCTGGCTCCCATAAATCGGTTATTTAATTATGAGCTTGAACCCATTTCCTCCCCTTTTTATAAGGCATAGGCTACCAGAAAGCATAACTTGCAGTTATTTAAAGTAAGTGGACAGTGTCATAGTTCTTGATGTTTTGCCTCTGTTTGGCATGGAGGATTTTAAATGAAAAAAAAAACTTATTCAAAGAGGTTTACATATGAAGCATAAACTTTAACCAAGGCTGTTTTATGCCAGCACTGGGTGTTATCATGTAAGAATCATAGACCTTGTATGGACACATAGACACTGTTCTTTTTGCACACTGTCTGGTCCTGTAAGCACTTGAGTAGTCTTGTGTTGTTTTAAGCTGATTTTAAACAGACCTAGGAAGAAAGTAAATTTATGTCGCTGGTTAAAATGACACTAAACACTTGACTTAACTAATGGCTATTGATAATTACTTATCATATAAACTTTAACTGTTAATGTGAAAATTCAGGCACGTGAGAATAATCTATTTGATGTTAGAAAATCTGGAGCAAGAAAAACACATTTAGACATTACATGTCCAAAGTAAAATGTAGTTAGGGGAGGACTGGGATAATTATTCAGAACAGCAATAGATGTCTTGACCAGGCCACACATACAAACGTACACAAGTAACTAATTTCAATAAAACAAAAACAATGTTTTGCAGGCAGGTACTTACTCTAAAATAAACTCATAAACATGCCTGCTTAAAATTATTAAATCTAAACAGTAATTAAAATAAATAAAATAAAATAAATAAATAACCTTTTTATTTTAGTAACATCTTGTTTTATAGTTAATAGGCAACCACCCAGAAACTAAGCAGGAATGGACTTGTGCTATAATTACTCCCAGATCACTTGCATCTACCAAGAAAATTTGGTGGAGTTTTACACTAGTAGTGAAAATCATTACAGTAGTAAACTGTTAAGTAAATGGGAACTACTAAGAGTAATCACTTATTACTTAGATGGCAACATAAGAGGCAACATAAGAGGCCTGTGATATTCTATATACTGTAAAAAACGTATTTAATATTTTGTTTTAAACACTGCCTTTTACTGTAATTCAACAGTTTTCAACTTGTTTTAACACACAAAATAGCTATATTTACTTGCTGCATTATATCTCAAAATTGTTTATAACTACACTAATTATGGTTATTTTGACCTACAGCATTCTACCATAGTAATAAAATGAGTGATGGGTGTTGGGGGGTTTCTGAACTTTGGGGAGATGGGTATGGTATTTAGGTATGGCCTATTGCCTAAGCTGGAAAACCAAAATATTTTTAGAGCAAACTCAATATTTTAAAATATACAAATACTAGTTATTGCTAACACACTTGCTTACGTAAATTACAGTCAGTTGCAAATAATGAAATGTGCCATTTAAAACTCTTTGTTAATTTTTTTTTTAACATCCTTTAAACTGTGTACACATGACTAAGAGACAGAGGTGTTGTTAGGATCTTGAAACAATGGCAGCCCAGAAATCTTTAGATTAGTGTTTTCAGAATAATTACACAAAACACACTCTATATATAATATACTATAATATAGTTCTATAATTTTTTGCCAAAATAAATAAATTCTACTTTGTATTCTACAAAGGCAAAATAAGGTCATCCCACCTTTTTCTATGCTAAGCCCATTCCCCTGTTAATATTATAGTATCATAGTGAGTGCAGGCTAGCTAGACCAGGGGTTGTCAGACTGTACTCTTAAACTGGTATGCTTTGGGAGCTGATCATCCTGACTCATTTGCTGCTACTACTCTTTCTCCATCTCCTTTTGCCTTGCTTGCATCTGGTTGCCTTCATCCTTCATACACATATACACACCTACACATGCACACACACACTATGTGAAGTGTTAATGCTCCTCTTAGTTCCTCTTCTCTCCTCCTCTTATTCATTCTGCAAAGAGGCTGTAGGCTTGAAGACTAACTGAGCTAACTCTCCAGCAAGTACAGATTCTACAGCATGTGTTCAGTTTAATAGCATTTTATATGTGTATCCTTTAAAAAGTCATTTAGATTAATCACAAGAAAGATTTGGAAGCTGCAGAGGGTGTTTGTCTACATTAGAATGGATATGCCCTAGGTTTTTTTTTAAATTAATTTATTTATGTATGTATGTATGTATGTATGTATGTATGTATTTATTTAATTGGCTCAAAAAACTGACAGGCCAGGCCAGGCCACCGGGAAATCTCCTGGCCTTCTCAATGGGCAGTCGGGGCCTGGCTAGACTACTGATGTGTGTGTGACATGAAAGGACACATTTTTCATACAGACTGTCTAAACAGTGACAGTAAAATATTTCACACTTGTGCAGGCATGTGTGAATGTCTGTGTGGAACTGAGTCAAAGACGCTGGAGTTGGCTCTTAATTCCCACATGCCCTAAACTGGGGAACTGATCGACTCCCAACCCTGACTTTGACAGATACCATACTACCATGTTAAGATAGATATATTTTATTTTTTGTGTGTGATAAAAATGAAAGAGAAAAGGGAGTTTAAGTTAATTATTTAAACAAAACTGGACAGAGGATGTGTGGCATGGAAAAGTGTGAGAAACCTAGGTTCTTAGTGTAGCTGTTTAAACCAACTGGCTAACATGATGCAGCTTTCTGTTGCATGCACAATATTCTATGTTTTTTTTTTAATATTCAAAAGAAACATTTACTTTTTTTTAGCTGTGTGGTACATAATGCTAAGCTATACTACCAATGTTTAACTGCAAGCAGTTAATTCAGCTTTGTATCAACAGCCAATGTTAACTTTTGTGGTCAGTGATGTTTCACACTGATGTGTCACTAATTTACTCATACGGCTTTCACCTTTTACAATTTGAAGCAATGCACTGAATAACATGAATGTACCTTTTTACTACTGTCAGAAATCTAAAGTTGCTATACCAATTCAGCCATTACATTAAAGCCAAGTGCCTTTCATTCCAACAAAACAGCTCTGACTGTGGGCGTGTGTTCTGACATCTTTCTATCATAGGATCTGACCAGACAGGCTAGCTTTCACTCCCCATGTGCATCAGGGAGCCTTAATTCTTGACCCTGCTGCTGGTTCAATAGTTGTCCCTTCTTGGATCACTCTTTGTAGGTGCTGACCACTGCAAACAATGAACACCCCACAAAACCTGTCTACCCATCACAATAAGGCCCTTGTTAAAATTGCTCAGATCCTTACACTTGCCCATTTTCCTGCTTCCCATACATAAACTTTAAGAACTGACTTTCTTGCTGCCTAAAATATCTCATCCAATGACAGTTGCCATTGGAACTAGGTAACACGTAATCAATATTATTGACTTCACCTGCAAGTGGTTTTATTGTTGTGGCTGCAGTTTTTGATTCTTCCTAGCTCTAGTACTAAATATGAACAGACTTTTTACTTTTTATACTGTGTATTAATAAACCTCTGCATTATTTTTTACCAAATATTACACAAATTGTTGACGTTCACTAATACATTTACATTTACATTACATTTATTCATTTGGCTGACGCTTTTATCCAAAGCGACTTCCAGGACAGAGGAAACAATAAAGCGTTCGCATTG